>JAZKJV010011380.1:0-600000 GCA_037367405.1 Ottelia alismoides | reverse complement strand
TACATATTGGGCTCCAAGGTGACAATTTTCACGATCATACGACAATAAGATATCTTATGGATAAGAAAGATGCCAAAGCATGACTTTTGAGATGGATCTTGTTAATTCAGGAATCTAATTTAGAGATCAAAGATAAACCTGGAATAAAGAATGTTGTTGCTGATCACCTTTCCCGAATTGAGCAGAATGATTATCCTGACACTGGACCTATTAAGGAGACTTTTCCAGACGAATCTGTTTGCGTTATCGATTCAACCCCATGGTATTCCAACATCGTGAACTATCTTGTCTCCAAGAAAGTTCTCCTTGGTTGGACCAAGAGAATGATTGATCGATTGAAGTCGGATTCAAGAAAATACCATTGGGACGATCCTTTCCTTTTTTATGAAGGACCGGATTGTGTCTGGTGAAGATGTATTCCTCAGGAGGAATACCAGAGTGTCCTCACACATTGTCATTCTCTAGAGGCTGGAGGACACCATTCGAGAAAGAGAACCGCACACAAGGTACTCCAATGAGGATTTTATTAGCAGACTTTATTTTGAGATGCTAATGATTTTGTACGGTCTTGCCCGATTTGCCAAAGGATGGGTGGGACTGTTGGTTATAGAGATGAAATGCCCATGCAACCAATGATTTTCTGTGATGTTTTCGATGCATGAGGGATTGATTTTATGGGTCGGTCGAGGCTATTCCAACCCGAACCACAGATAGCAAAACCGTCTGTAAGTTTATCAAGGATAATATCATTGCAAGGTTCGGGATACCAAAAGTTTTGATTTCTGATGGAGGTAGCCACTTTTGTGAATAAGGAAATGAGATCTTTGGCTAAAGAGTATAAATTTGAGCATAGAATAGCCAACCCATATCATCCACAATCTAATGGCATGGCAGAGGTTTCTAATAGAGAGGTGAAGGGTATTCTTCAGAAGTTGGTTCGTCCAGATAGAAGGAACTGGTCGAAACTATTGGACCAGGTTCTGTGGGCCTATAGGACAACCTATAAGACTCCACTCGGTACTTCACCTTTTAGGATGATCTATGGCAAGCCATGCCATCTACCTGCAGAATTGATTCACAAATCAGAATGGGCGATCAAAAATTTGAATTGGAGTTGTCACCTTGGGAAATTATGTCAAGACTTAAATATGAATGAGCTAATTGAAATCTAAAACCGGGCATATGACAACAGTGTGATCTATAAGGACAAGGTCAAGAGATGGCATGATAGACACATTCAAGATAAAACCTTTGTCCCTGGGCAGAAAGTGTGGTTGTTTAATGCTCGGTAAAAGATTTTTCATGGGAAACTGAAATCAAAATGGACGGGACCCTACATTGTCATCGATGTGCATACCAATGGAAGTGTGGATATTGTTGAACTCAAAAATGATGCACAACCTTTCTCAGTGAATGGACAATTGCTGAAGCTATATATAGAATCACCCAAAGAGCAGACAATTCAAGTTGAGGTCATCTACTTCACGCAGAGTGAGGACATTGAAGATTCATCATATCAATACCACCCTCCCCCCGACCACATCGATCTCCTTGTACAACTTCTTCCTCTACTTAGGCCAAGGCCTAAGTATAGGGGGGATAGATGCCATATGTATATACCATCCTTCTCCTATCTCGCGAACGCTCCATCTCCACCCTTCTCTTATACTTAGGCTGACCAGGGCCTAAGTATAGGGGGAACCGATACCCATTTGTATATACTCTCCCCATTCACGTATCCCAACCGCCTCATTTTTTCATTTCTTTCTTTTCTGTCCCTCTTCTATACTCAGACTGTTCACAATCTCAGTATAGGGGGGAGGACCTGTATATATTGTTATTTTTCTTTTTCCTTTTTACTCTCTTACGCTTAGCCCAAGATATGTCTTCTTTATGCTTCTTGTGCTCTGAGGACACAACACTTGCTAAGTATAGGGGGTCTGTATATATACTGTATATATATTTTATCCATATCTCGTACTTGCAGGTAAGTCTATATGTATTTACGGGGTGGGTAATCTTAAAAAAAACAAACAAAAAAACAACAAAAAAACAAAAAAAAGAAAAAAAGTTTTGCTATTAACACTGACTATGCCCAAATGTTTTGAAAAAAATGGTTTCTTATTCAGTTTTGCATTAAAAAACAAAAAAATCCCTTGCATAAATTTCAAAAAAAAGAAAAGAAAAAAAATATGTCTGCATTTCACACACCTACACTTCATCCAGCATCACATTCATTTGCATCTGTGAAAAGTCATTGGGTTCTAAACCGAGTTATGAGCAGATACCGAGGGTGGTCTGGACTTGACCTTAATCCACCTAATTTTCATAGGAACTTCACCGAGAAATAGGATTTTAGAAGCTGCAGCTCTTTGACTTAATTCTTCGAGTTCCACATGACAATGTACAACGTTTGACTCTTAGTGCCTAACGTGGTCTCTTCATTTTGGGTACAACTCTAAAAATAGGGAATTAATTTGTACTCTCGCACTATACACTTAGCTCAACTCAGACGGGATGTTGGAAGACTGTGTGAGTTTTTTTTCTAGTAGCGTGGAAATCTAAAGACCGGAGTACGGGTTGAAATAAAGCTTCGGAAAAGGGATGGATGGCTGGGCACAATTTTTTCTAAGACCCCAGAAAATGTACGGAACAAAAAGATTCTATATCCGTAGGGGCATAACAAGATCCAAGCAGAACCACCAAAAATTCCAAATACAATGAAGCATTCTACCAAATAAATATCTGACCAAAAAGGTCCAAGCTTCAAGAAAACCTGCTGATCTTGGTGAAGACTCGGCTACACTGTCCATCTTCACAAGGAGAGGTGACTACACTGTCCACCCTCTAGTTCTTTTCCCCTTCTTCTAACTTCTCCCCCCAGTTCAATTGTGAACACAGTGCGACAGTACTTAGAAGGAAATACCTGACTCCCCGAGGACGAGCTACTGGAGAGGAGGTTTGCGCGACAGTATGACATTATGGGTGGGAAGAGCTAAAACCTTTCACACACATGAGTCGATTGTTCAATGTTCATAGGGTATACTTTGGGAAGAGGATTGATCTAAGATGACTTCTGAGCCGAAACTGTAACAATGATAAGCAGAACTTGAAGGCTGTTGATTTTAAAATTCTAAGTCTCACAGAAGTTCCGACACATAAATAATCCAAAGGTCGAGTTTAATTTCACTTTCATCTTCAGCTCATGATCTTGGTATGGAACCCAATCTCATTTCACCTCATGGCATTTCTTTGCTCAGGTACGAGCATGGTTTAAGTATAGGGGGATGATGAATCTCGGATTCATCACTCTAAATCTCATTTATTAAGCTCAAATCCCTCAAAATCAACAGCATTTAAGCATCTATTCTGCATAATTAGCATTCATGCATGTTTTCATAAGAATTGCATTTTAGCACTAATTTCTGCACAAAATAAGAAGCCAAAAATCCAAGCCAAATGACCTGTAAATAGCCTAACTTCCCAATTTTTAACTCATTCATGCTAACTCTGAATGACACAAAACTATCTCCACTGTGTACATATCACTAACAAGAATAAATAAAAAATACAAAAAAAATCACTAACCCAAATAAGTGGACCAAAAACCCAAACCCTAGTTTCAGGATTTCTAGACTAAAACCCTCATATCTTCCTCATACAGTGTCCGTTTTAAACCTACTCACTTTTGAACTAATGTACATTCAATTACCTTCAAAACAAGACCAAGTTCAAGTGAATCGGAGCTCATATGTGAAAGTTGGGTTTTGGGCCTCTTTTTTACATTTTGTATTTTAGCGGTTTTTAACCTGATATTTTATGTACATACTTTAATTACTAAAAATCCAAAAAAATCATATTAGTGTGTAATTATTTATCTTTGATTTTACCATATTTTTTCGGGATTTTTATCTGGTTTAAAAATGATATAAAAAATATAAAACCCAAAAATCAAGGTATTCTATGTACATGGGGTACCCCCAAAATATCACTTTGTGCATTTGATCGATTTTGGTTTTGATATCTTCATGAAAGTTGTAGATCTCATCGAGACAAGCAATTTTTGTGAAGAAACTTTTGCGATCCGAGGTCATTTGCTTTTTTTTTTGATTTTACAAATATTTATTTTTCGATTTTTTTGGTGCTGATACGTGGCAGCCCCTGGGGCCGCCACGTGTCAGTCATTTTTGGCTTTATTATATAGTTTTTATTAAAAAAATAAATTAATTCAAAACGTTCCCCGCACGTGCGAGGCACGTGCTACCCAAGCACGCGTGCGCTACCGCCTCTTACCCTTCCTTTGTGCCACGTGTCGCTCGCTAGGCCATCCGATCTTGGCCTATCGGACGGCCCAACACTCATCTCCTACCACCCGCCCGATTGGTATCTCCGCCGCTTCCCCCAAATTTCGCACCGCCACCGCCGCCCCGCGATCACCGTCTCGTATCTCGCGGTCTCCCATCTCCGATCCGCATCCTCCCAATCGCACCCCCGTATCTCGTGATCCCCTCCAAATCGAATCTCCAATCAAGATCTCATCCCCGATTTCTTCTCCATCGATCATAGATCCTCTTCGTCCCAATCAAACCCCCCATCAGACCTCCAAACCTGATCTCGAATCAATCGCCGCCTTCCAAATCATCAACTTCCATCACCAGTCGTGCTCTTTGCCCCTATTTAAAAGCTCCGCCCCCCGATGACAGAACCCATCCGCCGTTCTACCTCCAGGGACACCCTCCGATCGTGACAACCGGCGAAGCTCTTCTGCGGCGTGATCCGAGGTTCCATAACCTCGTTGCAGCCTCGCTTCCTCAGCCGCTGCTCCGCTCTGACAGTCGTCGTCGAGCCCCCCTCTCCACCCAGGTATCCTCCACTCCTCCGCTCATATCTCCATCTCGATAACCCGCCTCATCGCCCCCGCTATTTGAACCCCCTCCTCGCCTCATCTCGACCATCTTCTTCATCTACTCTGCCTACGACTCGTCTCCGATCAACCTCCACCGTCTCCAACACCATCTGCAACGCCATCGACCACCACCTGCTCCATCTACACCTCCACCTCTCCTCCGACTCGATCCATCGACAACGTCATCTTCTTCGACATCCATGAGCTTCACCGACATAACTCCTATGCGCCATGCCTCCACTTCACCATCTTCTTCGTGTCACCGGAGCGGCGACCAGTCAACTGCCAACAACTTCTCAGCCGCTCATCCACCGTCCAGGACCGGGCCTAAGTCCAAGACCCTCCTCACGTGTTACACACGTGAGCGAGGGGACACTTTGCGTCCAAGCCCCCGGAGAGCTCCAGATTTGCAAGCTGCCCCCAAGGTCACGTGCTCCCCACGTGACTCGTTGGGTTAATTACAGAGAGCCCCCTGAAAAACCTCCATATTGCGCCAAGGTTCCCGCCTCCAGAGGGCACGTTCCACACACGTGCCCCTCTGGTCATTTTGCAAAAGTATCCCCGAAGTTCCTGGTAATTGCACTTAGGTCCCCCCACTGCATTTCTATATTTATTCTATTTATTGTAATTACAGTTATACCCGTATGTTTCTTTGTGATTTCAGACTCCTATGTTGCATTGTTTAATTATCCAAAAATAACATGATGTTCTTCCATTAATTCTCTACTGTTTGACATATTGTGTATATTTTTTGATCATTGGTTAATTAACAAATAATTGTTTTGTGGAAAATTACATACTTTACCCATTTTATGCTCTAATTTTTATAGTTGATTAACCGTGACTCTAAATTTCTGAAAAATCATATGTTGTAGAATTAATTGTGCTTGACATTATGCCCAAAAAGAATTGCATTTGCATGCATAAATTGCTCTGTAAAAATCATTTTGCATGTTTCAGTATTTTATTTTTAATAGGTATTAGATCTCACAATTTTGAGGTTTAGGATTTTTCTGAGATCCATCACCTAGTGATAGATCTTAGATAATTTTATCCCCTGAAAATAAATAGGTTTAATATTTATAATAATTAAATATTGAAATACATTTTGTTTGCATTTAGAAATTTATAAAAAATTCATATTGCATCTAAAAATTCCAAAAACATTATAATGCATTCATTTCATCATAATTTACATCGTGGTCAAGTTTCGTATTGTTCGGACATCGTTTGAATGTAATTGACATTTTAGTCCCTAAAATAGGCCAAAAATTGCATATTGCATCCTTTATTGCATTAAAAAATTCCAAAAAAGATTGCCTCTAAAACCGTGTATGAAATTTGATAGACATAATTCTAGGTTGTTCCTTTGCCTCCTTGTGTTCGACTTTGGGACTTGACCAAGTAAAATAAACATAAAACGCCATTGATTAAATTGATGAATATTTTATGTGGTTATTTTCTTGACCGATTCCGATTGCTGCCTACAACGAACGACAAATCATTATTTTACGCACGAATAAATTACAACATCTCTTTAACACAGCGAATTTCAGACTCGTCAGCGAGACTCACGTAGTTAGCAGGAAATTGCGGACGAGCCCTCGATGTTTCTCTTATTTGCAACGAAGTCCACTGCCAAAGGTAACGTGCTACGCACATGCCCCTCTAGAAATTTTGTAGACTCGCCCCCTGGAATCTGGGTAATTATAGTTCAATCCTTCTACTACAGTTTTATATTTATTTAAATATTGTAATTGCATAATTACCCCTGTGTTCCCCCGTTGTTTTGAACCTCCACATTACATTATTTTATTTATCAAAAATATGCATTTTGTTCTACAACTAATTCTCTACATTATGGCACATGTATGATATTTTTGTGATTTGTGGTTAATTAATAATTATTTTTTTGTGGAAAATTGCATATTTTCCCATTCTGTGCTTGAAAGATCATAACTCATTAACCATTAGTCTAAAAATAACTAAAAAATCAGGAATCATAGAATTAGTTGTATTTCACATCGTGTCCAAAAAGAATTGCATTTGATGTATCCTTTCCCCACTAAAACTCATTTTGCATATTT
The DNA here is from genome assembly GCA_037367405.1 of Ottelia alismoides. NCBI lineage: Eukaryota > Viridiplantae > Streptophyta > Magnoliopsida > Alismatales > Hydrocharitaceae > Ottelia > Ottelia alismoides. Next base: position 593,007 of record JAZKJV010011380.1, on the reverse strand, counting down.
CAATATTTAATTTTTAATAGGTATTAAATCTTGTATTTTTGAGATTTAAGATTTTTTTGAGATCCATTACATAGTGATAGATCTTGGATAGTTTTATCTCTAGAAAATAAATAGGCTTAATATTTACTATAATTAATAATTAAAATTCACATCGTTTGTATTTATAATATCATAAAATATTTATTTTGCATCCAAAAACTCCAAAAAAAATTACAGTGCATTAATTTCATCATATTTGTCATCCTGACCAAGTTTCATATTTTTAGGATATCGTTTGATTGATATTCATTTTTTAGTCCCTTAAATTGGCCAAAGTTGCATTTTGCATCCCAAATTGCATTAAAAATAAAAAAAGACCACCTCGAAAATCGTGCACGAACTTTGATAGATAAATTTCTAGGTTGTTCCTTTGCCTCCTTGAGTTCGATCTTGGGACTTGTCCAAGTAAAATAAACATAAAATTGCATTGATCAAAATTGACTAAAATTTCTTGTGGTTATTTCTTGACCGATTTCGATTGCCCGCCTACAATAAAACGACACATTAATTAAGCACATGATAATCCACAATAATTAAGTAGGGCATTTCACGACCAGTTAGATGGCGCCGTTACCGGGGAGGCAAACATATTAGTTTTTGTCTATTTTTTTTCAGTTTTCTTTATTCGGGTAGTCCGACCCCCGAATCTTCACTGTAAATTCTATTTTTTCCTTCATTTATTTTATTTTCAGCATTTATTTTCTTATTTTATTTTATTTATTTTGAGTCACTTTCTTACACTCTCTCTCTCTCTTATTTTTCTTGCGAGGTACTCGACGTATGTGGAGCGGTTTTTCGAGAACTGACGCATCTTCACCGACTTCTGAAAAGCTGTATTAAAAATTAAGATCGAGTCGAGTCATGAGAGAGCGTGTAGAGTCTAGGATTAATTTTCTACAATTTTTTCTATAATTAATTGCTCATTTATAGCGGTGTCTGTTTGGACTTTTGCGTGTGTAAAAAGACCTTGAACTTTTTCTGTGATGTGTCATGGCTTGTTTCACTCTCCGGTGAGGGTAGGGTCCAACTTGAGTGGCTCTTAGGATAGACCTACACATACGGCTATTAGAGCTTTTTAATTTGTGATTGTGCTCGTAGGACCTAGGGCCACACTTCACTTTAATTAAGACGCACATCAGATCGTTCAACTTAGTAAAATTCAACTCAATTCTTCCCTGCTAATAGAACTTTCTGCTAGGTGCGGTTTTTCATCGTCTTGCATTCATTTAGATCAATCTTTCAATTCATGTATTGCATCCCACATGAAGATTGCGAGGAATCACTGTAAGTCTTCTATCTGAGCATACATCATTGTTTCACGTGCATCAGCTTTTCACGAATTTCTTCCTCCTGTTTTGTCACATAATTATAAAGGAAATTAGGACTGGATGGTCGACGCGTATTTGTGCTCACTTAATTTCGCAGTGATCGCCTAATTAAAATTGGGACTGCTAAATATAGCTGATTTTAAATAACCCATAAATTAAGAATTATTGCGGGAGATCAACCTCGACATTGTATTCTTTTATCTTGCAGAGTGGAGAGAGATGCACACTAGGATAGAGCCAATCCAGGATTTTCATATTGACTACTGATTCAACAAAAAACAATTAGTTACTTCTCAGTGAGGATCTACAGGCAGCCGGTAAACGGTCTGGATTTCCTTAGCAGAGTGGGTGGTTTAAAGGACATTGCGTAAGGCTCCATCCTTAAGTAACACGGGTAACCATTTTACGGTCCATACTTACATTCATACTGGCTGAAAGTAGGTGCAACTAGTCGTAAGAATTCAGGCCAGTCGGTAGGAAAATACATGCGCCTAATAATTCGCTTAACCGTTTGCAAGATTTGAGTTATCACCAATTAAAAATTGACAAGATAACTGGCCGAACCCTCACGACCTTCACTAAGTGAGTTGGTGAAATAAGGATCTGTATTGTGTTTGATTTGTGCGTAGATACAGGATAATCATTGAATATCGCACACTTGTGCCTAGATCATGAATCGTAAACCTCTTGCTAATCTCTTGAAATCGAGAATGGAAGATTGTGGTGAATTTTGTTCAAACTCCGCGAACCTCCCACTGACCACCACAAACTTGCCAATCTCAAAGGCTCGGAGACACTCTTACTCCGGACCACCTTGGGTTCTGGGATACCTCTCCTGTGAATCCTCTTCCTATTATTCCTTCATCTTCCTAGAAGGAGGTCAAACTTATACTCTTTCTTTATCTCCTAATAACATTGTCTCTGATGCTGATTCTTTCCATTCTATTGACTCCAATTTCTCACATTCTGAAGATGAAGAGAAGAAGATGCCTCCCAAGATGCCTTCCAAGAAATATCATGAAGATGAAGCAAATGAAGACCCGATGCAGATGATTTTGGCAAGATTGGTTGCATCTAAGCAACAACAGCTATTACTGAGAGAGCAAATAGAGCAGTTAAATGCTGGGGGAGAACCGCTAATGGAAGTCGCATACAACCCTGGTCAGTACAGAGTGAGAAATTACTTGCATCCACTTGAGCTAGAAATACATTATGAATTGAAGCCACATGTCTTGAGCCAATTGCCACAATTTCATGTTAATGCTGCTGAAGAACCATATGAATTCTTACGGTATTTGGAGCTAGTATGATCTAATCTGAGGCATCCCCAGGTCAACCAAGATTACATTCGTCTCACCGCACTTCCTTTCGCCTTAAAAGGAAAGGCAAACAATTGGGTGAAGAATTTAGGAGTGACAGTAACCACATATGATAGGTTCAAGAACCTGTTCTTAAAAAGTTCTACCCTTTGAGTCAAACCAACCAGACGAGGACACACACCACCAGTTTCTCTCAGATGCCTAATGAACCAAGATCTACTACAAAAGTGTCCATGCCATGATCTGGATGATAACATCTTAGTTCAATCACTCTATTTTGGCCTCAGCTACGAGACACAAGGATTAGTGAGCGCTTCTTGCGGTGGCAATTACACATCACGAGGTGCTGAAACCATGTGGAAAGTACTAGATCAAATGGCTGAGACAAGCCGCTCACTGATTGCAAGTAGGGCGTACACCGATTCTCTGAACACACTTCAGTCAAAAGGGGGAAAGCAAACTGTTGCAGAAATAGCAGAGGATTTGATTCCAAACATGAGCATCATTGCCGATAAGTTTGTAGTTGTGGATCAGATTCATAAGAGGATGAACGACATCGGCAACAGGATCTCCCAGTTTCCGAAGCAAATGAAGGAGCTGACCGAGAAGGTATCCAAGATGGGAATACCCGTTGCATCCACAATCCCTATCTATCATATACATCACGTCCAGGAGCAACCAGGATCAGGACAATAACATTAATGGGCTCATGACCAATCCTATGCCCAACCTTCCAAGCCTTACAAATGTCTCACCACTTTCTATAATGTCGCATTTCCACCAGCTCCACATCACGCTTAGAATACTGCATCATTCCAGCATCAGAAACAGTAGCAGCGACAATACAACCGCCAAAACCAGCCCCAGCAATATCGGAAACAATACCAAGCTCCACATGATCATCCCTCAAAACAACCATCTCAAGCATCCAACTCTCAAAGAGAACCCATAGATATCCAGCAACAGGTGCTCGAGGAGATTCACTACTTTCGAAATGAACTACAAGATCTACGGGTTGAAGTTAATTGCTTGTCTTGTTGGAAAGATGAACAGACAACCCCTGCTACAACCATTCCCATCCAAGTTCAAGCTAACCCTAATAGCTTGAACGAATCTCAATCTTCCCAACAAAATGGCCAGGTATACTATTCAGACTCTCCCATATCTGAACATGAGATCCTTTCATTTGACAATATCAATGCTATGTCACTTCGGAGCGAAAGGACCATGGATGTACCTGACTGGGAACGGGAATTGGATCAAGAAGACTCGGAAGATCAACTGAAGGATACTTTCGAGAATGAAGAAGAAGAACAACTGAATTCAGCACTAATGAAGATCCCAACATACGAGAAAGGAAAAGCATCCATGGAGTTTACAGAGGACCTTACACCTCCAGTTGCTGCAAATATACTTTTGTCACCTTTTCAACAACATGATTTTGATTATTATCAGCAAAAAAATGATTGTAATAAGAACTCTGTTTCTAATAATGATGCTCTTATTTATGATTCGGGTTCTTTAAATCCTGTTTTGAATGCTTCCATTCCTTTTCGCCATGCTCTTATGAGAGGAAAACACAAGCCAAAGAAAAACATTCCAGATGACCCAGAAATGGAACAATTCTATCAGGAAAATATCACAGTCAAAGTACCATTTGATCAATATGTAGCTAACAATCCAACATTTCAAAAATACTTGAAAGTGAAATGCACTCCACCCGGACTCATAGGAAGAAACCAAGTCAATTTGTGGATACTCATATCTTGATTGTGGCAACTACCAAATGTGTCAAAAATCAGCATTTACCAAGAAAAAAAGGGATCTGGGTGCTCATTATGTAGAGAGTTGCATCGACGGTATTGCATTCACATACACACTACTAGATAATGATTCTTCGATCAATCCTCTCCCCTTAGCCTTATACTATAAATTAGATCTAGGACCTCTCAGAAAATCATTATCTCTGCTCCAATTTGCTGATAAATATACTAAAAGACCTAAGGGAGAAGTAAAGAATGTAGTCATCTTGATCGAGGGTATAGAATACAAAGTGGACTTCACTGTCCTTGATATGGAGATGCCGAACCATTGGAAAGAATCTCAAATCATTCTTGGAAGACCATTCTTGTGGACCACTAAAGTAATATTCGATTACGGTACAGGAATGATGAAATTTCATTCTCCAGGGGGAGAGGTGGACTTGGAGAAGAAGCAGATAAAGTGGTAAAGACCATACTCTGAATCTACCACTGAATACTTAGAAACGTCAGAGTGCAATTTCATTAGCACCAATGGGCCTTGGGATCAACTTCTGGAAAGTAAAAGTGAAAGCCCCTCATTAGAAGAGGAAACAGTCCACAGTGCAGTTTGCAAGATGTTGCCTAAACTATCTAGAGACACAGATACCTATACCCTTGATGACACAGAAATCCTTTCGGATTTGTCTGTCTCATCTTCTTCGGGACAGTCAAGAAATGTCGATGACAAGTTGGACGCAGCTTTGGCCAAATTACCGAACTACCTTTGCGATCCGACTCACCTTTCATCAAAATTGGTAGCCATCACATCACAGAGTGATTCACCTTCGACTAACACAGAGCTAGACTCAAAAGCCATTCAGCCAGACCTAATTGATGATTCAGATTTGCCGGAGTTGAAACCACTTCCTCCTACACTCAAGTATGCATTTCTTATGGGACCCAAGGAGAAATTTCTTGTGATCATTAGCTCATCATTAACCAACCTGTGAATTTCAGAGAATATTAAATCCTAATCTCCGGGAAGTAGTTAAGAAAGAGATAGAGAAATAGTGCAAAGAAGGGTTTATATACCCCATTTCTGACTCCAAGTGGGTGGCCCCCCTTCATGTTGTCTCGAAGAAGTCGGGAATCCAGATGGTCACCAACGAGAAGGGGGTAGAGATCGCGACCCGAGTATCTACGTCGTGGCACATTTGTGTCGGTTACAGGTGCCTGAATGCTACGACCAGGAAAGATTACTTTCCACTGCCATTTATTGATCAAATTTTGGAGAGACTTGCAGGAAAAGCATTCTTCTATTTTCTTTATGGGTACTCTAGCTACAATCAAGTAGCCATCGCTCTTGAGGATCAGGAAAAGACCACCTTTACATGTCCTTTTGGCACCTACGCATTCAAGCGCATGCCATTCGGGCTTTGTAATGCCCCGAGCACATTTCAGCAGTGCACGATCGTCGTATTTGCTGAAATAGTTGGTGACTTCCTGGAAGTCTTCATGGATGACTTCTCGATCCATGGTGATTCATTCGATACATGTTTAGCGTACTTGGACCGAGTCCTCAAGAGATGTAGGGAGGTTAATTTGGTACTCTCCTAGGAGAAAAGTCACTTTATGGTAACAGAGGGTATCATGTTGGGGCACATCATCTCCAAAAAGGGAATGGAGGTCGACCCTACTAAGGTGGATGTGATCAAGAAATTTGAGTCACCAACCAACATTAAGTCAGTGAGGTCCTTCTTAGGGCATGTTGGATTTTACCGAAGGTTTATTCCTGATTTTTCAAAGATCGCCCGCCCACTAACTGAGCTCTTAGGAAAAGACACCGAGTTATTGTAAATCACAAGTGTCTAGAGGCCTTCGAGCTTCTGAAAAAGAAAATTTGTGAATAACCGATATTACAAGCTCCTGACTGGTCTCTTCCCTTTGAGATCATGACTGTTGCATCGAATTTTGTTGTCGGGGTTGTGCTTGGACAAAGACGAGATGAGATACCTTATGCGATTCATTACGCAAGCAAAGTTTTGGATCCTGCCCAGAGAAATTATATGGTAACTGAAAAGGAAATTCTCGCGATAGTTTGGGCCATAGAAAAATTCAGATCATATATATTGGGCTCCAAGGTGATGATTTTTACTGATCACACAGCAATTAGATACCTAATGGAGAAAAAGGATGCCAAGGCATGTCTTTTGAGATGGATCTTATTAATCCAGGAATTTAATTTGGAGATCAAGGATAAACCTGAAATAAAGAATGTTGTTGCTGATCACCTTTCCCGAATTGAGCAAAATGATTATTCTGATACTGGACTAATTAAAGAGATTTTTCCAGACGAGTCAGTTTGCATTACTGACTCAGTCCCATGGTACTTCAATATAGTGAACTATCTTGTCTCCAAGAAAATTCCCTTAGGTTGGACCAAGAGCAGAATTGACGAATGGAAGTCGGATTCAAGAAAATACCGTTGGGACGATCCATTCCTTTTCTATGGAGGACCGGATTGCGTATGGTGAAGATGTATTCCTAAGGAGGAATACCAGAGTGTCCTCATACATTGTCATCCACTTGAGGCTGTAGGACACCATTCGTCATTCACTTGAGGTTGTAGGACACCATTCGGGAAAGAGAATCGTGCAAAAGTCACTCCAATGTGGATTTTACTGGCGAACCTTATTTAAAGATGCAAATGAATTTGTACGGTCGTTTTCGATTTGTTAAAGAATGGGAGGGACTATTGGTTATAGAGATGAAATGTCCATGCAACCAATGATTTTGTGTGTTGTTTTCGATGCATGGGGAATCGATTTTATGGGTCCTTTTCCAAGTAGACATGGATTTGAGTACATCTTGTTAGCGGTGGATTATTTACCAAGATGGGTAAAGGATATTACAACCCAAACCACATATAGCAAACTTTTCTGTAAGTATAACGAGGATAATATCATTGCAAGGTTTGGAGTACCAAATGTCTTGATTTCGGATGGGGGTAGCCACTTTGTGAATAGGGAAATGAGATCATTGACTAAAGAATATAAATTTGAACATAGAATAGCCAATCCATATCACCCACAATCTAGTGGCATGGCAGAGGTTTCTAATAGAGTGGTGAAGGGTATTCTTTAGAAGTTGGTTCGTCTAGGTAGGAAGAACTGGTCTCAACTTTTGGACCATGTTCTATAGGCCTATAGGACAGTCTACAAGACTCCACTTGGTACTTCACCTTTTAGGATGATCTATGGCAAGCCATGCCATTTACCCGCAGAGCTAATTCACAAATCAGAATGGGCGATAAAAAAGCTTAATTGGAGTTGTCACCTTGGGAAATTATGCTGGGACTTAAATCTGAATGAGCTAATTAAAATCCGAAATCGGGCATATGACAATAGTGTGATCTATAAGGACAAGGTCAAGAGATGGCATGACAAACACATTAGGCATAAAACCTTTGTCCATGGGCAGAAAGTGTGGTTGTTCAATGCCTGGTTGAAGATTTTTCACAGGAAACTAAAATCAAAATGGGCAGGTCCCTACATTGTCATCGATATGTATACCAATGGAAGTGTGGATATTGCCGAACTCAAAGACAATGCACAACCTTTCTCAGTGAATGGGAAATTGTTGAAGCCATATATAGAATCATCCAAAGAGCATATAGCTCAAGTCGAGGCCATCTACTATATGTAGAGCGAGAACATTGAAGACTCATCAGATCACCCTCCCTCCCGACCACATCGATCTCCTTGTACATCTTCTTCCTCTACTTAGGTCAAGGCCTAAGTATAGGGGGGGACCGATGCCATCTATATATACCATTCTCTCCTTCTCATAATCGTTCCATTTCCACCCTTCTTCTACACTTAGGCTGATCAGAGCCTAAGTATAGAGGGAACTGAATCTCGTCTGTATATACTCTCCTCATTCACATATCCCGACCACCTCATCTTCTCTCTTCTTCTATACTTAGACTGTTCACAGCCTAAGTATAGGGGGCGAACCGATCTATCTTTTTCTTTTTCACTCTCTTACGCTTAGCCCGAGCTATGTCTTCTTTACGTTTCTTGTGCTCTGAGGACACATCACTCGCTAAGTATAGGGGTGTGTGAATATATATTGTGTATATATTTTACCCATATCTCGTACTTTCACGTAAGTCTATATGTATTTACTGGGTGGGCAACTAACTTTTGAAAAAAAAACTTTTTCAAGAAAAATCAATCAAAAAAATAAAAAAAATCTTTTTTGAAAGAAGAAAGAGTTTTGCTACTAGCACTGACTGTGTCCAACCAATTTTTTTTTGAAAAAAATGGCTTCTTATTCATTTTTGCATAAATAAATCTTTTGAAAAATATTCGAAAAAACTTGTGTCTGCATTTCACACACATGCACTTCATCCAGCATTACATTCATTGCATTTGTGAAAAGCCTTTGGGTTCTGAATCGAGTTATGAGCAGAAACCGAGAGTGTTCTGGACTTGACCTTAATCCACCTAATTTTCAGAGGAACTTCACCGAGAAATAGGATTTTAGAAACTTCAGGTCTATGACTTAATTCTTTGAGTTCCACATAAGAATGTGCAACGTTTGACTCTTAGTGTCTAACCCGGTCTCTTCATTCTGGGTACAACTTTGGAATAAGGAATTAATTCGTACTATCGCACTATGCACTTATCTCAACTCAGACGGGGTGTTGGAAGACTGTGTGAGTTTCTTTTCTGGTAGTATGGAAATCTAAAGACCGGAGTACGGGTTGAAATAAAGCTTCGAAAAAGGGATGGATGGTTGGGCACAATTTTTTTAAGACCCCAAAACATGTATGGAAAAGAAGATTCTATATCCGTAGGGGCATAACAAGATCCAAGCAGAGCCACCAAAAATCCAAATACAAAGAATCCTTATACCAAATAAATATCTGACCAAAAAGGTCCAAGCTTCAAGAAAACATGCATATCTTGGTGGAAACTTGGCTGAGAGGTGACTACACTGGCCACCCACCCTCCAGTTCTTTTCTCCTTCTTCTAAACTTCTCCCTCATTTCGATTGTGAACACAACGCGACAGACCTTAGAAGGAAATACCTGACTCCCCGAGGACGAGTTACTGGAGAGGAGGTTTGCATGGTAGTTCGACATTATGGATGGAAAGAGATAAAACCTTTCACACACATGAGTCAATTGTTCAATGTTCATGGGGTATGCTTTGGGAAGAGGATTGATCTAAGATGACTTCTGAGTCGAAACTGTGACAATGATGTGTAGAACTTGAAGGCTGTTGATTTTAAAATTCTAAGTCTCATAAAAGTTTCGCCAAACTAATAATCCAAAGGTCGAGTCCAGTTTCATTTTCACCTTCAGCTCATGGTCTTGGTATGGAACCCAATCTCATTTCACCTCATGGCATTTCTTTTGATGCTCAGGGACGGGCATGGTTTAAGTATAGGGGGATGATGAATCTCAGATTCATCACTCTAAAAGTCATTAATTAAGATCTAATCCCTAAAAATCACTGGCATTTCTTTATTTATTCTTCATAATTAGCATTCATGCATGTTTTGATAAGAATTACATTTTATCACTTATTTTTATACAAAATAAGAAGCCAAAAATCCCAGCCAAATTGACACGTAAATAGCCCAAATTCCCCAATTTTTAACTAATTCATGCTAACTCCAATTGGCTCAAAGCCACTACCTCCACTGTGTACATATCATAACAAGAATAAATGAAAAATAAAAAAATCACTAACCTAAATAAGTGGAACAAAAATCCAAACTCTAGTTGTAGGATTTCTGGACTAAAACCTTGAAATCTTCCTCATACAGTGCCTGATTTGATCCTACTTACTTTTGAACTAATGTACATTCAATTATCTTCAAAACAAGACCAAGTTCAAGCGAATCAGAGCTCATATGTGAAAGTTGGCTTTTGGGCCTCTTTTGTAAAATTTGTATTTTAGCTGTTTTTAACCTATTATTTTATGTACATAATTAACCCATTTTATTTTATTTATTTTCCATTTGTCTTCTTTGATGAAATCTTTATTAAATGCGTAAAGATCCAAATCCAAACTAAGCTTGAAATCAAAGAAACTAATTGAGTCCTAGTCTTCACTAACTGTTTGTACAAAAATTGTCTTTTTCGTATTTTATTTTATTTCTTCTTTTTATTAATTAATAAAAATATAAAAAAATATATTAATGTGTAAATATTTATCTTTGATTTTATCCTATTTTTTCGAATTTTTATTTGATTTAAAAATGACAAAAAATTATTATAAATACCAAAAATCAAGGTATTCTATGTACATGGGAGACCCCAAAAATATCACTTTGTGCAAATGATCGATTTTGATTTTGGTTCCTTCATGAAAGTTGTAGATCTCATCGAAACGAGCAATTTTCATGAAGAAACATTTTCGATCCGAGGTCATTTACTATTTTTTACATATTTATCAATGTTTTTATTTTTCTATTTTTGTGGGGCTGACACATGGCAGATCTTGGAGCCGCCTGATGAGGCTAAGAATCGGTTTCGCGGCTTTTTATTGATGAAAGTGGTCGGTGTAGCAAAAGCCACGAAACAAATTTTCGATTCTTTAAAACCTATCAAACAATTACGGTTCTCTTTCGGAAAACCGTTCACTAATATTTAACCAGGCAAGTGTTCCTGGGTCGAACTCAAGGAGGCAGAATAAATTCCCTAGATTTTTATCTTCATAGTTTTATTTTTAATCTTCTCTAAGTGATCAAGTCAAAACCCCTTTTTTATTGATTTTTATTTTTATTATTTTTATTTGATTTTATTATTTCAAATTTTTATTTAATTTTCAAAAAGGGAGATTTTTCAAAAAGATTTACTTATTATATAATAGGTGGATACTAGATAGGTGATACTATATAGGATAGTGATCGTGGTCAAGCCGCGAGCTCGAACTACACAAGAAATCCAAACAAAACAAGACGATCTTCGATAAAATCAAAACACGTCAAAAACTCGTCAAAAATCCAAGAAAACTTTATACTAAGTAGGTGGGGTAGCATTGTAACTACCCTCAAGAAATCGTCAAAAACCGAAGTCACACGAGGTAGAAACAACCCCTACAGCCCAGGGGTATAAGCGCAAAGAAAACTAATTAAAAAGTTCTCAAAAAGGTCCTCAGGGACTGTTTTGAAAGAAAAAGTTACAAATGTTTACATTTAGGTCCCTGCGGAGGGACCTAAATACAAATATGGAAGACTGGGGGCGGAAATGAAATTCTGGAAGCTGCTGGATTTAATATGCAAATTTTCCACCGGTTCGCAAGCTACAGCTGAGATTAGACCTCGCTGGCGCGGATCGGACGCTTACGGGTGCGCCACGTGTCGCGCACCTGTGCGTCCCCCTGTTCTTGAGTTCGTTGGAGCTTTTGGCGATGGCGCCTCTTCTCGGAATTTTCCTGAGCAACTGGAGAGTCCTTCGGCACTCCGGCGGGGCCAGAGGGGTGGCGCCTCCACCCCTCGAGCTCGCCCGTGGTAGGGTGATGACGGAGGGCGCTCCGAGCAGCGGTGGCACAGTGGTGAAGTTGGTGGTCTCGTCCACCTGGAGGATGTTCAGAGCCAACGACCCATCTTTGGAGGTGAAGTCTGACGGCGATTGATGGCTTCCAGATCCTAAGGACAGGTCGCGATGAAGATGGATCTGCAAGAAACAATATAGCTTGCTCGATTCTTCAAGAAATCGGCCGATGGATAACAAATTATAGATCAAAAATAGATGAAAGTTAAGTTTCCAGACAACCACCCAGATGCATGAAGTCGATGATGGAAAGATGATGCGATTTGAATCGAAATGGGAACGAATCGAAAGGGGATTATGAGTGGCGTTTAAGCTAAAGGATTAAACTAGCTAAAGAAGTGATTAGCCACGCTAATCGTGGCTCGAATATCGAAGCGGAAATCGAATGAAATGGATGAAAAGGCATGTGAAGTGTCTAGGTATATTACCTGGACAAAGAAGCTTGACGGCGGCCAAAGACCGGAGCGGAACGCGGCGAACGTGGCGATGCGAGGCTCGACTAAGCCCTGGAACGATCCTCCGACGTGCCCTCCTCCTCGCTAGCTCCTCCACGGCACTGTCACCGCCTCAGTTTGGCCGGAACAAGGCTTGGAAGTAGAGGGATCGGACAACCTGGAGCTGGGGCTCTGGGTAGTTGGAAAGTTAGGTATCAATGGCGGACTTGAGGGCTTTAAATAGGGAGGATTTCGTGGGCTCCAAGTCGAGATCGACGGCCGGCGATGGAGTGGGTAGTTAGGAGAAGAGATCGGAGGGTTTAGGTTGGTCGGAAGGCTCTAGAATGGCGCGGGAAAAATAAGGGAAGTCGGCAGCTCAGAACAGAATCCGGCAGAACTGCTTCTTGAGGAAGAAGACCCAGGTGCTGACAAGTGTCGGCACCTGGTTGGCTCAGAGTATAAAATTAACTTATAAATTAAATATTAAATAGTAAATTACGTTATTTTAAAAAGTTTAAATACAAAAAGTGTAGATAAATTAATTCTCTAATTTATGGAATAGTTACTTTTAATAAATAATAAATATTATTTAAAATATAAATATTATATTAATAAATATGTATTTATAAATAGGTTTTAGATTTTTAATTTGATAAATAAATAAATAAATAAAAATTAATTTTATATTTTCTTAATTATTAGGATATTAAATAATGTTTATACGAATTTTTATGGATTTTAATAAATTAATTTGTATATTTTAATAAATAAGGTTAATATCTAAGTAGGTCAGTTATACCTATATTTTGGGGTTTTTGATTTTATTAAAATAATAAATAGTCTCAAAAATTATGAAATAATTTATGGTGAAACTACAAAAATTTGCAATAATTTAAAAATTATAAAATTAAGAAATGATAAATAATGTGTGTTACATAAAATAAATAGCCCAGAAACCCCGTTGTCTTTTGGTCCCAAAACCGACTTTTTGCAAACGGACTCCGAATTCGATGAAACCACCTGTATTAATTAGATAATATTATTTTATGAACTTTAAAGGTGAGTGGAGTGAAATTGGAGTTCGTATGAGGAAGTTTTGATGTTCGGAAGTTGAGATTTTGACAATTTACAGGCTGGGTTTCTTGGCATATATACAGGGTAATATTTTTAACTTATTTTTATATTTTTATATACATTTTTAGAAATAATTAGGAGAAGAGTTTGGTGAAAAATATGTTCATTTGAAATAATTAAAATTCTTTGAAGTTTTGTATTTATTTTATAAATAATGAAAGGTGTATATGTGTGTGTTAAATTATTTTTCTCTGGTTTTCTTTCCTTATCTCCCCCTACTTTTTGGTTTGTCGACCAATCCATGCTGACTTGGTCTCGGGGGTTGATCTATAAATATATCTTACAGCTATATTTATATTTTAAGTCATATTGTATATATATATATACATATATTCAATCTGCCTTTTTCTTTCTTTTCTTGTTCTTTATTTATTTACATGATTTTAGTGGTTAAAGTGAATATTTACACATGAATGGTGTTTTATTAAAATATGAGAATTAATGGATATTTTCACGTATTTGTTAAGGGTTTTAAGACAAAATGCGATAGAAAAGTTAATGAATCATGGATTCATCAACCCCCTATACTTAAACTTTGCTAGTCCCTTAGCAAACACTTATTTTGAAAAAGTAAGTGAAAAAGAAAGAAAGTTAGAATGAATTTGTTTTCCTAAACCAATTCATGAGAACAGACAAGGGACAGAGCTCGATCGGGCCTGAAACAAGCATTTTGTCAGAACCTTAACCAGGATTAGGATTTTATCCTCAACAATCTTCAAGTTCCATAATCCTTACTCAAGATCACTTCATCGGCTAGTTCAGACTCATCTATTCATATCGCAAACTCTATCATCCTTGAAATCAACTTGTACAGTGTGTGAATTGATTTAGCTCTTCCTGCTTAGAGAACCGAAGAAACTGTCCATCCCGGCTATACACTCCTCTGGCTTCCTTATCTTGCTACTCTTTCCTCGGGAAGGGAGGTATTCCCTTCTGAGTTCAGTTCTGCTATGTCCACAATCGAATATAGGGAGAAGTTAGAAGAATGAGAAAAGAAGTGGAGTGCGACCAGTGTAGACGCATCTCCTTATGAAGCCCAACCGGTGTAGCTAAGTCTCCACTAAGATGTGCAGGCATATTTGGTGGAAGCTTGGACCATTATGGTCTTATTTGGTGGCTTCTGTATTGCTTTGACTTTGTAATTTGCTTGCACTGCATTCATCTTTTGTGCCTCGACGGATATAGCATCTTTTTAGTCCGTCCCTTTTTTGAGGTCTTAGAAAAATTGTGTCAGCAGATCCTTCCCTCATCCGAAGAAACTATCGCAACCCCAATCTCTCCCGTCTTTAGACGTCAATGCCGCAAAGATAAGGATAGAAACTTACTACCAAGGTGTACTGCTCTTCGGGACTCCATGCGAGTCGAGCTAAGTGCAGAGTGCATGTGTTCAAGATTGGTTCACTGGTGTAGAGTTGTACGGATGACTCCAAATGGTCTACTTAAGCTCAGATGACTTGATTTCCCGAATATGGTCTCACGGAACCCAAAGATTTTAAGTCACCAGACCTAAAGAGTCTAAATTCCAGATCCTAGTCAGGCTACTTACAACGAGAGTTAAAGGCCGTAATCAAGCTCCGTCCTTTAGACTAGGCTCAGTCCTTAGTTTCGAAAATCAAACTTATTCTGAAAAATGCGGATGCAAATGCAACCATGTTTTTGTGAAGTATTTTTTCTGAATTTTACTTATTTTTATGGATTTTAAGGATTTTGTAATTTTTATGAATTTTAGGACTTTGTATTTTTTTATGGATTTTATGATTTTTATAAACAAGATTTTATTCATAAATTTTACAAGATATATTTTATTCGAGTTAAGTGTCTAATGTATTTTACAAATTTTATCTACAAAGTATTTTACAAGGGTTGAATGGTTTTTACACAAGTTTTAATAAATAGGATTTTAAATAAGTATTACACAAATTTTAAGTACAAATTTTAAATACATATTTTAATTACAAGTTTTAAATACAAGTTTTAATCATATTTTACTTATTTACAAGGATTTTATAAATAATATATAAATATAAGTGGATTTTAAATTAACCCGTACCCACTTTTTTATGGATTTTTTAGATATAGAAAATACATAAAAGTACGAGTTATGGAAGAAAGTATATATACAATATATACGCACCCCCCTATACTTAGCTTGAGCTATGTCCTCATAGCATCAAAAGAGAAAAAAGGAGGACATAACTCGTGCTAAGTAAAAGTGGTTGAAAAAGGATATCGATCACAAGTCAGTCAACCCCCCCTATACTTACGATCAGGTCATCGTAAGTATCAAGGGAGAGCAAAAACGGGATGACTGAATGAAAAAGATAAATAACGAAAGTTCAAAAGGAAAAGAATATGAAATCATCGAAATCACTCGGTCCTCCCTATACTTAGGATAAGGCATCCTAAGTATATAAAAGAATGTAGCCAAAAATTGAGGACCAGTGATTCATGAAAAAGAATGGCTATACAAAAGAATCAGTACAAAAAATAAAACGTAAATCAGCGGGCAATCGGTCCCCCCTATACTTAGGATCTGGTATCCTAAGAATAGAAGACGAGCAAAAATGGGGACGATTGTGGTCTACGAAGAATATACAAGTGTTGTGAATATCCAGAAAAGAATGGCACAAAAGAATTTGTACAGGAAGAAGTGAAGGAGTGATCATGATTCCTGTACAAAGTAGATCACTTCAGTACGTGCCAGATTATCAGTAGTCTCTACGAAGTACTTCAACATCTGCCCGTTAACCACGAACGGCTATCTAATCACTTCAACCAGGATCATACTGAATTTTCTGCTTCTTATGTGCGTATTGATCACTGGCTACAAAAGTAGAGCCTCCTCTGTAATTGAACTCTGTATACGGCATAGCTCTCTTTTCTGAAATATGCGTCTCTGGAGTCGGACTACAGAAGGTGTCTATATGTGTCAGCATTACACCATCCGACTCTCTACGCTGAATGGACTGTATAATCTGTGTAATGTATTCGATGGACTCTTGTGCTGTAATATGTGTTCTTTCAATCTGCGGCACAGAGATATCTACTGCATGTGACTGCTCATCTGAATCTGATATGAAATCTGTCTCTATATATGAACAATCATCTGAAAAACTAGGTACCAAGTGATCTACCCTATCCTCGTGTAGGATATCGTGGGTATCAAAATAAACACTCTTAAGATCAGGAGACTGTGTCTCATCTATGTTCTGGCAATCTTTCGCAAGACTGGTGTCCTCTGAAGTGAATGACAATACTGATCTAGGACTGCCACATTCTCTCTCCATCTCAATGTGTATCTCTCCGTTGTCTGTTCGGAATGATACTCTCCTAGCATCATAATCGAAGAGTGCTCTTGCTGTCTGCAAAAATGGTCTCCCAAGAATGATTGGAGCAAGATGTAACTGTGTAGGGCATGTCATGTCTAGGACCGTAAAGTCCATGGGAAACTGCGAGCCCTGAACAGTCACGATAATTTTCCTTAACACACCTCTAGGTCTCTTTATAGATCGATCTGCAAACTGAATTATCGCTCGTGATTTATAGAGAGGACCTAGCTTGAGCTTATCAATCAAAGAGGATGGAAGTAAATTGATCAAGGAACCATTATCTAAGAGAGTTCAATGGAATGTAGTGTCTTCAATCTGACAATTGACATAGTGAGCTCCCAAATCTTTCTTCTTTTTCGGTACCTTGTTCCGGATCGCACACGAAGTTGCCTTGGTCAATATATGCTTCTCAACTCGTGATCTCTTTTCCCTACATGTAGTACATTTGTTCCTCAACTGATTCTTGAGTGTAGGAAAATGATCCAAGGCATCGTGCAGTGGAATCTTCAGAAAAATGTGATCTTTCAACAATCTCTCGGCTTCTGGAGTGACAACATTATTTTTGGTCTTTTTCTTTCCTCTTCCAAACAAAGCATCGGGAAAAGGAACAATTTCAGGTGTCAGAAAATCAGAATTTTTATTCAGATTGGAATCAGCATTTACATCGAGAGTCTCAGAATTATTTACAAAACTCTCTAAAACAGGAGAAGAAATGTTTTTGTCTGGGCTCTCTGCCTGATCTGGCGTGATGTCATCGTCTGAGTCGCCAGTGTCCATATCTGAAGTGTTGTCATTGCTCCCGTCTCTTGAGTTTGCGTCCTGGTCCTCATCCTCTTGCAGGTTCTCCTCCTCGGCTTCAAGATCATGCTCGTGGTCCTCTGGTGCCCTCTCCTCTTCTCCAGTAGGTGCTTGCGGTGATCTACCGCTCCTGAGACGAATGAAGTTAGATAAAAATTCAGGAAATGAGATCTTACCTGAAGTATCTACCTGCTCTGGATGCCTCCTCTTGTTATTCGGGTTCATCTGAGGCTGGGCTGGGAGAGTGGTCTTCGGCACGGTTAACTCGTCCAGACGACGGTTAACCTGTTCCATCTCTGTCTTGTGCGTGATCTGGAGCGTACTCAGCATATCCATGGTCTGGTTGAGCGCCTGGGCCTGTGAAGACATCTCTGGTTCGGTGTGGTGGCCCTGGCTTGCTCCTCTCTCCTGCCTTGGGGTGAAATGCTGAGAGATGGAAGGCTGGGAGTAGCGCTGAGGTGTAGAGGAAGACTGTTGTGGCTGCTGAAAAGAATAATTCGGTGAAAACTGGGCAGGGTGCTGATATAAAGGTTGCGGTCTCTGATGGTAGACATTCGGATGAGACTGCCACGTCGTGAAGCTCTGGCGGTGCTGAAATTGTGGACGTCCATGCTGCGGTTGACCGTACGGCTGCTGCGGCTGCTGATTCGGTATACTCGGCTGCTGCATCGGAGTATACCAAATCCCGTTGATCTCGAGAGTGGATTGCGACTCCACCTCCATCTCTGCGGTGCTGGTGATCTGGTCGGAATTGGCATGAGACTGATCCTCGTGCCAATCGATCTGCGGAATCTCGGGCTCGCTCTGGATGTAGTGGATCTGACGGGTGGGTGGAGCCGGTGCGATCCTCCGTGCTGATTGTGCGTTCGAAGAAGTCTGGCTCTGCTGGTACTGGATCTGAAGATCAGCGACCTTCTTCGATAGATCACTCAGCTGCTGAGGTAGAGATGAGAGTTTCTCTAACTCTCGTAGCGGTTGTAGGTCTTGGACCTGCTTGTGAATCACACCCACCAACATTAATTTCTTGCTAATGAAGCCCATGTTAGTGTTAGATTCAGAGTCCGATATATTCGCCACCTTGTGATGTTCTCGATGATGTGGTGGCTGTGGGGCTTTCTGAAATGCCCGAGTAGAGTTTACGACTCTTGAGTTCTCGGCCATCCCTTTGAAGATGGCCCAGACTGACTCGGTGTCCTTGTTCAACTAACTGCCGCCACATGCGGCACTGACTAGCCCCTGTACTTCCGGCTGGAGTCCTCTGAAATAGTTCTGTACGAGCACCTTCATCGGGATCTCATGATGCGGGCATCTCTCCGTCAGGTCCTTGAATCGATCCCATGACTCATGGAATGACTCGTGCGGTAGTTGCGTAAAGTTGGAGATCCGACTCCTCATCATGTTCGTCCTTCCTAGAGGAAAATACTTGCGCAGGAAGGTGGACTTCAGGTCGTCCCACGTAGAAATCCCCCCCCCCCAAATGACTCAGCCAATAAAGGGCCTTATCGGCTAAGGCAAAGGGGAAGGCCTTGAGGCGCACGGCTTCCTGTGTTACTCCTGGATAACATGTCGTTCCGTAGATCATCTCAAACTGCTGTAGAAACGTGAACGGCTCCTCTGCGGCATTCCCATAATACTTGGGAAGCAAGGAGATGAAGGACGGTCGAAGTTCGTATGGCCCTTGATTCGGCGGCAGCCGAATCCAGTGATGAAGCATTCGAGCGCCCGGGTCATACTCGTCCCGTAAAGTTGCGGGAACCGCAGGCGGTAAATGGTTCCCGGCCCCTGCTCTCAGTGCGGCTATTTCAGCCCGCAGTTCGGTCTGAACTCTATACTGTTCTCGAATCTGTAAATTCATCTGCTGTAATGTATCGAGAATGCCTGTCGTGACATCTGCGTTCAGCTCCGATCTTCCCTCCTGATGTTCCCCAGCTGATGGCCTCTCGTCTGCTGCTGGTCCTTTCCCGCGAGCCATCTGATCGTCTGTAAAGTAAAAACTCTCGTAAGAACTCAGCAAAAGTACTCGGGAGATCTAGATGATGTATTGAGGCCAGGGTCTGCCTCAATAGTCTGGCCAGGAGGCGAGGGAGTCTGGGTCTGACTCACCTCGAGATCTGATGGGTCCGGCTCGGGAAGAGGATCATCCCGAGCCTATGAAGACATACGCTTGACGGTGGACGGTCGAAAGCTCACAGAGTCTGAGCCGAAAAGCCGTCGAGACGTCATCTTTGATTTCAAGAGAAATTTCAGGAGAGCACGTGTACGATTCAAATGAGGGAGAAATGCGAAAGCCGCGGAAACTCACGCCCCGCAAACAAACACAAAGCAAACCCCATTTTCACCAACTCAACCCTGATGAAGACCGTAAGAGTTCGGCCTTTTTATCTTTTCGGTTTTAGGGTTGTGATTAGCAATCATTTCGATTACGCAGGCTGAGCAAGCCAATAGGTGCCTGATAGTTTCCTCGAAACACTGGCCCGAATCCTTACACGAGACCGCTCGCACTCAGCCAGTATGGGAGTAAGTACGGACCGTTTCCGGCTACCCGTGTTACTTGAGGACGGAGCCTTGCGCAGTGTCCTCTAAACCTCCCACTCTACTAAGTAAACCCGGACCGTTTCCGGCTACCCGAGCTTACCCCACTGAGGAACAGCGATCGAATGTATGGACCCAGTAGTATCCCGCGAGAAATACGGGGTTTGAGCTCTATCCTTAAGTGTCGACTCTCGAGCTCGCGTACTCTGAGAAATGTGCGGGGGTTACTCTCCCCAAATCACTTGAATCATGTTTACAGCTTTAAGTCAGATAGATTTAGCAGTCCGATTTTAGTTTTGTAATTTTTATGGGTTTTTTCAGTCAACGTCTATCGATTTTTTTCTTTTTATTTAAAAAACCCTAAAGCATGCACCTAGGTTGCGAGTCCTAAGACTAACTACGCGGCACAAGCAGATAGAGTAGAAAAAAAACCTAAACAAGCATCTAGAAAAACTGCGGAAACAGATGAGCGATAAAAAGCCGCGGTGGGTACCCTGATCCTCGGATACACGGTATCCGGCGAATCAGGCCCCGAAGAAAATGGGGGGGGGGGGTTGTTTATTGTAATTACAGACTCTCTCTCCCTTTCTCTCTCTTTTACAAAAATACCCTAACTTCTCTGCCCTCTACAGCCGACTCGTGAAGAAGGAGCCGGCCTCTGCTCTTTCAACTGATTCGGCTTCCGAAGAAGTCGGCTGATCCTGTAGGCCCTGCAAAGATAGTTAGCAAAAAATCGATCGAGAAAAGCCGCGAAAGCTGTGAACCGAGAAAGCCGTAAGAAAACAAAAGAGAACTTAAAAAATGAAAACATGAAAAAGCCGTACGAAAAACCGTACGAAAAATGAAATAAAGAGAAGAGAAAAAAATCACGAAGAAATGAAAAAAATCAAAAAGAAGCTAACGCCTCCCCGGCAACGGCGCCATTTGATGAGGCTAAGAATCGGTTTCGCGGCTTTTTTATTGATGAAAGTGGTCGGTGTAGCAAAAGGCCGTGAAACAAATTTTCGATTCTTTAAAACCTATCAAACAATTACTGTTCTCTTTCGGAAAACCGTTCACTAATATTTAACCAGGCAAGCGTTCCTGGGTCGAACTCAAGGAGGCAGAATAAATTCCCTAGATTTTTATCTTCGTAGTTTTATTTTTAATCTTCTCTAAGTGATCAAGTCAAAACCCCTTTTTTATTGATTTTTATTTTTATTATGCAAATTTTCCACCGGTTCTCAAGCTACGGCTGAGATTAGAACTCGCTAGCGCGGATCGGACGCTCACGGGTGCGCCACGTGTCGCGCACCTGTGCGTCCCCCTGTTCTTGAGTTCGTTGGAGCTTCAGGCGATGGCACCTCTTCTCGGAATTTTCCGAGCAACTGGAGAGTCCTTCGGCACTCCGGCGAGGCCAGAGGGGTGGCGCCTCCACCCCTCGAGCTCGCCCGCGGTAGGGCGATGACGGAGGGCGCTCCGAGCAGCGGTGGCACGGTGGTGAAGTTGGTGGTCTCGTCCACCTGGAGGATGTTCAGAGCCAACGACCCATCTTTGGAGCTGAAGTCTGACGGCTATTGATGGCTTCCAGATCCTGAGGATGGGTCGCGATGAAGATGGATCTGCAAGAAACAATATAGCTTGCTCGATTCTTCAAGAAATCGGCCGATGGATAAAAAATTATAGATCAAAAATAGATGAAAGTTAAGTTTCCAGACAACCACCCAGATGCATGAAGTCGATGATGGAAAGATGATGCGATTTGAATCGAAATGGGAACGAATCGAAAGGGGATTATGAGTGGCGTTTAAGCTAAAGGATTAAACTAGCTAAAGAAGCGATTAGCCACGCTAATCGTGGCCCGAATATCGAAGCGGAAATCGAATGAAATGGATGAAAAGGCCTGTGAAGTGTCTAGGTATATTACCTGGACAAAGAAGCTCGACGACGGCCAAAGACCGGAGCGGAACGCGGCGAACGTGGCGATGCAAGGCTCGACTAAGCCCTGGAACGATCCTCCGACGTGCCCTCCTCCTCGCTAGCTCCTCCACGACGCTGTCACTGCCTCAGTTTGGCCGGAACAAGGCTTGGAAGTAGAGGGATCAGACAACCTGGAGCTGGGGCTCTGGGTAGTTGGAAAGTTAGGTATTAATGGTGGACTTGAGGGCTTTAAATAGGGAGGATTTCATGGGCTCCAAGTCGAGATCGACGACCGGCGATGGAGTGGGTAGTTAGGAGAAGAGATCGGAGGGTTTAGGTTGGTCGGAAGGCTCTAGAATGGCGCGGGAAAAATAAGAGAAGTCGGCAGCTCAGAACAGAATCCGGCAGAACTGCTTCTTGAGGAAGAAGACCCAGGTGCTGACAAGTGTCAGCACCTGGTTGGCTCAAAGTATAAAATTAACTTATAAATTAAATATTAAATAGTAAATTACGTTATTTTAAAAAAGTTTAAATACAAAAAGTGTAGATAAATTAATTCTCTAATTTATGTAATAGTTACTTTTAATAAATAATAAATATTATTTAAAATATAAATATTATATTAATAAATATGTATTTATAAATAGGTTTTAGATTTTTAATTTAATAAATAAATAAATAAAAATTAATTTTATATT
Source organism: Ottelia alismoides (assembly GCA_037367405.1). Lineage (NCBI taxonomy): Eukaryota > Viridiplantae > Streptophyta > Magnoliopsida > Alismatales > Hydrocharitaceae > Ottelia > Ottelia alismoides. The sequence goes on along the minus strand of JAZKJV010011380.1, from coordinate 570,185 downwards.
TTCTTAATTATTAGGATATTAAATAATGTGTATACGAATTTTTATGGATTTTAATAAATTAATTTGTATATTTTAATAAATAAGGTTAGTATCTAAGTAGGTCAGTTATACCTATATTTTGGGGTTTTGATTTTATTAAAATAATAAATAGTCTCCAAAAATTATGAAATAATTTATGGTGAAACTACAAGATCATGAAATAATTTAAAAATTATAAAATTAAGAAAATGATAAATAATGTGTGTTACATAAAATAAATAGCCCAGAAACCCCGTTGTCTTTTGGTCCCAAAATCGACTTTTTGCAAACGGACTCCGAATTCGATGAAACCACCTGTATTAATTAGATAATATTATTTTATGAACTTTAAAGGTGAGTAGAGTGAAATTGGAGTTCGTATGAGGAAGTTTTGATGTTCGGAAGTTGAGATTTTGACAATTTGCAGGCTGAGTTTCTTGGCATATATATAGGGTAATATTTTTAACTTATTTTTATATTTTTATATACATTTTTAGAAATAATTAGGAGAAGAGTTTGGTGAAAAATATGTTCATTTGAAATAATTAAAATTCTTTGAAGTTTTGTATTTATTTTATAAATAATGAAAGGTGTATATGTGTGTGTTAAATTATTTTTCTCTGGTTTTCTTTCCTTATATCCCCATACTTTTTGGTTTGTCGACCAATCCATGCTGACTTGGTCTCGGGGGTTGATCTATAAATATATCTTACAGCTATATTTATATTTTAAGTCATATTGTATATATATACATATATTCAATCTGCCTTTTTCTTTCTTTTCTTGTTCTTTATTTATTTACATGATTTTAGTGGTTAAAAGCGAATATTTACACATGAATGGTGTTTTGTTAAAATATGAGAATTAATGGATATTTACACGTATTTGTTAAGGGTTTTAAGACAAAATGCGACAGAAAAGTTAATGAATCATGGATTCATCACCGCCATGTGTCACCCATTTTTGAGGTTTTTATTATTTCATTTTTTATAAATAAAAATAAAAAGCACCGCACGTGCAGAGCACGTGCCTCCTGCGCACGTGCCTTGCACGTGCTCCTCCATCTGCCCCCTGGCTGCCACTTGGAGGCATCGAGCCCGTCCGATCTCGGCCGATCGGACGATGCCTGTAGTCCGTCTTCTTCCTCTGCCTTTCCCCTTTTTGCACCTCCGTGAAATTTCCACCGTCACCCGCAATCTCCGATCGCCTTCCCTTCCATGACCAATCGCCGCCTATCTCCGAGATCATATCCATCTCCGATCTTCAATCACCATCACGATCAATAACCGATCTCCCCGAATCCGCCCTAATCGCCTTCCATATTCATAAAATCTAATCAAATCCCAATCACCCACTTCCTTCTCTGGCCAATCATCCTCATCTTATAAATGCACCACCGTCGCCCCGCTACATCTTCATTTGTCGTTCAATGTCAGAGGTCTCCTTCTCCCGTGGTGACAGCCCAGTGTACTCCTCCTATGGCGAGATCTGAGGGCTTCGATCCTCGTTGTAGCCCACCTCCTTCGAGCAGTTGTGTTGCTCCGGCGCGCAACACCGTCGAGTCGTACCCTCAGGTACCTCTTCCAACCTCACTTCTCTCCTCTCACCTTTCTCACAGACTCTCCGATCATCACCACCACAACCCACCTACGTTCGCGCTCCACCATCAGAACTCTGCTCCACCTTCTTTCCCCCCTACAGTTAGTGCGGCATCTCAGTTCCCCTCCACGTTGTCGAGCCGTACCCTCAGTTCACCTCCGCGATGTCAACGCCTACCAGAAGCTCTGCCACCCTCTTCGACAACAGGAAAGTCCCTTGCACAGCGAGTCACCAATCTTCACCGCCTTCATCCTCCGCCTTGACACAGCTTCAACGGCCAGAAGCTTCTCTGTCATCGACTCCTTCGTCAACAACATCGTGCTCCGACTACATCATCCTTTGCGCTTTTCAATCGGCCCCGATGCCTGCTGGCTGTGTGTTGGTCACCGTTGATCGCACTCAGATGTTCAAAATCAAGCTACAACAGCCGCTAGATCAAGAACTTGCAAGATTTGGACCGTCCAAATCCACCCAACTCTTAGTCGTCGGATCAGGCATCATCGATGTTTCTGATTAAAAGCCTGCCTTGGGTCCAAACCTGGTGCCTCGGGTATCACCGATGGACGTCAAACCGCCACATGGAGCTTCGGACCGAGCCACCACCCGAGCCAACCCGCTTGCACGTGAGACTCACGTGGTCAGGAGGAAATTACAGAAGAGCCCCCGACGTTTCTCTTATTTGCAACGAAGTCCACAGCCAGAGGTCACGTGCTATACACGTGGCCCTCTGGTAAATTTACAGACTCTCCCCATGGAATCTGGGAAATTATAGTTCAGTCCTTCTACTGCAGTTTTATATTTATTTAAATATTATAATTGCACAATTACCTCTGTGTTCCTCTGTTGTTTTGAATCTCCACATTGCATTATTTTATTTATCAAAAATAGGCATTTTGTTGTACAACTAATTCTCTACATTATGGCATATGCTTGATATTTTTGTGATATGTGATTAATTAATAATTAATTATTTTATGGAAAATTACATATTTTGCCCATTTTGTGCTTGAAAATCCATAACTCATTAACCACTGCTATGAAAATTGTTGAAAAATCAAGAATTATAAAAGTAGTTTCACATTACGCCAAAAAAGAATTGCATTTGCATGCATCGTTGCCCTCTAAAAATCATTTTGCATATTTTAATATTCAATTTTTAATTGGTATTAAAATCTTGTATTTTTGAGATTTTGGATTTTTCTGAGATCCATCATCTAGTGATAGATCTTGGATAGTTTTATATAATTAATAATTGAAATTCGCATCGTTTGCATTCATAAATTCATAAAATATTAATTTTGCATACAAAAATTACAAAAAAAATACAGTGCATTAATTTCATCATTTTTCATCATGGCCAAGTTTCATATCTTTAGGACATCGTTTGGTTGATATTCATTTTTTAGACCCTAAACTCGACCAAAGTTGCATTTTGCATCCCAAATTGCATTAAAAATTACAAAAAAAGACCGCCTCGAAAACCATGCACGAACTTTTGCAGACAAATTTCTAGGTTGTTCCTTTGCCTCCTTGAGTTCAACCTTGGGACTTGTCCAAGTAAAATAAACATAAAACCAGATGAATCAAAATTGACTAAAATTTCTTGTGGTTATTTCTTGACCGATTCCGATTGTCCGCATACAACGAAACGACACATTAATTAAGTGCTCGATAATCCACGATAATTAAGTAGGACATTTCACGACCTGCCCGTAGGTCGAGCCGATGACTTCGTACATTCTAACCCTCGATCATCCCTGCTTTGTGTATATACTACTATACTTAGGATTATTTAACCCTAAGTATAGGGGGACGATTGATAAATTTTCATTTCATCACCTTTTTTCTATCATTTTGGCCTCAAAAACCAAAGCCAATGCATGAAACTAACATTATTTTGTACAAATGAACACCCGTTATTTATTCTATTTATTTTATATAAACACTATTTTTAATGCCAAAAATTATAGAATGAAGGAAAGGAAATAAAAAGAATAAAATACCAAAGGTATTTTATGACATTAAACCTCGAGACCAAGTCAAGAATTGATTTGGACTACAAGGAATAATTTAGGGGGAGATAAGATCAAATATACAATAAAAAGCCTATTTATTTATTCTTCAATAAAGGATTTTGGGACCTATTTTATTCTTTATTATTTATATCACAAATAAAGAAGCTTCTTACATGAAAGTTGTAGATAATAATGTATAGAAAAATACAAAATTAAGTTTGCGTAAAAATAATACTCAGTGTACATTTTATACCCTATATATGAATCTAAAATCTCAATTTCTCAGACACATATCTCCTAAATAAAAAATCAAAATGTGTCAAAATCACTTTTATTGTATATAACTTTTAATATGCTATTTAATAAGGTGGTTTCATATTTTTTAGAGTTAAGGTGTGAAAGTTAGGCTTTGAACCCCTATTGTATATCGTTCTTGATTAAAATATTCATTTTATTTATTCTTTATTATTTTTACAATTTTATATTTTTATAATTTTGCAAATATTACTTATAATACATGTACATATTAAAAATACAATGAAACCATCAAGAAAATACAAAAATAAAATAGCCTATATAAATGTATTGTTGAAATACTTACACTTATAATATATGCCCTATTTATTTAAGTATACACTATCATCATAAAAATAAAATAAAAATATATTTATGTGTATAAAAATAAGTTATAAATCTAGAAATTAAGAAAAAAAATAATAAAATCAAAACTCTAAAATAAAAATAAAATACCCAAAACATAGGAGAATATACCTATAAATAAACCCTTAAAAATTAACTTATAGCAAATAATCCCAAAAAGAAATAAAATCATAATAAATACTACATAAATAATGAACATTTTTTTATTTTATAGCTAAAATTTAATAAAATCATTTACTATATTTAATTAATTATTTTCGAATAATAAGGCTTATTTTGTCATGTAGCATCCCCCATGGACCAACCAGGTCACATGGAATGTTGACCTCTGTCAACTCCCTATCTTCTCTCTGACTTGCGTTAGACACCTCGAGCCTGCCACCTTCTCCGCCTCCAACCAATCGATCTGGACCTTCTTTCGCCTCAAGTCCTTCATGTATTATGTTCCCATCACGTAAGTGACCCACACACACTCATTAGATTCGCTCGATTCACATTGAACCATTCAATAATCTCACTCAAAAATCGTCCAAAACTCTGTGCATAAATAAGACCCTAGCTCAAGTCCTCCATTCTTGATCCCTCTTCGAGCTCCATTGTGCATCCTAGCATGTGTATGTGAACCACCGGTGACAGAGGTTGCTTCCCCTGTGCCTGGAGAGCGTCAGAGCAAGGAGGAGAGGCGATCCACGGCAGTGCTCTGGTCTGCCCTGCTCCCTGCCCACCATCAGGTATAAGAGTCGTATTATGTTCCTTAGGTAGATTTCATTCCTATTTTTCAATTTCAGCATTCAATTTTGCTCTTTAGTTAATGATTTAGCGTAACATAGATTAAGTAGCTCGCTAGAGCTCTAGTGCCCTGGCTCCATTTCATCGTATCTCCCGACTGTCTCCGATCTCGCTGACCACCTCCACACATTCCCCAGCACCTTCTTCGTCTCCATGACCCATTTGAGAAACCAGAATCCTAGTGGTTCTGCGAAGTGGGGCCCCTCCTCCTCCGTACAAAGGAGACACTTCCATTCCATCCATTTCCTTTGCATTCCAGCTTAACAATAGGGCGAGGACCTTTGCCTCGAGCCCATGAATCTCCTTGTGTAGGTCTTGCGCTGAAAGGACCCCTCCTGGGTTGGATTCAAACCTGTACAAGGCATTCCAGGTGCTCTAGCTTCTTCGACTAACCAGGACCCCATCGCTGGGTCCTAGACCTTCTCGAGCATATCATTAGCTTCAAACGAGCCTCCTTGACATTTAGATCCCAAGAGAAGCATCAAAAACTATCGGATGGAGGAGGAATCAACGTACGAAGGTCGAGGGAGGCACTAGTCTTCCATGTTCTTCGTGAAGAGCAGATATCGTCCGATCTGGGATGCGCCCCAGATTCATCAATCGGTGTTGGATCCGCACGTGCACGACCGTCAAATCCTTGCCTTGGATCTAATCTCGAGCGTCCACGACCGAAGGGTCATCACGCGAGGAGTCGTCACGTGGTTGAATGGAGAGATCTGCATCGTTGGCCCATACACAAAGGGGTAAAATACAAAGACCTCCCTCCGCCTTACAATTTAATTTTAGTATAATAAATAATGTATGGAGTGTAAATATTTAGGAATTTTTGCAATAATGCCCTTTATGTTTTGTTTATTTTCCCATCTGTCCTTGCCATCTCAGCTCACGTGGGGTCCCCAAGTTGGTCATTTTGTAAGAATAACCTCGTGTCTTTGGTTAGCCCAAAATTTTGTACATTCAGTGTATATTTTTGTGTGAAAATTGTATAAATGACCAGGAAGTTTGTCTATTTACACTTACGCCCTTCCCAAGCACGTACATGTTTATATTTTGTGTAAAAATTGCAACAATGACCCTAAATTTAGTATTGCGCGTCCGGAAATGAAGAAAACTTTTATTATAATTGAAATTTGGTCCTTACAGGTAAGTATGTTGTATTTTCTTGGGATTTGTGAAAAATAGATCTTGTTTGATTTTTGTTTTGCAAAAAGTATGTTGGATGCCTTGAATGATGTATTTAAATATCATAATTTTTAATTTAGATTATAAGGCATTTGATTATTTATTAAAATTTGAACAGTACCTGTATTTTCCTATTTAGACATGAAAATCTGAAGAAAAAAATATTTAAATGGCTTGAAAAATCACAAAAAATTATATGTCATCTATTATACCCTATATTAACTCTAGCCCAAATATCTATAAAAATAGAAAAATAAGAAGCATAAAATTAAAAATATACAATATTTATTAAAAAAATAAGAAAAAGAACCAAAAAACCCAAAAATATTTATGTATATTTCTAAATTGTCTGTATATTACTATTTATCTAGTAAAGTTGATTTTAAGATTTTTGGACCTTATTTGTTATTTTTAACCTTCATTTCAATTTAGTTTAATCTATTTAATCCCTGATTTAGGATATTTTTTATTTTAAAAATAAAAAAAAACTCAAAATTACAGAAAAATATTAAAAAATTATTTAAAACCCAAAAATATTTTATTCCATGTATTTTATTTGTTTTTGTTAGTATATATAAGTATAGAATCATATATTATATATACCCTTATATATTAATATATTATATACTTAATTAAAAAATATATATTAAAAATCAGAAAATATATAATATATATTATTATTTCTGATATATATTAAAGGAACAAACAAACAAATAAATATAAATCTCTATGTATATGTAAATATATGCCGCACTTATATGTATATCTTTACCTATGTGTGTGCATGTGTGTATATATGTATCAATCTAATATATATATAGAGTGATATTATTATTATTAATTCTTCCTACATATTCATTATTATTTTCATTTAAGCTAAATAAATAAATAAAATAAACCCACATAATGAATAAAGACACACATGTACATAATATAGATTGATTAGAAATAATCATAGGCTACCTAACTTGCTCTCTGTGGTTCGACCTCTACATGATTGCATGCTATACATTTTGTGTTATAGAGTATAATAAATTTTAACTCCACATTTTTGCCATTCATTGGTTGATATCTATTGTGGGTTAGTTGTTGATTGACTTGGGTTTCTTGAGCGGTCAATGCATCGATTGCAGTCTCGAGATGGTATGACTCTCATGGAAAGCATATCATCAACGATCGACTTCTCATTCTTTGTCATTGTAGTTTAGACTTTTATATACTTATCACGAGTAATGTCTTCCTTTTTGCTCTTTGATCACTATGAGGACATGGTTCGAGCTAAGTACAGGGGGTCGTATATATGTCTATATAAGTTAGACATAACTCGTACTTGTGTAGTTTCAATAATTATGGCTAAAACATTTGATAATGGTATATAATTAATCAACTATGAAGAATAAACTCCTATAAAATCTGCACATACCATAATACACTAACTCTTTTACTTTTTCAAAATTCCATAAAAATTTGCAAATTTTAAAAAATGTAAAACTTTAAGAAAAATCCATAAAAACATGCAAAGAATTTTTGAAAATCCAATAAAAAGTTCAAAATCAGAAAATATCTTCACAAAAAATATTTTCTGCCTTACAGTGCATAAGGATTTTTCAGATGATTTTGAAAATTAAACAAGTACAAATAAAATATGAGATTGGAGCTTGGTCAAGACCATAATCCACTTAATTTCAGAGGAGCCTGTTAAGGACTGGTATTGGGACACTTCATGTCGATTTAACTTAATTCTTTGGGTTTTATGAGACTGTGCTCATGAGTTAATTCAGTATGTCTAAATAGAGCCTTTCATGTCATCCGTGTGCCTATAGAGACAATGGCTTAACTTGAGACCTCGCACTCAGCATGTAGCTCAACCAAGATGGGTTATTGAAAGATCTTGGAGTCTAAGTTGGGATGATACTAGGCCACTTCATCAAGGGTGGCTCAGGAATCATTCTTGGGGACTGTCGAAACCAGTACTTCAACTTTCTATTCTTCTGGTAGCATGGACATCTAACGATTGGAGAATGGATTGAAATAAAGCTTCAGATGAGGAATGGTTTTCTAGCACAATTTTTTTAAGATCCCAAAACATGGACGGAACAAAAGATTCTATATCCGTCAAGGAAAAACAAGAATGCAGAGCAATGCTAAACAATGAAAATATCCAAAAAAAACATATACTAAAAATTCCAAAAATTTTGAGCTTCCAGAAAAAGGCCTACTTCCTGGTGGAGACTTGGTTACACCGGTCATGATTCACAAGGAAATATGACTACAATGGTATGTTTCCACTTCTTTTCCCTTTCTTTTAGCTTTTCCCTAATTCATTGTGCACTAGCATGTACTTGAACTCATAAGGAAATATGCATCTCCTCGAGGATGAGTTACCAAAGGAGGAGACCACTTGATAGTTCAGTTATTCATCTGGGAAGAGCTAACACAATCACACACATGGTACCTATCATTTCAAGGTTACAAGATTATGTGTCTAAAAGGACGGTTCTGACCAGGCTGTTGAGTTGAACTGGATAGAGGATCATGGAATCTAAGGGTTATTGAGTCACAATTCCTAGCATGGACATGATTCCAAATGCATTAACAATCTAAAGGTCTCAGCTGAGCTCCAAACTTCATTTTTTAAAGACAAGAATACAAGTAATGATCATTTTACCTTCCTTATTTTCCTTTTTTCTTTATTTTCTCTTTTTTGCATCACTTATTAATCTAATAAGTGTTTGCTAGGGACTAACAAAGGTAAATATGGGGGGTGATGAATACCCATTCATTCACCTTTATTCCTTTATTTTGTCTTTATCTCTCTATATAAAAACATGTAAATATATCTAACCTGCGCTAACGAACACACTGAATGTTGTCTGTAAATAGTACATTTCTAATTAAATACAAAATAAATGAATAAAGAAAAATAAAGGAAAAATTGTAATTACTGACTGACCCTAAAACCCGAGACTAAGTCAATATTAACTTGGTTGACAAGGAATAAAGAAGGTGGAGATAAGGGTAAATAAATACAGACAAAATTAACACAGAAACCTAAAACCCTAGGTACCCACGATAGTACACATACAACCATTCTTATAATATTTTATTATTCATTTTATACACCTCAAATAAATAAATATCAACATGAAACTTGTACACAAAAATACATAAAAAATACAAAAATAATTGCATATAAAAATAATGAATAGTGTGACTGGGAGACATAGATGAAAAAACCACAAACATAACTTAAATGATCAATATCACATCCATGCGAATCCAAAATTTACTAAACTCATATTTATTATTCTTAAAAATAAATTATCAAATTTAATGAAGGCGGATTCATTAAATTTGATGTTAAGATACAAAAGTTGGCCTTTTGGGTCCCATTGTACTATATACATATACATTTTACCTATTTTATTTGTTCTTTATATTTTTTGCTCTTTTTATATTTTTAAATACTTGTAGATATTATTTAAAACACATTAAAACTACAAACATAAAATCAACTCAATAAAATACAGTAAATAAATAATATAATGAGATACGTATATATATATTATACATATAATATACATACATCTATATATTTAAGTATATAAATAAAATCAGAAAAATGAAATAAAAATATGTAAATATGTATTTAATATATGATAAACATAATAATAATATTTAAAATACAAAATAAAAATAAAATACACAATACATAGGCATAAATATGTATATACACTTGTAAAATTAACATAAAAAAATAAGACGATAAAAATAAATAAAAATCACTTAAAATAGTACATAAAACAAAAAACAACTTTCATATTTTAAGTTTTATTTAATAAAATTATTTTCTATTTATTTTCCTTTTCTTTCTTTTGTTACTTATGTTTTATCTATTAGCAGCAGGTGTGAACCAACCAAGAGGCGACATTGATTGACCCCGATCAACTTCTCGCCTCCTCTTGGACCAGTTCGTGTTGTGCTCTTTCCTTATTTTTGACAATTTTCCTATCTCAATCTAGCCTTCCTCTTTGCTCGATTCCTTCTTGTGATTTATTCATCTTCCACTTATCTTTCACGCACATCAAGGATTGACGTCAATCAATCCTCAATTCAATCAAAAACCTTAGACGAAGAAGTCCTCTTGAGTAGCCTCGTATATAATATCTCCTCCATCCAAATTTTGAAATCAATCCTTTCTACCAGATTTTTCTCCATAAAAAATCATCATCGGATCTTGCCCTCAGTGACAATGAGCAGAATCTCCCGATTTGTAGTGTAGAGGCGGAGCGTAGGAAGTGATTTATCATCATTGGAGACCTTCTCCATGTGGTTCTGCTCTTGGACACATCAGGCAAGTTAGCTCTCTTTTCTTCATATTTTAGTTTCCTAGGAGTAGCAGTAGCATATTCTCACCTTTTATTTCATTTAGTTTAATCTTTAGCACTTAAAATAAAAAATCAAAGTTCGATGAAGCTCTGAGCTCCAGCCTCTGTTCCACCCATTTTTGACAATTGACCGACCATCTGACCATCCTCACACCTTTTCCTCTTCATCCACTATCATCTCGATCCACTATCCACCCCTGATCTTGCAAATATTTGGGAGATTGGTGCTCGTTCTTTGCCCTTCATTGGAGCACCTACGCCCGCACCATCCACCCCTTTTACTAACCATCAGGTCGAGGGACTTTGCTCTCGATCCCTGAAGATGTTTGTGCAGGAAAGGATGTCGTTTGAAGGTCGAATTGACTTGTCTGAGCAGCTCCAGGAGCTTGAGCTTCATCGGCCCTCCAAACCTCCTCTGTTGAGGTCCTGATCTTTTTGAGCCATCTCTCCATTGCAAAATCATCCCAGGATCATTTTGAGAATCATAGCAGCTCAGGGGATTGGCAGGATCACGTAGGAGGCTCGATCGAAGTTCAACGCCTAGATATTCTTTTGTTGTTCTTCCTGATCAGCTTGGAGACGTAGGATAAGGCCTCGAGCTCCAGGTTTACAACAGCTGTTGGATTCAGCACACCAGCACTGTCAGATTAGATGGCTGGATCTAAATTCTGCCCTCTATCGTCGAAGTGTCACCAGCCATTAAGGAGATGCCACGTGTTTAGGGGGAATCATATGCACCGTCCACTGTTGATCATGGATTTTACGGGTTTTAAATTAATGAATTATTTGCAATATCATTGCAACCCAACAAAAGTCTCAACAAAATTTATTTGTTTTTTCACAGCTCAAGCCAACAAGCAAGAAAAGAATGTAATAAGAAAAAGTAATTGCTATTTAATTTACCTGTATAACATACTGGATCGAACTCAGAGAGGCTATAAAAACTATGAGGGATATTTAGTACAATGAAAGATAAAGAAATAAAAGAGGAAATTCTGTGCACACTGCTCTTGGTTTTTGAGAAATTTTTCTTTTTTATCTTTTTTTATGAAATTTCAATATTTATAATTTTTATGCTTTTCTAATTTTGTATTTTTATGAATTGTTTAAATTTTGCAAAATTTTTTAATTTTGAAAATAAAATAAAATAAAAATAAAGAGAAAGAAATAAGAGAAAAGAAGAAGAATGTGAATTTTTGGATTTCAAAATGCAGTAAAAATAAAAAGAAAATAAAGTAAAATTATTTTTGGGTTTTTTATTTTTTTTTCTAATGTTTTTTGTACTTTTTCAAGAATTTTCAAAATTTTTAAAGGCTGTCAAATAAATGAAAAGCATAAGATAATATTAATAGAAAATAATGCTGATGTTTTTGGCTTTTAAAATAGAAAATCAAATCAGAAATTAAAGAAATAAACACAAACAGAAAGATTTTTTTTTTGAATTTTCTGAGAACTATTTTTTGCAAATTTTTGGGGTTTTCAATTATTTAAAATGAACTTTTATATGTTTTAATGTTTTTCTATTTTTTGGTTTTATACAAAATTAACAAATGAAAATTGGTCAAAAATAAGATAAATCAAAACAAAAATCTGTATTTTTTTAAATTTTAGATAAATTTTATAGTTATTTATTGATTTTTAAATGTAGATAGGGAATATTTTCATGGATTTTGATTTATTAAACATAGTAAAAAATGATCAAAATGCAAAATAAGAATTAATGATGTGAATGCTACTTAATAGGAATTAATGTGAATTTTTATGGATTTTCTACGGTGCTTTACTATTTTTTAAAATCAAATTACATGCAAAATAATATGCAGATGCATATGGACTAAAATGCAAAGAAAAGTAATTTGAGGACCAAATGAATAACACAGTAAAGAGTACATGGGCCAATTACGTAAATTTTTCAGAACATGTATGCTAGTGCACGATAGGTGCCCTGGATTGGACCAAAATGTAAATAATATGTTTTTAGGGGCCAATCAATAACACAAAAGTACGCTGGCTTTTGTTGTAATTTTTTGAAGATAAACTGTTTATAGAAATAAACTGGATGAAAATGCAATAAACTAAATAACAAGGTACACAATGCAAATGTTCAATTAACTATACAGACACCTGTCCTAAGAGGGACTTATTTGCAAACGAAGGAAAGATAAGGGTAGGAGGGCAATTGTACCCTTAATACACATGGAAGATTGGACGGTTGATCTGCATTGAGACTCTAATCGAACAGTCGAGGTTGAAACAACTTTGAATGAACTAGATTGAATATGGAAGTATGATCGAACGGTGATGTTTTGGGCGTAAATGAATGGCTCTGATCTGATCTGGCAATAAGGTTCTTGATCGAATGCTTCTCAAGGTCCCTGAACGAACTAGAATGAAGGAGGGCTGATCTGAGCTTTGATGGGTCAGATCTAAGGCCGATCTCCACTGAATTCCACTTCGGATGGCTCTGTTACTCTCCTGCATCCTCTCCGCATCAAATAACTGGATCAATAAGGCTTGACGACGTTCGAGCATGGATCTGGAGCTATGGATAGTTGTAGCTCAAATGAAACCTCCAGATGCCTCTTTTTGTTCAGCCAAATATGCACATGTATCCTGCAATTGAATGTTGTTGCTCAGAAAGGAACTCCGGCCAAGGTTATTAGGTAAAAACAAGAAGAAATGGTTGTGGATGAAGACCTCCGGTGAGGAAAGGTTGGAAGGGAGGTCGATCCTCAAATCCAGAGTGACCTGAGGAGGATCAAATATGGAAGAACATGGAGAAAACGATGGCGAATGTGAAGGGATGATATGCTGGTAGGATTGGTGATCAGGGATCTCCGATCAAGCAGATCAGAGCTCAGGTGATGAAGGATCTGATCTATGCTATTCAAGTTAACATGAATTAAATGTAGAAAAGGAAAGCTAATTACCTGGGTTTACCTAAGGATGGAAGAGAGGAAGGTCTTCGCCTCAATCTGATACTCAAGTCAGAGAAACTCGACTGCTGTTGTGGAGCTTCGACAACAGTCGAGGATCACGTCTTCAGCCAATTCCTCGTGCTCTTGATCGTGGGGTTCCCTTGCTGCCATCTCAGGCACTTGATGAATCTCCATTTCATCACCTTTATTCTATCATTTTGGCCTTAAAAACCACATCTAATGCATGTAAATAGCATTATTATGTATAAATTAACATTCATTATTTATTCCATTTATTGTATATAAAATACTATTTTTAATGTCGAAATTTAGAATAAAGAAAATAGAAGAAAAAGAATAAAATGCCAAGGCATTTTATGACCTTAAACCCCGATACCTAGGCATATTGATGATTGGATCGGCAAGGAATAAAGTAGGGGAGATAAGGGCTAATAAATCAATAAAAATCTCATTCTTTTATTATTCAATATTGCATTTTTGAGACATATTTTATTTTCTACTTTTTATACCTCAAATAAAGAAACTTTATAGATGAAAGTTGTAGATAATAATCTACAGAAAAAATATAAAACTGAGTTTACACAAAAATAATATACAATGTAATTTTTACACTCTAAATAGAAAGCCAAAATCCAAACTTCCCAGACCCATATCTCCTGAATAAAAACTCAAAATATCAAAATCGCTTCAATTATATATAATTTTAAATAAGCTACTTAATGGAGGTGGTTTCATACAATTCAAAGTTAAGGTGTGAAAGTTAGGTTTGGATCCTTGTTTTATACTTTACCTGAATAAAATATCCATTTTATCTATTCTATATTATTTTTGTAATTTTATATTCTTATAATTTTTTGAATATTATTTATAATATATGTACATATTTATAATACAATAAAACCATAAAGAAAATAATAAAATAAAGAATATACAAAAATACATAAATGAAATACATATGCCTAAACATATATATTATATATCTCTATTTATTTAAGTGTATATATTATATCAAAAAATATAATAAAAATATATTATGTGTATAAAAATAAGTTATAAATATATAAATTAATAAAATAAAATAATAAAATCAAAATAAATAATAGACCAAACATAGATAAATATACCTATAAATAAAACCCTAAAAACCAACTTGTAATAAATAAACTCGAAAAAATAAATAAAAATCTTAATAAAATACTACAGGAAATATTTTTTTATTTTAGTCAAAAAATAAATAATTCATTTATTATTAATTTTCGAATTATTCCCATTTTTACTTCTGATTTGTCTTGTTGTGGATGATGTGGCCCACTCAGGCTATGTCATCGGTTGACCTAGGGTCAACTCTCTGACCCCAGGTCTAGGACTATCAGAACGACTCCTTCCCCTCTCTTCTCGATTTTTTACACAATTATACATGGCTTGAGGAGATGCAGACTCTTCAGAGACTTTGATCACTATACTTCCATGATTCACGTCGACCATTGATGAATCCGTAATCATCACTCTTTATTCTTTTATTTTAGCTAATTATCTTGGCAAAGCTTCATGTAAATAGATGTAAATACAATAAGTTAGCATTATGCATGCATTTGTTAATATTACATAATTAGCTTGTATTTGTGCAAAAATAAAAGAATAAAGGAAAAGACAAAGGAAGGAGGTATTTAGAATAAATACAGAGTGACCTAAACCCCAAGAGAAAGCCAAGCATTGGCCTGATCGTCAAATAAAACAAGTAGAGAGAGATAGTGCCTACTCTATATTATACATATCAGTTGTGTAAATAAATAAATATTTTTAACAAAATTAAAAAAGAATATTCTTTTTACCTCCTTATATATAATCCTAAAAATAAAACAAAAATCAGAAAAATAAAATTAAAATAAAAATAAAATAAAAATTATTTTGAACTCCAAAATTTATGTTGTAAATAAAAAAATATAAAATTTGGGTATTTATGTAAAAATAACAAAATAAAAATATTGTACAAAATACATATGTATATTATACATGTATATAATTCACTATATTGTATATAGATTAATTTATTTTTCAAAAAAATAAATAAAAAATAGCCAAAAATAGTTTGAAAAATAACAAGTATTTTTCATTTTATATACTTTTTGATTTAAAACCATTTATTATTTTTTATTTAATTTGTAAGTATTTTGTATATTCTATTTTTCTGATTGGTCCACGTCATGATTGTTGACCCAGGTCAACGCCCTCTTCCAGGGCTTGACCCGACCCGATCTCTTCACCGGACCTATTTCTCCGAATTTCCCCGGTCGGGTCACGCAACCCCTCACCCCAATTCTTCGCTCGTAGTCTCCCCTTGGATCCAACACCCTCGCGAATCCCTAGAAAGGCGCGGATCTTCCTAGGGTTGCATGCCATTGCCCGATTCCTCCAAGCTCCTAGGAACCCTATAAAGTCTC
This sequence comes from Ottelia alismoides, assembly GCA_037367405.1. Classification (NCBI taxonomy): domain Eukaryota; kingdom Viridiplantae; phylum Streptophyta; class Magnoliopsida; order Alismatales; family Hydrocharitaceae; genus Ottelia; species Ottelia alismoides. The sequence continues at coordinate 554,154 of JAZKJV010011380.1, read as the reverse complement.
TCATCCGCCTTCCAGGAGCGGCAGCTCGTACCTCGCTCCCTTCTCGACCCGTACCCAACTCCAGCTGAGTGACAACTGCTAGGAGCAACCTTCGGAGCTTGATTTGGTGCAGTAGAGGTGACACTCGCCCTCTGTGGTCGGACCTCCGCCGCGAGCAGCCTCCCCCACCTTCCGCATCGAGGTTGAGGCCATCATCTCGACGGTCATCTTCTCCTGGAGCTCAGGAGCACACCCAAATCTCCATGTATCACTTACTTCCTTCGCATTTCCCGTTTCGATCCGATCATTCAGTCCATTGCCGCCGCACTTCCATCGGCTCCGACCAGCTGGTCGGAGCCCCGTTTTCCACATCTAGTCGCTTCGATCGATAAGCACATTTGCCCTGCATCCCGCTCTGCAACCTTATCATCCTTAGACTTGACCATCAGGTCCAGATTAGGGCCTAGATCTCCTCTACAACCTTCGTCGGAGATCATGCTTCGCCCCCCTCCGCTTCTTTGGTTTTGAGCTCCAATAACCCGGACCGGGGCACAACCTCGAGTCCTAGCTTTCCTTTACAGGTATTTGCACGCGTTGGGACCCCCTATTTCATCCATCCGAGGTTCGTCGGAGCAGCTCCAGGCCATCTTCATCGTCACGCGCATCCAGCCGGTGGCATCTCCATCGGACCCGCTCAATCAATGCGGAAGCCTTACGCAATCATTCCCATGCCCCCTGGTCGACCATCAGAGCTGAGGATCATCTCCTTTGCTCTGGTGAAGTTCAACTGACGTTTCTTCCAGGTGCCTTCAGTACCGTCGGATCGACCCCCATCCGTCCGGATCAGATCTCCGCCATCGATATCAGCAGGCTTTTCGACCGCACATCGCAGCTCTGACGCATCTGCGCCCCACGTCCTCGACCATTTCTGAGGCATCAGATCTGACATCTGCAGAGGATTGGAGCCGCACATTCACGCCACACCAGCGGCCTCCCTGTGTCCCTCACGCGCACGTTACGCGCCTGCAAGGGTATATTGCACTTTTCCCCTGCACTTTTCATACTTCATGTTTAGTTTGTTAAATAAAGTTGTAGTTTAAACTATTTACACTTTAGTCCCTAAGGTTTCTGGTATTTGCACTTTAGTCCTCCCTATCTGAGAACACGTGCCTGATCACGTGCATTGTGGTGTTTTTGCACATTTTATCATGTAGTTTCTGTTGGTTCATATTTGAATGAAATATTTTCTAGAATTGCACTTATGCCCCTGTACGTGGATTAACTGACATGTACGTGTTTTCGTGGGAAATTTGCACTATTACACTGAGACTTTTTGTGTGTGTTATGACTTAGTCGTGAAACTTATACTATTTGCATTTAGGTCCCTATAACATGCGTGATTTGTTTTTAATCAAATAAATATCAAATCTACTCCAAAAATCCCAAAAACATTACCAGTAGCTCCTGCTGCTGTGTAATATTTTTGATAATTTTTGTGATGCAATTTGATTTTATTTGATATTTTCTAAAAAAACCCATAAAAAGTGTCTGTCTATTTTAGAAAATCCATAAAAAATACAAAAATACTTATAAAACATCTACAAAAATTCTTATTTGCTTATTTTGGCTTGTTTTAATTTCAATAGCATTTTGGTTCCATTATTTTTTATAAAACTCCTAAAAATCACAAAAGACCAAAAATCATATAAAAATCATTCAAATGTCTATAAAAATAAAAAAAATGAGTTTTAAATTTCTGTAGTTAGATATTTTTGTCTATTTTGACCTAAAATTGCAATCAAGACGTTTGGGGCATTTTAGATATTTTAAAGTTGCCTTCTAGTCCATGTTGCACACTATTTTGTTATTTTAGCTTTATTTCATTTTTATAAAATTATATAAAAATCTGTAAAATCCCATAAATTCACAAAAAACATTTGCATATTTTAAAAAATATAAAAATATTTTTATTTTTCATTTTTGAGCATTTTTGGTCTTAATAAAAATTGTTGAAGTGTTATTCCTTTTACCTTTTATTTATCTTTTTCTTAGAAAATCAAAAAAATTGCAAATTAAAAATCACAAAAATAGTCCCATTTCCTTTTCTGATTTCTCGACTACTTTTTAGGCATAGCTCGTGCTACTTTTTTTATTTCCTTTTCAGCAATTTTATTATAATTGTAATAATGCAGGACCTTGGACAGTTTGGACTTGGCTATATCGGGGTTTGTTTCGCCGAGCACCGATGTGCTCGGGGGACCTCACCGCGGTTTTCGCCGGTTTTGTTTTCTTTCGAATTCTCTTTTATTCTTGATTCTCGAAGAATTTGGCCCCTAGATTTAGGAATTTCATTATCTGTGACGTAATTAATTAAGTCCCAACCCCTAATTATCTGCCTGCACCTATAGATCGTAATTGGACCTGATTAATTAAATCACAAGAAAAAGTTAACTTGGTCACTTGAGAGGTCGTGTGCTGCTAGAGGTCATATATAGCGTGTGCATGATCCGTTGTGGCGGACACCGATCGGCATCAGATATCGGACTCCGACCTCTCTCTCTCTGACCAGTTAGATACAATTCTTCATGTGTAGAAATTGCTCATCTAAGGTTGTTTTCTTCTTGCATCATATAGGTTAGTTTCATTTTTGTCTTTTAATTTATGCGTGGATCACCCTGCATATAGAGTGCTGGCGACATGTACACATCTCTTACTTTGCATGCATCATTGTGTTTGTTCGCGCATCGGCTTTTTCGACTTCTCCCCCCCCCCATTTTTGGACTTTAAATAATCAGGAGATCGAAAAATTCATTAGGCGTTTATTTGTTTATTGAAAAATAGCTAAAAAAGTGATAATCATAAAATTGAGACTGCTAAACAAACTTGACCATAAAAGACACTCAACTTAAAAATCTGTCTTCGGAGAGCGATTCCCTCATTGTTTGATTTTCTTGCGCGAGAGAGTGACCCACACACTAAGCTAGAGCCATATCTGAACTTTCATCAGACTACTGGTCTTGGGGTTAGTCGTTCTCCAGTGAGGATCGCTCCGATCTCTGGTAAAGCAGGCCGCGATATCCTTAACAGAGCAAGTTGATCGGGTAGCCGGTAAATGGTCCGCAACTTGTAGTGGCTGGGAAAGATCTAGTTTTGGGATTGGGCCAGTCTCCTGAGAGCATCGGGTTCCTACCAGCTCGTTTAATCACCTTGCTAAACTGAATTATGACCTAAATAATATCGACAAGATAAAAGACTGAAACTTTATGGTCATCAGCTTTCAATGTTTAGTAGGTGAATTGGGGGTTTTGTTTGCTGATCTTGTTTGTTTCTAAATCCCATCTGCCTTTTTCTCCGGATCACGATGATGGGCCGGAGGTCTCTTAGGCAACCCTTGGTTGCACCGCTTTCGAGCACTCCACCCCATTCATCTAGGTTGGTTTGTTAGAGCCCAGACCTGCTCTCTGAACCTGAGTTCGACTCTGACATGTTCCCTCTCGACCACCTTCTTACAGTCCCGAGGTGCCCGAGCAGAGACCGAAGCAGATATTTGTTCATTTGATGGCACATGAGTTTGGGTTTTTTGCCTTTGCAGAGACCCAAGAGATGGCCAGCAGCGAGGAGCCCACAGATGGGCAGCCCTAGATCACCACATCTGTTCTAGATCAGGATGCCATGAACAACATCATGTTAGCTTCCTTGGAGATGATGCAGATACAGATCAGAGACTAGGGGGCTTTCATGGCTGATATGCGTAGAGAGATGGCCCAGATGCGAGCTGGCCGCAGAGAGACGAGCTGACCAGACGGTGGAGAGATACCAGAGCTTGGAGGAGGTGATGGAGGACAACCAGATGAGTCAGTGGAGCTAGTCCGACCAGCCAGGCCGATGAGGGAGTTGCACAACCCTGGTGCGACGCTTACACACCGTTGGATCCAGCTTCTGGCGATCCTAGGAGATTTCAAGCTCCCCCCTCAAACGATTCAGTTGTTGCCCAGGTCCATGGGCCTGCCACCGAGGAGACATATCTGCATCTCCAGGAATTCGAGATGATTTACAGCATGGTCCACGATAGATACGTGGATGAGGACACCATCAAGATGATGGTGTTTCCATTTTCCCTAGTCGACAGAGCAGCCTACTAGCTGAAGCATTTAGGGAGATACGTCACTTTGTGGGAACAGCTCCAGAATGAGTACTTAAATAAGTACTATCCACTCAGACGGACGAATGCAGCTCGAGCCCTCATCAACAACTTCTCCATGCTTCCCAACAAGCAATTCCATGAGGCATGGGACTGCTTTCGAGATCTCATTGACCGGTGTCCACACCATGACATCTCCAAGCCCAACTTAGTGCAGAGTTTCTTTTGTGGACTGACACTAGAGCTGTAGAGGCTCGGGAACGCATCTTGTGGGGGATCCTACTTCGCCAAGGAAGAAGACCAGGTATGTTCAATATATGAGGAGATGATCGAGAACTACACCGTCATGTCCCATACCCGTCTATACACTCAGGGGAAGCTCCCACCCCATGTTGTGACCTATCACAGGATATCACGGGTCAATGTAGGTCCATCCACCTCTTCAGCAGCCGCAGCACAGATAGAGTCGTCGACTGCTGATATGGGCATCATCAGCGAGAAGCTGGACTGATTCAATATCATTGAGAAGAAGCAGTGCCAGGGCATGATGCAGATTGATCAGTTGGCATAGACATTGAGTGATATGAAGACCCAGATCATGTGTCTCCAGGAGGCACAGACGGCTTCTCGGCCCTGTCTTAGATCACGGGCTGACCCTAGCAGCAGCAGCTCGACCCAACCCTCTACCCAGTACCGACAGGTCCACCATGTTCAGGCATAGCCGTTCCAACAGCTGCAACATCAGTATCTTCAGCCACCACCGTCTCAGGACACTCAGATGGTGGTGTACCAGCAGGATCAACCCATGGCAATTCTTCCTCCACCCCCTTTCGAGCAGGAGCAGTTGATGGAAGTCAACGAGAATTGTACGACCGACAACAGCCATGGATCCATCGAGATCATCCTGGATTCAGGTTGTCGACCAGAGGTACCTCATCCCAGCAGCAGCCTCTAGCTCAGGGTGGACAGTTCCGCCAGCCTCAACAGCAGCCCCAGTTCCCATACCAGCCACAGCAGCAGTATTACCCGCAGGGTCCTCGTCCCTACTAGAAGGGACATCCGTGGAGGCAGTACCAGCAGCAGCCTCAGCAGTACTCTCAGTATCCCTCTCATCCTTCCCAGCAGAAGCCTTACTTCTAGAGAGGCAACCTGTCCGGTTGTCATGGGCCAGCCTATGAGGACCCAGCACTCGATGACCTAGCCCACCTTATTTCTGATCAGTAGGCCACATTCAGGTGGGAGATGGATGAGTTCCACCAAGATGAGGGAGATCATCAAGGGTAAGGCGGCCACACCCGCTCAGATCGAGCCAAACCTGAACAACCTAAAAAGAAAGTCTGAGCAAGTACAATTCACAGAGGTTACCACTCCTAGTGACTTATTGGGTGATATTGCTTTATATATATTTGATGATGACTTTATTACACTTAGGAGCAGTAGGATGCCAACCGACAGCGCCTCGTATGAGCGACGACACCACGAGGATGCAGGAACACCAGACGAGGAGGATAGCGGTGCTGATGCTGCTTATGATGATGATGACGGTGGTGTTGATGCCACCAAGGATGTTGATCCAGCCCACGGTACTGAGGCCGTCACATTCCTAGATGCAAAGGGTGGTACCGATGCCACCAGAGATCCAGATGCTGAGCCAGAGTGCGGTGTTGATGCCATGATTCCTGATGTCGTGGGTGGTACTGAGGCTACCCCTTATATTCCAGTTGTATTTCCTTCAGTTTCTGTACCCCGAGATTCTATAGAAAATACCAAAAAGATTAATAAAGGAAAGGGTTGTTCATTTTCGAGTCCACATGTAATGCATGGTGATACTTGTATGGATTCTACTTCTTCTCAATAACATGGACCCATTCCTAGCCCTCTATCTGAGGAGGGCCCAACCATCCCCTTCCCTCAAACACTCTGCTTAGATAAGGGGAATAAAAAGAAAATCAAAAAAAGAATCAGCCATTAGAGTTCAACTAGCAGATGATCGATAGATTTTAGATTCAGCTAACTCTACAGGAGGCACTTGAGCACATCCCCCTCTTCCAGAGGAACCTGAGAGATAAGACCACCATTCTTAGGAAGAAGAGGAACCATAATGCAAAGATCCATGTGCTCACTCATACCACCTGCTTCACCATCCAGAACCATCTTCCAGCCAAGAGGCCAGATGTAGGAGCTCCCTATGTCAGATGCCATATTCATGAGCAGAGATTCGATCAGATGATATTAGACACCGGCTCTTCCATCAACCTCCTTCCGGCAACCTTACTCAACAAATTTGAGTTTGGCCCTCTTTGACAAAGCATGACAGTCCTTCAGTTTACTGATAGATCTGTCAAGAGGCCGAAGGGGTTGTTGAAGGACATGGTCGACACAATTCAGGGTTTGAAATTCTCCTTGGACTTCATTGTGTTGGACATGGAGATCCCTGAGTCTGTGACTGATACCCCCATCATTCTAGGATGTCCATTCTTGGCCACAACCAAGGCGGTGTCCGACCATGATAGTGGGAAGGTGTACTCTTGCGTCGAGGGAGAGAGTATACAAATAGAGACGATCGACGAGACTAGAGCATGAGATTCAGCTTGCTCAGAGCAGCATAATGATTCGGAGCAGACGACAGAGGCAGAGCGAGACGTCCACCAAGAGTGTAACTTTGTGATCACTGATGATGAAGTTGCTTGGTCTGACCCCATTTCAGGAGCCCTCCTTGCACCTTCAGATACTGTAGATTCACATATCCCAGCAGAGGAGAGCTTCGAGAGCACACTCTTGGCAGAGGACACATTCGAGGCTGAAGATCATGTTCAGGATAGCGAGGCAGCGCATATTTCTTGTGATTCAGATTCAGATCCCTCAGAGTCAGATATAGATTGGGCTGAATTTGATGAGTTGTTATTACCGTGTTTGATTCCCACAGAGCCAGCAGCTAGGGCGGAGACTGAGTCGGCACATAGTATAGATATATTAGCAGGGTAGTCTACACCATTTTTTCATTATCAGCGAGAGTTATCCCACACAGATTTGGTTGCATTCACTCAGACATTTCAGAAGCCAGATTTTCCAGTTCTCAGTTGTCTAGAACTGAAGCCTTTGCTACAATCGCTGAAGTATAGGTTCCTTGCGGGCGAGCATGAGATGCACCCGTTATTATCTCAGTAGATTTGACTAGAGAGCAAGAATCTCGTTTGATGGAGGTTCTTGAAAAGACCTGCAAGGCGATAGGATAGAGTGTAGCTGATCTCCTGGGGATAAGTCCAACTATGTGCTCCCATCATATCTATCTAGAAGAGGACGCTAAGACATCGCGTGAGTTTCAGCGATGACTGGACCCAAATCTTCGAGAGGTTGTCATGAAGGAGATTTCGAAATGGTGGAGCATCGATTTTATCTACCCCATCTTCGACTCTAAGTGGGTTAGTCCATTACATGTGGTACCCAAGAAGACGGGCATAACTACAGTTCTGAGTGAGTCTGGAGAGGAGATAGCTACCTAGGTACCCACTTCTTGGAGGGTTTGTGTGGACTACAGACATTGAGCTAGGCCACCAAGAAGGATCATTTCCCGCTACCTTTTATTGATCAGATTATATAGAGGCTAGCTGGGAAGAGTCATTATTAATTCCTTAATGGGTACTCCAGCTACAACCAGGTGGCAATTGCTCCTAAAGACCAGGACAAGATGGCATTCACCTGTTCGTTTGGAACTTATGCTTTCAGACGGATGCCCTTTGGTCTATGTAACTCCCCGGCGACATTCCAAAGGTGCTTGTTGTGCATTTTCTCGAACATGGTGGGTGACTGCTTAGAGGTCTTCATGGATGACTTTTCGATCTATGGCGATGGGTTTGATGCTTGTCTTGACTTCCTAGACCGCATCCTTCAGCGTTGTATCGAGGTTCATCTTGTTTTATCCTGAGAGAAGAGTCACTTCATGGTGACTCAAGGGATGGTGCTTGTCATATCATCTCCAACAAGGGCATGGAGGTTGATCTGACCAAGACAGTTACGGTCTTTTCTGGGGCATGTCGGTTTCTAGCGATGATTCATTCATGACTCCAGTAGGATTGCCCGACCGTTGAGTGATTTGCTGACAAAATACACCGAGTTCATTGTGGATGATAAGTGTCTTGCATCATTTGAGACTCTCAAGAGTCTAGTTGTTGAGGCTCATGTCCTTCAGCCGACTGATTGGTCTCTCCCATTCGAGATCATGACGGATGCCTCTGATTTTGCCATAGGGGTCGTGCTAGGATGGAGAAGGGATGGAGTACCTTTTGCCATTCACTACGCTAGCCGTACATTGGATGTCATGCAACGGAACTACACAGTCACTGAGAAAGAGATGCTAGCCGTAGTTTTTGCCTTGGACAAATTCAGATCATACATTATTGGATCCAAATTGACTATCTTTACTGATCATAACGCCATCGGGCAACTCATGGCAAAGAAGGATGCCAAAGCGAGACTGACTAGATGGATCCTTCTACTCTAGGAGTTTGATATTGAGATTAAGGATAAACCTGAAGTCAAGAATGTGGTGGCGGATCATCTCTCCCGATTAGAGAATCAAGAGGAATCTGAGCAGACTAATCCCATTTCTGAGACCTTCCCAGATGAGGCGATCCTTGCTATCGCCTCGCTCCCATGGTACGCCGACATTGGGAACTATCTTGTTGCCAAGAAAGTTCCACAAGGTTAGCCCAGACAGCAACTTGAGACCTTTCCGACGAAGGCCAAGTCGTACCGTTGGGAGGATCCTATCCTTTATCATGAAGGAGGGGATAGCGTCTGGCGTCAGTGCATTCCTCAGGAGGAGCATCATAGCGTCCTCACATATTGCCATAAGCTTGAGGTAGGAGGACATCACTCTGAGAGGAGAACATCACAAAAAGTGCTCCAATCCGGCTTATGGTGGCGTACACTCTTCAAGGATTCTTATGAATTCGTGAAGAGGTGTACCGAGGATGGGCACTTGTGGACAGCGTGATATGATGCCAATGAAGCCCATTCATTTTTGTGAGGTTTTTGACACATGGGGCATCGATTTCAGGGGTCCATTCCCTAAGAGTCAGGGATTCGAGTACATTCTGTTGGCTGATGACTATGTGAGTCGTTGGGTTGAGGCCATTCTCGCTGGAACCATAGATGCTAGGATTGTTTGAAGATTTTTGAGGAAGAATATCATTTCACAGTTCGGGGTGCCTAGAGTATTGATATCTAACAGGGGGTCTCACTTTATCAACGACAAGGTAAAGACCCTTGCTAGTGAATTCAGCATAGACCATCGAGTTGCCACTCCAAATCACCCTCAGACCAATGATCTTGCTGAAGTATCGAATAGGGAGATCAAGATGATATTGCAGAAGGTAGTCCGCCCATACCGAAAGGATTGGTCACATCTTTTGGACTCGGTCTTGTGGGCATATCAAACTTCCTTCATGGACCCTTTGGGTACATCTCCCTTTCGTCTCGTTTATGGCAAGCTCTGCCATTTACCTGTTGAAATTAGGCACAAGTCACTTTGGGTTGTCACTGATATATTATTGGATCCAGAGAGCATAGGTGATCAAAGAAAGGCAGAATTGGCAGCCATGGAGGAGCTTAGAGATACATCCTTTTCAAGCAACCTACATTATAAGGAGCGAGTGAAAATATGGCATGATTCTCACATCAGCCATAATCAGCTTGAGCCAGATCAGAGAGTATGGTTGTTTGATGCCAGGCTTAGATTATTTCCAGGGAAATTGCAGAATAAGTGGAAGGGACCATACCTGGTCCGAAAGGTGCATGACAACGGGAGTATCGACATATCTAAGATGTCATCTGAGTCCACCTTTCGTGCTAATGGTCAGTGCCTCAAACTATATCTAGATCATGAGCCGTTGATCGTTGACGTCACCCCGATTCATTTTGCATGAGATGTGGTCTTTGACTCACATCAGTTGCATCTCGTGCCTGATTATCGTTGTCTCCACCTTGTATAGATCCAGATGTCCATATCATCTCATTCTTTAGTCTAACACCTCATCTGCATCTTGTGATTATGCTATACATAGGGTGTACCTTACCCTAAGTATAGGGGGTGTCAAACTCTTGATTATTCTTTTGATTCGTTTTACCTCTATTTTGCTGCCTATACTTAGGGATATTTTACCCTAAGTATGGGGGTAGGTAGATGATGAATACACATTCATCGCTCTTTATTCTTTTATTTTAGCTACAAAACCTTTGCCAAACACATGTATATTCCTGTAAATACAAATAATTGTCAATCAGCATGCATTTTGTAAATATGCATAATTAGCATGTTTTTGTGCAAAAATAAAATAATAAAGAAACAAAAGAAAAAGAGGGAAATATTTAGAATAAATATTGAGCGACCTAATCCCAAGGGAGGGCTTAGCATGGTCCTGACGACATAAAGGCCAAAGTAGAGGGAGATAAGGAAGCTCACCTTTGTACATACATATCTGTAAATAGAATAAAAATATTTCCTTTAAATAAAAATAAAAATGGTTTGTATTTATTTGTAAATATTTGTAAATATAAAATTAAAATAAAAATGAGAAAAAGAAAAGAAAATTAAAAAGAAAATAAAAAGGCATTCACCTTGTACAAAAGCCATGTAGATAGAAACCCTTTATCTATTTATTTATCCCTATAAATAAATAAATTAAAACCCAATAAAAATTGTACATATTCTAGACTTCATAATGTAAATAAATAAAATAAAAATCATAAAAATAAAAATAAAATAAAAAGGAATAAAAATAAAAGCAATCTCCTACATTGTATATATACCATATATGTATATAAATAAAAGTAATTATTTTACGCTTATAAATAAATAATAAAAATAAAATAAAAATACCAAAATATTCCAAATTTTATCTTGTAAATAAGTAAAATATAAAATTGGAATAAAAATGTACAAAAATAAAATTAAAAATCAAAATTTAAAATACAATATTGTATATACCTATGTATATAATATACTATATTGTAAATACCTAATTTTTATTTCAAAAAAATAAATAAAAATCACAAAAAAACAATTTAAAATAAAAGAAACATTTTTCATGTGTTTGACTTTTGTGAAAATCAGCCATTTGCTATTTTATATTCATTTTCCAAATCTTTATGATGTGGCCGCTCCTGATTGGTCCACGGGGGATGTTGACCCCCCGGTCAACTCCCCCCTAGAGCACAGACTTGCGGATCTGCGCCCGACCCGTCTCTTCTCCCATTTATCGCGTCATGATCCGATCGCCAAACCTTGAAACCCCGGGCTCCATTTGTTCATTTCTCATCCTAGATCCACGCCCGGGGTGGGTATGAGGGATCCGAGTTGTGAGTTGCTCGCCCGACCATCGTCTTCTCGGACCCCTAGGAGTATATAGTCTCGCCTCCGGCAGCCATTTCCTTCATCTCTGGTCCTCCCACTCGATGCCAAGGAACTCCTCCACCTTGCCTGAGTGACAGCCGAGCAAGGCGGAGTGGAAGTGAGGCTCGGGAAGCCGGGAGACCTTGGATCCGGTGGCTTCGCCGCCGTACGCCGTCGCAAGCGCGCCCAGCCTCGGGACTCGACGCTCCCTTGCAGGCAATGACCCCCGGAGCTCCCCGAGCTCCAGCACAGTCGGATTCCTCCACCAGGTAGGTAGATTAGCCAGTAGTTTAGCTTAGATTCCAGTTTTTAGATTTCAGTAGCCGTAGCTCCGCCACCTTCGCCTGTCGTCTCCGACCAACCATCAGCCACTCCGACCCCTCCTCCACCTTCATCAGACTCCTCCGCACCTTCTTCATTCAGCCACCCAACCCTGACTTGCCCCGAAGCAGGGAATTCGGTCCTCCTCCTCCGCCGCATCACCGGAGGACCTTCGCCCTGCCGCATCTTTCACCTTTCACGTGCGCTAACGGGTCGAGGCAGTTTGCCCTCGACCCCTTCTGGAGGTCGGAACATCAACGCACAGGCGCTCCAGGTCTTCACCGTCGTCCGAGCTCTCCAGAGCTCCCCGTCATCATCGGAGCACCCCATAGGCTGCGGACCACCGAGGCATGTCTTCTCCACTTCTCAGCAGCGTCGGAGGACGTTCCTACAACGCATATCGGTCGCATGAAGTTCGCCGGCGGCTAGTTCATATAGGACCCTCCTGAGCCGTCTGATCGTCCTCCTGCTCCAGACGTGATCTCAGCCACCTATTTGAGGAGCCACGCCACCGTCCGATCTATTGGAGGACTGATCTGGGCCACACGATCAGATGAAGAGGCACCAGTGACTCCAGACCGTTCGATCTCCACGTGTCGTCTTCACCGTCGTCGATCCAGCGAAGGTTTACCCACGTCGCACCACAGCCGTCAGATCCTCCACGTGGGAGGCCTTCAGCCGTCCGATCCGAACCGAGTCCCTTCGTTGAGGTGCCATCGATCCTCCATCGTCCGATCAGCTACGTGGCACCGTCTCAGCCATCAGATCATAATAAGGGGTAATTGCTCTTAGGTCCCTCCTGCTTTCTCATTTACATTCTAGTCTCGTAAATATTTAGTTTAGTTCTTTTTATTTTAGCTATTTTGCACATTGGACCTTCTACTTTCCAGTATTTGCTATCTAGTCCCTGTGCGTACTGTGCACGTGCATCGACACGTGCTTTAGTGGTGATTTTGCATTTTCTACCCTGTAGTTCTGGCGTATTGATGTTTGAACTTTCATAAATAGGAATTACAGAAATGCCCCTCCAAACCTGAACCACGTACGTGGCGCGTGTTATAGTGGGATTTTTGCAAGTTTGGTCCTAAACTTTCCAGCCGTGTTACTTTTTGACCCTTGTAACATATTTTAATTGCAGATAGGTACTTGTGCACTGTTTGGTTGTCTTTGATTTTAATAAAATAGCAAAATTACTCCAAATTAAGTGAAAATTGGATACGTGGCTCCTGCCACTGTGTAAAATTTTCAATAATTTTTGGATACATTTTTGACCATTTTTATTATTTTTAAAAATTCAAAAACACCTCTTTTTTGTCTGTCCAGATATAAAAATCACAAAAAAAATAAAAACCCTTTTTAAAATTATAAAAAATTAGGATTTGTGTGTTTTTGCTTGTTTGATTTTCTGACCAATTTTGGTCATTTTTGGATTTATATAAAATATAAAAATTGAAAAACATTGAAAATCTCATAAAAACTCTAATAATTCATAGAAAAATCAAAAATTAATAAAGTTTTCTCCTGATTGCTCCTTAGTGTTCATACTTCACAGGACAAATACCTCCAGGCTTTGGTAGGGACATTTGATATTTTATCTTGGCCCGTGAAGCTTGGCTGGACAATGTTCATTGATTTCAGTCTTGTTTCATTTTTAGAAAATCCTATAAAAATCTGAAAATTATCAAAAATTCACTAAAAACAGTAAAAAATACAAAAATCTTAAAAATATTTTTGTTTGATTTTTTGGAGCATTTTAGAGAAGTAAATAATTGTTGAAAGTTGCTTGTTTTTATTATCTTATTATTTTCTTTATAATTAAAAATTCCAAAAAAATATAAAAATATTAAAAATCCACCAAAAATTCTTTGTTTTTATTTTATTTGTTTCTCAACTACTTCGTAGGTCGTAAGGCCATCATGTGCTCCCTGAGTCCGACCCTGGTCGCTATACCAGGCTAATCCAATAGCCAGAGCCACTAGTTGATTTATATTGATTTTGTCTTTGTTTTGGTGGTCTGCTCTTTTATTTTTCTTGTTGAGTTGATTGATTTCCAGGATCCGGGTCGCAACGACCCTAGTTCTATTTTATTCACCCAAGTCTCAGTGATTTTTCGGCTCATCAGAATGGCGTTGTTGCCAGGGAGCACAGCTTAGTAGTTAGTTTCTTTTTCTTCTTATTTTGTTTTCTTTTTTGCGGTTTTCTGTGGCTCTTTCTGAGTCCGCGGCTTTTCGCGGCTTTTTCTTTTTCTTTTATTTTCATTTTATTTTTTTTCTTTTTTTATTTTTGTTTTTGTTTGTTTTTGCTTGTTTATTTTATTTGCATTTTTGCATATATATACCCTGTTTCATTTCACTTGCTTTAGCTGCTTTATTTTTATCTGGTGTTTGACACTCTGTTGTTTTCTTGCGAGGGCCCGAGGACCGAGGCGGCAACTTTCGAGGAGCCGGCACAACCGCGGTGATCGGAGGCGGCTCCCTTCTGCATGGAGCCGCAAGAGAGCGCGAGGAAGCAACTGAGTGTGGGAGGATTAGTTTAGGAGTAGTTAGGTTTATTTTCTGCAACATTTGAATAATTATTGTAATAATACAGGGACAGTACACTCACTTGGACTTTTGAGACTTTCGGGGTCTGTTTCATTGAGCACCGGTGTGCTCGGGGGACCCCTTAGTTTTTACGCAGCTTTTTCGCGGTTTTGTTTTCTTTACTGCTTATTTGGTTTCTCACGGTTTTTCGAGCCCATAGCCTTAGGATTTTCTTCTTGATTGTGACGTAATAATTAGGATCCAAGCACCCTAATATATCTGCTTGTGCCTATAGTTCAGTAATTGGACCTATAATAAAAAGATTAATAAAATAGTTGATTCACTTCCTTCGAGCCTATGTGCCACAACCCACCCTGCCAAGCGCTGCTCCTGAACCCGATTTGTCGGGAGGAGGAGGGGTGGACCGAGACCGAACCCTTGGATTGGAGGCTTATTATCGACTAGCCGTTCTTTCGAGTAGAACTGCTGTTTAGGGACTCGGTTTTCCGCTTGCACCATTTAGGTAGTTTATTTTCAGTCTTTATATTATACGCGGATCATTTTCCATGTAGACTGCTGGAGTCAGGTACGCATCTCTTACTCTGCATGCATCATTGATTTTCTCGCGCATCGGCTTTTTTGACTTCTCCCCCAGATTTGACTTAATAACCAGGAGAATCGAAAATCGTTAGGCGATTTTGTTTGATTTTTGAAAAATATCTAAAAAGAAAAAACAATAAAATCGGGACTGCTAATCACACTTGATCTAAAAGACATCAAATTGAAAATTTTGTTTTGGGGAGAGTAACCCTCTCCTTGTTTGGTTTGGATGAGCGAGAGAGTGACACGTACCCTAGGCTAGAGCCGTATCCAATTTTTCTCGACTGATTACCGGCTTTCTGTATGGGACAGTCGGTTGAGAAAAATTTGGATTCCTATTCAGCTCACGTAATCGCTCTGATAGACTGAATGATCACCTAAAATAAAATCGACAAGATAATTGACCGATCCCTTTCGGTCTTCAGCTCGTGTGCGTAGGTGAATCAGGGGTTTGCTTTTTCATCTTGTGTGATTTCCAGATCCTTTCTGCCTTCCCCCATCTTCTTCTCTTCTTCTGTCTTCCACCCTCCCTCCCTTTAGTCTACTTCTCTTCTTCTCATTCACCCCTGGATGATGGATCCCCCTCACTTCGAGCCGACTCTTGCGGCTTTTTCTTCACTATCTGACCATCAGTCCAGTCCACCTTCTAGGGAGGCCGGATCTCCGACCAACCTCCCGCTCCCTCCCTCCCATCCCGTTCACTACTCTGGGAATGTTGTGCTTGACGTCCGAGGATACCAGATAGAGCAGATGCGAGACCCGAACGATGCCGTTGCTGAGTTGAGAGCGCACTCCGTTCGTGATCAGAGAGAGCAGTGGAGATCAGCAGATAGATCCTATCCCAGATGGATGGAGGAGCAGATAGCACACGAAGCTCAGTCAGCTTCTACACTACATCCATTCGTCTTGGATTTGGATTACATTCAGAGACTGTCGACATTTGCAGGAGAGGCGCACGAGGATCCTTATCTTCACATGTCCGCATTCGAGGAGTTTTGCCGAGCACAGAGATATTCAGATATCATTGCAGAGGAGCTGATGAGGAGGACCTTCCCATTCACACTTCATGAGAGAGCCATGAGATGGCATCGACGATTGGGGAGGACATTCGATACGTGGGGAGAGCTACGCCGAGAGTTTCTACAGAGATACTTCCCCCCGCGTAGAGCAGATTTGATGTGGTCTTTGATCACCGACTTTTCAGTAGACCCCCAGGAGCCATTGCATGAGGCATGGCCGAGGTTTCTTGACCTCTTGAGGAGATTTCCGGACCACGGACTTCCATTGACAGACTTGATAGAGATCTCCATGCGGGGGATGACTGCAGAGCAGTTAGCACTGGTGATTACCACATGTGGCGGTTCACACCGCAGTTCCGACATTCACTTACTGGATACCATCTCGCGGCTACTTTCACAGAGATATTCTTCACGAGATACTTTAGTCGGGACAACACATGCGGACGATGCAGTACCAGTACAGTGTGTCACATTACATGAGGATCCAGCTTCTACACACCAGCCCGAGGACTTGGAGGCTCCAGCACCACAGAGTACAGAGGAGATGACTGTGATAGCAGAGGTTCGGACCCAGAGTCTTCTCGAGTTCCCGTTGGTTTTCCAGCTAGACTTCGAGACAGCCCCAGATTTCCCAGTTAACGAGTCTTGGATACCAGACCTTCTGATATTCCAGGAACAGGAGGAGCCCCGCTCTTGCAGCCATTGATTCAGCCACTTCAGTTTCCAGTCCCGGAGGAGTCAGCCTTTTTTCTGCAGAGATACTTCTCGGATTCAGACAGCGATCATTACTCAGCCCAGCAGCCAGAGGTCGATATGGGACACCACTTTGAGAGTACCGACACAGAGAGTCCCATATTCGAGCATTTTGTCCTCCACTTTGACGAGTCAGACACACTTGCTGAGGACTAGTTGGCAGCCAGCATAGCCGCAGAGCGAGGATCAACAGCAAACATTTTGCCAACTTGCACGATGTTGACCAGTACCTTCTCCTGCTTCCAGATTGACGATAGCCACACTTCCGATGATGATGCAGCCTGGTGCACAGAGTGGATACTTGACAGCACTGTGCATGCCCATCTAGATCCTGGTCCTCTCTTACTCACTTCTGATCTTGCAATCCTCCCCGAGGGTTATCTGAGGGAGGATGCCGCACTCGATGAGTACTCGATTTCAGGTGCTGAGAGTGTTTCCGATCTGGCAGAATACGAAACCGAGTCTTTATATCCTTCTGATTCTGAGTCTTCTCACCTCGACGACCCTCGTGAGGATGAGCCACTCATGGAGATATTCGATGATCTGTCTGAGCTGCTTCTATTTCATGCATCGGATATCAATCTTCTTAGAGAGTCTCCTGATCTTGACTGCACATATCTTCTTGATACACTGATTGATGTGGAGGATTCTATGACTGATCCATCCTTCTCCATGTTTGATTTCTTCGGCTCTACATATCCACTCCAGTCTGATCCAGAGCCGATGATTTCTTTTGTGCTACCGGATCTCGATCACTTACTTCCACATCATTGGCCGGTAGCAGACACCCGCTTGATTGCATACTTGGGTGTCTTTCTTTACACTTTTGCGTTCGTCGTTGTTCTCATACCGAGACTGCGACGACAATACGGCATTCGACTCACCGATGTCGTCCTGAACCTGGATACAGCATTATCCTAGCTAGGGGCGTAAAAACTAGCGCTTGTTGAGAGGCACCTCAACATTGTACTCTTTTGTATATACGTATTTTGTCTTAGTTTGATCTCTCTTTCTTCTGTTCTTGTTTTCACCCCAGGTCTCGCTTAGGATTATCTTTGCTATACTTAGGATATTCCTCATCCTAAGTATAGGGGGTGGAAACATCGGGTTGTTCTTCGTTCTGTTTCATCACTTCTGTTGGTGCCTATACTTAAGGTTCTTCACCTTAAGTATAGGGGGAGTGATGCCCCTCCTTCTTGTATATATCTGTTATTGTTCTTCGTGTCTTGCTACCCATGTTTTGTTGCCTATACTTAGGGATAATTTTTACCTTAAGTATGGGGGGGTGTAGACCCTATACATTCTCTACTCGGTTTTTCCCTTTGTGTACAGCCTGTTATACTTAGGATTATTTGATCCTAAGTATAGGGGGAGAAGCCGAGATCCTCTTGATTTCTATTCATTCATTCATCTTTGTATATAGCCTTTCTTTTCACTTCCCTATACTAAGCACGAGTTATGTCTTCTTCATCGCTCTTGACTCCGAGGACATCCGTTCGAGCTAAGTATAGGGGGGTGTATATATTTCATATATACTTTAGACATAACTCGTACTTTGTGTGAGTGTGTAAATAAATAAAAATGGGCTAAAAACCCAGAAAATCCCTAAAAATTAAAAATTTTTCCCTGTAAATAATCATTCTTTTATTTGCACATACATAGCTAGTGTACAAATTATTTTTGTAAAAATGTTTTCAAAAACATTTTTGTGTAAAGTTTGTGGTAAATATGTGCATATCAAAATTATGTATATAGTACAAAATTTTTCCAAAATGTTTTGAAAATCAAAAGTTTGCAAAAATCTTGTGTAAATTTGTGTAAATATTTGCAAAAACTTGCATTCATGCATACATCCATGATTTCAAAACATTTTTCAAAAATTTTGCATTTGTGTAAATATTATGTAAATAGCATCTTTGTATATATTTGTATAGTTTTCCTGGATTATAGTTGACATTTTAAACTAGCCTGGAATTAAATTGGGAAATGGAGCTTGATAAAGATCTTAATCCACCTAATTCTAAGAGGAACCTTATAGGGCTTAGGGTTAAGGCTTTTCAGGTCCATGGTGGACTTAATTCTTTGAGTCCACTAGGCTATGATCACATGTCATCTCAATATCCTAAGTAGAGCACTTAACAACACACACATGACTCATATAGACAATGGCTTTACTTGGACCGCACTTTGCACCGAGCTCTTTACGGATGAGGTGGTGAGGAGGCAGTCTTCCTTGACTTGGGGAAGCATATGAGGGTAGTACTTCTAGGCGGAACCTCTCTTCTTCTTTTAGTGAAGGAAGTGCGTCTCAACTTGGTCTGGTTGCCATGAGGTCCTAACGACAGGAGTGTGGGTTGCAATAATGCTCAAAAGAGGGATAGTCTACTGGCTCAAGAGGAAAACTCCTTATGTATATCTGCTGCACATGTATATGTGTATAGATGCACTTGAAAAAAAATGCAAAAAGAAAATAACTCCAAAAAAGTGGTGGGTCTGATAGAAAATGATAATCCCATCGGAGTATGTATATAGTGCAAATAAGCAAAGCTTGAGACTTATGGATTCACCTTATGTAGCTTGCAGCAGGGAGACTTAGGCTACACTGGTTGGGCTCCCAAGGATACATGGCTACACTGGCCATGGTCCATTCTCTTCTTCCCCCTCTTCTTGAGCCGGTTGAACTTGAACTTAGAAGGGAATACCCCCGCTCCTCTAGGAAAGAGTGGCCAGACTAGGGTCATAGAGTTACCTTGTTGGGGAGGGTTGTCAAGTTACTACTTCTGAGGTGGAGAGCTTATCTCACTTACACAGTACAAGGAAAGACTCATAGTCTTCAGGGTTTGTGTATGTAGACTTGTTCTGATCTGGATTATTGAGGAGTCTTGATTATAGATTAGTGGATCTTAGAGGCTGTTGAGTTTTAAACTTAAGTCCAAATAAGATTCCGACACATTAATAATCCAAAGATCTGATCGAGCTCCATAATTCAATTTAATGAAGGCAAGTTTAATAATCAGCATTAATCCATGTTTATTCTCCTCTTTTTCTTTTTCTTTTTCCTTTTTTCACTTCTTTTTCAAATAAGTGTTTGCTAAGGGACTAGCAAAGTTAAGTATAGGGGGGTGATGAATACCCATTCATCACTCTTTATTCTTTTATTTTAGCTACAAAACCTTTGCCAAACACATGTATATTCCTGTAAATACAAATAATTGTCAATCAGCATGCATTTTTTAAATATGCATAATTAGCATGTTTTTGTGCAAAAATAAAAGAATAAAGAAACAAAAGAAAAAGAGGGAAATATTTAGAATAAATATTGAGCGACCTAATCCCAAGGGAGGGCTCAGCATGGCATGACCGCATAAAAGCCAAAGTAGAGGGAGATAAGGAAGCTCACCTTTGTACATACATATCTGTAAATAGAATAAAAATATTTTCCTCTAAATAAAAATAAAAATGGTTTGTATTTATTTGTAAATATTTATAAATATAAAATCAAAATAAAAATGAGAAAAAGAAAAGAAAATTAAGAAGAAAATAAAAAGGCCTTCACCTCGTACAAAAGCCATGTAGATAGAAACCCTTTATCTATTTATTTATCCCTATAAATAAATAAATAAAAACCCAATAAAAATTGTAAATATTCTAGACTTCATAATGTAAATAAATAAAATAAAAATCATAAAAATAAAAATAAAGTAAAAAGGAATAAAAATAAAAGCAATCTCCTACATTGTATATATACCATATATGTATATAAATAAAAGTAATTATTTTACCCTTGTAAATAAAAAATAAAATAAAAATACCAAAATATTCCAAATTTTATCTTGTAAATAAATAAAATATAAAAATGGAATAAAAATGTACAAAAATAAATAATTAAAAACCAAAATTAAAAATACAATATTGTATATACCTATGTATATAATATACTATATTGTAAATACCTAATTTTTATTTCAAAAAAATAAATAAAAATCACAAAAAATAATTTAAAATAAAAGAAACATTTTTCATGTTTTGACTTTTGTGAAAATCGGCCATTTGCTATTTTATATTCATTTTCCAAATCTTTATGATGTGGTCGCTCCTGATTGGTCCACGGGGGATGTTGACCCCCGGTCAACTCCCCCCTGGACCACAAACTTGTGGATCTGCGCCCGACCCGTCTCTTCTCCCATTTATCGCGTCACGATCCGATCGCCAAACCTTGAAACCCCGGGCTCCATTTGTTCATTGCTCATCCTAGATCCACGCTCGGGGTGGGTATGAGGGATCCGACTTGTGAGTTGCTCGCCCGACCATCGTCTTCTCGGACCCCTAGGAGTATATAGTCTCGCCTCCGTCAGCCATTTTCTTCATCTCTGGTCCTCCCCCTTGACGCCAAGGAACTCCTCCACCTTACATGAGTGACAGCCAAGCGAGGCGCAGTGGAAGTGAGGCTCGGGCAGCCGGGAAACCTTGGATCCGGTGGCTTCACCGCCGTGCGCCGCCGTGAGCGCGCCCAGCCTCGAGACTCGACGCTCCCTTGCAGGCAATGACCCCCGGAGCTCCCCGAGCTCCAGCACAGTCGGATTCCTCCACTAGGTAGGTAGATTAGCCAGTAGTTTAGCTTATATTCCAGATTTTAGATTTCATTAGCCGTAGCTCCGCCACCTTCGCCTGTCGTCTCCAACCAACCATCAGCCACTCCGACCACTCCTCCACCTTCATCAGACTCCTCCGCACCTTCTTCATTCAGCCACCTAACCCTGACTCACCCCGGAGCAGGGACTTCGGTCCTCCTCCTTCGCCGCATTGCCGGAGGACCTTCGCCCTGCCGCATCTTTCACCTTTCATGTGCACTAACGGGTCGAGGCAGTTTGCCCTCGACCCCTCTTTCTTCCTGTGCAGGTAGCAGGTCAAATCGACCTCATCTGGAGGTCGGAACATCAACGCACGGGCGCTTCAGGTCTTCACCGTCGTCCGAGCTCTCCAGAGCTCCCCGTCATCATCGGAGCACCCCATAGGCTGCGGACCACCGAGGCATGTCTTCTCCATTTCTCAGCAGCGTCGGAGGACGTTCCTACAACGCATATCGGCCGCGTGAAGTTCGCCGGCGGCCAGTTCATATAGGACCCTCCTGAGCCGTCTGATCGTCCTCCTGCTCCAAACGTGATCTCAGCCACCTATTTGAGGAGCCACTCCACCGTCCGATCTATTGGAGGACTGATCTGGGCTACACGATCAGATGAAGAGGCACCAGTGACTCCAGACCGTTCGATCTCCACGTGTCGTCTTCACCGTCGTCGATCCAGCGAAGGTTTACCCACGTCGCACCACAGCCGTTTGATCCTCCACGAGGGAGGCCTTCAGCCGTCCCATCCGAGCCGAGTCCCTTCGTTGAGGTGCCATCGATCCTCCACCGTCCGATCAGCTACGTGGCACCGTCTCAGCCATCGGATAATAATATGGGGTAATTGCTCTTAGGCCCCTCCTGCTTTGTCATTTACATTCTAAACCTGTAAATATTTAGTTTAGTTCTTTTTATTTTGGCTGTTTTGCACATTGGACCTTTTACTTTCCAGTATTTGCTATCTAGTCCCTGTGTGTACTGTGCACGTGCATTGACACGTGCTTTAGTGGTGATTTTGCATTTTCTACCCTGTAGTTCTAGCGTGTTGATGTTTGAACTTTCATAAATAGGAATTACATAAATGCCCCCCCAAGCCTGAACCACGTGCGTGGCGCGTGTTATAGTGGGATTTTTGCAAGTTTGGTCCTAAACTTTCCAGCCGTGTTACTTTTTAACCCTTGCAACATATTTTAATTGCAGATAGGTCCTTGTGCACTGTTTGGTTGTCTTTGATTTTAATAAAATAGCAAAATTACTCCAAGTTAAGTGAAAATTGGATACGTGGCTCCTACCACTGTGTAAACTTTTCACTAATTTTTGGAGACATTTTTGACTATTTTTATTTTTTTAAAAATTAAAAAACACCTCTTTTTCTCTCTGTCCAGATATAAAAATCACAAAAAATATAAAAATCCATTTAAAAATTATAAAAAAATTAGGTTTTTTGTATTTTTGCTTGTTTGATTTTCTGACTAATTTTGGTCATTTTTGGATTTATATAAAATATAAAAATTGAAAATCTCATAAAAATTCTAATAATTCATAGAAAAATCAAAAATTAATAAAGTTTTCTCTTGATTGCTCCTTAGTGTTCATACTTCACAGGAAAAATACCTCCAGGCTTTGGTAGGGACATTTGATAATCTATCTTGTCCCTTGAAGCTTGGCTGGACAGTGTTCATTGATTTCAGTCTTGTTTTATTTTTAGAAAATCCTAGAAAAATCAAAAAATTATCAAAAATTCACTAAAAACAATAAAAAATACAAAAAACTTAAAAATATTTTTGTTTGATTTTTTAGAGCATTTTAGAGTAATTAAATAATTGTTGAAAGTTGCTTGTTTTTATTATCTTATTATTTTCTTTATAATTAAAAATTCCAAAAAAATATAAAAATTTTAAAAATCCACCAAAAATTCTTTGTTTTTATTTTATTTGTTTCTCGACTACTTCGTAGGCCGCAAGGCCATCACGTGCTCCCTGAGTCTGACCCTGGTCGCTATACCAGGCTAATCCAATAGCCAGGTCCACTAGTTGATTTTATTGATTTTGTCTTTGTTTTGGTGGTCTGCTCTTTTATTTTTCTTGTTGAGTTGATTGATTTGCGGGATCCGGGTCGCAACGACCCTAGTTCTATTTTATTCACCCGAGTCTCGGTGATTTTTCGGCTCATCAGTAGACCCTGTACATTCTATCACTTGATTTTCCCTTTATATACAGTCTGATATACATAGGATTACTTGATCCTAAATATAGGGGGAAACACCGAGCCCTCTTCATTTTATTCTTTGATTCGTCATTGTAGTATAGCATTACTTTGAACTTCAATATACTAAGCATGAGTTATGTCTTATTCATCGCTCTTGGTTCACTCTGAGGACATCGTTCGAGCTAAGTATAGGGGGTGTTGTATATATTACATATATACTTTAGCCATAACTCGTACTTTGTGTGAGTGTGTTAATAAAATAAAATGGCTAAAATCCTTAATCTAAAAATCGTAAAAATTTAAATTATTTCTTGTACATAAAATTCTTTCTTGCACATACATAGCTATTTATAAAAATTAGTTTTGTACAAATGTTTGTAAAAATGTTTTGTTTGTAACAAGTTTGTAAATATTTTTGGTATCAAAACTATGTATATAGTATACATTTTTTGTAAAATGTTTGGAAAACAAAAGTTTGCAAAAACCCTTGTGTAAATGTTTGTAAATAGTTTGCAAAACTTTTGCATCCATGTATACATTCAAACATTTTTCAAAAATTTTGCACATTTTCAAAAACTTTGCATAAAAAGATTTTTGTATATATTTGTACTATTTTTCTGAATCATAGTTGACATTTAAACTAACCTGGAATTAAATTGGAAAATGGAGCTTGGTTAAGAACTTAATCCACTTAATTCTAAGAGGAACCTTATAGGACTTAGGGTTGAGACTTTTCAGGTCCATTAGTGACTTAATTCTTTGAGTCCACTAGGCTATGATCACATTCATCTTGATGAGCCTAAGTAGAACATTTAATAACGCACACATGACTCTCACAGACAAGGGCTTTACTTGCACCAGCACCTTACACATAGCTCTCTACGGATAAGGTGGTGAGGAGGCAGTTTTCTTTGGCTTGGGGTAGCATACGAGGGTAGTACTTCTAGGTGAAACCTCTCGTCTTCTTTTAGTGAAGGAAGTGTGCCTCAACTTGATCTAGCAGTGTTGAGGTCTAAAGACAGGAGTTGTGGGTTGCAATAATGCTTCAAAAGAGGGATAGTCTACTGGCTCAAGAGGAAAAGTCCTTATGTATATATGTCGCACCATGTAGATATGTTGTACATATGCACATAAAAAAATGTGCAAAAGAAAGAAAATCTCCAAAAAAGTGGTGGTCTGGTAGAAAATAAAATACCCACCAGAGTGTATATAGCCAAATAAAGCAAAGCTTATGTTACCCATTCTCATCTCATGAAGCTTGCAGCAGGGAGACTTAGCTACACTGGTTGGGCTCCCAGGGATACGTGGCTATACTGGTGATAACCACGGTCTAACGCAGGTCTAAATAGTCCACACAAGGCGGGGCTACGATGTCGCTGTGGCGACCCGCAAGAAACCGTAATTAATCAATAATTAACCCACAAGATAAATCAATCAATGACAAGCAAGGTGGAGTTAAATTTATTTTACTCTACAAGAAATGTGTATAGAAGCAAGTATGTAGAGGTCGAACTCAGGGAGCAAGCAGGATAGATCAGGCAAATTGCGCAAAATGTGTGACTGTGATCAAGTGTCTACAAGTGTGTAATATTTTGTGGCTTTTTAATTTTAAGATTTTTATTTAATTTTTAATTTTATATTTTTGTATTTTAATTTTTTAATTTTCTGATTTTTCATTTCCTTTTTATATATTATAATTTTTTATAAATAGAATATACACAAACTAAGAAAAGAGGATAATAGGATATTTATAAAATTAGAGAAAAATAAGGAAAAATCAGGAAATAAAGTATTTTTGGCTTTTTTTATAATTTTATACTATTTTTGTGATTTTTGGAGATTTTTCTGAATATTTTTGATATTTTAAAAGTCAAAATACAAGAAAACAGTGAACTAGACTACTGGCTGAAATTAAAATGAGGATTAAAATTAAAAATTAGAGTCTAAAAATCCTCAAATTAATTTTAAATAAAATAGAATAAACCAGAGAAAATGTAGAAACTGAAATTGCATATTTTTTTTTATTTTTCTTACATTTTTTAGATTTTTAGGAAGTTTTTAGGAGTTTTCTAATTTTTAAGGTTTTTATTTTGAAATTTTTAATGATTTTTTGTCAGGAGTTAAAGGACACTAAAATAGACCTAAGGTAATTTTTTGGAATTTTTCAAGTAGTTTTGGTATTTTTTTGGTATTTTCTAATGCAAACAGTAGCAAAATTGCATGATTTTGATTTTTAATAAATATTAAAATGCAATGAAATGCAAAATAAAAACGTTGGCGTGAAACTACAATGCAGCAAGAGCTTAAGTTGATTTTTGTGGATTTTTTAGGGTTTAAAGATGCATGCAATAAATAAAGGAAGCATAAAGAAAAGTCATACTAGCAAGGGCATTTTTGGAATTAGCAAAACATCTAGGGGCGTGCATGTAAATTCTCCAGAAAATATATACTGAATAAATAAATCCCAGGACTTAACACCAATACCCAAAAGCAAAAGGACGTGCCTGCAAAATCGCCAAGGCACGCCAGACTTGCACGCGCCTAGCGGGGATCTTTTTGTAAATAAGAGAAGCCCGAGGGTCTAAATACAATTCTTACAAAAATAACATAACTACCGATGAATGTTTAAGCACTAATAGAATATTACAAGAAAAATGACGAGGGTGATAACGCAAAATACCCACGCCTAATGTGATCCGACGGCGGTGGGCTTTCCACTTGCCACGTGTCGAGCCCTCGCCGAGCGATACCTCTTCTCGTCCCAATGGCCAGGATTAGATGATAAGCGGGTGATCGAACGGCTGGAGGGCATGCTTGATCCAACGAACAGTATTGGAACTGGGGCGCAACCTCGATCGAACGGCGAGAAGGGGACGACGACGAACTGGGAAGAAGGGCCTTGACGGCGACCTTCTCTGGCCTCGCGCCTCCTCCTCCGTTCCTCCTTCGTGCTTCAAAATGGTGCCTGGTGCTCCTGCGGTCCTTCCCAAAATGATGGTGGCTCCAAATGGGGTCGGCGGCTACTGGAGCATGCCGGCGGAGATGGAGGAGCAACTTGGCTCCAGTTTCCTCCGGCCAAAGTCAAAATGAGCCTCCAGCTCTTCCAAGTGCGTGAGAACCTGCAGAAAAGGTTACGGGGGTCGAGGGTAAAATGCCTCGACCCTCGGAGGGGAAATGGAAGCGTGGGGTGGTGAGTTGAAGGTCGGTCGGAGGTAACTCCGGCATGAATATCGATTGAGCGAATCGATAGATGGAATGCGGAGATAAAGATGGCTTGGGATTCCTACGACTATTGTAAATAAAAGGAGCAAAGAAAAAGAGGGAAATAAGCACCTCAAAGGGGTGTACCCGAGGTAGAAGATACCTCGACGGCGGGGGTCGCCGGAGGTGGTGGAACTCGCCCAATCTGCGTCGATTCTCCGCCTTGAAGGGGCCAATCTGGAGCTGTCACCTCCAGGTAGCCAAAGCGACCCAAAGGGGGAAAGATCGGGACAAAATGGGGTTCCCCTTTTTGAAAATGAATGAAGGGTGGTTCTTATAGGGTTGACGGATGAGTCTCAAAGATCGAGGGGTATCGGGCAATGCAACGTTCCAATCCTCGAGACAATCATCGGGCGAGTTTGCCCATTCTACAAGGAGCAAAAGTTGTGAAGAGTGCGACATGAAATGATGCAAGACGCGGGCTCGAAAAATCGTCAAACATGGGCGAAAACCAAGGTCTGACAGGCGCCCAGGAGTAAGGTCAGACTGTTGACCTTGGTCAACGATCCAGACCACCTGGTTGGTCCACGTGGACCAATCATGAAAAACCTCCTAAAAATAATTTAAAAAATGAATTTAAAATAGTAAATGATTTATTTAGTTTTTGGTTATATAATAAAAAGTGTTTATTATTTTATAAGGTATTTTATTATGATTTTTAATTATTTTTATGAGGTATAAAAATACAAGTTGTTATTTTAGGCTATATAGGTATATACATCTATATATTTTAATATTTTATTTTTATTTTATTTATTTTAATTTTATTATTTTTGTTTATTATTTTATAAATTTGTAGAATACTTTTATACACTTAAATATATTTTTATTTTATTTTCTGATATATTTTATACACTTAATAAAATAAAAGTATTAATTGTACAGGTATAAGTATAAGTACTATACCTATGTATTATATATATACATGTATTTTATGTTATGTTTCTTTTGTATTTTTATTCTGATTTTAATATACATATATATTATAAATAATATTTACAAAATTATAAAAATATAAAATTATAAAAATAATGAATAAATAATATAATGAATATTTTAATCTGTACAAGTATACAATAGGGGTCCAAAACTCAACTTTCAAATCGTAGCTCCGCTAAATACGAAATCGCCATTAAATAGCTTATTTTAAATTATATAAAATTAAAGGTGAGTTTGATGCATTTGGAGTTTTTATTTGCAAGATACAGGTCTGAGAAGTTGGGATTCTGGATTCTTATTCAGATCATAACTTTTTATCGGTACATTATTTTTGAGTGAAATCGATTTTGTATTTTTCTTTTTTTATTTATCTACAACTTTCATGTTTAAAGTTTCTTTATTTGATGTATAAAAAGTGGAACCAAAAATAGGTCCCAAAATGAATAAAGAATGACTGAAATGTTTATTGTATTTGACCCTTATCTCCCCCTACTTTATTCCTTGTCGACCTATTCACCAAGATGCCTAGGTCTCAAGGTTTCAGGTCATAAAATATTTACAATATTTTATTCTTTTTCTTTTTTTATTTATTCTATAATTTGGCTTTGATTACAGTATTTTATACACTATTTACATGCACATGCATGGATGCTAAGATGCTGGAATTAATGATATTTACACGCATTTACTAGGATTTTTGAGGCCAAAATGATAGAATAAAGATGATGAAATGTGGATTCATCATCCCCCTATACTTTACCTTTGCTAGGCCCTAGCAAACACTTATGCAATAAGTGCAGAAAAGAAACATAAAGAAAAGAAAAAGAAGAAAGATGGACTAAATTTAATTGTCAAACTTGTCTTCACAAAATCAAAGTTTGGAGCTTAAGTCGGACCTCTGGAATTTTAGCGCGGATAGAACCTTAATGAGAACCAGATTTGAAATCCAACAGTCCCTGAGAATCCCAAAACTCTGCTCAAGTCTCCTCAATAGCCATGTCAGAAATACCTCAACTCATACGCAAACCCTTACGACTATGAATCTGACTTGTATAGTGTAAGTGATAGTGTCTTTCCCCAACTGAAATGACAAAGAAATTGACTTCTCCAGTACGACAACCCAATGATTCCCCAATCCAATGACTCCTTCCTCGAGGAGCGGGGTATTCCTTCTAAGTTCAAGTGGCAACCAACTCGAGAAGAGGGGGTGAAGAGAAGAATAGACGGTAGCCAGTGTAGCTACCTATCTTGGGATGCAAGACCAGTGTAGTCAAGTCATCCAGCTGCAGGCTCACATATTTGACTTTGGAACTCAAGCTTGCTTATTTTCTATACAACATATTCACATACTTTTGCAGGCATTTATTTTTGTACAGGCCTGACCATTTTTTTGAAATACTATTCACAGCAGCATTTACATAACGAGTTTTTCCTTTTGAGCCAGTAGACTATCCCTCTTTTGAAGCTTAATTGCAACCCACACTCTCTTGTCTTTAGAATTCCTCATCATTGGACGGGTTGGGGTGCACTTCCCTCCCTAGAGGAGGACAAGTGATTCCACTTGTGTGCGTCTCATACCGACAAATCCAATCCCCTCACCACTCCAACTGAGTTGAGCCATGTGAAAGGTGCAGGTGTCCAAGTTAGGTCATTATCAACAAGAGTCGTGCGTGTGCTTCGAAATACTCTACTTATGCAGTCAAGAATCCATTGAACCAAGTCTTGCAATCCTCAAAGAATTAAGTCAACTAGACCTGAAGTACCTCAAACCTAGTTCATATAAGGTTTCTGTTATTAGGTAGATTTTAAGGTCCAATCAAGCTCCAATCTCCGGATTTTACTTAGACTCGTTCAACTATCAAACTCAATCCGAAAAATGCTCATGCTATGCAATGCGATGCAGAAAATATTTTTGTGATGCAATTTTCAAAGATTTTGAACTTTTTATGGATTTTTGAAAAGATGATGCATATGCATTTTTTTGTATTTTTAAAAGGATTTTTCAAATGTTTTTGGATTTTAATTTTGCAAATGTTTTTGGGATTTTTGAAAACAAAGATTTTTGGCTAAAAACTAGGTGAAAAATATTTACACGGGATTGCCTCTTATATCTACAAGAAGTGGATTTTAAGAATTTACAGGGTAAGTGATCATTTTTATAAATATACATATATAATGGATTTTGGTGTGATGAAAATATTCCTCAAACTTATTTGACACAGGTTTTTCAAACAATTTTTGAAGCTATAGTCCAAAATAATTTTGACAAACAATTTTACAAACATGTACACACATTTGAAAATCATTTTGCAAAGGTTTTTTAAACAGTATAGATAGATTTTTCAAAATATTTTTGCAACCATTTTTCAAACCATTTGCAAATCATTTTTCAAACACTTTATTTCACACAAAGAAAATAAAATTTTACAAACCACATATTTTTACAAAGGTTGAAAACATGTAACAAAACGTTTTCAAAATAGTTTTCAATAGATTTTCACAAAGATTTTCAAACTATTTTTCAAACATTTTGCAAAAAAAACATTTTCACCCGATTTATTACTCAGTAAATACAAAAAGAATTTTGAGGAATGATAACATCTTCTTATTAGAGTTTTAAATGAATTGTAAAGAATTATTAGCCATATTATTAAGAAAATATGAAAGTACGAGTTATGGATAAAGTATATACACAATATATACGACCCCCCTATACTTAGCTTGAGCTATGTCCTCATAGATCGGAGAGAAAAGAGAAGACATAACTCGTACTAAGTATAGGCAAGTCTAAACAATAAATGAATCAATGAGAAGTTGACCATCCCCCCTATACTTAGGATCAAATAATCCTAAGTATAGAAGACTGTACACAACGCAGGGAGGGTCAAGGGTGGGAATGAACATATCGTACTCAGATTGTCTCCCCCTATACTTAGGGTAAGATATCCCTAAGTATAGACAAGAAGAGGAGACAATGAAGAGGATCGAAAAATAGAGAACCCTGGGTGCACACCCCCCTATACTTAGGCAAAGTACGTCCTAAATATAGAAAACTGTCTTCAAGGGGCGACACCTTTTTGATAGATAAAGAAAATAGAAAAGGAAAAGAAGAAAAGAAGAAAAGATATCAACAGCTGAAAGAATGATATGGACAGGTGGGTCTATACAGCGGAAGATGGAATTGATCACCATGTATGAGATGCAAATGATATGAGTCAAAGAACACATCTCATACCAGAAGAATGGGGGCAACGTCAACGGTCGGCGGATCATGGTCTAGATATAGCTTCAGACGCTGACCGTTAACACGGAAGGTAGAGGAAGATGACAGCTCGGATATATCAATACTGCCATTGTCATGTACCTTCCTGACCACATATGGACCTTTACACTTACTCTGTAATTTCCTAGAAATAATTTCAGCCTGGAATCGAACAACCATACGCGTTGATCTGGCTCAAACTGTTTATGGCTGATATGAGAATTGTGCCATGTCTTCACTTTTTCCTTATATTATAGGCTGCTGGAAAAGGCTGTATCTCTCAACTCCTCCAGGGATGCCAACTCTGCTCTCCTCTGTTCTCCTATACTCTCGGGATCCAATAATAACTCAGTAACTGCCCAAAGTGACTTGTGCTTGATCTCCACTGGTAGATGGCACGGCTTGCCATAGACGAGACGAAAGGGAGATGTCCCTAATGGATTTTTGAAGGAAGTCTGATAGGCCCACAAGATCAAGTCCAAAAGTTGTGATCAATCCTTTCGGTCTGGGCGGACAACAATCTGTAGGATAGTCTTGATCTCCCTATTCGACACTTCAGCAAGACCATTAGTCTGAGGGTGATACGGCGTGGCAACACGATGGTCAATGTCGAACTCGTCTGCAAGGTCCTAACCTTGTCATTGATAAAGTGAGACCCCCCGTCTGAAATCAAGACTCTAGGTACCCCAAACCGTGAAATGATATTTTTCCTCAAAAATCTACATACGGTCTTAGCATCTACGGCTCGGGCGGGGATGGCATCAACCCATCGGCTGACATAATCTACAGCGAGCAAAATGTGTTCAAATCCCTGACTCTTAGGAAATGGGCCCATGAAATCAATCCCCCATGCATCAAAAACCTCACAAAAGTGAATAGGTTGCATGGGAATCATGTCTATCTGTCCGCAAGTACCCATTTTCTGACAATCAGTACATCTCTTCACAAACTCATCTGAATCCTTGAAGAGAGTAGGCCACCAAAGGCCGGATTGGAGCACCTTCTATGTTGTCCATCTCCCAGAATGATGCCCTCCTGCCTCAAGCTTGTGGTAGTATGTGAGGACGCTATGCTGCTCTTCTTGAGGAATGCACCTCCTCCAGATGCTATCCCCTCCTTCATGATAAAGGACGGGATCCTCCCAATGATAAAACTTGGCCTTCGCCAGGAAGGTCTCGAGTTTCTGCCTGGGCCAACCTTGTGGAACTGTCTTGGCAACAAGATAGTTCACAATGTCGGCGTACCATGGGAGCGAGGTGATCGCCAAGATCGCCTCATCTGGGAATGTCTCTGTAATAGGTGCGCTAGGCTCAGATTCCTCAATCTAAGCGGGAGAGGTGATCCGCCACCACATTCTTAACTCCAGGCTTATCCTTAATCTCAATATCAAACTCCTGGAGCAGAAGGATCCATCTAGTAAGGCGTGCTTTGGCATCCTTCTTGGCCATTAAGTATCGTATGGCGGTGTGATCTGTAAAAATAGTCACTCTAGATCCGAGAATATACGATCTATACTTATCCAAAGCAAAGACTACGGCCAGCATCTCTTTCTCTATCACAGTATAATTCTGTTGAGCGGCATCCAAAGTTCGGCTGGCGTAGTGAATGGCAAACGGCAAACCATCCCTCCACTGTCCAAGCACAGCCCCAACGGCAAAATCAGAAGCGTCCATCATGATCTCGAATGGGAGAGACCAATCGGGTGGCTGAAGGACAAGAGCCGTGACAACCATACTCTTGAGAGTCTCAAAGGACGCAAGACACTTATCATCTATAATGAACTCGGTGTCTTTTGTCAGCAAATCAGTAAGCGGTCGGGCAATACGACTGAAATCCTGAATGAACCATTGGTAGAAACCGACATGCCCCAGAAAAGACCGTAATTGACGCAGATTAGACGGTGGATTGAGTTTTCTAATGATATCCACCTTGGCCGGAGCGACCTCCATACCCCTGTTGGAGATGATATGACCAAGGACCATCCCTTGAGTCACCATGAAGTGACTCTTCTCACAAGATAAGACAAGATTAACCTCTATGCAACGCTGAAGCACACGATCTAGGCAGTCAAGACAAGCATCAAACCCATTGCCATAGACCGAGAAGTCATCCATGAATACCTCTAAACAGTCACCCACCATGTCCGAGAAAATGGACAACATGCACCTTTGGAAGGTCGTCGGGGCGTTCTACAAATCAAAGGGCATCTGTCTGAAAGCATAAGTCCCAAACGGACAGGTGAATGCCATTTTCTCCTGGTCTTCGGGCGCAATGACCACTTGATTGTAACCAGAGTACCCGTCAAGAAAACAGTAATGACTCTTCCCAGCTAGCCTCTCGATAATCTGGTCAATGAATGGCAGTGGGAAATGATCCTTCTTGGTGGCCTGATTCAATCGTCTGTAGTCCACACAAACCCTCCAAGAAGTGGGTACTCGGGTAGCGATCTCCTCTCCAGACTCACTCACAACTGTAGTGATACCCGTCTTCTTGGGTACCACATGTAATGGACTAACCCACTTGGAGTCGGAGATGGGTTAGATAAAATCGGCGCTCCACCACTTCGATATTTCTTTCATGACCACGTCTCGAAGATTCGGATTCAGCCTTCGCTGGAACTCACGCGAAGGCCTAGCATCCTCTTCAAGATAGATGTGGTGGGAGCACAGAGCCAGACTAATACCCTGGAGATCAGTTATACTCCATCCTATTGCCTTGCGGTTTCTTTCAAGAACCTCCATCAGACGAGATTCTCAGCAGTCAAACCTGCTGAGATAATGACTGGGTGCATATCCAGCTCACCCGTAAGGAATCTATACTTCAGCGACTGCGGCAAGGGTTTCAGTTCTGGACAACTGGGAGGTGGCAGATCTGGCTTCTGATGTCTGTTAAAGGCTACCAAATCTGTATGTGAGAACTCTCGTTGTGAATGAACATCTGACGAAGGGAACCCTGCTGAATCATCTATGAACTGTACTAGCTTGCACTCCGTCCTAGTTTTCGGCTCAGAAGGAATTCCCAATCAATGTCTAAATCTGAGAGATCTAAACTAGATGAACAAGAATGAAAATCATCACCACTCGTCCCACAACTGTCAGCCTCAAATGTATCCTCGTCCAGGGGTGTGCTCTCCAGGCTCTCAACTGCCATTAGTTGTAAGTATGGTGAATCTGTAGGCAAGGCGAGGGTTTGTGCTACAGGATCTGTCCAAATGGATTCATCATCTGTCATCACAAAATCACACTCCTGGTGAATTTCTACCTCGTCCTCTGTCATCTGCGCGTCTTCACTGGACTGCTCTGAGCATGCATATTCTCTAGCTCTAGTCTCCTCGATCGTCTCTATTTGTAAAATCTCGCCCTCTATGTGAAAACATACCTTCCCAATATCATGATCGGTCACCGCCTTGGCTGTGGCCAAGAATGGGCATCCAAGTATGATGGGGGCATCGGTCACCGACTCAGGGATCTCCATGTCCAATACAACAAAGTCCACGGGGAATTTCAGGCCCTGAATGGTAACGACCACATCTCTCAACAACCCCTTCGTCCTCTTAGTCGACCTATCAGCAAAGTGAAGGACCGTCTTGCTCCTAAGAAGAGGACCAAACTCGAAACGGTCGAGTAAGGCAGCCGGAAGAAGGTTAATAGAAGAGCCACTGTCTAATAGAGTATCGTCAAACTGCTGCTCCCGAATCTCGCATCTGACATAGGGAGCTCCTGCATCAGGTCTCTTGGCTGGCAATCAATCTGAATGGTGAAGCATGTAGAATGAGTGAGCACATGGATCTGATCTCTGTGGTTCCTCCTCTTCCTGCGGACTGTAGTTTTCTCTTTCAAGTTCTTTTTGAAGAGGGGGATGTGCTCAAATGCTTCCTGTAGAGTCAGCTGAATGTGGAATCTATCAATCATCTGGTTGTTGAACTCTACCTGTTGGGTCTTTTTTGGATTTTCTCTTTTATTCCCCTTCGCCAAGCAGAGTGCTTCAGGGAAGGGGATAGTAGGAGCCTCCACAGATGGAGGGCTAGGAAGAGGTTCCTCCGCTTGTGAAGGAATAGAATCTATACCATGATCATCATTCAACACATATGGATCTGAAGTGTAAACAGAAACCTTTCCTTTATTCATTTTTTTGTTCTTTTTGTTACCACAGTCCTTAGATACAAAAGGTGGCAACACAACATGTGGGAGCTCAACAAAAGTAGAAGTGGTGGCCTCAGTACCACCAACGGCACCTGTCTTCGCGGCATCAGCACCGCGCTCTGGCTCTACATCAAAAATGGTGGCTTCAGCACCACCGTCTACATCGAGTATCACAAGGCCTCAGCACCATCGTCTGGATCTCCATCATTGGTGGCATCAGCACCACCGTCATCAACATCATCAACGGAATCAACACCGCTACTTTTCTCATCTAGCAATCCTGGTTCTGCGTGTCACCGTCACTCAGATGAGGCGTCGCCGATTGGCATCCTACCGCTCCTAGTAGTCACAAAATCAGCATCATACAAAGAAGACATGTTACTCAAATAATCACTAGGAGAAGTATCCTCTGTAAACTGTACCTGCTCAGACTTCCTCTTCATATTGTTTGGATTTGGTTCAATGTGAGCTGGTATGGCAGCCTTGCCTTTGATGATATCCCTCATCTCCTGCCGGAACTCATCCATTTCTTGCCGGAAGGATGCTCGCTGTTCAGAAAGCAAGCGGGCAAGGTCATCTAGAGCTGGGTTCTCAAAGGTGGGTGCTTGAGAACCGAAAGTATTCCCTTACTGGAAATGAGGCTGCTGCTAGTGAGAATAATGCTGGGATGGATGGGAGTATGTCTGATGAGGCTGCTGACGCTGCCTCCACTGCTGTCCCTGATAGGCGGGACGAGGACCATGCTGGTATTGCTGGTGGGCATACTGGGGCTGGTGCTGCTGCTGGTTGTTCTGTTGTCCCTGAGCCGGAGGCTGTTGCTGGGAAGAGGTCCCTCCGGTGGTCCATCGGAATCCTGGGTGATCACGTCGAATCCCGACTAGCTGTGGGTACCGATCGTACCATATCCCATTGACTTCCATCAATGGATCCTGCTTGAAGGATGGTGGAGGTAGAACCTCTAGTGGCTGATTCGGCTGATAGACAACCATCTGAGTGTCCTGAGATGGTGGCTGTGATGGGTAGTACTGTAGCAGCGGAACCGGCTCTGCCTGGATGTGGTTGACCTGGCGGTGTGAGGCAGAAGGCTGGGTTGAGCTGCTACTGCTGGGATCAGCCCGTGACCTGGGAGGCTGCTGAGTAGATGTTTGTGCCTCCTGAACGTAAAGAATCTGCATCTTTAGGTCACTCATGGTTTTGGTTATCTGGTCTATTTGGGCTAATCCTTACATCTACTTTTTCTCGAGGATCTCGAGATAGTCCAACTTCTCACTAATGATGCCCATGTCGGCTCGGCTGATTCAGCTTGGTCTGCGGCTGCCGACTGAGTATGAGGACCAGCATCGATGCGGGCGATCCTCTGAAATCCAACTGCCTGTGGTGGAAGCTTCAGCTGTGTGTAGACTCGGGCTTGGGCCATGACTGTCGAGTTCTCTGCCATCCCTTCATAGATAGCCCAAACGTCGTCTTCACCTTTGGAGAAATAGGACCCACCACAAGAGGCATTTACAAGCCCCTGCAGCTCCGGTGTCAGCCCACAAAAGAATCTATGAACCAGATTGGGCTTGGATATATCATGGTGTGGACACCGGTCAATGAGCTCTCTGAATCGATCCCAAGCCTCATGGAACTGTTCATTAGGGATCATTGTGAAATTGTTGATCATAGCTCGTGTTGCGTTAGTCCGTCCGAGTGGATAATACTTTTTCAAGTAGGCAGTCCGGAGTTGTGCCCAAGTGTCGATGAAACTTCGCAAATGTTTCAGCTAGTAAGCGGCTCTATCAACCAAAGAGAATGGGAAGGCTATCATCTTGATGGTGTCCTCAGTCACCAACCTGTCATGAATTGTACTGCAGATCCTTTCAAATTCTTTTAGAAGGAGGTGTGGCTCTTCGGTGGCTA
This sequence comes from Ottelia alismoides, assembly GCA_037367405.1. Classification (NCBI taxonomy): domain Eukaryota; kingdom Viridiplantae; phylum Streptophyta; class Magnoliopsida; order Alismatales; family Hydrocharitaceae; genus Ottelia; species Ottelia alismoides. Next base: position 517,094 of record JAZKJV010011380.1, on the reverse strand, counting down.
GCCCATGAAATTTAGGCAGTAGATGAATAGTGTGTGGGCGAAGCTCGAAGTCTCCATGGATGGGAGGGAGTTGGATCCATCGATGAGTGAGGGATGCCGCTGGATTGTGCAATTCTCTCATAATTGTCTGTGGCGGCCTCTCCTGGTTAGGTTCTCCTCCCTCGCCTGTTACTTCTGGTATATCACCGCCACCGCCCCCAGGTCTGTCTTCACGTCCTTCTCGCATCTGCGCAATCTCCTCATGAGGTCACCCATGAAGACTCCCTGGTCTTTGATCTGTCTCTGCATAGTCTTCAGGGATGCTAATAATGAGTTGTTGATGGCAGCTTGGTCATATAAGAATGGAGGGTGTTCCTGCTCATCTGGGTGTTCTCCTCTATCTGCCATGGTTGGATTCTCTGAAAAGGCAAAAGAACCCATCTCAGGTACCGTCAAATGATCTGAGCTCTGTGATGCACTAAACTCTGACACTCTTGGACTGATGGAAAGAGAAGGGTAGTCGAGGGGGAACAGGGTGGAAGTGAACTCAGGCTCGGAGAGTGGGTTTAGACTCCCCGAGGTCGTCCTAGATGAATAGGGATGAGTGCTGGATAGCGGTGCCGCCAAAGTTGGCCTAAGAGACCTCCTTCCCATCATTGTGATTATTGAGAAGAGCAAGATTTAGAAATGAAGAAGAAGAAGGGGCAAAATTGCGCACAATTGTGCGGTGTTTTTGATCTTGACCTAAATTCAACTAGCAAATCAAACACAAAGCAAGGGGTTCACCAACTCAACACGTGAAGCCGTGAAGGTTCGGCTTTTATCTTTGTATTTTTTAGATTGAATTCAGGCACTTATCTTTCAACGAGTCCTTAGAGCGCTACGCCTATAGGAGCGAGAGTTGTCCTCCTCCTGTGTAACATGTAGACTATGCTTTTTAAGGTCCTTGTAACCCTTCTTGGATCCCTACTCAACCAAAGAAAAGAGGGAGGAAGTCGATAGGCAAAACTGATACTTCAGATCTCGCTCGCAACGGAATCACCTGTGAGTGTGCAAGACCCTACTCGGACGTAAGAAGATGAGACAGACACCCCCGTGAAGGCGTGGCCTATGCTCGATACTTCGGACAAGGTCGATGCTCTACACACTAGAGAGTCATAAATGGTGACCAAGCCCTACTCGTCTACGTACGATAGTAGCGCTAATACTTCGGAAATCCAGGCGATACACAAGGCAGCCACAAACTGGGTTTTGGGCTCTAATCCTTACGAAACTGCTCTACTCACTTGGAAGGAGACCTTCCCATGCAACCTGAATACAAGTGAGGGTATTACTCACCCCAAGCAATGAGTCCAATTAGCCAATTTTATTTAGGTCAACTTTTCTTTAGCAGTCCATTTTTATTTTTTTTGGTGTTATCACTTGCTTTGAGTCGATTCAATACAAGCGCCTAACAGTTTTGTATTTTCTTTGATTCCTATTTGATCCAAAAACAAAGGGAGAAGAGTCGGAAAAGCTATGCAAGTTGGCACCAAGATGGAAATCTCACCTTTGTGCCTAAATGATGAATGCAAAGATAGAAGACTTACAGCACCTCCCAGCTCTCTCCATGCGGGATACAAAACAGGAATTTATAAACCTAATCTATATGCCGATATGCACATGGAAATCATCCTAAGCAGGCAATTGCTAGCGTGAAGAACCACAAGTCGGTCACCGATCCTCAATCCAAGAGTCCGATCTAGGCTCACCCCTCCTCCTCTCGACACGTCGAGTTCAGGAACAGCTCTTGGCAGGGTGGGCTCGCGGCACGAAGGCTTGAAGATGATGAGTCGACTTCTTAATTTAAACTAAGTCCAAAGCACACTATAGGTACATGCAATGGTTATTAGGGTGTTTGGACCTAATTCACTCGATCAAGCAAGCCTAAAAGCTAAGGGCTCATTCCACAAAAGAAAAGAAAAATAAAACAAAACCGGAAAATGACAAGCGGAAAACCGATGAAAACCGCGGTGAGCCCCGAGGTGTACAAATACATGGAAATTAGGCCCGAGTATTCGAAGTCCAAGGTACCTGTATTATTACAATTTAATAATGGTCTCTCTCTCACACAAAAAATAAAAACCACTAACTATACTCTCTCTCAAATCCTCATGCTCTCTCCTGTCGGCTAGGCTAGAATAGCCGACTCCGCCTCCCAAGGATGCACTGGATCCTTTGGGCGATCCTCCTCGATCCGCAGTCCCTCGCAAGAAGATAAGAAAGAAGATGGTCAGATAGCTCAATAAGATATATCAAAAGTGGAGAGATCAAACAAAGCAATGATGAAGACAAGCAAACACAATCACTCAAAAATGCAATCTATACGCTGTTGCTCCCCGGCAACGGTGCCATTTGATAACCACGGTCTATCGCAGGTCTAAATAGTCCACACAAGGCGGGGCTATGATGTCGTTGTGGCGACCTGCAAGAAACCGCAATTAATCAACAATTAACCCACAAGATAAATCAATCAATAACAAGCAAGGTGGAGTGAAAATTTATTTTACTCTACAAGAAATGTGTATAGGTGCAAGTATGTAGAGGTCGAACTCAGGGAGCAAGCAGGATAGATCAGGCAAATTGTGCAAAATGTGTGACTGTGATCAAGTGTCTGCAAGTGTGCAATATTTTTGTGGGTTTTTAATTTTAAGATTTTTTATTTAATTTTTAATTTTATATTTTTGTATTTTGATTTTTTAATTTTCTGATTTTATTTTTTCTTTTTATATTTTATAATTTTTTTATAAATAGAATATACACAAACTAAGAAAAGAGGATAATAGGATTTTTATAAAAATAGAGAATAATAAGGAAGAATTAAGAAATAAAGTATTTTGGCTTTTTTATAATTTTATACTGTTTTTGTGATTTTTGGAGATTTTTCTGAATATTTTTGATATTTTTAAAAGTCAAAATACAAGAAAATAGTGAACTAGACTACTGACCGAAATTAAAATGAGGATTAAAATTAGAAATCAGAGTCTAAAAATACTCATTAATTTAAATAAGAGAGAATAAATTAGAGAAAATTTAGAAATTGAAATTGCATTTTTTCGATTTTTCTAGAATTTTTTAGATTTTTAGGAAGTTTTTAGGAGTTTTCTAATTTTTAAGGTTTTTGTTTTGAAATTTTTAATGATTTTTTGGTCAGGAGTTAAAGGACACTAAAATAGACTAAGGTAATTTTTTGGAATTTTTCAAGGAGTTTGATATTTTTTTGGTATTTTCTAATGCAAACAGTAGCCAAAATGCATGATTTTGATTTTTAATAAATATAAAAATGCAATGAAATGCAAAATAAAAAAGTTGGCGTGACACTACAATGCAGCATGAGCTTAAGTTGATTTTTGTGGATTTTTTAGGGTTTTAAAGATGCGTGCAATAAATAAAGGAAGCATAAAGAAAAGTCATACTAGCAAGGGCATTTTTGGAATTAGCAAAACATCCAGGGGCATGCATGTAAATTCTCCAGAAAATATATACTGAATAAATAAATCCTAGGACTTAACGCCAATACCCAAAAGCAAAAGGATGTGGCTGCAAAATCGCCAAGGCACGCGTGACTTGCACGCGCCTGGCGGGGATCCTTTTGTAAATAAGAGAAGCCCGAGGGTCTAAATGCAATTCTTACAAAAATAACATAACTGCCGATGAATGTTTAAGCACTAATATAATATTAAAAAATTGACGAGGGTGATAATGCAAAATACCCACGCTTAATGTGATCTGACGGCGGTGGGCTTCCCACTTGCCACGTGTCAAGCCCTCGCCGCGTGATACCTCTTCGTGTCCCAACGGTCAGGATTAGATGATAAGCGGGTGATCGAACAGCTGGCGGGCGTGCTTGATCCAACAGACAGTATTGGAACTGGGGCGCAACCTCGATCGAACGGCGAGAAGGGGACGACGACGAACTGGGAAGAAGGGCCTCGACGGCGACCTTCCCCGGCCCCGTGCCTCCTCCTTCGTTCCTCCTTCGTGCTTCAAAATAGCGCCTGGTGCTCCTGCGGTCCTTCCCGAAATGCTGGTGGCTCCAAACGGGTCGGTGGCTACTGGAGCACGCCGGCGGAGACGGAGGAGCAACTTGCCTTCAGGACCCTCCGGCCGAAGTCAAAACGAGCCTCCGGCTCTTCCAAGTGCGCGAGAACCTGCAGAAAAGGTTACGGGGGTCGAGGGTAAAATGCCTCGACCCTCCGAAGGGGAAATGGAAGCGTGGGGTGGCGAGTTGAAGGTCGGTCGGAGGTAACTCCGGCGTGAATATCGATTGAGCAAATCGATAGATGGAATGCAGAGATAAAGATGGCTTGGGATTCCTACGCCTATTGTAAATAAAAGGAGCAAAGAAAAAGAGGGAAATAAGCACCTCAAAGGGGTGTACCCGAGGTAGAGGATACCTCGACGGCGGGGGTCGCCGGAGGTGGTGGAACTCGCCCAATCCGCGTCGATTCTCTGCCTTGAAGGGGCCAATCTGGAGCTGTCACATCCAGGTAGCCAAAGCGACCCAAAGGGGGGAAAGATCGGGACAAAATGGGGTTCCCCTTTTTGAAAATGGATGAAGGGTGGTTCTTGTAGGGTTGACGGACGGGTCTCAACGATCGAGGGGTATCGGGCAATGCAACGTTCCAATCCTCGAGACAATCATCGGGCGAGTATGCCCATTCTACAAGGAGCAAAAGTTGTGAAGAGTGCGACATGAAATGATGCAAGACGTGGGCTCGAAAAATCGTCAAACATGGGTGAAAACCAAGGTCTGACAGGTGCCTAGGAGGAAAGTCAGACTGTTGACCTTGGTCAACGATCCAGACCACCCGGTTGGTCCACGTGGACCAACCAAGAAAAACCTCCTAAATGATTTTAAAAATGAATTTAAAATATTAAACGATTTTTTTAATTTTTGGTTATTTAATAAAAAGTGTTTATTATTTTATATGGTATTTTATTATGATTTTTAATTATTTTTATGAGCTATAAAAATATAAGTTGCTATTTTAGGCTATATAGGTATTTACATCTATATATTTTAATATTTTATTTTTATTTTGTGTATTTTAATTTTATTATTTTTGTTTATTATTTTATAAATTTGTAGAATACTTTTATACACTTAAATATATTTTTATTTTATTTTTCTGATGTATTTTATACACTTAATAAAATAGAAGTATTAATTGTACAGGTATAAGTATAGGTATTATACCTATGTATTATATATATACATGTATTTTATTTTATGTTTTTTGTGTTTTATTCTGATTTTAATAAACATATATATTATAAATAATATTTACAAAATTATAAAATTATAAAATTATAAAAATAATGAATAAATAATAAAATGAATATTTTAATCTGTACAAGTATGCAATAGGGGTCCAAAACTCAACTTTCAAATCGTAGCTCTGCCAAATGCGAAACCACCGCCATTAAATAACTTATTTTAAATTATATACAATTAAAGGTGAGTTTTATGCATTTGGCATTTTTATTTGCAAGATACAGGTCTGAGAAGTTGGGATTCTGGATTCTTATTCAGATCATAACTTTTTATCTGTACATTATTTTTGAGTGAAATCAATTTTGTATTTTTCTTTATTAACTATCTACAACTTTCATGTTCAGAGTTTCTTTATTTGATGTATAAAAGGTGGAACCAAAAATAGGTCCCAAAATGAATAAAGAATGACTGAAATGTTTATTGCATTTGACCCTTATCTCCCCCTACTTTATTCCTTGTCGACCTATTCACCAAGATGCCTAGGTCTCAGAGTTTCGGGTCATAAAATATTTATAATATTTATTCTTTTTCTTTTCTTTTATTTATTCTATAATTTTGGCTTTGATTACAGCATTTTATACACTATTTACATGCACATGCTTGGATGCTAAGATGCTGGAATTAATGATATTTACACGCATTTACTAGGGTTTTTGAGGCCAAAATGATAGAATAAAGATGATGAAATGTGGATTCATCAACTGGCTACGGTCCATTCTCTTCTTTCCCTTCTTCTTGAGCTAGTTGAACTTGAACTTAGAAGGGAATACCCTGCTCCTCAAGGGAAGAGCTGCCAGACTAGGGCATTAGAGTTACCTTGTTGAGGGAGATGTTACTTTGTCATTTCTGAGGTGGGGAGCTACCTATCACTTACACAATACAAGAAAAGATTCATGGTCATTAGAGTTTGTGTATGTGGACTTGTTCTGATGTGGATTGTTGAGGAGTCTTGACCATAGTATGGTGGAACTTAGAGGTTGTTGGGGTCTTAAACCTAGGTCCAAATAAGGTTCCGACAAACTAATAATCTAGAGGTCTGACTGAGCTCCATATTCCAATTTAATGAAGACAAGTTTAATAATCAACCTTGATTCTCCTTCTTTTTCTTTTCTTTATCTTTTCACTTCTTTTTCAAATAAGTGTTTGCTAAGGGAATAACAAAGATAAAGTATAGGGGGTGATGAATCCCTGATCATCACTCTCTATTCTTTTATTTTAGCTAATTATCTTGGTAAAGCATCATGTAAATAGATGTAAATACAATAAGTTAGCATTATGCATGCATTTGTTAATATTATATAATTAGCATGTATTTATGAAAAAATAAAAGAATAAAGGAAAAGAAAAAGGAAAGAGGTATTTAGAATAAATACAGAATGACCTGAACCCCAAGAGAAGGCCAAGCATTGGCCTGCTCACCAAATAAAACAAGTAGAGAGAGATAGGGCCTACTCTATACCGTACATATCAGTTGTGTAAATAAATAAATATTTTTGACAAAATTACAATAGAATATTCTTTTTACCTCCTTGTATATAATCCTAAAAATAAAATAAAAATCAGAAAATAAAATAAAAATAAAAATAAAATTCTCTCTCCCTTATACATAATACATGTATATATACTTTCTTCTCTATTTATTATATGCATGTAAATAAATAATAAAAATAAAATAAAAATTATTTTGAACTCCAAAAATTATGTTTTAAATAAATAAAATATAATATTTGTGTAAAAAATAAAATAAAAATAATTGTACAAAATACATAGGTATATTATACCTGTATATAATTCACTATATTGTATATAGATTAATTTATTTTTCAAAAAAATAAATAAATAACACCAAAAATAGTTTGAAAAAATAACAAGTATTTTTTATTTTATACACTTTTTGATTTAAAACCATTTATTATTTTTATTTAATTTGTAATTATTTTGTATATTCTATTTTTCTGATTGGTCCACGTCATGATTGTTGACCCGGGTCAACGCCCTCTTCCAGGGCTTGACCCGACCCGATCTCTTCGCCGGACCTTTTTCTCTGAATTTCCCAAGTCGGGTCATGCAACCCCTCGCCCTGATTCTTCGCCCGTAGTCTCCCCTTGGATCCAGCACCCACACAGATCCCTAGGAAGGCGCAGATCTTCCTAGGGTTGCGTGCCATTACCTGATTCCTCCAGCCTCCTAGGAACCCTGTAAAGTCTCTCATCCGCCTTCTAGGATCGGCAACTCGTACCTCGATCCCTTCTCGACCCGTACCCACCTCCAGCTGAGTGACAGCTGCTCGAAGCAACCTTCGGAGCTCGATTTGGTGCAGTAGAGGCGACGGTCACCATTCATGGTCGGACCTCCACCATGAGCAGCCTCCCCCGCCTTCCGCTTCGAGGTTGAGGCCATCACCCCGACGGTCATCTTCACCTGGAGCTTAGGAGCACACCCAGATCTCCAGGTATCCCTTACTTCCTTCACGTTTCTCGTTTCGATCCGATCTTTCAATCCATCGCCACTGCACTTCCATCCTCTCCGACCACTGGTCGGAGCCCCGTTTTCCACATCTAGCTGCTTCGATCGATCTGCACACTTGCCCTCCATCCTGCTCTGCAACCTGATTATCCTTAGCCTTGACCATTAGGTCGAGATTAGGGTCGAGATCTCCTCCACCACCTTTGCCGGAGATCAAGCTTCGCCCCCCTCCGCTTCTTTGCTTTTGAGCTTCAATAACTCAGACCGGAGCACAGACCCGAGTCCTATCTTGCAGAATCTGTTGTGGCGGGAACCGAATGGCATCGATGACCGAACCTTGGTCTCATTTCTAGGTAGTTAGCATCCGGTGCTTCACGTTAATGACAAGTACTATTTTAGGGTGATTGCATCGAACTGCATTTGCATATAGATAGGTTTCAATTTCGCTTAGCATCCATGCATGAAGAGAGTTGGAGGCAAGGTGAGCATTTCTACTAACAATTCATCATTGATTTCGCTTGCATTGCTTTTCTGACTCTTTCCCTCTAATTTTGTCACTTAGGATCTAAAAGGAATTGACTTCTCGTTAGGCTCCGCATTTCTATTAAAAATACAAAAAATGATATCAAATAAAATTAGGGTTGCTAAATTTACTCGACCCTAAAATTCAAAAGGAAATATCCTTGTCTTGGGGAGAGTAACCCCCTCATTGTATTCACATTTGTTTTTCCAATGTACATACTAAGGAATAGTGCCCCAATCCCATGCCAACCTAAGTGTTTGTACAAATATTGTATTGCTTACCTGACTCTAAATTTTGAAAAGATAAAAAAGAACGAATTTTCATGATCCTCATTATGTTGAGTAGGTGAATTGAGGGGTTTGTTTTGTGTATACTTGTTTGTGTTTGTGCACAATCGCTTCTCTACGCATTTGCACCTTTTTCTCTCATATGTTGACTTGACCCTCGTGATATCTTGATTATTTTATTTTATTTCAGAGATGGCCGATTGGAGTGCTTTTTATCCAGACTTTATGGGTCCCTCGTACCCTCCAGCCGGTCCACCTCCATTTCATCAAGAGCACTTTCTCCTGACTTTCCTTTTTGTACATATCCGCCTCAGCCACAATTCCAGGACTCAGACTTTTACCCACCACCACCACTCCATTTCCCCCCATCTCACCCATCCACGCCTTATCTGTTGGAATCACCTCTTATGGAGTTCGCCCTTGAGCACTTGACCCGAATGATGGAGCATATGAAGTACAGGATCGATGACCTCACTAGCATAAATAAGAATCACAATGTCGCTTCACCATTTAATGATATGGGTACATTCAAGGATTCCTATGAGAGCTTGCAATCACCCAAAATACAAAAAAATGAGAAAAAAATTAAAATACAAAAAGATTCTGGGAGACATTCAGTTGAGTCATTTTGTGAGGAGAGGGCCCACTTGCTAGATCCTATACTCACACACACACATACCAGTTCCCACCCTTGACTCCAAGGATGACACTGTATAGACTGCTCTTAGTCATCCTTGTGTAGATGATGATTTCGATCTCCTCCCTTGTATGGAGGATATCCAAAATTTCAAAAAAATGTTGATTGAACCTGAAATGGTGGCAGTTATTCATGAGATCATTGAAGCTCCACTTCACCAGGCCATGACTCAATTATCCGGTCCTAAACCCAAGAAGAGAAAGCAAAGAAGCGTATCTGAGCGACACATTTTGACCTTGGCCACTGCCTACTTCATCACTCACCATCCTCCCATTAGGAAAGGGAACACTATTACACCTCTTATGAGTAGCACCATCTCTGAACATTCATGTGATAACACTCTCCTTGACAATGGTGCTTCGATTAATATAATAGCCTTTTTGCTAGTACAGTCTCTTCACCTCGGGCCTCTCATGATTTGCCAACTTGCTGATGGATCTATCAAGAGGCTGAGGAGTATTCTAGAAAACATTGTCATTCAGATTCAGGTCATGAGCTTCACTCTTAACTTTATCCTATTGCTCACGGAGACCTCTACCCCCGTGGAGCATCCTCTAATAATCTTAGGATGGCCTTTCCCCGCCTCTGCAAGAGCCGTTATTGATTATGGATCTGGAGAGATTCGCTTCCATTCTGATGTCGGGAGCGATGTGTTGATCACTACACCCATTGTCGATCAAAGACCCGCATCCCATGAGAATGTGCTTGTGTTAGCCGACCTGAGGACTATGACATTGATAATGATATCAGAGAGTTTTTTTGTATGTTGGATGATATGGAGACCCGAGAACTCCTCTCTAGGGAGGAAGACCCGAAAAACATAGAACTTGGATCTCCCCCTTCTAGTGAGTGGTGATGTATTGATGGAATCTACAGGATTTACACTATAGACACCCTAGAGCGGAAGGCAGACTCAGTAGAGACTACAGAGGTCGAATTTGACCTTACAGCTTTCATCAACGAATTCAGGCCTTTTGATAATGACCTAGCGAAGACTTCCCAGGCCAAACACGACCACACTACTTCTACTAACCTGCTTTTCGATTGTTGAGGATCTTCACGAAGTCGTTCCTGATCGATTTGTGTCTATTGATGACTTTGATATTGACCTCCACCTTGTCAAATCCATTCCTCAGTGATCATGCAAGAAGGCCCTCTTTCGACCTTCTTGATCTCTATACAGCCATCTCTTTGTATATCCACTTTCGTTTTCTCCTTCTATCTACGTTTTTACTCATTCACTTCATTCTGTGTGTTTTGCCTTACTTAGGACGTACTCTACCCAAAGTATAGAGGAGGTGGATGAGTTGGGTGATCTTTCTTCTTTTTCTTCTTTTCTTCTTTTCATTTTCATTCTTCTTTTTCTTCCAAAAGGTGTCACCTCTTCTTCACTTCTATACTTAGGGTGTACTTTGTCCTAAGTATAGGGGGTGTGCACCCCGAGTTAATTAATTCTTTTGTCCCCTCCACTTTCTCCTCTCCTGTTGATACCTTACCCTAAGTATAGAAGGATATTTTTGAGGGTGATCTGTTCATTCCCATCCTTGACCCTTCCTGCCTTGTATACATTTTGCTATACTTAGGATTAGTTGATCCTAGGTATAGTGGGGATATTCGACTTCTCATTCATTACTCATTAGTTGTTCTTTAGGCTTTTCTATACTCAGTACGAGTTATGTATTCTTCTTCTCCATGATCTATGAGGACATAGCTCAAGCTAAGTATAGGGGGTCGTATATACTTTAGCCATAACACGTACTTTCGCATTTTTTAAAATATGGCCAATTAATACAAATCAATACACACAAATACCCAATTCTTTGTATTTACCGATTAATAAATTAGGTTAAAATATTTTTTTGAAAAATGTTTGAAAAAATATTTTGTTTTTTTTTAAAATCTTTTGAAAACTATTTGGAAAATGTTTTGTTAAATATTTTCAACCTTTGTAAAAATATTTTTGGTTGTAAAAATTTCTTTTCTTTGTTTGAAATAAAACTTTTGAAAATCTATTTGCAAATAATTTTGAAAAATGGTTGCAAAAAATAGTTTGATATATATATATATTGATATATTATTTGAAAAAACTTTGCAAAATGATTTTCAAATTTTATAAAATGTTTGTAAAAAATATTTGTCAAACTAGTTCAAAAAATAAAGTTTGCAAAATGTTTGCAAATTTTTTTTCAAATTATTTTTGAGAATGGGTACCTAATAAAATCCTTTATAAAACTTGTATAAACCCTGTAAATTCTTAAAACCCAACTCTAAATAATAACAAGCACTCCCATGTAAATATATGAACCTATTTCTTTTGCCAAAAACTCTTGTTTTGAAAAATCTCTAAAATTTGAAGAACCAAAAATCCTCAAAACATTTGCAAAATCTTTTTGAAAATTGCATAAAATTTGTAAAATCTTTTCAAAAATCTGTAAAAAGGTTCAAAACTTGAAAATGGCATTACAAAAATATTTTCTGCATTATACATATCATTTGCATTTTTCGGATTGAGTTTGATAATTGAACTAGTCTAAATAAAATCCAAAGATTGGAGCTTGGTTGGTCCTTAAATATACTTAATCACATAAACCTTATAGGAACTGGAATTGAGGTATTTCATGTTTGGTTGACTTAATTATTTGAGATCGTGAGACTTGGTTCAATGTCGTCTAGACTGCCTAAGTAGAGTACTTCAGAGCACACACACGACTCTTGTTGATATTGACCTAGCTTGTACACCTGCACTTTCACTTTGCTCACCTCAGCTGAAGTGGTAGAGGGTTGTATTTGCTGGTATGAGACACAAGCCAATGGAAACATCGATGGCTATTGTACCCCAACCCGATTCAATAATGATGAGGTCTAAAAATAGAAGTTGTGGAGCTGCAATAATGCTTCAAAAGAGAGATAGTCTACTGGCTCAAGAAGAAAAAATCCTTATGTAAATGTTGTTGTATATGGTATTCAAAAAATAGAAAAATCAAAAACTCCAAAAAAATGAATAGGCCCGATTGAAAATAAAATGCCTACCGGAGTGTACATATTTGTATAGACAATAAGCAAGCTTGAGCTTCAAAGTCATATGTTGTGAGCCTGCAACTGGATGACTTGGCTATACTGGTCAAGCATCCTAGGATAGGTAGCTACACTGACTACCATCCATTCTTCTCTCCACCTCATCTTCTTGAGCTGGTTGTCACTTGAACTTAGAAGGGAATACCCCACTTCTCGAGGAAAGAGTTGTTGGATTGGGGAATTATGGTCACCATGTTGGAGAAGACTGACTTTTACTGCTTCCGCCAAGGAGAGCTACATATCTCACACACTGTCCAAGATAGATTCATAGTCGTAAGAGTTTGTGTATGAGTTGAAGTATTCTGACCTGGCTATTGAGGAGACTTGAGAAGAGTTTGGTGATTCTCAAAGGTTGTTGTATCTCAAATCTATTTCCCAATAAGGTCCTGACCGCACCTAAAATCCAAAGGTCCTACTAAAGCTCCAAACTTTGATTTTATGAAGACAAGTTTGAAAATTAAAATTAGTCCACTTTCTTTCATTTTCTTGTCTTCATTTTTGTTTTATTTTCTACACTTATTTCATAAGTGTTTGCTAGGGTCTAGTAAAGGCAAGTATAGGGGGTGATGAATATCCATTTCATCACCTTTATTCTATCATTTTGGCCTTAAAAACCATAGCTAATGCATGTTAATAGCATTATTTGTATATATTAACATTCATTATTTATTCTACTTATTGTATATAAAATATTATTTTTTTAATGCCAAAATTATATAATAAAGAAAAGAAAAAGAATAAACTGTCGAAGGTATTTTATGACCCTAAACCTTGAGTCCTAGTCATCTTGATGTCTGGGTCAACAAGGAATAAATTAGGGGGAGATAAGGTCCAATAAATCAATAAAAATCTCATTCTTTTATTCATAAATATTTTATTTTGGGGATCTATTTTATTTTCTATTTTTTATACCTCAAATAAAGAAACTTTGTACATGAAAGTTGTAGATAATAATATATAGAAAATACAAAATTGAGTTTACATAAAAATAATATATAATGTAATTTTTATACTCTAAATAAAAAGCCAAAACCAAACTTCCTAGACCCGTATCTCCTAAATAAAAACTCAAAATGTATCAAAATCACCTTTAATTGTATGTATACCTTTTAATGAGCTATTTAATGAAGGTGGTTTCATTCAATTTGGAGTTAAGGTGTGAAATCTAGATTTTGGACCCCTATTGTATCCTTTACCTGAATAAAATATTCATTTTATTTATCTTTATTTTGTATATTTTTATATTTATAATTTTGTGAATATTTTTTATAATATATGTACATATTTAGAATGCAATAAAACTAAAAATGAAATAATAAAATAAAATACAAAAATACATAGATGAAATACATATACTTATACATATATATTATATAGCTCTATTTATTTAAGTGTATATATTATATTAGAAAAATATAAGAAAATATAATTATGTGTATAAAAATAATTTATAAATCATAAATTAAGAAAATAAAATAATAAAATCAAAAAATACAAAATAAAAATAAAATATAACAAACAATGATAAATATATATATATAACCCTAAAAACCAACTTGTAATAAATAAACTCAAATAAATAAATAAATATCATAATAAAATATAAAACTTTTTTTATGTTTTAACAAAAAATTAAATAATTCATTTATTATTTATTTTCAAATTATTTCTATTTTTTACTTCTGATTTGTCTTTTTGCGGATGGCGGGCCCAATTAGGCCACACCATCCGTTGACCTGGGGTCAACTCTTTGACCCCGGGTCTAAGGTTGTCAGAACGACTCCTTCCCCTCTCTTCTCGATTTTTACACAATGATACATGGCTCGAGGAGATGTATACTCTTCATAGACTTTGATCATTGTACATCCACGATCCATGCTGGCAACCTATTTGGCACCATATCTTCTTCCTTCGCCCGTAATTCTCGCTCGAACTCTCCCCCTCTGATGCCTGTATATATGCTCCCCCTCCTCTTCCTTGAGTTTTTGGTCCCCCTTCTACCAAATTTTACCCCTAGGAGCGTCTTCAAGGTCGAGATCTTCATGAAAGGAGGATCTCCCTCTGCCTCACAGCGTGTGGAAGCGGGTCTGAAGGCGGTTGCCTCCATCTCTGACCACCTTGGCCTTTAAGGTTCACCTTACAGCTCCAGCTGCTAGAGGTCTTTCTTTCATTGCTTTAGTTAGATTTTTTAGCATTTTATTTCGAGATTTGACTACTATTTTAGCCTAGATTAGGACTTAAGCCCTCGTCGAAGCTCTTGAGCTCTAGTCACTCCATTTCACGCTGACTACCCATCAATAATAGCCATGTTTATGCTCCTTTGTGTCGTCGTGCTTTCTACTACTTTTACAGGACCTGAAGGTGGATGTTTGAGCCTTATCTGAAGGCTAGACCATACCCAGGAGCCTCGTTGGAGACCACTGAGCTCAAGTGGTCAATCTAGGGTCTTTGAGCATTTTTTAAGGTCCTGGGAGCAACTAGGCATCGAGAGGAATGTAAAGCACCCAGCGAAAGGCCCCCAGGTTGTCGGAGTTGAATGCACAGTCGGATCGAAACTCGCTAGCACAGCCCATATCGAGCAGTCTTCGTTAGATCCGAGCGAGCCTCCACCGTCTGATCCCCATTGGAGATCTAATCAGAGTCGCCCATCCATAAAGCATCATCACCTCTCCTCGTGTTGGCATGTGGCAAGTGGACTTCCAGAAGCCGCACGATGGAGCCTTATGGGTAAATTACAAACCTCCCCCCCACTTTTTACGTTTTTATCTTTAGTCCAGTAATATTTAATTCAGGCTTTATATTTTTGTAACATTTGCAAATAGGACCCCTACGTTTTCCTTATTTGCCATTTTGTCTAATCCACGCCACCTCATGTATGGTCCCACGTGAGGTGGCAATTTTGCGCTGAGGCCTTGCACAATTTTGTATTTCCATTTAGTCTATAAACTTTCATTAGCCTTTATAAGATTTTGGGTAATTTGCAGGAAGCACCTTGACTTTATTTTTATTAGCATTTATGCTCCTAGTAGTTCATTAATTTTTATGTGTTATTTCTATTTATTAAAAATATCATCCATGCACCAAAAATTCTCAAAAAAATAGAATTAGGTGTCTGCTAGAATATAGATTCACACCACATTTTTGGATTTTAATTTTATGTACTTTTATTATCTTTTAGAAATCAAAAGAGGACATTTTTGCCCCTGTTTAAATTAAAAATTACCAAAAAAAATATAAAAACATTCTGAAAATTTCACAAAAAATATATTTTAATTATTTTATACATTTTGAGCCTTCAAAACAAAAACCACTAAAAATAGAAAAAGGAAAACCATAAAAATTAAAAAGCTCCAAAATCCTTTATATAAATCTACAAAATTCTCAAAATTCCAAAAATACAACTTTCTATTCTGTAATTTTATTTTTAATATATATTATTAATAAAAAATAATTTTGGAAATTTTAACTTTATTTTCTAATTTTAATTCTAAAATAATTTGGCCTATTATTTAATCCCTAATTTGGGATATGTTTTACTTCAAAAATATATAAAAATAAAAAAATTATCTAAAAAATAACAAAAATAGTAAAAATATTAAAACCCCCAAAAAAATATTTCTTATATTTTGTTTACTTTTATTAGTATTTATAATTATATTAACATATATTGTATATTTAGATTTATATATTCTTATATTATATATTTAAAAAGAAAAAGGGATTAAAAATCAAAAAATTAAAATGAAAAAAAATTATAAATATATAAATATATAAAATTAAAACTTCAAAAGAATATAAAATTAAATCCCACACAAAAATACATAATACGAGAGGAACACAAATTTTGGATGTCATTTCCTCGATCTATCTTCTTAACTCTCTGTGTTCGACACTATGCACATACTTACATCTATACACAACCATTGTAGAGTTATAATAAAGTTTAACTCCACATTTATTTTTTCTTTTATTGCATGATTTATATTGTGAGTTAATTGATGATTGACACGAGGTTTCGTGAGCGGTCGCTTCAGTGACACTTTATTTTTGCTTTTTGGTGAGGATATTTTAGACCCCTCGCAAAACCTCTGTTATCAGCACTCTCCAGGTCTCAATCTTGGGTATGGATTCAGGAAAAAATGGATTAAGTTTCGAAATTTGGAGGTTTGCATGTCTATATGGGCATGGTGTTCAGCAGGTTTTTGGATTCAAAATGAGAGCGAAATTAGGCGAATAAGATGGAGTTGATGGATTGGCAATGGAGCTAGTTGAGTGAGCTGAAAGTTATGAGAAGAAGGCGAGTAAGTTAATGATCAGAGCGTGTGGGAAAATTAGGAGAAGACCAAACTGGGTGTGATATTTGCGGCATCGGTTGTGGAATGGTGAGTTGACCTGGGTCAACAGACCCAGGTCCAACCAATGGGGGAGCACGCAGAGTAGGACAAAATAGGCTACACGACAAAAAGGGTAGAAATAGAAAATAAAAAAATAAAATATAAAATGAATCAAAAATAAAAAAATGTGAATAAAAATGTTCGTAAATTGATTAGCTTAATTATGGTGATTTTTAATTAATTAAATAAGGTATATACAATGGTATAAATACATAAAATGCAATATTTACAAGTATATATACCTATATTTACAACACCTTGATTTTAAATTTATTATTTTTACAAATCTATACATAATTTAATAATTTATTAATTTACAATATTTTATAAGTATTTTGATGATATTTTTATTTGATTTTTAGTAATTAATATATTAGGTTAAATAATTAGTAGTATTTTACAGTATGCATAGTGATAAACAACAACAAAGCCTTTTCCCACAATTAAGTAGGGTCGGCTACATGGATTCTTCGCCTCCATTCAGATCTATCTTGGGTCAATCTCGGGCTTATATCCAAAAAACTAAGATCCCTTCGTATAGTCTCTTTCCAACACTTCTTGGGCCGTCCTCGCCCTCTCTTAGCCGGCTCAACATCCCAACACTCGCATCTCCTAACCGGTGCATCAGTTGACCTTCTTTGTAAATGACCAAACCATCTTAAGCGATTTTCTCGCATCTTATCCTCGATCGGAGCTACACCAACTTTCTTTCTTATTGCATCATTTCGAATCCGATCTTTACATGTATGTCCACACATCCATCTTAGCATTTTCATTTCTACTACAGCCATTCTCTGCACATGTCTATGGTTCACAGGCCAACATTCAGATCCATAAAGCATAGCAGGTCTCACGGCTGCTTTGTAAAACTTTCCTTTAATTTTTAAAGGAATTTTCTTATCACAGAGAACAGCGGAGGCTCCTCCCCACTTTAGCCAGCCTGCATTTATTCTATTAGTAACATCTCCATCAATTTCCCCATCATGTTGCAAAATAGATCCCAGATATCTAAAAGAATCTCTCTTCTGAATGTTATCGTCACCAATTTTCACCTCGATTCCTTCACCATTGCTTCCATCAAAGGTGCATTCCATATATTCCCTCTTAGCCCTACTTATACGAAAATCTTTAGTCTCCAATGCATGTCTCCAAACCTCAAGCTTCTCATTTACTCCATCTCTAGTCTCGTCAATCAACACAATATCATCAGCAAATAACATACACCAAGGTAACTCATCCTTAATGTGACTTGTCAACTCGTCCATAATCAAAGTAAAAAGAAATGGACTCAAAGTTGAACCTTGATGTAAACCAATGTTGATATCAAAATAGTCAGTCTTCCCCGTTGGGGTCCTTACACAAGATAAAGCCCTATCAAACATATCCTTTATGAGATTAATGTATAGAACGGGTACTTGTCTCTTCTTCAAAACTCTCCAGAGTATCTCTCGTGGGACGGAATCATAAGCCTTCTCCAAATCAATAAAGATCATATGGAGACTCTTCCTTTTAGCTCTATAAATCTCCATTGTTCTCTTCAGCAAATGAATGGCTTCAATAGTTGAGCGACCTGGCATGAATCCGAATTGGTTTTCTTTTACTTGGGAAACTTGCCTCAACCTTCTTTCGATCACACGTTCCCAAATTTTCATAGTGTGACTCATCAGCTTGATACATCTGTAATTTGAACAATTTTGAATGTCTCCTTTGTTCTTATAAAGAGGCACCACGATACTCCTCCAATCTTCGGGCATTTTCTTGCTTCGCCAAATAACATTGAATAGATTCGTAAGCCAAGTCAAACCACGCTTACCTAAAACTTTCCATACTTCTACAGGGATGTCATCCGGTCCTACACCTTTCCCAGGTCTCATAACCTTCAAAGCCTCCTCTACTTCCTTTCTTTGTATTCGTCTATAACATGCACGATTCAAGTAACTTTCACTACTAGCTAGATCACCCAAAGTGATCTCTCTATTTCCTTCCCCAATGAAAAGTTTATGGAAGTACTTCTCCCATCTAGTCTCTATATCCTTCTGAGTAACAAGCACGTGACCTTCATCGTCCTTAATGCATCTCACTTGAGAAAGGTCTTTTGTCTTTCTTTCTCTTGCTTTGTCCAACCTGAATATATCCTTCTGGCCCTCCTTAGAGTCGAGATTTTTATACAAAACTTCATAAGCTTTTGACTTAGCTTCGCTTACAGCCTTCTTTGCTTTCTTCTTCTCTATTTTATAGTCTGTGACAGTTTCCTCTGTTCTATCCTTAGACATAGCTTTAAAGCAAGCTTTTTTAATTTTTAGCTTCTCTTGCATCCCTTCACTCCACCACCAAGCCTCCTTTTGACCCGGAGCTCCTCCTTTTGACTCGCCTAGCATCTCTTTGGCTACCTTTCGGATACAAGATGCTACTGCCTCCCACATCTCGTTTGCACTACCGCTACAATCCCAAGATAAGTATTCTAAAACCTTCTCCCTGAAGCTTGATTGCTTCAATGAAAGATTCCACCACTTAGTTTTGGTGATCTTAGGAACCCTCCTTTTGTTTAACAACCCTTTTATTTGCAAATCCAAGACTAACAAGCGATGTTGGGTTGTCAAACTCTCTCCAGGGATTACTTTGCAATCTTTGCAACACAACCGATCTCTTCTCCTCAACGCAAATTAATCTATTTGCGTTCTAGTTGAGCCACTCTTGTAAGTAACTAAATGCTCCTCCCTCTTCTTGAAAAGAGTGTTTGCTATGAAAAGATCATATGCAGTTACAAAATCCAGAATGACTTTTCCCTCTTCGTTTCTATCCCCAAAACCATGTCCTCCATGCACACTTGCATACCCTGAAATATCTTTTCCCACATGTCCATTAAGATCTCCACCTATGCAAACCATCTCTCTTTGTGGGATTCCTTGTAAAATCTTATCCAGATCCTCCCAAAAAGCTTGTTTAGTCCGTTCATCTAAACTAATTTGCGGTGCATAAACTGAGATGATATTCAGAATTTCTTCTTCAAGCACCAACTTTAGCAAGATAATCCTATATCCAAATCTTTGCACCTCAACCATACAATCCTTCAAATCAAAGTATGCATAGTGATAGACACAAAATATATATACACGTTTTTATTTTGGTTGATTCTTTGTTTTGTGATTTTTATTTTTATTTTATATAATTAAATACAATATATACAAATATATAAAGAAAATAAATATACAAATTATATACATATAATATACATATGTTTAATATACAATAGTACCCCAAAAACCACATTTTACACCTTAAGTCTGAATCTTATGAAATCACCTTCATTTTAAAGATTATTTAATTTGGAATACAATGAAAGTGAGTTTGATTAATTTTGAGTTTTTGGTGGAGAAGGTATTAATCTGACAAGTTGAGCTTTGCAGCTTTTTCATAGTGTTGTTATTTACACAATGTACACTAATTGTTCTTAGAATTATTTTTATTATTTACACAAGATTTTTATACACGAGTTTCAAGAAGAAAACATTTGTATCTTGGATGAGTTTGGTTGTAAATAACTTAGTGTAAAGAGTGTGTATTATATACAGTAATGTACAAATGATGTATGTACACAAGTGGACTTTAATTTTCCGAATTTTCTTGTATTTAGGCCTTATCTCCCCCTACTTAATTCCTGATCGATTAGGTCAAGTCTTGACCTACTCTCGGGGTCAGAGTCATCCTGTATCTATTACATATATATAATATTTTATTTTCTTTATTTTTCCTTTATTTATTTATGTATTTTAGGTTAAAATAATGATAAATATACAATATTTACACAAGAATTGATGTTAGTAAAAGAAGAGTTTTATTGATATATACAGGTGTTTAATAAAAGATTTTAAATTAAAATAAATGAATAAAGATGATGAAATGCATATTCATCATTCGCTAGTGTAAGTTTGGAGTATTTTGCAAATTAAACCCCATATTTTTTGTGTTTAATGTTTAGTCTTTAAACTTTCATTTGTAGTTGTATAATTTTTGTAATATTTGCACTTGGGGCCTCAGGATTTATTTATATTGCACTTTAGTCTAGTACCACATCACTTCAAGTGTTTGTGTATGTGAGGGGCGGGCATTTTACATGGGCCCCCTTCAGGTTTGTGTATTTATGTTTTGTCCATAACTTTAAGTATTGGTTGAAATATTTTTAGAGAAATTATGTACTTGGTCCTATTATTTGTCTTATTTGCATTTATACCCATGTCGTCATGTATTATAGTTTTATTATGCAAAAATCGTATGAATACCCCTAGATTTTATTAAAGTGATATTAAATGCTCTGAAACTTCATAGAAATGGCAATTAGGTCCCTGTATTGCTGATTAAATTTTGTAATTGTATTTTAATTATAAAAATATCACTTTACATTATAAAATTATAGGAAAATTATCCTAAGTGTTCGGAACCATGTTTTATCAAATATATTTATTGTGAGGCAACTAAATTATTTCCTATTTATAAAAAAATAAAAAAAACATTGTATTTTCTATTTTTAGCATTAAAAAATCCATAAAATTACAAAATATTATGAAAAAAATCCAAAAAATGTATGTCTATTTCGTTATATTCTATTTTCTGACCAAGTATTTTTGAAAATTATTAAGAAAAAATCTGAAAAATAAAAAACATAGAAAACCTTATAAAATTCTAAAACTCACAAAAAATCATAAAAATATATTTTAAGTTTATCTTGATTTAGGAAAATCGATTTTGGGCTCAATCTAATTTAATAGATATTTAATAAGCCCATTTCAATTTACTAGATTTTTTATTTTATTTATTTTGTGTATTTCCTTATTCAAAAATCAATAAAAATACTAAAAAAATACCCAAAAAATTATTAATAAATGAAATTTTGAGTTTATTTATCATATTTTAAAATTCCAAAAACATCTCTTTTCTATATAGTATATTTAATATATCTATTTATTACCCTATATTTTATTTCTAAAATTAAAATTTAAAATTTACAAAAAAATGAAAACATAAAAAACATATAAATTTAAACCCATAAAAATATTTAAAAATTAAAAATACAAAAAATTCCTAAGCAGTCTATTCACTTTTGCTCTACCTTGTGTGCGTCTTTGTGGTTTGACCCCTACTAGTAATCTACATACTTATAATGGTATAATAAATTTTAGCTCATCTTTTCATACTATTTAATTATCATTGTGGGTTAAATTGTCATGCTTAGATTGGGTGCCTACTACACTAAGAGAGCGGCCAATACAATGATTGTCGGATCCGATTTGTCAGACACCGCATGCCCTCCAAGATCGAACTTTGGTATGCCATCCTTCGTGCTATTTAAATGATGCCATTGCCAGAGAGCATCGATTTGCAGAGCATAGAATAGTCTGCTTAGCTTATTTTGCCATTATTCACTTTATTATCTATTTCTTTCTTTATTCTATTTTTATTAAGAATATTCTAATCATCTTCTTGTTTGAATTTGTTATGGAGGGTCCGCTTATTGAGGGAGGATTTCCTTGGTGATTCTACACACCTAAGAGCTACGGAGACCATTGGTTCTTTGTCCATTGGTAGTAGAGAGTAGCTGAGGATAGAAGAAGCCGAGGAGAATCGCCTCAGTGTAGATTTAGTTTATTTTTGTGTGAGAGAGATTTCTTCATTAAATTGTAATAATACATGACCCAAACTTGAACACTTAGACTCTCACAAGTCCATTTCATTAGGTGATTGTTCACCTAGGGGACTTGACCGGTTTTCTTCATGATTTCATCCATCTTCTATCTTTATTTCTCCGTAATTTTCCTCTTCTTTTTTTTATTTTATGAGATTTATGTTTTCCACTTTATTTTATGTCTTGTGAATGACTCCTTAGACTGTAGGAGTGGGATGTTCGGTTAATTAGATCCAAAGCCCTAATATCATTTCTGTGCCTATAGTCCCACGCTTGGATCTAGTCAAATTGAACAAGTTCTTCACGATAATAGAAGCTTATGTCTTAGGGTGATTTCCTTGTTGCATTGCATATAGCATAGTTTTAAAATTCTTGTCTTGCATCCTACATGGAGAGAGTTGGAAAGCATTGAAAGTCTACTGTGTAAGCATTGCATCATCATTTCTGACTTGCATTACTTTTCTGTCTTCTCCCTCTGATTTACTCACATAGGCAAGTAAAGAATTAATAAAACCATTAGGCCTCTTGCGTGAAAATACTAAAAAAAGTAAAAACTAGATAAACTAAAAAAAGAGACATCTAAGAAAACATTAACCTAATTAAAACCGATTAATAACAACACCCTCATTGTATTCAGGTACCTTCCAGACTGAGTGGAGCACAACCCTTAAGGAATAGAGCCCAAATCCTAGCATGGGCACTGCCTTGTAAATCACCTGGATTTAAGAAGCATTGGCACTTCTATCGTACGCGGATGAGTAGGGCTTTGTCTGCTTACAAACCTAGTCTGAAGTATTCCGCATAGGTCGTCCCCTCACAAGGGTGTTTTGTCTCATCGTTCCGCATCCGAGTAGGGCCTTGTTTGCTTGCAGACTCGATTCTGAAGTATTGATTTCGCATAATAGCGTCCTCCTCTACTTCTTTAGTGGAGTAGTGGTCCAGATCCAATAACAAGGACCTTCAAAAAGTACAGACTACTTGTTACAAAGGAAGTGGAATGTACACAACGATTGTCAGGTCAGTACTCACTCACTTATAGGATTAGCTGCTAAGGACTAAATTTGATAAGATTTCCTGATATAAACAAATAAAATTGACAAGATAATCACATAACTCTTACGACTCATTGTGTTGAGTTGGTGAATCCACCTTTATTTTGTGATTTGATTAATTATTTTAAAGCAGGTTAAGATCAAACATACCGTGCCATTGTGCCATTTTTGTCACACTTCTTTTCTCACTCTCTTTTTACCTTGTTTATTTTGAGCCTTCTCTTCTCAATCCCTGTAGAAATCTTCATAACCTTCCTATACTCCTTCATCATCACTTCTTTTGTCTCTCAAGATGTCGCATCTAGGATGACTTTGTTCGGACCTTGCAAACACGAACATCGATTCTTGGATACCGGCAAGTTCAATAATATAGGATGATTTCCAAGAACTAATTTCGGACTTTGCATACTTCTCTTTGGACTCCCCAGTCTTCAATCAATTGATGATCGAGATGAATCTTGTCACAATCTTTCCTCTTTCACCACTTTCCTTTCTCCAATAAATCATGTGTTCGAGACCGACTCTCATCTCAAAGTTGCTTCTTCTTTTCTGAGAATTGATCAGGGTTCTATTTCCTAATGTAGATTCAACACCCGATCAAGAGCCCAAGTTACACTTGAATTTTAAGATAGATCCACACAATAGATCAGAACGAAGACAACATACATATGCTAGCCTCAATTCAAGCCACCCGGTCATAGTTGAAAGATTAGGATATTACCCAAGTTTCTTTCAGGGGAGGGACAGAGAAAGACGAGGAGGAGAGGATGAAGAATGCCATGGTGGGAATGAGGATGAGCAGCCTACTGGAAACCATGGATGAGGAGATAAGGACTGCCAAAGCCAATTCTACAAGAGACTTACATCCCTGGTATAGGCCAGGTTACTGAGTGGATCAAAATACCTACGATTCACGAATATTTTCAGTTGAAACCATCATTTCTCCCTCTTTTTCCGATCTTCCATAGGAATACCAATGAGGAGCCCTTCTACACCTGCATCAGTTCAATAGGATCTATAGCACCATGCACTAGCTCATCATCCCATTGGAGGTAGTAAAGATGACTGCATTTCCTTCTAGTCTTCAAGACAAGGCACTATACTGGATCAATCATTAGGGCAAGGTGGTGACGACCTAGGAGGAGCTCAAATCAGCCTTCCTACACAAGTATTATCCCTTGGATCGTCTAAACTAGATGCATGTGTTGATCTCCAACTTCTCTCAAATGTCCCACTAACCATTTCACGAGGCATGGGAAAAATTCAAATGTCTTATGGAGAAGTGCCCCCATCATGATTTGCCGAAGACCAGCTTGGTCCAGAATTTCTTCGGGGGCTTACACCAAGAAAGCCAATAGCTCGTGGAAGCCATGTGATGATGCGATTTTCAGGCCGGTTAAGGTGGATTATTTAAGCGAAGGCCATTGTCCTTAATCAACCAAATCGATTACAAGAAAATAACCACTGAGAGAAATCATACAATGAAATGTAAGCGGTTTGCTATTTTATTTATCTAGTATAGCGATCAGGGTTGAACACAAGGAGCACGATTGAAAAACTAAGTAGTCAAATTTAGAAAATAAAATATTTTTAGTGGTTTTAAATTTTACAAATTTTTAATTTTCAATAAAAACAAAAACAAGCACAAAATATAAAACAACACACACAATACTTTTTGGATTTTTCAAAAGGATTAAAATACTCAAAAAATAAAGTAAAAATTTGGTTTTATGGGTTTTGAGGGGTTTTTGATAATTTTTCTAGTTTTTTCAGATGTTTTTGTGATTTTATAAAAATCAAATAGTGCTCAAAATACAAAATAGTGCATCGCCAGGACCAAATTACAAATTAAAAATATTTAAAGTGCCCTAGTCATGGATGATAATTTTATGATAAATGGAAATAAAAAGTTACAAATAGGAATTGAAAACACAATTTTTATATTTTTCTTTGATTTTATATGAATTTTATAAGTTTTTGGTTGTTTTGTGATTTTTAGGATTTTATAATGAATTTTCAAACAAAATTAAAACTAACGGTAAAGCACAACAAATGATAAACATAGGAATTTTTGTGAAAATTTTACCATATTTTTTGAATTTTTATAATTTTTCTAACTTAGAGAAGACACTTTTTAGGAGTTTTTTAATTTTTGAAAATAGAAAAGACATGTAAATCAATGCACCAAAATTACCATAAATAATACACACTAACAAGAGCTAGATGTAATTTTTAGGTAATTTTTAGAATTAATTTACTATTTATTAAGTCCAATAAAAGACATACAATTAAACACAACTCACAGGGACCCAAACATAATTAATTTAAGTTTCAGGACTAAACAATAACATGTTGTAAAATTATAAGGGTCAATTAAGCAATTTGTCTAATCAAAACACGCGTTGCATGTGATCCAGGCTCACAGGGGCATATGTAATTTCTAGAACATTCCATTCATTTCATAACAATAGTAAATATTCATGATATAAAATGCAAATGACCCAGATAAGCACGTGGGGACACGTGACTTCAACTTGAGAGGACTAAACTGCAAATACTAAAAAGTATGAGGTCCAAACTGTAAATATTTTTAACCACACATTTTATTTTCTAGACTAAAGTAAATAGGGAAACATGCAGGGGAAATGTGAAATATACCTATGTAGGGGCATGTGGCGCACGCGGAAGCAGGCTTTGACGTACGACCCGGATTATCCTCTGCAAAGCACGTGATGGTCCAGATTCTGTTGGGGACGTGCATGTCATATGCGCTAGGGGCCCTGATCTAATAACTCAAAGGCTTATATGATCGGGTGACTCTCTATTGATCTCGTAGAGGGGTGCTCATCCAACGGTAGGAGGAAGGTTTGAACAGCCTAGGCAAACTTCAATCGAACGAGAGAGGAGATCCGTTTGTCAGATGAAGGCTCTGAGGGATCCGACAGTATCGTGAAATGGCTCTACGTCCAGTGGAGGGCTTCGATGAAGGATACGACGGTCGGATGGGCGTGATGGTGAAGCTCCTCCAGGAGATGCTCTGCATGAGCAACTGGGGGTCCAAGGGATGCTCCTCACGCGCGTTTGTGCCAGCAAGGGGTAGGGAGACTCGGGGACGTAACTCCAGTCAGATTTATTGCATGGGAAAATAGGAGAAGCGATGGGAGCAGAGTCTTGGGCTTCTGGGTGAAGGTGAAGGAGGAAGCCCGACCTAATCTTGATCTGATGGTCAAGCCTCGGGGTGATCAGGTTGCGAAAGAAGGTGCAGGGTGAGTCGAAGGTTCGATCCGTGCGGATAGATGTAGGTTGCGGTGCTCCGATCAGCTAGTCGAAGCAGAAAAGCGTGCGACATAGCTGGATTGAAAGATCGAAATGGACATGGGAATGCGGAGTAGATAGTCGATACCTAAAGGCACTAACTAACTCAGGGACTCCAGGCGAAGGTGTTCAGCTAGATTATGACTATGATCGAGCTGCGGCAGGCTGAGAGGCTTCTCGCGATGGCTCCTCTAGCGACGCGACGAGCTGTGCTCCCTCGGACCTCCAGATGATGCTCCAAGTGCACCTCTGAGAAGTTGTCACTCTCGTGGAAGTAGCTAGGGATCTGTGGTGGCGCGATGACCAAGCTGTGATGTTGGAGGAGAGGAAGAGGGTATTATAGAGGATGCTCGAGGGTCCAAAAAGATCAGAGCGTGGAGCGGAACCCTAGGGCGATCTGACTGTTCCTAGGGATCTGCGAGGATCGTGGACATCAGGGTTGCAATCAGGCACAAGAATCGAAGCAAACGGAGGTCAGAGTTGGGTGCAAGAAATTGGAGAAATAGCTCCAGTGAGAGAAATGGCGACATGACCCGGCTGGAAGAGACCGTTGACTAGGGTCAACATGCCGTCGTGGACCAATAGAAACACAGGATTTATAAAAATAAAAGAAAATCAAACTAAAACTAGTAAATTGTATTATATTAAAAAGTGTATAAAATAAAAATTGTTTATTATTTTATAAACTATTTTTCTACGATTTTAATTATTTTTAATGAAAAATAAACTAATGTATATACAGTATAATGTATTATGTATAGGTATACTATACCTATGTATTTTGTACAATTATTTTATTGTGTTGTTTTTACAAAAATTCTTTTTATTTTTATATTTTATTTATTTACACAATAAATTAAGGGATACAAAAAGATTTTCATTTGATTTTTAAAAATTATTTAAAGGTGTAAATTAAGGGGGTTTTGTATTATACACATGTGTATTTTTTCAAGGGATTGATGGTTTTATTTTGTGTTTATGATTTTTATTTTATTTTCGTATTATTCTAAGGCTATATACAAGTGTGTAAAGAATGAAATATATTTTTTTGTAAAATAAATAAATAAATAAATTATACAAGTGTAGGTAATATATACAATACATAGAGTACCCCTATCTCTCCCTACTTATTTCTTTTGCGATCATGTCAAGACTTGACCTTCTCTTGGGTTTGGATCACTTTGTATTTATTCTAAATACATCCTTCTTTTTCTGTTCTCTTTATTCTTTTACTTTTGAAAAATAAACGTTAATTATGCAATATTCACAAAGGCATGTAATGTGTTAAGTTATTGTATTTACAGGTATTTACAGGTTTTTTCCAAAAGAAAGAGCTAAAACAAAATAATAAAGAATGAGAATCATAGATTCATCATCCTCCTAGATTTACCTTTGCTAGTCCCTTAGCAAACACTTATATGAAAAAAAGTGAAAAAGAAAAGGGGAAAAAAGGGAGGAATCAAAGCTGATTATTAAACTTGTCTTCATTAATTGGAGTATGGAGCTCAGTCAGACCTTTGGGTTATTAATTTGGCGGAACCTTATTGGAAAATAGGTTTAAGACTCAATAGCCTCTAAGTTCCACAGTTCTATGATCAAGACTCCTTAACAATCATGTCAAAATAAGTCTACATACACAAACTCTAATGACTATGCATCTTTTCTTGTACTGTGTAAGTGATATGTAGCTCCCCTCCTTAGAAATAACAAAGAAACAGCCTCCCTCAACAAGGTAACTCTAATCCCCTAGCCTGGAAGCTCTTTCATCAAGGAGTGGGGTATTCCCTTCTAAGTTCAAGTGCAACCAGCTCAAGAAGAGGGGAAAGAAGAGAATGGACCATGACCAGTGTAGCCACATATCCCTTGGAATGAAGCTAATGTAGCTAAGTCTCCAACTGCAATCTTCCATGAGATGATAAGGTGGAATACATAAGCTTTGCTTATTCACTATATGCACTCTGGCCGGTATTTTATTTACAACCAGGCATGTCCCCTTTTTTGGAGTTTTTCATATTTATGCACACATTTTTTTGATGTGCATATATACAATATATTTACATGGTGCAACATATACATGAAGAGTTTTTCCTCTTGAGCCAGTAGACTATCCCTCTTTTGAAGCTTTATTGCAACCCACAAACTCATGTTTATAGACCTCACTACCACTAGACCAGGTTGAGATGCTGATGAGCCGCAAAATCGGCCCTTTAAGAGTGCTAAATTAGCACTTGGAATTGTCGTAGCAGTCGGGCCGATTTTAGTCATCAAAGAGACCACCTCATTGATACATGTCAAATAAGAATGCGATGGTCGTAATTTATTTGCTTGGCAAGATACCAAGGTCGAACTCAGGGACACGAGCCTCTCTCGTATTAATCGGATTTGAGTCTATTTAATTAAGTGTTGAATTGAAGCATCTAGGTCAAATCATGCAGAGACACAACAATGCATTAAAAGTAAACATGCATTTTTTTATTCATTTTTATCATGCAGATAAATGCCATAAAATGCAATGCGATGCAATGGAAATATGCCCTAGGTTACAAGGATGAGCCAACTAAACCAAAGTTGATTTCAGAGTTAAATGAAGCAACAACTCATTTGACATAAAGTGCAAGGTTAATCAGAAAGGCATACAAAAAACACTAGATTTAAATCAAAGTACATTGAGATCACAGTATCAATATCAAGTGAACAAATATGCCATTAAAAAGTACGTCAAGCAAGCGTTAAAATGAAATTGAAATCAACTTAATCAGAGCTACGGTGCTCAAGATATGCAACAAAGAAGCTAAGGGCATAACTGAAATAAAACATGAACTGATAACTACAAAAAGGTCCCTGACAGGGACTAAACGTAATAAAAATAAGGCACGAGTCCTTCCCTGTAATTATACCGAACGCGCGGGGACCTTTGTGCAAATTTGAAGAAGTTCGTGGGCTGCTCTGCAAATTGCCCAGAATAACACATGCGAAGCACGTGCTATCCAGGCTCGGATTTAGGCTCGGCAGAGGCTCGGGTGCTTCGGCTAGGCTCGTATGTGGCTCGGACTTGCTGCAGGCTCGGGGAAGGTTCGGACGTCCCAAGCCTGGAGGCTCGGAGACTGAGGTTCTGTGAAGGCTCTGGCTTCACCACGTGGCCTAATGTCGGCCCTTAGATTGTGATGATCCAAGGGTTGCTGATGAAAGCACCCATGGGCGACGTGGCTGCTTTAAAGGCCGTTGGATCGCGACGATCCAACGGTTGCTGGAGAAGACATGCGTGGTCGAATCTGCGCCGTCAGATGAAGATCATCCGACGGCATCTGTGCCTTCATCATCCTCCGCGGCTGGCAGCGCTTCTCGAGCTCCGGCGAAGGAGCTCCTCCTCCGCCGCTCTGTCCTGGGCACGGTGGTGCTCGCCCGAGGCTCCTGAAGGTCTGTCGATGAAGCTAGGAGCTCGGGCGAGGTGATGGACCTCCTGGCGTGACCCATCGGAGCTCGTACGTCGAAGGCCAACTTGATGAAGTTGGCGCCGGCGAACATCCGGCCATTGAAGGCCCTTGTTGACCTGCAGGGTTAGTACACATAGCCGAAGCCTAAAGTGCGTGCGTGAGCGAAGTGAGGTTCCGTTCGGGCGAGGGGAGATGGGGAACCGAAGCTCCTCCGCCGTGGATGGCGGAGGAGGTGGGTCGACTGTGGCTGAAGGTCTGGAAGAAGGGAAGAGATGATCGGATGTGGCGCGTGGAAGGGAGAAGCGTGGCGGAGCTCGGAGGGTGTTCAATGGAGCGGGAAAGGGGGTAGACCGACCTAGAAAATTCAGGAAATAAGAAGAAAAATGCAGAGAGAGAAAGAGGGGACTTACCGGCGATTGGGCGGAGCGGGGCCTATGCTCGAGGTCATCGGAGGACCTCGGGGTCATCGCTGAACTCCCCCGGCTACAGGGAGCAGCTTGGCGGAGACGGGGCTCCGCAGGCCTGGCCTACCATGGCCAGGGGTCATCACCGGGGCATACCTTCGTCTTCGCGCTCCTCACCGCCCCCTCGCTGTCACCGGGGGGCGGGGGGCTTGCTAGGAGGTTTCCCACGTACAGGTGGACAAGGTGATTTGACGGAGGGGGCGGCAGATTTAAAGACGGTGATGGCTGAAGTGGTGGTGGTCGACGTGGGTTTGAGGGTAGATGTGGGACGACTGGAAGGGAGCCGTGGGTCTTGGAGGAGTGCGCGAGGGAGAGGGAAGAGTGGGGAAGACCGAGAGGTGGTTAGCGATGAGCGAAGTCGTCTGAGATGGCAGGAGAAATGGGAAGGGGGAGAGGTGTGCGCGGAGTGGAGAACGTGTGGGAGAGGGGCATCCGGAGGTAGACGATGGAGATCAACCGTTGGATATGGGGATCCAACGGCGGGTCTTTGGGCGCGAACGAGCGGATATGATCAGATCCGGGGCGGTGCGATCAAAGGGATACGGAGCGGCCACGTGTCGATCTGGGAGCGTGCGCGTTAGCAACGGGGGTGATTGGATGAGGGTTTTGATCGGGCGGTTGGGAACCGAGATAGGATTGAGCGATAGAGATTAACGCTCCCAGGCAAAACGAACGGCCGCCAATGTGACACGTGGAGGCCTATGAGAAAGGCGCTAACGGAAGGTGACGATGGGAAGCTAAGATGATCGAAGGGTTGAGGAGCGCCATAGGAAGGAGCGGTCGAGATGGAAATCAAGAGCACGATCAAAGGGCGCAAGATGTGCCACGCGTCAAGCTCTGGTGAGGGCGCTTACGGACGGTACTGATTAAAGATGAGGATGATCAGACGGCTGAGGCAATTGGCGTGTGTGGAGAAGACTTAGCCGTTGGATCAAGAGATGATCCAACGGTTCTGGTCAAGGGCGGATTGGACAAAGGGAGCCGGGCCACG
The DNA here is from genome assembly GCA_037367405.1 of Ottelia alismoides. Classification (NCBI taxonomy): domain Eukaryota; kingdom Viridiplantae; phylum Streptophyta; class Magnoliopsida; order Alismatales; family Hydrocharitaceae; genus Ottelia; species Ottelia alismoides. The sequence goes on along the minus strand of JAZKJV010011380.1, from coordinate 485,420 downwards.
TGGCGCCCCCAGAATGGGCCACGTGGCCCAATCAGATTATTGCGAAATTGATTTTGATTTTTGAAGGCCTGGATGGCCGAATTTGAGAAAACTCAAAACATGAAAGTTGTAGATCTTGACGAGATCTACAAGTTTCATGTTGATCAAAACTGGAGAAGAGATTAAACAAAGACCCGAAATATTTTTGAGGGTATTTTTAAGTCTAAAAATACCACGAATTTTGTTTTGCCATTTTTTTATGATTTTTAATTTATTTAGGACTCTGTTAATTACAAGACTTTAACTGGGATTTATTGACACTCAGCTTAAGCAAGGAGGTTAATAATAGGAAATAAAGATGATGAAATCGAGTTTCATCACCCCCTATACTTAAACTATGCTCGTCCTCGAGCATCAAAAAGAATGACTAAGTTGGATTAACCCCCTTGTGCATGTGAATACAAGATCCAATCTGATCAAGTCGACTCGACTTTAGAGATCCAAAATTCTAGAGTTCAACCCAACCTTAATCAAGAGGCTTCCAATTCCTCTACTTCTCTAGACTCTCTCTGATGTACATATAAACTAAAGGATATGGAGTTTAGTGTTGACTGCAATTCTGAGAGTAGAGTCAATTCGTCACCCAAAATCTTGGTCCGAGAAAATCTCCTAAGGACCCAATCCTCAGCACTAGGGAATAAATCAAATCTTGCATTCAGTCCACCGTCTCTTTAGTTGTCAGACTTAGAAAATGTAGATGGCAGGCCAGAAATGGAGGGCATGGGATTGTGTCAATTCTTCTCTCCCTCTCATTGGAACAAGGATCCTCTCTAGTGCCTTTTACGCAACACATTTTTTTTGGTGTTGATCAGTGCGTCCGTCAAGAGAAGTTGGAGTCGTCTGCACTTGTTTTCCTGGGAGTACACCGGGGTGTGTCTCTTTTGAGTACCTATCGTACCTTCGACGCCCAAACATGTAGCATTTACGATGCAGAGCCCCTTTTTTTGGTGCAAGCCCAACTCCTGGTCCTAATAGCGGTGGTCCAAGTGGACACTTTGAAAAGTTTGGGGAGCGCTCGCCTTTGGTGGAAGCTCTTTGATATGTAACTTTGTGGAATGAGAGCTTTTCTTTGAAATTTCTTTGACTTGTATAATTTGTGGCTAGCTCCACTGCTTTTACCAAAGGTTGGCGCACACTGGTCAACATTTTTTATTTATTTCACACCCTGGCACTTAGGTCAATGTCAAGAGATTAGTATAAGAACCAAGTTCTCATACTGGCTAATATTGCTGACACTCAGGTTTCATGAAGCCTCCAAAGACTTTATCCCATCCTCGAGCATCATTAGATCAAATCCAAACTTGACTTCCTCATCCCTATCCCTCAGGTGAAAAATCAACTCATCTCATCAAAAACCGCAGTCGTGCATGTGATGTGTTGATCATATTCTTTATGTCTGAGACTAAGCATGGAATATAGCATGCAAATCTAGAAACCTAGAGGAATGTGGACGATTAAGTCAATGACCCTGATGGCTAAGGCTGGTTAACCTAAAAATCTCAAAGACCTCAAAAAGCTAAGTCTCCTTGACCAATTCAGATCCTGGGTGAAAGTGTAAGTGTAGAGGACTAATCCAACTTCTTCATTCAAAAACAAGACACATTTTTTATTTCATTTTTTTTTTGAACTTCAAGAGATATTAGAGCTTCCTGAACTCAATTGAGCATCTGCAATTCAGCCAGTATGGATGTAAGTACAGGCCGAAGCCCATTGCTTGAGGACGGGGCCTTACGCGATGTCCTCTAAACCATCCAATCTGCTAAGGGCAAACCCTCATTGAATGCGGCTTACTTAATTGGGCTTAGTAGTCACTAACGGCTCCTAAAGGGTTTTGCGGTTTTTCTCATTTTTATGGATTTTAATAAAGGTTAAAACACGAGTTAAACTCAACTTTCCTTGAAAAGAGATGGTGATTTTTTCAAAACCATGTCACACAAATAAAAAGTTTTTTCAAAACATTTTCAAAAGAATTTTTCAAACAAGGGAAAAATCATTTTCGAAAATATTTTTATAAAAGATAGTGTAACATAATATCGAAAAGCCATGAAATCATTTGAGTTCTCTTAGTCCAAAAAGTTTTACCTTAGTCAAAAAGTTTTTAATTTTTCAAAATTTTCAGATTATAGCTAAAGTAAATATACGGTATATACGGTATACCCCCCTATACTTAAACTTTGCTATGTCCTCATAGCACTAGATGTTACAAGTACATAGGTCCATTTAAGTATAGCGAAATATACGGGAGCTAAGAGGGGTTCCCCCTATACTTAGGTTAGAAATAACCTAAGTATAAAGGCAAGAAAAGAAGAGTAGAGAAAATCATGGGGACTTGGGTCCCCCCTATACTTAGGCTGAGATTAGCCTAAGTATAAAGATGGGAATTGATGTTGGGAAGGATCCAAGGTGAACGAAGAAGAGGATGGATCTACAAGTGAGCGGTTGAATCTTTGAAGATGAAATGGAGTGACTAAGGCTCGGGGAAGTGTGTCGCAACAAACATGGCTCAATCAAACAAGCAATACTCTCAATTTCACCAACTCACACATGAAACCAACCAAGGTTGGTTTATTATCTTGTCGGTTTTATTGGTGATAGAACATTAGGTTGTTACGCAAAGAAAAGATATAAAGTGAAAATCATTGCGTAAGCGAGGGTATTGCTCTCCCAAAACCGAATTTTACTCCATTTTTGGTTGACTTGCAATTAACAGTCCCAATTTTATTTTTAGGTTATCACTGAATTATGGTTAGCACATCAATCAGGAAATCATCGTCTACCGTTCATTTCATTTTCCATTAATCCTAGGTGATCAAGCTAGGAAATGAAAGCCGAGAAAAACATGTATTCGATAAAAAAACGCGATCTAGGCTAAGCGAGAAATCATGCAGTGATTTGACGATAAATCTGTGAAAAACTGGGGCCGTTTTGAAAACCAAATTCAATATGTATGCAAGTCAAAAAAAAGCCGCACCTAATCATGCATCTATCGGTAATTGATTTTCATTAATTTTAGCTAAGTGATGCGAGATTATGTGCGTCTACATTTAAAGTGTGTCCTACCTACGATCAAGCATATAAAAATATGAAAAATAAAATGAGCTCGGAGAGCCGCGTGCCTAGTCCTAGGTCGACACTCAAGTGGGGACGATCCCCACACAACCATGATCGTTCGATTACAATCGCGAGTCTTCGATCGAAGACAACTGTAAAAGACGAGTTTATTACAAGTTCATGCATGGAAATTAAAATGCAAGAAAATTTTTTTTCTTTCTTTTCTTCTCGATGTACTCCAAGCTGTTCCTGCGGTTCCTCTCAGCGGGAGACACCAGCTCCTCGCCTCCTTGATCCATCAAGGGCCTCCTGCCACAAAAACAATGATTAGAGTTCAATCGAAAAGAAAATTTTATAATGCAAAAATGAATTGACAATTGACCTATAAAAATAACACTAAATTAAATAAACAATAAATCTAAAAAATAAAAGAAATGAGTCGTGTCCTCGGCAACGGTGCCATTTGATGAGCCGCAAAATCGGCCCTTTAAGAGTGCTAAATTAGCACTTGGAATTGTCGTAGCAGTCGGGCCGATTTTGGTCATCAAAGAGACCACCTCATTGATACATGTCAAATAAGAATGCGATGGTCGTAATTTATTTTGCTTGGCAAGATACCAAGGTCGAACTCAGGGACACGAGCCTCTCTCGTATTAATCGGATTTGAGTCTATTTAATTAAGTGTTGAATTGAAGCATCTAGGTCAAATCATGCAGAGACACAACAATGCATTAAAAGTAAACATGCATTTTTTTATTCATTTTTTTATCATGCAGATAAATGCCATAAAATGCAATGTGATGCAATGGAAATATGCCCTAGGTTACAAGGATGAGCCAACTAAACCAAAGTTGATTTCAAAGTTAAATGAAGCAACAACTCATTTGACATAAAGTGCAAGGTTAATCAGAAAGGCATACAAAAAACACTAGATTTAAATCAAAGTACATTGAGATCACAATATCAATATCAAGTGAACAAATATGCCATTAAAAAGTACGTCAAACAAGCGTTAAAATGAAACTAAAATCAACTTAATCGGAGCTACGGTGCTCAAGATATGCAACAAAGAAGCTAAGGGCATAACTGAAATAAAACATGAACTGATAACTACAAAAAGGTCCCTGAGAGGGACTAAAACGTAATAAAAATAAGGCGCAAGTCCTTCCCTGTAATTTTACCAAACGCGCGGGGACCTTTGTGCAAATTTGAAGAAGTTCGTGGGCTGTTCTGCAAATTGCCCAGAATAACACGTGCGAAGCACGTGCTATCCAGGCTCGGATTTAGGCTCGGCAGAGGCTCGAGTGCTTCGGCTAGGCTCGTATGTGGCTCGGACTCGCTGCAGGCTCGGGGAAGGTTCGGACGTCCCAAGCCTGGAGGCTCGGAGACTGAGGTTCGGTGAAGGCTCTGGCTTCGCCACGTGGCCTAATGTCGGCCCTTGGATTGTGATGATCCAAGGGTTGCTGATGAAAGCACCCATGGGCGACGTGGCTGCTTCAAAGGCTGTTGGATCGCGACGATCCAACGGTTGCAGGAGAAGACGTGCGTGGTCGAATCTGCGCCGTTAGATGAAGATCATCCGACGGCATCTGTGCCTTCGTCATCCTCCGCAGCTGGCGGCGCTTCTCGAGCTCCGGTGCAGGAGCTCCTCCTCCGCCGCTCTGTCCTGGGCACGGTGGTGCTCGCCCGAGGCTCCTGAAGGTCTGTCGATGAAGCTGGGAGCTCGGGCGAGGTGATGGACCTCCTGGCGTGACCCATCGGAGCTCGTACGTCGAAGGCGAACTTGATGAAGTTGGCGCCGGCGAACATCCGACCCTTGAAGGCCCTTGTTGACCTGCAGGGTTAGTACACATAGCCGAAGCCTAAAGTGCGTGCGTGAGCGAAGTAAGGTTCCGTTTGGGCGAGGGGAGATGGGGAACCGAAGCTCCTCCGCCGTGGATGGCGGAGGAGGTGGGTCGACTGTGGCTGAAGGTCTGGAAGAAGGGAAGAGATGATCGGATGTGGCGCGTGGAAGGGAGAAGCGTGGCGGAGCTCGGAGGGTGTTCAATGGAGCGGGAAAGGGGGTAGACCGACCTAGAAAATTCAGGAAATAAGAAGAAAAATGCAGAGAGAGAAAGAGGGGACTTACCGGCGATTGGGCGGAGCGGGGCCTATGCTCGAGGTCATCGGAGGACCTCGGGGTCATCGCTGAACTCCCCCGGCTACAGGGAGCAGCTTGGCGGAGACGGGGCTCCGCAGGCCTGGCCTACCATGGCCAGGGGTCATCACCGGGGCATACCTTCGTCTTCGCGCTCCTCACCGCCCCCTCGCTGTCACCGGGGGGCGGGGGCTTGCTAGGAGGTTTCCCACGTACAGGTGGACAAGGTGATTTGACGGAGGGGGCGGCAGATTTAAAGACGGTGATGGCTGAAGTGGTGGTGGTCGACGTGGGTTTGAGGGTAGATGTGGGACGTCTGGAAGGGAGCCGTGGGTCTTGGAGGAGTGCGCGAGGGAGAGGGAAGAGTGGGGAAGACCGAGAGGTGGTTAGCGATGAGCGAAGTCGTCTGAGATGGCAGGAGAAATGGGAAGGGGGAGAGGTGTGCGCGGAGTGGAGAACGTGTGGGAGAGGGGCATCCGGAGGTAGACGATGGAGATCAACCGTTGGATTTGGGGATCCAACGGCGGGTCTTTGGGCGCGAACGAGCGGATATGATCAGATCCAGGGCGGTGCGATCAAAGGGATACAGAGCAGCCACGTGTCGATCTGGAGCGTGCGCGTTAGCGGACGGGGGTGATTGGGTGAGGGTTTTGATCGGGCGGTTGGGAACCGAGATAGGATTGAGCGGTAGAGATTAACGCTCCCAGGCAAAACGAACGGCCGCCAATGTGACACGTGGAGGCCTATGAGAAAGGCGCTAACGGAAGGCGACGATGGGAAGCTAAGATGATCGAAGGGTTGAGGAGCGCCATAGGAAGGAGCGGCCGAGATGGAAATCAAGAGCACGATCAAAGGGCGCAAGATGTGCCACGCGTCAAGCTCTGGTGAGGGCGCTTACGGACGGTGCTGATTAAAGATGAGGATGATCAGACGACTGAGGCAATTGGCGTGCGTGGAGAAGACTTAGCCGCTAGATCAAGAGATGATCCAACGGTTCTGGTCAAGGGCGGATAGGACAAAGGGAGCCGGGCCACGTGGCGCCCCCAGAATGGACCACGTGGCCCAATCAGATTATTGCGAAATTGATTTTGATTTTTGAAGGCCTAGATGGTCGAATTTGAGAAAACTCAAAACATGAAAGTTGTAGATCTTGACGAGATCTACAAGTTTCATGTTGACCAAAACTGGAGAAGAGATTAAACAAAGACCCGAAATATTTTTGAGGGTGTTTTTAAGTCTAAAAATACCACGAATTTTGTTTTGTCATTTTTTTGTGATTTTTAATTTATTTAGGACTCTGTTAATTACAAGACTTTAACTGGGATTTATTGACACTCAGCTTAAGCAAGGGGGTTAATAATAGGAAATAAAGATGATGAAATCGAGTTTCATCAGATGCGCATCCCTCCCTAGAGGAAGATGAGAGGTTCCAGCTAGCAGTATTACCCTTGTATGCTACTCCAAGCCAAAGAATTTTGCCTCCTCACCACGTCATCCGTGTTGAGCTACGTGTAAGGTGCGTGTCCAAGTCAAACTATTGTCTCTGAGAGTCATGCATGCGTTATTAAGTGTTCTACTTAGGCTCATCAAGATGACATGTGAACATAGCCTAGTGGACTCAAAGAATTAAGTCAATATGGACCTAAAAAATCTTAACCCCATATCCTATAAGGTTCCTCTGAAGTTAAGTGGATTAAGGTCTTAACCAAGCTCCATTTTTCAATTTAATTCCAGATTAGTTTAAATGTCAACTATGATTCAAAATAATGTGCATGCAAATATATACAAAACTCTTTTTGAACACTTTTCAAAATATGCAAATTTTATGAAAATTTTTGAATGCAAGAAGGAAGGAGAATTTTTGCAAACTATTTTTACAAACATTTACAAAAAAAATTTTGCAAACTTTTATTTTTCAATTTTTTTTAAAAGTTTTGTACTATATACATTATTTTGATACAAAAATATTTACAAAAAATTGACAATCAAAATCATTTTTACAAAAGTCTGTACAAAACTAGTTTTCACAAATGGTTTTTACAAACATTTATGTACAAGAAAATTTTTAAAATTTTGTGACTTTTAGTTTTGTGATTTTTTTAGCCATATTATTAACACACTCACACAAAGTACGAGTTATGGCTAAAGTATATATGCGATATATACGACACCCCCTACACTTAGCTCGAATGATGTCCTTAAAGTGATCAAAGAGCGATGAAAGGAAGGCATAACTCATGCTGAGTATTGAGAAGTAAAAGGAACGTTATACCATAATGACGAATGAAAGAATATCATGAATTAAATGAATAGAGATCAGTGATCCCCCTATACTTAGGATCAAATAATCCTAAGTACAGAAGACTGTACACAAGGGGAAAACCGAAGAATAAAATGTACATGTATTACCTCCCCTATACTTAGGGTAAAATATCCCTAAGTATAGGCAGTAAACCATAAGTAATGAAAGTAAATGAATAATCAGAGGTCTGGCACCCCCCACACTTAGGGCAAAGCACACCCTAAGTATAGCATATTAGACAAAAGAATGAATGGTATGGATAGTATGGATCTATACAGCTGCGAAGGAGAAGTGACAATCAGGCATGGGATGCAAATGATGTGAGTCAAAGACCACATCTCATGCAAAATGAATAGGGGCAACGTCAACGATCAACGGATCATGATCAAGATATGTCTTCAGGCGCTGACCATTAACTCGAAAGGTGGAATCAAATGACAGCTCAGATATATAATGCTTCTGTTGTTGTGCACCTTTCTGACCAAGTATGGTCCCTTCCATTTGCTTTGTAATTTCCCTAGAAATAATCTCAACCTAGCATCAAACAACCATACTCTTTGGTTCGACTCAAACTGCTTATGACTGATATGAGAATCATGCCATATCTTCACTCTATCCTTGTATTGTAGGCTACTCGAAAAGGTTGTATCTCTCATCTCCTCTAGGACTGCCAACTCTGCTTTCCTTTGCTCTCCTACACTCTTGGGATCCAATAATAACTTTGTAACTGCCAAAAGTGACTTGTTCTTAAATGTATAGGTAAATGGTATGTCTTGCCATAAATGAGACAAAAGGGAGATGTGCCCAAAGGTGTCTTTAAGGAAGTCCTATAGGCTCACAAGACTGAGTCCAAAAGTTATGACCAATCCTTTCGATCTGGGCAGACGACTTTCTACAATATAGTCTTGACCTCCTTATTCGATACTTCAGCAAGACCATTGGGCTGAGGGTGATATGGAGTGGCAACTCGATGGTCAATGTTGAACTTGTTAATAAGGGACCTTACCTTGTCGTTGAAATGACATTTTTCCTCAAAAATCTGCAAACAGTCTTAGCATCTGCTGCTCAGGTGGCGATGGCCTCAATCCAACGACTCACATAATCTATAGCAAGCAGAATGTACTCAAACCCCTGACTCTTAGGGAATGGATCCATGAAATCGATGTCCCATGCGTCAAAAACCTCACAGAAGTGAATGGGTTGCATCGACATCATATCATGCTGTCCACAAGTGCCCATCCTCTGATAGTCAGTGCACCTCTTTACGAATTCATCTGAATCCTTGAAGAGGGTAGGCCACCAACGGTCGGATGGGAGAATTTTCTGCATTGTTCGTCTCCCAGAATGATGTCCTCCTGCCTCAAACTTGTGGCAGTAAGTGAGGATTGTGGTGATCCTCCTGAGGAATGCACCGATGCTAGACACTATCCCGCCTTCATGAAGGGTGGGATCCTCCCAATGATATGACTTGGCCTTCGCAAGGAAGGTCTCAAGTCGCTGTCTGGGCCAACCTTGTGGAACTTTCTTGGCGACAAGATAGTTCACAATGTCAGTGTACCATAGAAGCGAGGTGATAGAAAGAATCACCTTGTCTGGGAAGGTCTTTGTAATAGGTGTGATATGATCAGAATCCTCAATGTTCTCTAAGCGGGAGAGGTGATCCGCCACCACATTCTTGACTCTAGGTCTATCCTTAATCTCAATATCAAATTCCTGGAGTAGAAGTATCCATCTGGTCAATCTGACTTTGGCATCATTCTTAGCCATGAGGTATCAGATGGTGGTGTGATCTGTGTATATGGTCACTCTAGATCCAAGAATGTATGATCTGAACTTATCCAAAGCAAAGACTACGGATAGCATCTCCTTCTCAGTCACAGTATAATTCCGGTGAGCAGCATCCAAAGTCTAGCTAGCGTAGTGAATGGCAAACGGTAATCCATCCCTCCTCTATCCAAGCACAACCCATATGGCAAAATTAGAAGCAACCGTTATGATCTCAAATGGAGAGATCAATCGGATGGCTGAAGGACATGAGCCTGAACAACTAGTCCCTTGAGAGTCTCAAATGACACTAAACACTTATCATCTACAATGAACTCAGTGTCTTTCATCAGCAAATCAATGAACGGTCGAGCAATACGACTGAAGTCATGTATGAACCGTTGGTAGAAACTGACATGCTCCAGAAAAGACCGCAATTGACGCAAATTAGATGGTGATTGAGTTTCTTGATGATATCCACCTTGGTCGGATCGACCTCCATGCCCCTGTTGGAGATGACATGGCCAAGCACCATCCCCTGAGTCATCATAAAATGACTCTTCTCCCAAGATAATACAAGGTTGACATCTATGCAACATTGAAAGTACACGGTCTAGACAGTCAAGACAAGCATAAATCCCATCACCATAGATCAAAAAGTCATCCATGAAGACCTCTAAACAATCATCCATCATGTCTAAAAAGATGGAAAGCATGCACCTTTGGAATGTAGCTGGGGCATTACATAAATCAAAGGGCATCCGTCTAAAAGCATACATCCCAAACAGACATATGAATGTTATTTTCTCCTGGTCTTCACGTGCTATGGACACCTGGTTGTACCCCAAGTACCCGTCAAGAAAATAGTAATGACTCTTCCCAGCTAGCCTCTCGATAATATGATCAATGAATGGCAGTGGGAAATGATCCTTCTTGGTGGCCTGATTCAATTGTCTATAGTATACACAGACCATCCAAGAAGTGGGTACTCAGTAGCTACCTCCTCTCCAGACTCGCTCAAAACTGTGGTGATACCCGTATTCTTGGGTACCACATGCAATGGACTAACCTGCTTGGAATCAGAGATGGGATAGATAAAATCGGTGCTCCACCACTTCTATATTTCCTTCATGACCACATCTCGAAGATTCAGGTTCAGCCATCACTAAAACTCACGCGATGGCTTGGTCCTCTTCGAGATAGATATGGTGGGAGCACATGGCCAGACTTATCCCCTGGAGATCAGCTACACTCCATCCAGTCCACTTGTAGTTTCTTTCAAGAACCTCCATCAAATAAGATTATTGGTCTTCAGTCAAATCTTCTGAGATAATGACTGGGAACATATCTGGCTCACCCGTAAGGAATTTGTACTTCATACTCTATGGCACGATCTTCAATTATGGACAAGTGGGAGCGGACAAATCTGGCTTCTAGAATGTCTGCGTGAAGGCTACCAAATCTGCATGAGAGAACTCTCGCTGCATTTGTGAATCTGACGAAGACGACCCTACTGGTGTATCTGTCATCTCACCTGGCTCGCTCTCTGCCCTAGCTGTCAGCTCTGTGGACACAAGACACGGTAAATAATCATCGAACTCCTACCAATCAAGGTCAGTTTATGTGTCTGAGGGATCTAAATCTAAAGCACAAGAAATAAAATCTGCCTCGCTATCCTGACCACGATCATCAACCTCTATGGTGTCATATGCCACGAGTGCGTTCTCCGAACTCTCATCAGCTATCGTCTGAATCTCTGTAGTGCATGAAGTGGTGATAAGAGCTCGTGCTACTGGGTCTACCCATACTGCTTCCTCATCTGTAATACAAAGTCGCACTCCTAGTGGACATCTAGCTCTGTATATGTCATGTGCTTTGAATCACTCGTCTGCTCTGAGCAAGCTGAATCTCTAGATATGGTCTCCTAGATCGTCTCTATTTGTACACTTTCACCCTCGACGCAAAAGTATACCTTCCCGCTATCAATGATCGGACACTGCCTTGGCTGTGGCCAAGAAAGATCATCCTAAAATGATGGGGGTATCTGTCACAGATTCAGGGATCTCCATGTCCAATACAACAAAGTCCACAGGAATTTCAGGCCCTGAATTGTGACGACCACGTCCTTGAGAAACCCCTTCATCCTCTTGACAGATCTATCAACAAACTGAAGGATTGTCCTGCTCTGTCTAAGAGAGCCAAACTCGAATCGGTTGAGTAAGACAGCTGGGAGGAGGTTAATCGAAGAGCAACTGTATAATAGAGTACGATCAAACCGCTGCTCGTGAATGCGGCATCTGACATATGGAGCTCCTGCATCAGGTTTCTTGGCTGGCAATCGGTTCTGAATAGCGAAGTATGTTGCACGAGTAAGCACATGGATCTATGTATTGTGGTTCCTCTTCTTCATGCGGATGGTGGTCTTCTCTCTCAAATTCTTCTGGAAAAGAGGAATGCGCTCTAGTGCCTCCTGTAGAATCAGTTGTATTTGGAATCTATCAATCATCTGCTCTCTAAACTCTAACTACTGTTTCTTTTTGGGATTTTATTTTTTGGTCCCCTTTCCTAAGCGGAGTGCTTGAGGGAAGGGGATGGATGGACCCTCTCCAAAGAGACGAGGGTTAGGAATAGGTTCATGTGCATGTAGTAGACTAGAATCCATACCAAGATCATCATGCAAAACAGATGGACTCATAGGAGATACATAAACCTTTCCTTTATTCATATTTTTGTTCTTTTCTGTTTTTCCATTTTTGTGATTTTCTATGAGTGTCTTGAGGTACAAAACAAGGTACCATTATAGAAGGAAATATGGTGGCATCAACACCATTGACAACATTTGAACTATCAGCACCACTCTCTGGCCTAGCATCTGGAATGGTGGTGATATCAGCACCACCGTCTGCAGCTGGAATCACGACAGCCTCAGTACCGTCGGCTAGATAACATCCTTGGTGGCATCAGCACCACCACCACCACCATCATCATCATCATCATCATCATCACAAGAGGCATCAGCACCGCTTCCATCCTCATTTGGTGCTCTAGAGTCTGCATCAGGTCGTCGCTCAGACGAGGCACCGCCGGCTAGCATCCTACCGCTCCTAAGTGTCACAAAATCAGCATCAAATATAGAATAAGAATCATCATCCAATAAATCACTAGGAGTGGTGGTCTCTGTAAACTGTACCTGCTGAGATTTTCTCTTCAGATTGTTCGGATTGGGTTCAATTTGAACGGGTATGGCGGCCTTGCCCTTTATGATCTCCCTCATTTCCTGCCGAAACTCATCCATCTCTCTCCAGAAGGATGCCTGCTGATCAGAGAGTAATCGGATGAGGTCATCAAGGACTGGGTTCTCATAGACAGGTCCATGAGAACCGGACGAGCTGCCTCACTGGAAATGAGGTTGAATCTTCTGTTGCTGGTGGTGGTAGTGAGGAGGAGGAGGAGGTTGGAAATACTGTCGAGGTTGTTGCCTCCACTATTGTCCCTGATAGTGGGGACGATGACCATGCTTCTGCTATTGGTGGGAGTACTAGGGCTGCTGTTGAGACTGGTTGCTCTGCCCTGCCTGAGCTAAAGGATACTGCTGGGAAGAGGTACCTCCAATGGACCATCAAATGCCGGGATGGTCACGATGAATCCCGAGCTGAGGTTGGTACTTGGAGTACCAGATCCCGTTGACTTTCATCAACGGCTCTTTCTTAGGGTGTGAAGGGGGAAGGGCTGCCAATGGTTGATCCGACTGGTAGACCATCATCTGTGTCTGGAGATGGTGGTGGCCGCTAGTAATGCTGGAGCTGCTAGACCGATCTGCCTGGACATGGTGGACTTGGCGGTATAGGCAGATGGCTGGGTGGAGCTGCTCCTTGGATCGGCCTGTGACCTGAGACGGGGCTTAGAAGCCGCCTGTCACTCCTAGAGACACATGATATGGGTCTTCAAGTCACTCAATGTGCCAACTGATCAATCTAGTTCAGACCCTGGCACTGCTTCTTCTCTATAATCTTGATTTGGTCAAACTTTTGGCTAATGATGCCCATGTCTGCAGCTGAAGACTCGGGCAGGGATGCTGCTGACGACGAAGTAGAAGGACCGGCATCGACACGTGCAATCCTCTTATAGGAAACGACCTGTGGGAGGGGCTTCTCCTGAGTGTAGACTCGGGTCTAGGACATCACTGTATAGTTCTCTGACATCTCCTCATAGATTTCCCAGACATGATCTTCGTCCTTGGCAAAATAGGACCCTCCACAAGAGGCGTTCACTAGCCCCTACAGCTCCAGTGTTATCCCACGGAAAAAGCTATGAACAAGGTTGGGCTAGGATATCTCATGATGTGGACACCGATTAATGAGATCTCTAAATCGATCCGAAGCCTCATGGAACTGCTCGTTCAGGATCATGGTGAAAATGTTGATCGTTGCTCGTGCTGCATTGGTCCGGTCGAGTGGATAGTACTTGTTCAAGTACTCGATTTGGAGTTGCTCCCATGTGGTGACGTACCTCCCCAAATGCTTCAGCTAGTAGGCTGCTCTGTCAACTAAGGAAAATGGGAAGGCAAACATCTTGATAGTATCCTCATCCACAAGTCTGTCATGGACAGTGCTACATATCATCTCGAATTCCTGCAGATGGAGATGGGGCTCCTCGGTGGCTAGCCCATGGAATCTAGGCAGTAACTGAATAGTATGGGGGCGAAGCTCGAAGACACCCAGGATCTCTGGCAGCTGGATCCATATGTGGGTGAGGGTTGATCAGGGTTGTGCAACTGCCTCATCGTCCGTGGTGGCCTGGCTGGCTCCTGGTGGTCATCCTGGCGTCCGTCTCCTCCTCCAGCTCCCAGTATCTCCCCACTGACTAGTCTTTGTGGCTCTGCTTGCCCAGCTCGCATCTGCATGACTAGGATAGAGCCACACATGATCTTTTTTCAGATTACTGGTTTTGTGATTAGTTGTTCTCCAGTGAGGATTTCACCAGGTAGCCAGTAATTGTACGAGACTTCCATAGCAGATTGAGCAGATCATGTAGCCGGTAAATGATCCGTACCCATACTGCCTAGGAAAAACTGATTGTGAGATTCGGGACAGTCTCCTGGGAGTATTGGGTTCCCAACAGATTGCTTAATCGCTCTGATAGATTGATTGGTTACCTTAAAAAAATTGACAAAATTAACGACCGATCTTTCACGATCGTCAGCTCACGTTGCGTAGGTGAACAAGGGGTTTAATTTCTCATCTTGTTTGCATTCCAGATCCACTCATCAGAAATCCGCACATCACGATGGTGGGAAGAAGGTCCCTTAGGATGCCTTTGACAGGCATGTTATACTAACTAGTAAGTATTTTACAAACATATAGTTAGTAAACAATCTAATAAAATACAAAAAACGGATGGCTTATTTCGAAATTCTATTGGTGTGTTTGAAATAAATAACTTCTTTTACATAAAAATCATATTGAAACGTCAGAAATGGTAGATGTTGTTCAATTGAGCGTGAATAATGTAAATGCCAGAATAATGAACTGAACAACCACATAAATTTTGGATGCATTAAAAATAGAAAGAAAATAAATTCCATAAAGATATCGTTCACAAAGCTCCGGATTTAATGGGAAGGGCTTGCGTCAACAACAGAATTTCTATAAATGATGAGACAAAGGTTGTTTTGATGGTGTTTTTTGTGGATAATATGGTTTTGATATAGATCGTAGATTCAAATCCAACGCTTTAAAGTGTTGGCTCACCATAATAGTGGTGAGACACTACCTCATTTGAAGTTTCTCCTATATATATATAGGGAAAAGGGAGCCTTTCATTATTTTTTGATTGTTTTGAAATGAAACCTTAGGGGAATTAGATCACTATATATCACCATGATGTCATTCAAAATTCAACTCAATTCAAGACTCCTATCATCTTCATCAAGACTGCCAAATTTTAACGGTCTCAGAATTGCTGAAATTGACCCCGTCTAGATGAACATGTTAGAAATGTTTGTTTTGCATGTAACTTGAAACATATATTCCCCTCAATATATTAAGCAAATCCCCCCTAACTTTTCCTTCAAAAAATCTAAAAATAATGAAAAAGAATGTCGGGTGTAGGTAGTTACCTACACCCCTGGGTGTAGGCTCCCAGCTCCCATATATATATATATATATGTGTGTGTGTGTGTGTAACTTCGGGTGGTGGGTGAGTGATCATCAAGTATATGGACTATGGTGACATCTCTTTTTTGTTCGTAAGAATAAAAAAATATGTTAAGATATTCATCATCGCCCTATCATCAATTAATAATTCAAACCCCTCAAATGTCTGATGGTAGATGCAGTAACTCCTCCTTTAAAAGGAATATGGTTCTAATCTCCATCTCCCCCCCTCCCCTCCTCCTTCAACTAGTAAAAAAATTGAAAATTCAGGGTAAATATCAGAAAGGATCCTGACTGAGAAGATATTTTTTGAAACATTTAAAATTTTTGTAAACTGCAAATCTGACCTTACGTTAAACACAGCTTGATTGGCTATACATAATCGTCTTTTTCTTACTCAATTTAGTTTCATAATGCTGTATATGTTACCATATTAACAATAATAAATCAAATACCGTTTATCAAACGTTCGAATTTGTAAATCATATCCGTAGGGTTACTTTTGTCATTTTGTAAAAAAAAAATAGACTCCATGGACAAGTGTGATAATGTGCAAAATTAGGGTTAAAAATGTTGTTTTCTTTATCGGGTTCTTTTTTATATTTACCCAAACCTGACATCATTTTCTATTATATTTCCTCTTTGACTCATGAGCAAGAGTCCAAATATTATTGTCGGAATAAATTATATACAATGCTTACATCTGATAAAATAATTTGGTGGGTTGAAGTTCCCTCATTAATTAAATAATTTTAATTCCAATTAGATTGGGGTGGGTCGAGGAATTATCCTCTTTCAGAGGGTAAGTCCAATTCTTTAATTAATGGAAGCAAATTATTATTTAATAAAGATAGGAGCATTATCAATTTACTCCATATCGGCTAATTTTTTATTAAAATAATCCTCCAATCAATACCACACCAACGTCAATAAAATAAAGGATTTTTACCGACAGAATCTATAAACTTTATCAATTACCTCCACGATCTTTGAAATAACTAATTCCTACCTCAACCTCGCAAACTTGCTAACTCTTACCTTACAGACCATGTGGTTAACCCCCATCTATTTATCCGTTAAAACTAATCGGATTCCGGTATAATCTTTTACATTATAATAATTTTGTTTATCAAATTTACATTAAGTTCCACTCCCCCTCACCCTCCTCTTCATCACCCATTCCTCACCCAGTACTGGGATAGACTCCCATCTCATCTGATGGCCAGATCCTCTCCCTGTTGCCCCTCTCCGAGTCCCTGTCCTCACCCGTGTACGCCACACTTGGCGCACCCTCCTCAGGTCCTCCCCACCCCTTTCTCACCTCTGAGACCCATCCGCCCCACGCCGCCATCTCTACCTTGCACTCCACAAGCCTTGCTCCTTCGTCGCCTTCGACCAACCCTCCTGCTGCTGGCTTACCGTCCTCATCTTCGATTACGCACTCCCGTGCTCGGACAACGCCAACGTCTTGGATCCTCGCCCCCTCGACTGACCCATCGCCTCATCTGATGGTTTGCATCTTTCGTTCACACGACGGCCAATTGACCGTCTGTAACCCCCTCATTGGGTCGTGGAGGCTCCTCTCTCCCACATCCCCTTTGGCGGAAGTCCATGTTGTTGCCTTCGTTGCCGATCATGTCACCAATTCGTATGTATTCATGCTCCTGGGAGAGACCAGGTCGTTGAATAGAGACATGATCAACATAATTAATCAGGTCTTTGATTCGACAACGGGGCGGTGGAAGGTTCAATGCCACTTTGGGCAGCAGTACGTGCAACCGGTTGCAACCCAATTCGAGCACGTCAGCCTGGTCTGGCATCAGGGATTGTTCTATATCCAGTGTCGAGGGTAGGATGGTAGTGCTTCTACGATCTTTGAGAGGAGGGATTGCGGTTGGGGGCGGAGGATTCCTGTGGCTGATGGTCGCTTCCCTGAAGAGAATGAACTTCTTAGCCTGTTGCCGGAGGAGTTTTGATCGTCATCTCCAGAATGTATCGGTTGCGGCAATCTGATATGCTACGCGTGGAAGAGACAATGGGGTTCTATTACATATGATCTGACGGGGAAGAAGTGGTGGCGGTTGCCGGAGGATCCAAGTTTTGTTAAGGAGAACGGGTTCAAGCTAAAGAAGTTGTCGGGGTGGGAATTTGTGGCGGAGTCGTTGGTTGGGTTGCACTATGAGACCAACATGTTTGCTGGAGGCTTCCTCCACCTCCCATTGTTCCTCCACCCCGACGAGCAACCTCCAGTTGAGCGGCCTCCAACTTCCCGTTTGATTGGGTAGAAGAAGAGGATGAAGAAGGAACCATTGATTTTTTTTGTCTGATTAACTCAAGTTTAATTCAAGTACTTAACTCCAATAAAGTTAAAGATGACGGCAGGGTCTGTGGGGTAAGATGTAGCAAATTTATAGGGTCGATGAGGAAATTAGGTTGTTTCAAAGGTCATAGAGGTAATTGACAAAGTTTATAAAATTTGTCGGGTAAAAGTCCCATAAAACAATATAACACGTCTCATGTATCTCCTTTTTAAATTGCTTTCCAAACATTTACCATCCCTTAAGTTTCTTGCCCGTGCTATTTACCATTTAAAGAAAATAATTAGTCCGTCGAATAAAAAATGGGTATTCGGTAAACTTAATTGCTCAAGTGCGCGCACACCGAATGTATCACACAGAAATTAATTAAATTAGTTACTTTTTAAATTTGAAAAATAGATGTCACGTGACGAAAACCGGAATACGTCAATACACAATCGGACATTCCCCTCCGCAGGCGTGACCCGGTTCGTGCAACATCTGACCGTCCAAGTAAAACCAACGGCGGATATCAGCCCGGTTCGGATAAGACGAAGTCCATGGCTTTGTGACCCCGACCTGACCCGTTCTCAAGCGTCGTTGATTCCCACGCCGCCGAATCAAAACCGCTCGAATCTTTTTCTCCCCCAAATCCCGAAAACGCCCTCAAACCTTCTCCCGGTCTTCGGAACCGCGTCGCATGTGCGAGAGCGCCGAATTCGAAGGTAAAGAAGGGTGAGCTGAGCAATAGAGAATACTTGTCCGAAGAAATTTGATTTTACAAAAAATAAGTTTACGTGCAAAAATAGAACTGACCATTTTACGTATCCTCCTGTGAAAAAAGGTGATAATTATCCATGTAATTTCAGGTCTCATCTCCTCCCTCGATAAGAAAAAGACTGTACGGTAATAATCCTCAACCAAGGTAAATAATCTCTGATTCCTTAAACGGCTCGTGAGCCGCCGCCGAGCCGTGTCCCCCGCCCGCGTGGCGCGTTCCGTTCGCGTCCGCCCCCGCGTCGCACACGTCGGCTCGCGTTATAAACTCTCTTCTCTGTCTGCTCCCTTTCCACTCATCTTCCCTCCACCTTTCTCGCTCCAAACATCCCCTCCAACACTCGGCTTTTTGCCCTTCACCCCCCAAACCTTGCAAACCTTCCACTTCACTCCACACTCCCCCCACCACCACCATCTCCTCCTCCAATTTCTAGGGTTTTCCCCTCACCACGGCGGATGTGACAATGCCCGCCACCGATCTCCACGGTTCCTCCTCAATTGGCCGTTCGATTCTCGCCCTCCGCCGCGACTTCAACTCCGCCATGGACCCTCCCGCCGACCACGACCTCGACCTCTTCCACCGCAGAGTCGCGGATCTCCTCCGCCCACTCGCCTCCGAGCTCGGCGACCTCCTCTCCACCTCCTGGATCGGTACTCTCCTAGACTCGTTCCTCGCCATCCACGCCGAGTTCCACTCGCTCCTCGCCACCCACCGCGAGGCGACCCGCCGTCCCCCCATGGATCGCCTGGTTGCCGAGTTCTCCGACCGCTCTGTCAAGGCCCTCGACGTCTGCAACGCCATCCGCGACGGGATCGAGAACGTGCGGCGGATTTCGTGCCACGCAGAAATCGCCGTCGCCGCCCTCGGCGGATCGCGCGCCGCTCTCGGGGAGGGGCAGCTCAGGCGGGCCAAAAGGGCCCTCACCGATCTCACGATCGCGATGCTTGACGAGAAGGAGGCGAGTTCCGTGGTCGTCCACCGCAACCGTTCCTTCGGGAAGCCTGCAGCCCCTTCGAACCGTTCCACTGGGAACTTTCGGTCGCTCTCATGGAGCGTCTCGCGCTCGTGGTCCGCCGCTCGGCAGCTGCAGGCGATTGCCAGCAATTTGAGCGCGCCTAGGAACAGTGACGTGATTGCCACGGGCGGGCTTGCGGCTGCCGTGTTCGCAATGAATTGCGTTGTGCTGCTTGTTATGTGGGCACTTGTGGCGGCGATACCATGCCAGGACCGGGGGCTGCAGACGCACTTCCCACCGATCCCAAGGGGATTCATGTGGGCAGTGCCCATGATGGCGGTGCACAACAGGATTGCCGAGGAGGCGAGGAAGAGGGAGAAGAAGAGCTCGTGCGGACTGCTCATGGAGCTGCACGCAATTGAGAGGGCAGCGGGAGGTTTGGTGGAGTTGACGGAGGGGGCGCAGTTTCCCCTTGGCGACGAGAGGGAAGCTGAGGTGAGGGCACGGGTTGCAGAGCTGTCGGCCGCCTGTGAGGCAATGAAGGGTGGGCTGGAGCCGCTGGAGATGCGGGTGAGGGAGGTGTTCAAGAGGATTGCAAGGAGCAGGACAGAGAGGCTTGATGTGTTGGGAGAAGGCTGTTAGGTGATGAGATGGAGATCTTGGAGAATAACAGGATGTGTGTGGTTTTTTTAGCTGGTTTCATCGAGGTTGATGCCAGTTATAGGTGCTAATTGCTTGAGAGATGGCTTCTGAGATGCTAGTCCTTTTAGCCTTTGTTGTGATTTTGTTTCCTTCTTTTTGGTGGGAGGTTGTATATCTATGTTCATAGTTGGTGTAAAGTAAATGGTTTTCTTTCGCCTTGACCAATTTAGTTAGAAGTCTCCGAGCTTGGTACTCAATTTCAACTTGAGCTTCTGCTGAAGTTTCTATGCTTCTGGAGCATTGATCACCAATCGCCTGTATGCTACTGTCTTTACTGCTTGGTGTCTAGCCAGAGGATTGATGTGTAGTTGTTACATCTTGATGCCTTTTTCTCCTCTTTTGGGTAGAAGTGAAGTATGAATTTTCAAGGATGTCTTGATGGAGCTTTCTTGGTGTTATATTTTCTTGAAGTTAATGTCAGATTGGGGGCTCTTGGTATTAGTCCCTGTAAGTCCTAGAAGATTTGAGCCACCACTGTGATAAATTGGAGCCCTTGCAGCACTGTCTTCTGGTGGTGTGCCTAGAGGTCAATGCCTGGACAATTTTGTTGTTTATGTCCGGTTGAAGGGAAAGGATAAGGAGTAATAAGGAGGGATAAGTAGTAGTTATTCTCTCTTCGGTAGGAGGGAGAGAATAATGAGGGATAAGTGGATTATTTTAGGTCTTCGGTTCGTTATCGAGGAAAATTTTGTAACGTCTCAGGCTTAAGTTCCTGATCCGTTATCGAGGAAAACTGGCACTGACAACTTGTTGGGTTGGGTTAAGATGGACCCGTTGACAACCACAAATGCTTAAACTTAAATTGTCAAGGCAAGTTTTCCTCGATAACGGAATAGGGAACCTAAGCTCGGGACGTTAAAATAGTATCAAAGTGGGTTCCCTCTGATAGTGGAAAGGGTTACCTGAAAGGACTTAAGCCGGGAGCGTGCAGTCGTCACTGTCACTGGGAATAAGTGATGGGCCATGTCGCAATGAGGACATTGCGAAAATAAGTGGGGGAGGTTGTAACACCCATACCCCCTAACATAGTCCAGCATCTAAAACTCGCAAAGTATGAGAGTGAGTTATAAGTGGTGGGGATTACTACTTGACAACTTGAGCTTAAACATTTTGTGTGGTTGTCAACAGGTCATATGTCACATACCCAACAAGTTGTCAGTGTCAGTTTTCCTCGATAACGGATCGGGGACCTTACTCCAAGACGTTAAAGTTAGACAAGTGGTTGTTATTTGGAGAGGTCTACGATGGAAGAATAGTAAGGAAAATCTTATTCCTTTGGAGGGACATAATCAAATGAACAGCTCGTCAGGATCTGATCTGATATAATATTTATTCAGTGCCAGTTCCCGGGTGGGAAACGGGTGCCATGCATGTTTTTTTCAGCTACATTCACAGGCTTGCAATAGATCAAAGTCTTGAATGGACTCATTGGATATGTAGATTATGGGATCGAAGAAGATTGGAAAGTTATCAATAAGTTGATTCCGCATTGGAGGCCAACCCATCAGAAAGGGTGAAGATTTGAATTGACTCGATCAATTTAGTTGATGGGAACCTATATGAGGACCAAGGACATGGTCTGTATTTGACTTTCAGTAGTATACTATCTGTGAGGTCCGAGGATGGGCAGTCAGATTTTTTATTTAATAGGTCTTGTTATCCATATCGATGCAAGCAACGGGACATCTACAGTTCTTTCCAGGCAAAGAAAGATGACAAAGGCACAATTAAATGAAGTAGTTGGTTGGAATCGAAGTTGTTACTTTAGTATCGATTCCAGTCCACTCTGATCTCTTTCGGCCATATGACGATACTCCAGTCTGATTTTGACTTTTAATTGTGTGGGCTGGCAGTGTGCCCCTTTTGAAATGCTCTGGTCTTAGTCAAGGCTCTGAATTTAATTATTTTTGTTTTCTTCCGAAGCCTTGTCAGCATGGCTGCGTGATGAAGAATATCTGCACATCAGGCAGGAGCATTGATGACACTTTTTTTAAATGCTTTATATGAATATCCTATCTCGTTGGCAGTTCTTCAGACATTTTTATTTTTTTAATTGGATAGATATCCCTTGAAGTTTTGATTGGATTGTAACTTCACTTCTCGATAAAAAAACAGGAAAATAAATAAATAAATTGAATATTAATTTGATTTGTGGATTTGATTCTCAAATTAACTGAATGTGAATACACCTGAATTTGTTTGAAAACAAATCAATTCGAGACACACATACATTTCTGATTGTTAAGGGCTAAAGATTCAAAATTTAAAAAGAGAACCTGATAGGAAAGGAAAAATGTGTAAGATCTTTGTCCCTATTTCTGGCTCAATATTTATTTCCATGTTCATGCATTTTCTTTCTCTTTGCATTCCTTGCCACATATGTCGTTTGGATGGTCTATCTGTGCATCTCTCCTCCACCTTTTTATTATCTTGGTTAGCCTTGCATCACAATCCACGGTGGCGGCTATCATTATCAAGATGCCATCAATCATCACGTGAGAAATTTAGAAGCTCTTCTCATTGTCATGTAGGTTGTTCTTTTGGATATCGGAAATTTTCATGTGATTCATAGCTTTAATTTTTGGATAACAATGATGATTAGGATGTGTGAAATGGTTTTATTATACTAAATAATTGTTGTTATTCCCGTTCAAATAATATGATTAGTTTGTATAACTTTCTTACTGAGTTTGTCTTGCTTCTGTTGGGTATGTTCTTCAATTTGAAAACTTTCCCAATTTGTCTATCATTATCCTAATGGAGATATGATGAGAAACGTTCAAACTTTTTTATTACAATCATCAAATCTAAGATTGATTGATGAACTTGTTCTCTCTTGAATTATTAATTAAGAAGATATTGGTGGATGCACAAGGACTCTTCTTGGATGATAAATAAAGAGGAGGGGGCATGCCATTACAAGCTCTCGAAAGCAAAAATATGTGAATATTACATTAAACTTGGGAGGAAGTGGCCTTTGGAGTTATAAGTTCTACAATATTTTCACTTCGCAGTTTAGAAGTAGAGTTATCGACTTGGTGATATATCAATCATTTGGTGATTTGCAGCATCATGTAAATGATTGACAAATGATTGACATTGTGCAAGTCTCACATGTAAGATTGATTTGATTATAGTGTTTTATTTTAGAATGCATTATTGCAATCATTCTAATGATGTTTTGCAGTGCATCTATAGTTAAATTTCTATGACTGGATTTTTGTGCATATGCATTTAATATTCTATGATTAGATTTCTTCGTAGTTGTAGTTATCTTGGATTTGACATTGAAGAAAAGGTCCAATGACCGTGTGATCAAGAACCGCCGCCGGTCATTGTGGAGCCGGCGGTTACGACGACCGGGTCTCTTGGAGACCGCAACCGCAGGGGGCGTGGTTGGAGGGGGCGGACGTGGCGAGGGTTTGCGCCCTATAAAAGACCTCCCATGGGGAGGGGAATGAACACACACATCAGAAGCTCGCCATCGGGAGCCCCCTCCCATCTCCATCCCTTTCTCTCGATCTCTCTCTCACGCTCTCTCGCAGCCTAAGAGGGCATACCTGGAAGAAACCTTGAATGGTATCAGAGCACACCTCGATCATCGTCTTTCGCCACTGCCGGAGCAGCTCGTTCTTCCTTGGCCGTCTCACGTCGACGCGGTTGGCCGTGGACTGTTCGGAACCTTGAGAAAGGGGAGCGGCGACCCTATCATCTTTTGGAATCGCAAAACCCTAAAAGGGTTCGAGGTTGGTTTTTATCCCATATTTGCCCTTACCTATTAATTGTGTTGTTGTTGGTCTGTCGTGTTTTTGGTTTGTTGTGCCTTGCCTTTTTAGCTTTTGTTCTCCTATTCCCTTTCCATATCTTTAAATATCACGTGATTTAAATATTCTGATTCAAATATCACATTGAGCCTTGTCTTTTAGCTTTTGTTTTCTTATTCCCTTGAATCACTTGTACTCCTCCTCATTATTTTTTAATCTCATCAACCCCACCAACCTTCCCTGTTGGCCTCTTTTACCAAGAAACCCTTTAGCATGCACGTTTTTTTGGAATGATTAAACGTGTGCCAAACTATTCACTAATTTTGTTTGTATATATAGGATTACAACCTAGGCATTTTTTTTAATATAGAGATTAATATTGACTTTTTTTTCGTTTCTTATTGCCTAAGTTGTTTCAAACTTTGGTAATTTAAACCCCTCTTTAAACTTGAATCAAAGCAGTTTTTTTTAAATTTTCCGTATCAATAAATTCTTTGCTTGTCTACAGTAAAATTGCTTAATCTCATACCAACATTGATCTTCAATTTATTGCTTGTAAGTCTTTGTAGCTATAACTTATTTATTAAAACACACTTGCTCCATTAATTTTTTTCTGCGTAACTAGTTAATCCTATTAACCTTTAGGCACTTTGTTGGATGAACATAGTAGAACTTTTTAAATTAAAGGATTAAGTAGTATTTAACCTTGTTCATTTTTTTTCACCTAAATTATTTTTTTATCCATCTGTTTTTGTTAAGTTTTTTTACAGCAAATTACTATAAATCTCACACAAACCTATATTTATTTCATTAGATCAACAAAAATGACAAGCAAGATGATTGCCACTGAG
This sequence comes from Ottelia alismoides, assembly GCA_037367405.1. Classification (NCBI taxonomy): domain Eukaryota; kingdom Viridiplantae; phylum Streptophyta; class Magnoliopsida; order Alismatales; family Hydrocharitaceae; genus Ottelia; species Ottelia alismoides. Next base: position 460,625 of record JAZKJV010011380.1, on the reverse strand, counting down.
GTAGGGAAAATTGAGTACCTGAACGGTACCAATTATGAATTATGGAGTAGAAAGATCTACTATGGCCTGTTGCACGATAGCATACACACCATTATAGACAAACCTGGCCCAATCTTATCTGAGAATCCAACTGTGGATGAAATTAGGTCCCGCAAACAGTGGGAGAAAATAGATAATAGGGATAGGAGCTTTATGCTGACCCACATGGATCTGAACCTGATTCGGGTCTTTGAGACCTGCGAATCAGCTTACGAGCTCTGGACCGCGGTTAAGGAGAAATATCACTCCAAATCCGAAGTGAGCGTCCAGCTTCTTCTATACAAGTACAACTCGTGTAGAATGAAGGAATCTGAAAGCGTCCTCGAGCACGTGAACAAGATGATCGTAATGGCCAAGGATCTTGCAGCTGCTGATTGCGCAATTCCGGAGAGGATGCAGATCGCAACCATACTAGGAAGTCTCCCTCCGTCATTCGACATGGTTGCCACATCTTTGAGAATGAACGGCAACATTAAGTTTGTGACGGACCTACCTGCACAGCTGGCGATTGAGCAGGACCTCTCCAAACAAAGATTGAAAACTGAGATCTTTGAGGTCGAGGAAGAAGAAGAAGCAAATGCCGTGCACGCAAAGAAAAGATTAGGCCCCTCCAAGGCGAATTTCAAGGAAAAGAGTGGGAAATACCCACGCGGCTCTTGCTACGGTTGTGGCAAATATGGCCATTTCAAGGTCAATTGCCCCAATAAGAAGAAGCCGGGAAATTCTAAAGTACCTGAAAATAAAGGCAAAAAAGAAAATGGAATTCGCGGCTGTCGTGGAATGCAACTCTGTCATCACGGACAGTGATGGATGGTGGATCGACTCTGGAGCAACCAGACATATCGCGAAGACGAATGAGGGCCTGGTGGACTTCAAGGAGCTGAGCATAGGCGAACAGAGGATCTTCATGGGAAACAACACCTACCTGGACGTGGAAGGTGTTGGAACATACAGACTTGACCTGGGGGATAGTATTATGGTACTGAATGATGTACTATATGCCCCAGGGATACGTCGGAATCTGATATCTGTCCCAGTGCTGCTCAAGAAAGACTTTGAAGTTAGGTTTTATAATAAGCGTGTTTCTATTGACAAGAATAAGAAGGTCTATGCAATGGGAAAGTTTGTACCCGAGCATGACCTATTCTGTCTTCCTGTAATAAATTCTAGTGAATCAATGAATGTCGCTTCTGATTATTCCTTGTGTTGTTTGACTGATTATGACTTGTGGCACATGCGACTGGGTCATCCAGGAAATTCTAAGATGGATCAAATGATTAAGGCAAATTTGTTGCCTAAGATCACGGATGCAAGGACATTGCCCTGCGAACACTGTCTGACCGGTAAAATGACGAGAAGACCCTTCTCAACCAGAATTCGATCAACGGAGTTATTAGGTTTGATCCATTCAGACATATGTGGACCACTGAGCGTCATCACACATAAAAATAAGGAATATTTTATAACATTCATTGCTGACTACTCGAAGTTCTCATATGTTTATCTCTTAGGGAAAAAGTCGGAAGCACTAGAAAATTTTAAGAGATACAAGACAGAAGTGGAGACAAGATTGGGAAACCAATCAAGACTCTTAGGACAGATAGAGGTGGGGAATATACCTCAAAGGAGTTTGAGGATTACTGTATTCAGGCAGGCATTCGTAGGAAGACTACAATGCCCTATACACCACAACAGAATGGTGTAGCAGAAAGAAAGAATCGAACTTTGATGAATGCAGTAAGGTGTATGCTTTCACACTCAGGACTCTCCAAGAAATTCTGGGGAGAGGCAGTGTTGACTGCGAACTATATACAGAATAGGATTCCCACCAAGTCCGTAGAATCAACGCCATATGAAATATGGAATGGCAGAAAGCCCGAATTGGGCCATCTCCGGAAATGGGGATGTGTTGCACATGTTCTGGTACCGAGTCAGCTTAGGGACAAGCTAGACTTCAGGACATTAAAGTGCAAGTTTATTGGGTATAGTGAGAATTCTAAAGGATATAGGTTCTTTCATGAAACTAAAGGTCTGATCGAAAGTTGTGATGCAACCTTTCTTGAAATTCATCAAGAAAAGGAGCATGAAGTAGAGGAATCAGATCATCTGATTGTCTTACCAGACAATGAAGATGACTTGAGCATTAGACAAGAATTTGAGGATGATATCGATCATCCAAATGTAGAAAATGAACCTATGGAACATGATGATCCTTTAGAGGAAGTGGGTGGACCCACACAACCCACGAGTATAATCGGCAACAAGAGACCCAGAACACGGCCCGCATGGATGGAAGATTACCATTTCTATGGATGCGAGGCATCGTGCTACACCGTGGATGAGGATGTCGCGGATTGTACAGATCCCATATCCTTTAATAAAGCTATGGCTTCATCTGAGACGGAATCATGGTCGGCCGCCATGAGAGATGAGTTGGACTCAATCGAGCGAAACGGTGTTTGGGAATTATGTGATTTGCCAGAAGGTAGGCAATCCATAGGATGTAAGTGGGTATTTAAGAAAAAGTACCGAGTTGACGGCACTGTTGATAAATACAAAGCCAGATTAGTTGTCAAGTGTTATACTCAGCAAGATGGAATAGATTTCCAGGAAACCTACTCTCCAGTGGCTAAGTTTGCATCCATTCGGATGATCTTAGCCATAGTCGCATATATGGATTTGGAATTATTCCAAATGGATGTGAGGACGGCCTTCCTTAATGGAGAATTGAGGGAGGAGATTTATATGCGACAACCTGATGGATCTCAGGTTGAAGGTCAGGAGAAAAAGGTTTACAAGTTAAGAAAGTCATTATATGGCTTAAAGCAGTCTTTACGGCAATGGTACCTCAAATTTCATGAGAAAGTTATTCAATTTGGATTTGTTTCAAATAAATTGGATAACTGTGTGTATGTCATGAAGAGTGGGAGCAGGTTTGCAATCATGTCATTGTATGTAGATGACATTCTGCTTGCAGGTAATGACATACAAATGCTCAATGAAATCAAACAGAAATTGAGCAATGAATTTGAGATGAAGGACATGGGCGAAGCATGCTATGTTCTTGGAATTCAAATAACAAGAGACAGGGACTCAAGGACATTGATCCTTAGTCAGGAAAGATATTTGCATACTGTATTAAGGAGATTTGGAATGCAGAACAACACTCCAGCTCCAACACCACTTGTGATAGGAAAGAGACTCAGTAAGAGGCAGTGTCCCAGAAAGGGGCAGAAATCTTTAGATGTACCATATGCACAGGTGGTGGGAAGTTTAATGTATGCAATGTTGTGTACTCGACCTGACTTAGCCTATCCAGTAAGCTTAGTCAGTAGATATCAAAGCAATCCCGGTCCAGCACATTGGGAAGCTGTAAAGAGGATTCTTCGATATCTGAAAGGAACAGTACATCTGAAACTTGTGTATCAAGCAGAATCGCTTGAAGTGGTAGGCTACTCCGATGCCGATTTCGGAGGGGATGTGGATGATTGAAAATCCACACCAGGTTACCTATTCATGTTTGAGGGTGCAGCCGTTTCTTGGGGAAGCAAGAAACAAGGATGTGTATCTCGACATACACAGGAGGCTGAGTACATTGCATGTAGCATGGCCACCACTCATGCTGTATGGATCAGACGTTTTCTAGAGAACCTAAGCCTCGAATTGGTCAAAGGGTCAATTGAAATGTATTGTGACAATCAAGCTGCGATAAGCTTGATCAATAGTGGGGCTAATAGTTCTAAAGGAAAACACATTGAGATTCAATATCACTATATACAAGATATAGTGGCGAAGCAAGAAATTACGGTAACCTATATACCTACCAGTGACATGTTGGCTGATTCCCTTACCAAGGGAATAACAACAGGAACATACATTAAACATGTTGGTTTAATGGGACTCAGGAATGTATGAGTCGAGGAAGAGGTTTCATAGATAATGATCCTCACATGATAAATCTCCATGTATATACTACACGAATAGTGGGAGTATATATGTCTTTGACCACTACGGTCAAGTGGGAGATGAAGAAAAGGTCCAATGACCGTGTGATCAAGAACCGTCGCCGGCCATTGCGGAGCCGGCGGTTACGACGACCGGGTCTCTTGGAGACCGCAACCGCAGGGGGCATGGTTGGAGGGGGCGGACGTGGCGAGGGTTTGCGCCCTATAAAAGACCTCCCATGGGGAGGGGAATGAACACACACATCAGAAGCTCGCCATCGGGAGACCCCCTCCCATCTCCATCCCTTTCTCTCGATCTCTCTCTCACGCTCTCTCACAGCCTAAGAGGGCGTACCTGGAAGAAACTTTGAGACATTCCTTGCAAGTTCTGCTTATCAACTTTGTATTTTTTCCATGATTCTATTTATACTAGAAATTGTATCCCAACAAGTATTATCAAAGTCATGTTGGTTGCTAAGATGGAATTCAGTACAAGTGATTTGTCTAAACGAAATTGATTATTATGCAAGAATAAGATCTACTTGTAACGCTATGCACCTTTTTGTTTTTGCCACTCAAAAGCTCGAATATGTGAACAATGAAGAGTTTGATTTTGAGCATTAGCATGTTTACATATTTATCTCGTAGTTTTTATATGAGACTTGATGGCAAGAGCCATATAACATATTTAGTGGTAAGTGAATCTTATCAAGGGTACTTCTCATGTAGATAAATAGAAGTGCAACAATAATCTTTATGTTATACAGACATATTTTCAAGATTGTTGTGATTGCAGCACATGATGATTATTCAACCGTATTTTGGCACAGCTCAACCACATGGACGATGAGGGCATATACACCTTGAACATGTCGAATCTTCTTTCAATCATGAAGAAGGAAAGATAGAACGATGCACTCATTGCTTGCTTGGTCAAATAGTAGTCAAAAGTTATGTTCAAAAGTAACTCACCATCTATGAAGGTTAGCTCTTGGTGGTGCACTTTATTTTGTTACTTTTATTGATGGTTTTTCAAAACGTTATAGTCTATAACTTAAAGAGGAAGGATCTTGCCATTGATATGTTTAAGGATTTGCATGCACTCGTCGAGAGAAAGACAAGAAAGAAACTAAACTGCATACATATTGAAAATGATGGAGAGTATATGGGATCCTCTTAGATATCGCATGTCCCAAGGGATTAGACAAAAAACAACTCCATCAAAGATTCTTCAGTTGAATAGTATTATTAGATGATGCATACAATTCTTATGAAGATAGTCGAATGCATACTTTCCGAGGCAAAGCTATCCAATTCCTTGAGGGTGAAGCATTGAATACTGCAACTCATGTGATATGTGCACGTAGCTTTGGATGGAGATTATTAGCGATTGCATGCATACATGCATAGTTTTAATGGTGGTAAAAACTTGTTATATTATATCATATTTTAGATGTGAAACAAGTTATTGAAAGATGCAAAAAGAACGTGATGATGAATATCAGCTAGATCTCTCAAACTATGAATTAGCTGATAAATCTACGTGACACGACATGAAGAGTGAATGGTCAAATCTAAGGACAAAACAAAGATTAGATGGATTAAAGACAAAAAGAAGTTTCAAGTGTTTTACAGAGTTGCATCGACTCCAGCTCAATTCTATTATCATAATCAACCAACGATTATCTGCATTTCTAGTCAATTGATTACGGTCTAACTAACTAATGATTTTGATCAGTCAACTAATCCCGTCGAATGACTAATTCGATGGTCAATTGATCCCTAATATCCTTTGGCCAACTCACCAACTAATTGTCCATTCTAACTATCCAACTGAGTCTTATGATTTAGATGATTGAAAATTTTAAAGTCGACTAATTTTCTTAAGGATACTCGATTTGAATGGAAACATCTACTAAGACCAACCATCGTACCTTCTCATGTTCCAACATTCCTAAACTCGTAGTAAATCCTATTTTATGTCTTATATAAGGAGATGCACTATTAATTCTTTATACAATTCACTCTTATTCTCTACACACTCTACACGTGTTAAAGATAGAGCTTATCTTTTGCATTTGACTCTTCTTTGTGAGAGAAGAAGAAGGTTTTGCACAGTTGTACCTCATTCAGTCGAGCTTGGGCAACATTGATCTGTAAGATTGTTTTTATTACCTCTTACAATAGTGTATATTTTATTGAATGGGAGGATTTATATCTCTTGTACTACTGTACGAGGTTCTCAAGTGTGAGAACCCCTCTTCCAGTATGGAGGAGAACTTTTGATATTATTGTTTTCTTGTATTGTTGTAAGTTTGTAACTAAGGAGGAATCACCCTTGTTAAAGCAGCTTGATAGTGGAAAGGGACCGGGAGATTCTATCAATTGAAATCTCGAGTAAGGAATATTCTGGTCGAGGTTTTTATCTAGTTTTGGTTTCCTCGTAAAATACATGTGACAATTGTGGTTGCTTGCTTATCTTTGTGATTGCAACAAATTACGCATGTGGTATTGTTTATTTATGATATGGAGGATAAATTGCATTAATCACTTAATTGATAGATATGCTTCCGTTTTAAATATTATTTGGTATCAAAGATTGGACTGCACCTACTTCGTAACAGATTCAAGTGCAATGGCATACAACAACGAATCAAGAAGCGAATGCAATTCCACCATCTAACCACTATTCTTCAATGGCATCAACTACTTGCAAAGGAAGATGAAGATGACTGTGTTCTTGCAATGTGGCGATATTCATGTTCAGTACATGGTGAAGAATCCCTTCAAATATATAGAGGATAAAGATAAAGGGGTACACTCTAACCACTATTCTTCAATGACATCAACTACTTGCAATGGAAGATGAAGATGATTGTGTTCTTGCAATGTGGTGATTTTCATGTTTAGTACATGGTGAAGAATCCCTTCAAATATATAGAGGATAAAGATAAAGGGGCACTAACCACTATTCTTCAATAACATCGACTACTTGCAATGGAAGATGAAGATGACTGTATTCTTGCAATGTGGTGATTTTCATGTTTAGTACATGGTGAAGAATCCCTTCAAATATATAGAGGATTAAGATAAAAGGGTATACTGATGTAGAGATGGATCAAAATACCCTTAATTCAGACGCTTCAATGCCTTACAATATGCTCTTTTTGATGCAGAGGTTGATCACATATTGGACATTGAAACAGCCCACGAGATTTGAGAATGTCTCGAAATTAACCATGAAGGTACAAACCATCAAGAAGTCATGTTTCCTCATGCACACGTGTGAATAAGAGGTTCAAAATGAACAAGAGAGAAAAGACATGAACCTCATATTAACTACCATAGTCAATCAACTCTAGAACTTAGGAAGAAAATTTATACTAAGAAAACTGCCTGTGAAAATGCTACACTCACTCTCACATGAGTGGGAACATATGTAGTAGCTATTGAGAAGTCCACAGACTTCAAGACTGTGACTTTCAATGACTTACTATGTAATCTCACGACTTATGAGGCTAAACTTGATAACATGAGATCCAAAAACTAAGAACTTGGCGTTTAAGGCTACTTAATCAAAGGATTTGAAGGATAAATCAGATGATGAGGAAAACATGGATATTGCGAAGATCACAAGGAAATTCACTAAATTCCTCAAGAACAAGAAGGTTAAATTAACAAAATAAGGAAAGTGATGGGGAAGAAGAAGAGTCCAAGTACTTCAAGTGTAAGAAGCCATGCTATATTAAGAAGAACTGTCATATGCTAAAAAAGGAGCAAGATTTTGAGAAGAAATTCAAAAAAATTAAAGGATTTCCAAGCCACTTGGGATGACACTACAGACAACTCAAATGAAGTGACATTAACAATGAAAAATATTTGCATAGGACTTCTAGGCATCGTTGATTCATACAATGATGACAAAGACATGTCTTTTGATGGGCTTTACAAAGTTTCCCAAGATCTATTTATTTTTTTTATAAAAAGAACCAATATTTAATTATAGATTTAATTAGCATGAAAAGGAGATAGATAAGTCAAGGAAAATAAATGAAACTTGCTTATAGAGAGTAGTTTTTTTTGCAAATCATCTTAGATTTTACTAAAAAAGAAAATTATTGTCTTATCAAAGATTTTTATGAAATAAAAATATAATTTCTTATTTAGAAAATGAAATTAAAGAGCTTAATGATAAATTTTCTTATTCCTTAAAATGAAAAGTTTCCCCATTTCATATAGATCTAAACCTTTTAAGAAAAGAAGAAAAGTTCTTTTGTTTGGGTACCTAAAGATAAATAGCAGAATAACCCTAAATGATACAAAGGATAAAGGGCACTGAAAAATACACTTGCCAGTATCCTGGTCCACAAGACCAAGACGAGCAGGAGTCAAATGATCAGATACATCATCAAAGAACTTGCAACACCAAAATAAGCATCTGATTCAATAAAGACATTTGATGCAACCAAGAAGGAGATATAATGGTCGGAGAAACCCACCTCCACCATAGTACCAGTGATCTGCTTAACATATATACTTAGATAAGTCATGCATAACATCGTCTATGATCCTCCATCATATCTTTTAGGACGAGCCTTAAATTTAAAATTAAAGAGAAAATTTAACCAAAACAGGGGGAGCTCAAAAGATAAAAATGAAAAGATTTTTGTTTGTTATCAAGATACTTATTTTGAGGAAATGCTATTAAGATAGTGTTGGATATCTACTATATTATTTTAAAAGAATTTTGAAAAATATAAACTCCACTTTTTGATAATTTCATGAAGGAGGAGAAGTATAAAAGGAGTGTTTTTCAAAAAAATTCTAAGTTTTTCAAGGAAAAAATGAAGACATTTTCTAAAGAGTTATAGCATACACTACACTTCATTTTTTTCTTAGAATTCAAAATAGTTCTACCATCATCAAAAAGGGAGAGATTATTAGCAAGTGCATGCATACGTGCATAGTTTTAATTATGACAAAATCTTTGTTGTATTTAGCATGTATTTTAGATGTAAAGCAAGCTAAAGAACTAATGATGAAAGATGCAAAGAGATTGTGACGATGAAGATTAATTAGACATACTCAAGTGGTGAATTAGCTAATAAATTTACGAGACACAATATAAAGAGCTAATGGTCAAAGCTAAGTACGAAATGAAGATCCGATTGATTAAAGACAATAAGAACTTATGAGTGCTCGAGAGAGTTGCATCATAAATCTTATACATAAGGATAACATCACCTCAAGCTCAATTCAATTCTTAGATCCCATCAACCGAATGACTGCATTTCTAGTCATTTGATTGTGGTTCAACCTACTAATGATTTCGATTAGTTGACTAATCCTACTGAGCATTCACTTCAGTAGTCCATACACCATTAATATCATTTGGCCAATTCACCATCCAACCAACATTTGAAATTTAGATGATTGAAATATTTTTCGGTCGAATAATTTCTTAAGTGTCTTCAATTTGAACGGCAACGTCTATTAAACTATTCATCACACCTTCTCATGTTTCAATGTCAACAACTCCCAATAACGTTACTTAATGTCCTATAAGGAGAGACAAGGCTATTCATTCTCTATAAATATACACACTTATTCCATAGGTTCTCTACACGCTTACTAAATGTTAAAAAAGAAATATTCCTACTTGCATTTAACTCATTTCTTTGTTCGAGAAGAAGGTGTTGCGCAATTGTGTCTCATTGCATCGACCTTGTGCAATATTGATTTGTATGATAATTTTCATTGCCATATATCGTATGGTATGATAATTTTCATTACCATATATCATATGGTATATTTTACTGAGGTTGGGAGGATATATATTTCGTGAATTATTGTACGGTATGCTCAAAGTGTGAGAGCCCTCTTCCAGTACGGAGGAGAAGTTTTGACACAAGTAGTTTCTAATGTTATTGTGATTGAGGAGGAGTTGTGTTAGAACGCTTCTCGCACGGAATGACCGGGTGGTCAAAACCGTCGCCGACGGTTGCGCGAGGGCCGGGTCTCACGGAGGCCGTAACCGCCGGGCGTGGGGAGGGGGCGGACTTGGCGAGGGGACTTTCACGCCCCTATATATGATTACCTCCACAAGGAGGGGAAGAACATCCGAGAACAACCTCGCCATAGGGAGCCCCCTCTCATTCTCTCCATCTCTCCCTCTCTCTATATCTCTCGCGCTTTCTCGCACAAGAGGAACGGCGTACCTGAGATCGACTCTAGACTGGTATCAGAGCCGCCCCCGATCGTCGTCTTCATCGCCGCAAGATCTCCCCTTAGCCGCCACCATCGACGTTCGGCTGTATGCAGAAGGTGTTTTGAGAATAAGGACCCGCAGCCCTAATCTCTGGAATACCAAAACCCTAGGAGTTCGAGGTATTTTTTAAAAAAAACACCCTGCATTCTGTTCATTTGCCCGTTTCTTCATTTGCACGTACTTTTTTTTCATTCCCGAAACCCTAACTTAAAGCGCATAAAGGTAACGCGTCTTTTTTTTCCCATTGGGACTTGCTGGTTCGGTGGCATTTTTTTATTATTTGTCTTACTTTTATGCAAGTTCTGGATTAAAAAAAACAAAGGGGAATCATCTTATCTGCTCGTTCAAAAAGGAGGGGGAGGCATTTTTTAATGTTTATTTATTGATTGAAGTAGAGTTGTTTTTTTCTGTTTTTTCCCATTGATTTTGCATTCCTTATATTTTTTTTGTTTGTTTCAAAGGAATTAAAAAAAAACTCTGCACTAGATCTCATAGACGTGCACTAGACCCATAAACGTTTTTTTTACGCATTTTTTTGTGGTTGAATCTTATCCCAGCTTCTATAAAATATTATTGCTTAAACTTCAATAAAATAGGATATTAGTTTATTTTTTTGTTTTTTTATTAAAAAAATCATATACGTTGCTTTTTTTTTTGCAATTGCATAAAAAAATTATTAACGTTTTTTTTGGCCTCTTTTAATTGTCAAAATTTTTTTAAAAAAAGGGAGCCCATCTCTATTAAGCCTATTAAGTCGTTGTTTTTTAAGTCTTCTTTCTTGTGTTATATTACTAGTTGTGATTCCTTGTAGTTTAAAAAAAACTTGCTCCGTCATCGTTTCTATACTCTTCAAAAAGCATCTCTGTTGGATTTTTTTAATTGATTATCTTAATTAAATTAGCATACTTCCTAAACCCCTTTGTTATTATTGCTCAAGTTAAATTATTCAATCTCATACAAATCTAAATTTATTTCATTAGATTCAAAATGACAAGCAAGACTATTGCCACTGAGGTAGGGAAAATCGAGTACCTTAACGGTACTAATTATGAATTGTGGAGTAGAAAGATCTACTATGGCCTGCTACACGATAGCATGCACACCATTATAGACAAACCTGGTCCAATCGTATCTGAGAATCCAACTGTAGATGAAATTAGGTCCCGCGAACAGTGGGAGAAAACATATAATAGGGCTAGAAGTTTTATGCTGACCCATATGAATCTGAACCTGATTCGGGTCTTCGAGACTTGTGAATCAGCTTCCGAGCTCTGGACCGCGGTTAAGGACAAATACCACTCCAAATCGGAGGTGAGCGTCCAGCTTCTTCTACACAAGTACAACTCGTGTAGAATGAAGGAATCTGAAAGCATCCTCGAGCACGTGAACAAGATGATCGTGATGGCCAAGGATCTTGCGGCTGCTGATTGCGTGATTCCGGAGAGGATGCAAATCGCAGCCATACTAGGAAGTCTCCCTCCGTCATTCGACATGGTTGTCACATCTCTGCGGATGAATGGCAACATTAAGTCGGTGACGGACCTACCTGCACAGCTGGCAATTGAGCAAGACCTCTCCAAACAAAGATCGAAAGCTGGGATCTTTGAGGTGGAGGAGGAAGAAGAAGCGAATGTCGTGCACGTGAAGAAAAGGCTAGGCCCCTCCAAGGCGAAATTCAAGGGAAAGAGTGGGAAATACCCACGCGGCTTTTGCTACGGTTGTGGCAAATATGGCCATTTCAAGGTCAATTGCCCCAAAAAGAAGAAGCCGGGAAATTCTAAAGTGCCTGAAAATAAAGGCAAAAAGAAAATGGAATTCATGACTGTCGTGGAATGCAACTCTGTCATCACGGGCAATGATGGATGGTGGATCGACTCTGGAGCAACCAGACATATCGCGAAGACGAAGGAGGGCCTGGTGGACTTCAAGGAGCTGAGCAAAGGCGAACAGAGGATCTTCATGGGGAACAACACCTACCTGGACGTGGAAGGTGTTGGGACATACAAACTTGACCTGAGAGATAGTATTATGATACTGAATGATGTACTATGTGCCCCAGGGATACGTCGGAACCTGATATCTGTCCCAGTACTGCTCAAGAAAGACTTTGAAGTTAGATTTTATAATAAGCGTGTATTTATAGGCAAGAATAAGAAGGTCTATGCGATGGGAAAGTTTGTACCCGAGCATGGCCTATTTTGTCTTCCTATAATAACTTCTAGTGAATCAATGAATGTCTCTTCTGATTATTCCTTGTGTTGTTTGTCTGATTATGACTTGTGGCACATGCGACTGGGTCATCCATGAAATTCTAAGATGGATCAAATGATTAAGGCAAATTTGTTGCCTAAAATCACGGGTGCAAGGACATTGCCCTGCGAACACTGTCTGACCGGTAAAATGACGAGAAGACCCTTCTCAACCGGAATTCAGTCAACAGAGTACTAGGTCTGATCCATTCAGACATATGTGGACCACTGAGCATCAGCACACATATAAATAAGGAATATTTTATAACATTCATTGATGACTACTCGAAGTTCTCCTATGTCTATCTCTTAGGAAGAAAGTCGGAAGCACTTGAAACATTTAAGAGATATAAGACGGAAGTGGAGACAAGATTGGGAAAACCAATCAAGACTCTTAGGACAGATAGAGGTGGGGAATATACCTCAAAGGAGTTTGAGGATTACTGTATTCAGGCAGGCATTCGTAGGCAGACTACAATGCCCTATACACCACAGCAGAATGGTGTAGCAGAAAGAAAGAATCGAACTTTGATGAATGCAGTAAGGTGTATGCTTTCACACTCAGGACTCTCCAAGAAATTCTGGGGAGAGGCAGTGTTGACTGCGAACTATATACAGAATAGGATTCCCACCAAGTCCGTAGAATCAACGCCATATGAAATATGGAATGGCAGAAAGCCCGAATTGGGCCATCTCCGGAAATGGGGATGTGTTGCACATGTTCTGGTACCGAGTCAGCTTAGGGACAAGCTAGACTTTAGGACATTAAAGTGCAAGTTTATTGGATATAGTGAGAATTCTAAAGGATATAGGTTCTTCCATGAAACAAAAGGTCTGATCGAAAGTCGTGATGCTACTTTCCTTGAAATTCATCAAGAAAAGGAGCATGAACTAGAGGAATCAGATCCTCTGATTGTCTTACAAGACAATGAAGACGACTTGAGCATTAGACAAGAACTTGAGCATGATATCGATCATCCAAATGTAGAAAATGAACCTATAGAACATGATGATCCTTTAGAGGAAGTGGGTGGACCCACACAACCCACGAGTATAATCGGCAACAAGAGACCCAGAACACGGCCCGCATGGATGGAAGATTACCATTTCTATAGATGCGAGGTGTCGTGCTACACCGTGGATGAGGATGTCACGGATTGTACAGATCCCATATCCTTTAATGAAGCTATGGCTTCATCTGAGTCGGAATCATGGTCGGCCGCCATGAGAGATGAGTTGGACTCAATCGAGTGAAACGGTGTTTGGGAATTATGTGATTTGCCAGAAGCTAGGCAATCCATAGGATGTAGGCGGGTATTCAAGAAAAAGTATCGAGTTGATGGTACTGTTGATAAATACAAAGCCAGATTAGTTTCCAAGGGTTATACTCAGCAAGATGGAATAGATTTCCAGGAAACCAACTCTCCAGTGGCTAAGTTTGCATCGATTCGGATGATCTTAGCCACAGTCGCATATATGGATTTGGAATTATTCCAAATGGATGTGAAGACGGCCTTCCTTAATGGAGAATTAAAGGAGGAGATTTATATACGAAAACCTGATGGATCTCAGGTTGAAGGTCAGGAGAAAAAGGTTTACAGGTTAAGAAAGTCATTATATGGCTTAAAGCAGTCTTCACGGCAATGGTATCTCAAATTTCATGAGAAAGTTATTCAATTTGGATTTGTTTCAAATAAATTGGATAACTGTGTGTATGTCATGAAGAGTGGGAGCAGGTTTGCAATCGTGTCATTGTATGTAGATGACATTCTGCTCGCAGGTAATGACATACAAATGTTCAATGAAATCAAACCGAAATTGAGCAATGAATTTGAGATGAAGGACATGGGCGAAGCATCCTATGTTCTTGGAATTCAAATAACAAGAGACAAGGACTCAAGGACATTGAGCCTTAGTCAGGAAAGATATTTGCATATTGTATTAAGAAGATTTGGAATGCAGAATAGCACTCCAGCTCCAACACCACTTGTAATGGGAAAAAGACTCAGTAAGAGTCAGTGTCCCGGAAAGGGGCAAAAACCTTTAGACGTACCATATGCACAAGCGGTAGGAAGTTTAATGTATGCAATGATGTGTACTCGACCTGATTTAGCTTATCCAGTAAGCTTAGTCAGTATATATCAAAGTAATCCTGGTCCAGCACATTGGGAAGCTATAAAGAGGATTCTTCGATATCTGAAAGGAACAGTACATCTGAAACTTGTATATCAAGCAGAATCGCTTGAAGTGGTAGGCTACTCCGATGCCGATTTCGGAGGGGATGTAGATGATAGAAAATCTACATCAGGTTACCTGTTCATGTTTGGTGGTGTAGCCATTTCTTGGGGTAGCAAGAAACAAGGATGTATATCTCGACATACACAGGAAGCTGAGTACATTGCATGTAGCATGGCCACCACTCATGTTGTGTGGATCAGACATTTCCTAGAGAATCTAAGCCTTGAATTGGTCAAAGGACCAATTGAAATGTATTGTGACAATCAAGCTGCGATTAGCTTGATAAATAGTGGGGCTAATAGTTCTAAAGGAAAACACATTGAGATCCAATATCACTATATACAAGATATAGTGGCGAAGCAAGAAATCACGGTAATCTACATACCTACCAGTGACATGTTGGCTGATTCCCTTACTAAGGGAATAGTAGCAGGAACATACATTAAACATGTTGGTTTAATGGGACTCAGGAATGTTTGAGTCAAGGAAGAGGTTTCATAGATAATGATCCTCACATGATAAATCTCCATGTATATACTACACGAATAGTGGGAGTATATATGTTTTGACCACTTCGGTCAAGTGGGAGATGTTAGAACGCTTCTCGCGCGGAATGACCGGGTGGTCAAAACCGTCGCCGACGGTTGCGCGAGGGCTGGGTCTCACGAAGTCCGTAACCGCCGGGCGTGGGGAGGGGGCGGACTTGGCGAGGGGACTTTCACGCCCCTATATATGATTACCTCCACAAGGAGGGGAAGAACACCCGAGAACAACCTCGCCATAGGGAGCCCCCTCTCATTCTCTCCATCTCTCCCTCTCTCTATATCTCTCTCGCTTTCTCGCACAAGAGGAACGGCGTACCTGGGATCTCAGTACGGAGGAGAAGTTTTGACACAAGTAGTTTCTAATGTTATTGTGATTGAGGAGGAGTTGCCCTTGTTAAAGCAACTTGATAGTGTAAAAGGACTAAGAGTTTCAATCGTTTAAGTTCCGAGTCAGGAAGACTCTGGTTAAGATTTTTACTCAATTTGATTTCCTCATAAAAGTACTTGTGACGGTTATGGTTGCTTGCTTATATTTGTGAGTGCTCAGGCTTGTGGTATTATTAGTTTGTGGACTACATGATAAGAGGACCTTAATCGTTTGATTGATCTTATATACTTCCTCATTTGATATTAGATATATCCATGATAGAGTTGGCATGAAAAATATGTTTACTTTGAGTGCGAGATATCCATGATAGAGTTGGCATGAAAAATATGTTTACTTAGAGAGATTATGTGTATTTGATTATAGAGCCTTTGTGTATGTCCCAAAAGAGGAAAGATTCAATTTAGAAATTAAAGACCATCCATCACATCTTTGTAGAATATGGATATTATCAGTTTGGCTACATGTTATATGACATTGTAGAGAGGAAGCTCGTGAGAGGTCGAGACATGATATTCTCATAGAATGAAACCATTGAAGGCATCTAGAAAGCATTAAAGGATTCACTTTGGAATAGCTAGAAGCCAGTTTCTTAGAGACTACTCTTTGGCATCATCCACCAGATGTAGTTCTAGTTGAGTTCATGAGGTGACTAATGACCTCAAGGAGAAGATGTTGACATGTCATATATTCCTATTGGAAATCAAGAAGGCGCTTCCTCTTAATTTGGATCCACCATATAGATTTACAAGAGAGACACCCTTTATATGATATCCTACATGTGATTATGTTCTTTTTACAAAGAGTGGCAAGATATAATATTATGAAGAGGCTATGCAAAATGTGCGGAAAGGAAAATGGATAGAGATTGTGCAAGACGAATGAGGCCTTTGTATGACAATTAGACTTTCGAGCTTAAGAAAT
Organism: Ottelia alismoides; assembly: GCA_037367405.1. Classification (NCBI taxonomy): domain Eukaryota; kingdom Viridiplantae; phylum Streptophyta; class Magnoliopsida; order Alismatales; family Hydrocharitaceae; genus Ottelia; species Ottelia alismoides. Next base: position 444,033 of record JAZKJV010011380.1, on the reverse strand, counting down.
TCCTCAAGGAAAAATGATTATGAAAAATAAGTGTATTTTTTAGAGTGAAGCATGATAAAACTCTTTAATTCCAAGATACAAAGCGAGGTTGGTTGTAAAATGGTTCAACCAAAAGAATGGTGTTGGCTTTGATAAGATATTATCTTCTACGGTGAAGATGTCACCCTTCAACATTGTTCTTAATTTGATAGCTAGTCGAGACTTAAAGATTTAGTATATAGATGTGAATATAGTCTTCCTTTATTGTAATCTTGAGAAGGAAATCTACATATCAAAATCAAAGCAATTCGTAGTCACAGGAAAAGTAGGTCATGTTTGTAGAGTAGGAAGGTGGGGCACTGTAATTATAAATACTACACTAAATTAGTATGTCTTCATCAAGAAATTTTTAGTAGAATATTATATAATTTTATTTATTTATGTTGATGCCAAACTCATTATTGGCAGTAGTACCTCAAGAATTTCAAGCTTGAAGGAAGAATTGAGCAAGTCCTTTGCTTTGAACGACTTAGGAAGTACAAGTTGGAATTTTGATATGAATATTACATGTGGTAAAAAGTTGAAGAGACTTTGTTATCTTAATAGAAGTATATTGATAACGTACCTTAGAGAATCAACATGGAAAAGGCCAAGCCTATACTTGCCCCACTTGAAGCACATTTCAAAGTAAGCATTGAAAAAATACAAGAACTTAAGAAGAAGAAAAGGATATGAAGATAACCCCTTTTGCCATGACCACAAGTAGTTTGATGTACACTTTGGTATGTATTAGACAAGATAATGCTCATTATGTTGGAGTTTATCTCAAATCCAAGAAAAGAGTATTCAAATGCAGTTAAATAGGCTGTGAGATATTTTAATGCCACTAGTGATACATGTCTTTGTTTTGGAGCTGAGTAGATATTTCTTCTATTTTTCACAGTATCTAATAGGGCAGGAGATATTAATGATATAATATCCTTATATAGCTATTTGATGACATATGCAATTTTTGTTCTTTCATGGCAATAAAGGATGCACAAATATGCAACATTGTCTAAGATATCATTGGACATGAGATATCTTAGAATCAAAGCAACTTGTATTTGATAAGATCCACACAAATTACAATGGTGGTGATATGACGACGAAGCCTCTACCACTGGAAAAGTGTGAAATACACAAGTTTGAAGCAATTTGCATCTTTATAGTTAATAAGGATGATTGTTGAGTAGTTTTCCTCCTATATGAGAACCTATCCCAATTTAGATCAATCATGATCCTTATAGAGATTTGATTGATAATATTCAAATATTTGATTATAATAATTAAATCTGAGATTGATTGGTAAATTCCGTAAATTTTTTGTTCTCTCTTAATTGATTAATTAAAAAAGTCTCCATGGACTACAAATAGAGAGGAGGGTACGCATGCCAACACAAGATCTTACACATTCTTACAAATAATAAAAAATAGGGAAAGAGAGGGTGAGAAAAAAGAAGGTTCATGGATATTGCAACAAAATTTGGAGGGAGGCGATCTTTAGAATTGTTTTTGTCCGTATTTTCCTCTATAGTTTGAAAATAGAGTTATTATCTTGTTGATATTTCCCATCTCTACTATTATCCATTTTTGATGATTTATATCACCTATATAGAGGGTCGACGTTGCATAATACTATTCATGAAAAACTATTTTATTACAATGCTTAGTTCTGGGTTGCAATTAACTGCGTAATTATTGATGAATCCCTAATTTATCATTACTATAATCCCGTATTATCCTCGGAGCTTGAACACTTCATTACAAATCTTCATTAATTCCGCATCTTCATCAATAAAACATCTTCCTTTAATTAACCCTAATTATTGTCTATAAGTTAACCCTTTAATTCTTTTTTTATTCCCTATTAAAAACTCCTTAAAAATTAGATTAATTATTGGATATATTTATTTTGAGCTTTAAAAGAAACTAAAAGTCCAAAAAATCTCAAAACAATTAAAAGTGGTATTTTTATCTAGTAAAAATATCCTCAAAACTATTTCCTTATATATTTGATCTCTTTTGACTGTGTCCAACATGAAACTTGTAGATCTCTTCGAGATCTACAACTTTCATGTTTTGACATTTTGCTAATTCTTCTTCCTTTTATTTATTTATTATTTTCTATTCTTTTCCTAATTTCTGAATAATTTGATTAGGCCACTGGCACCCTCATGGCCGCTCACCTGGCCCCTTCTCCGCACGCCATCGGTCTCTCTCCGTAGTTGTCTGATGCTCCTTTGCTTGACTCCATCTCATCTGTTGATCCCCGCTCAAGCCTCCACCCTTGGATCTTCCTTCCAGATGAGATCCAAGTTGCACTCCTCCGCTCTCATCTCACCTGTTAGATCCCCAGCATCCCACAACTCTGCTTCCTCCATGTCATTCATTCTATCCTAGCCCTTGGATCTTCCTCCAGAACCCATCCAAATCGCTCCCCTTCGCTCGTCTTTCCGTTGTTGGATCAGATCACAGATCTGATCTCAACCCTCGCCTTGTGCCTCCATCCCGACTGTTGGATCGCAAGATCCAATAGTTAGGACCTCTTCTCCTACCTCCAGTTCAGTACCCATTCAAGTGTTACACTTCGCTCCGCCCTCGCCCCCTTCCTTTTTTAGCATCCACCTCAGCTACCCTCTCCACTCCCTAATGATCCCTTCACGTAGACCTAACTCCTTTGCCTCTTGCGCATCCATCAATACCCGCATTCCTCACTAAAACGCATCTCCCCGACAATTAACAAAACACCCCTTGCTACTACTCATAATGCTGGAGATCCTCCTATTTAAAGCCTCCTCTATCACATTTCTCCATTGTCCACCATTACATAGGCTTAGGCCCAGCTCCCCTCTGCCCCCTATGATAGAGAGAGGGCAGATTTGGGATGAGTGATGATGACTTGGTCCAGGTGTTGACTGATGAATCCACATTTCATCATCTTTATTCTATCATTTTGGCACCAAAAACCCTAGCAAATGCCTGTAAATACCCTTTAACCAAGCATATTAGCATCCATGCATGTGCATTCAGATAGTGTCTAAAATACTGTAATTAAGGCCAAAATTATAGAATAAATAAAGAAAAGAAAAAGAATAAAATATTGTAAATATTTTATGACCCAAAACCCCCGAGACCTAGGCATCTTGATGAATAGGTCGACAAGGAATAAAGTAGGGGGAGATAAGGTCAGAAATACAGATAAAATACCTATACATTCTATTCATTCTTTATTCAGTTTGGGACCTATTTTTGGTTCCACTTTTTATACATCAAATAAAGAAACTTTTTACATGAAAGTTGTAGATAATTTAATAAAGAAAAATACAAAATTGATTTCATAGAAAAATAATGTACAGATAAAAAGTTATGGTCTAAATAAAAATCCAGAATCCCAACTTCCCAGACCCGTATCTCACAACTGAAAACTCCAAATGCAGCATACTCACTTTTAATTGTATATAGAAGAAAATAAGCTATTTAATGGCGGTGGTTTCGCATTTGGCGGAGCTACGGTTTGAAAGTTGACTTTTGGACCCTCATTGTACAGTGTACCGAATTAAATATTCAATTTATTATTTATTCATTATTTTTATATTTTTATAATGTTGTAATTAATACTTATAATAATTATGTACATTAAAATTGGAATAAAAACCTAAATAAAACTTAAAATAAAATACATACATATTTGATACATAGGTATTACACATGTACTTATACCTATATTAAATATACTTCTATTTTATTAAATACACAAAACATATCAGAAAAATAAAATAAAAATATATTTGTGTATATAAAAGTATGTTATAATTTTAGAAATTAATAAATAAAAATAATAGAATTAAAATACACAAAAGAAAAATAAAGTAATAAAGTATATAAGTATTATACCTATAAAGGGGTAAAAAGTGAACTTGTAAAAATAGGCCTCATAAAAATAAATAAAATTCATAATAAAATACTTCATAAATTAATAAACAATTTTTATTTTTTAACCAAATTGAAATTCATCCATTTACTATTTTATTTCGATTTTTGAAATAATTTCTTGAGAATTTTTCCTGGTTGGTCCACGTGGACCAACCAGGTTGGTCTGACAGTTGACCTCGGTCAAGACCTCAGTCAACTGTCTGACCTCCTCTTCCAGGCCTGTCAGATGCATTTTTGTCCCATCTTCTCGCCATTTTCTAGGGTCCACCTTGCACCAAATCGTGTCGACTCCTTCAGAGTTTTTGCTCCTCGATTAGTGGTGAATCACGCCCAAGTGATTTCTTGGGCTGAGGACCACTAATCGAGGCGTTTGACCCTCGTTCTTCTCGCCGTCCGTCAACCCTTCAAAAGAGCTCCCCCAACTTCAATTCGAACCTAATCCTTCTTCCGCCATTTTCACCCTCAAACCCCGTGTCCTTCGTGCTCCTGGTGACAGCAGGCGTCGAATCGAGCCTGGGTTCGAGGCATTTGGTGTAGAATCGAAGTGATTCGACCCTCGCCGGAGCTCCGCCGTGCTTCATCGCCCGTCGTCTCTGGTGAGTCCCCTCCTCTTTTCTCTTCATTTTCTTGTAGCTGTAACGTAGATTAGGTTAGTTAATTAGCAGTTTGGCTTGCCGTTCATCCCATCGCCGTGAATCGTTGATCGAACCCACGGCAGAGCTGAGCTCCGCCAATCATCTCCGGCCACCCAACGCTTCGATTCGACCTCAGACCCCCCCCCCCATTATCTTCTCCTTCGTTCCTCCATCACACAGCACCCTTTGTTCATCTCGATCTCGCTCAGATCGAGCCCACCGGAGATCCCCTCTCCGCCGCTCGCCGGAGCTCGTCGCTCGCACCACCAAGCGCCTCATTTAACCCATCAGACCCCGCCATTTTGTTCGTCTGGTTTTTGCGCACTCACCTTGCAGGACTGAGCCCCAGAGAAGGCTCCATCGACCTTCATCGAGCCCAGACGTCTCCGCCCAGGTCACCTTCCTTGTCCGGCCGCTTCACGCCGCCTCCGCCTTGCCGGAGGCCACCATCGGACACGGAAGGGCCCCAGGATCCTTTTGCCTTGATCCGGGGGCCGGAGCGGCCGTGTGTCGGCCGCAATCGCCGCTTGAAGCTCACCGGGGAGGTGTTCTTCGTGAACCTCCCCCCTGCCGTTGGATCAGAGGTCGCCTCCAGACGCCATCTACGCTGTCCCTTCATCGAGCGTCTCCAGCCGTCCGATCGACCCTTAGTGATCTAATCTCAGCCGTCCGCGACGAAGGGGTACACACCATCAGATGCGCGCCACGTGGATAAGTGGGACGCCATCGGCCGCACGAACGAGCCCGTGGGTATTTTGCATTTCTCACCCACGACCGTTTGTATTTACTTTTTAGTCTAAAAACTTTCGTTTGAAGTTTAAAAAGTTTTGTAATATTTGCACTCAGGCCCTCACAGTTTCACTATTTGCACTTCAGTCCACGCCACGTCACCCCACGTGACTGGGGCGCGTGACTTTTGGGTATTTTGTAGTTTTGGCTCTGAACTTTTCGTTATTTGCAATTTTATCCCTGTGCGTAGTAAATATAATATGTTTTCGGAAATATTGCATGCATGCCCTGCCGGTTCTTAATATTTGCAATTATACCCCTGTGACTGGTGTTTCACGTGATCTGTGCGTGCCTCTTTGGTGAAATTTGCTTCTGAGCCCTTTTATGTTTTTATAATTACATTTATACCCCTGCCAGGCTTAGGATTTTTGTGTGCTTAGCTTATTTATTTCATGCCTCATTTAATTACGAAAAATTCTCAAAAAAATATGTTTAAGCTCCTGTTTGCTTCTATTTTCACGCTATATTTTTAGTTTTTAATTTTATTGCTTTTTTATATTTATTAAAAATCAAAAACATGCTTTTTCTCTACTGTCTAGCTTAGAAAATGCCAAAAAAATATTAAACACTTCGAAAAATTCCAAAAAAATTCCCTAGTGTCTATTCTATCATGTTTTAGTGTCAGTCCAAAAACCATTAAAAATATCAAAAGAAAAACCTTAAAAATTTGAAAAGACTCCAAAACTTCAAAAAAATTCTATAAAATCAAAGAAAACTCTAAAAAATACAAACTAAGTTCCTGTTTGTTCTAGATTTTATCCTATTTATTTTAAAATTAGTTTGAAAATTTTTGGTTGCTGTTTGATATTTTTGATTCCAGTTTTACCCCCAGTCAGCAACTTTGTCACTGTTTTCTCTTATTTCAGCAATTAAAAATACCAAAAACACCTTGAAAAATTCCCAAAAATCACAAAAACAGTAAAAAATCCTAAAAATATCAAAAACATTTAATTTCTGAATTTTTGGTTATTTTTGTGCATTTTTATAAATAGTTTATCTTGTCTTTTATTCCTTTGTTCTTATTTTCCAATATTCAAAAAGAAAAAAAATTATTATAAATATAAAATTATAAAAATCAGAAAATTAAAAATCAAAATACAAAATTAAAAATTAAAAAATTAAATAAATAAATAATATAAAAATTAAAAACCCACCAAAAAAGATTAGATTGGCTAAGTTGTGTATTAGACCTAGGATTGGATTTTTATCTATGCTCTACACCTTTGCTTCTTGAGTTCGACCCCTACTTGCTTGCCATTGTACATCTTTAGTAGGGTATAATAAATTTTAATCCTTGCTATTCATTCTTTGATTGATTGTGTGGGTTAATTGTTGAAGATCGAGGAGGCTTGAGTAGTCGCATCAGCGACAGTGAGTCTGATTTGTCATACCACTATTTAGCTGCTCTCGTTTTCTCGCTTTTCAAATGGCGCCGTTGCCGGGGAGCATCGGCTTGTAGAGTACCTTTTGGGTCCTTTTAGTTACTTAGCCATTTTTTATTACTTATCTCTTGCGTATCATTTGTTTTGAACTGTCTGACATCTCTTTCGTTTTCTTGCGAGGGACCGCCGACCGAGGAGGATCGCCTAGGGGATCCTACGCAGCCTTGGGAGGAGGAGCCGGCTATTCTCCCCCAGCTGGCAGGAGAGAGCAGGAGGGCTAGAGAGAGAGAGATAGTTGCTTTTCATTTTTCGTGAGAGAGTGATTTGTTTAAATTATAATAATATAGGACTTGGATACTTGAACATTTCGAGCCTAATTTCTGGGTGTTTGTTCACCCGGGGGCTCACCGCCGTTTTCTCGTGTTTTATCGACTGTCATTTTCCGGTTTTGTTTTCTTTTTCATTTCTTTTGTGGATTGAGCTCTTAGATTTAGGTCTTGCTTGATTCGATTAGACTAGGTCCAAATACCCTAATAACTCTTGCATGCTCCTATAGTTCGTATTTGGACTTAGATTAATTAAGTAGTTGATCATTGGCTCTCGATCCGCGCGCTGCGAGCTCACTCCACACAAGCGCTTTCTCCTAACTCAAATGTGTTGAGCAGAGGAGGAGTGAGCCTAGACCGGACACTAGGATTGAGAGTTAGCGGTTAACTCGTGGTTCTTCACGCTAGCAGTTGCCTATCTTAGGACGATTTCCGCATTGCATACCGGCATATAGATTAGGTTTATAAATTTCTGCCTTGCATCCCGCATGGAGAGAGCTGGGATTCGCTGTAAGTCTTCTTACTTTGCATCCATCATTTAGGCACAAAGGTGAGATTTCCATCTTGGTGCCGACTTGTATTGGCTTTTCCCGACTCTTTTCTCCCTCTGATTTTGGATAAATTAGGATAAAGAAAATACAAAATCGTTAGGCGCTTGTTTGAATCTACTCAAAAGAAGCGATAACACAAAAAAATTAAAAAAGGGACTGCTAAGAAAACTTTGACCTAAATAAAATTGGTAATTGGACTCATTGATTGGGGAGAGTAACACCCTCACTTGTTTTCAGGTTGCATGGGAAGGTCTCCTTCCAAGTGAGGTGAGCGCTTCGTAAGGATTAGAGCCAAAAACCCAACTTGTGGATGCCTTGTGTATCGCCTGGATTTCCGAAGTATTGGCGCTACTATCGTACGTAGTCGAGTAGGGCTTGGTCGCCATTGGTGACTCACTATTGTGTGAGCATCGACCTTGTTCGAAGTACCGAGCATAGGCCACGCCTTCACGGGGGTGTCTGTCTCACCGGCTGCGTCCGAGTAGGATCTTGCACGCTCACGGGTGATTCCGTTGCGAGCAAGGTCCGAAGTATCGGTTTCGCCTATCGGCTTCCTCCCTCTATTTCTTTGGCTGAGTAGGGATCCAGGAAGGGTTACAAGGACCTTAAAAAGCGCAAGTTACAGGTTACACAGGAGGAGGACAAGTACGGGAATACTTTTCCAGCAGTACTCTCGCTCCTATAGGCGTAGCGCTCTAAGGACTCGTTAAAAGATAAATTCCTGAAATCAAGAATAAAAAAAATTACAAAGATAAAAGCTGAACCTTCACGGCTTCATGTGTTGAGTTGGTGAACTCCTTTGTCTTGTGTTTGGTTGCTAGTCGCATTTAGATCAAAGATCAAAAATATCGCGCCCTTGCGCAAATTTTGTCTTCCCTCCAGTTGACCCTTGCTCATTGTGAGCCTTCTACTGTTTTGCATCCCATTTGTTTCTTGTTGACCCTCGTATCTTTCCTCCACATCGATCTCCCTCTTGATCTTCGAGATGGCGACGAATGGACAGTTTAGTCGAGGCTCTGTCGGCACCCACATCAGTTCCATTCGCTCGCCCTCTTCAATAATTCAGGGCGATTCCCGAGAACCCGGTTCAAACCCTATGAACCGATCTCCAGACTCCCTGTCTTCTTAAATAAACCGGGACCACTCTCGTCCCGAACTCTGTCCGTTTTGGATGGCCATTGATTTTACTCCTTACACATCGCCATCCTTAACGAAGTTCTATGTTGACCTTGACACAGACCGCATCTCTCTATCTGGTGATGCAATTCAGACTGATCGGGGCATTCTACCATGTGCAGACTTAGAGCCCGAGCCAGCCAACCAAGCAGAGGCAGAGATGGCAGGAGGAAGGGGAAAAGGACTACAGCCCCAGTAGGAGCCTGAAGCCAATACAGGGGAAGGACAATATACCACGCAGGGCGAGGTTAACAGTCAACTGTTGGCTTCCATTCAAGCCATTCAGCAGCAGTTGACTAATCAGGCCCTGGCTCAGACAGCCTTCCAGGACATGCTGAACGATCTGAGGAGGAGGGCCGATGCGAGAGACGACCGACGGGAGGATGATTCGAACTACGATCCCAATTTCCATGAAGTCAATGATGAGTTTTCAGTGGGACCCGAATATGAAGCAGCAGAAGAAGATCCACCGCAGCCCAAGCCCACACTCAAGGAGACATACAACCCAGGCGTAGGGCGCATCACTGAGTGGATTCAAATTCCACGGATGCATGCTCACTTCGAGCTAAAGCCGCAGTTTCTGTCATTGCTTCCTACTTTTCATGGGAACACAACTGAAGAACCATATATTTTTCTCAAGAAGTTTGGCCGCATCTGTTCCACTGCTCACTACCCCGGAGTCCCCCTAGATGTGATCAAGATGACCGCGTTCTCTTTCAGCCTTCAAGACAAGGCCCTTTACTGGGTCGACCATCTCGGGAAGGTAGTCACCACCTGGGAGGAATTGAAATCTGCCTTTCTCCATAAATTCTATCCTCTTGGGAGATTAAATCAGATGCGCGCCCGGATCTCCAGTTTCTGCCAGCAGCCCCACGAGACTATCCATGAAGCGTGGGAGAGATTCAAAGATCTCCAGGAAAAGTGCCTCCACCATGAAATACCAAAGACCAGTCTCGTACAACATTTCTTCGGGGGGCTATCATTTGAGAGCCAAAAGCTCGTAGATGTGGCTTGCGGAGGTTCGCATTTCAACAAGGACGAGGACATTGTATGGAATGTCTTCGAAGAAATGGCTGAGGGAGAAGCAGCCCAATCCTCGTCCAGAATCTACATGAAGTCACCAACCGCCATCAGCAAGCCAGTTAACATGGCTTCTCACACCGAGGACAAGGATGAGAGCTCCAACCTGAGTATCATCGGAAGCCACTTGTCCAAATTGGACATCATTGAGAAGAGGTCGCAGGACCTCGAAAAGCTGGCAGTCATAGAAAAGAGGACCCAAGGTCTGGAGAAGCTCGACCAGATCTACCAGCAGCTGGAGCAGCTCGTCCGAGCATTGAATGCAAACATGTGCAACGCTGTGTCTACCTCTGTAGAGCCGAACGCTGAGAAGAAGGAGCCTACAATGCAGCAAAACCCTCAGCCAACTCCACCGCAGCCCCAGCCTGTCCAGCACGTGTACTATGTACAGATTCTGGAGCAGCCACCGCAGCCTCAGACACAGATGGTTGTATACCAACCAGAGCACCAGCCCACATACTCCGAGCTCTTCTCTCCACCCTCGCCGCTGATCCAGGAGATCAATGGCGTTTGGAACAATGAAGCGCAGCTGACCCGTCCTCAGGGACACTCTCAGGGTCAGAACATGGGCAACAAGCCCTTCCATCAGCAACAGCAGGGTGGGAGACCCTTCCAGCAGCCTTACCAGTACCAGCCTCCCTCACACGGGAACACTTGGAGGCAGAATTACCAACATGGTCCTCAATAGTCCGGTTATCGAGGACAGGGATACCACCAACAGCCGGCCGCCCAATACAATCAGCACAACTCGCAGTACCCCTCCAACCCCCCTCCTCAACAATTTTCACAAGGATACCAGTCGCAATCTCAGCCGCAATACCAGCATTCTAGACCCCAGCAGGGGGAATCCTCTGAGATTGTACCTGCCAATCCGGCCCTGGCCTGTTTGGAGCAGTTGATGAAGAACATGGCTGAGATGAACCAGAAGATCGACGACCTGACGGCAGCAAAAACTGCCATACCAGCCCAGGTCGAAGCTATCCCTAACAATTTCCGACGCAAGGAGCAGGTAGTCGGCATTGTCCAACCCGAATCAGGTGAAATTAATTGTTTTTTATCTAATGCTGTTACTCTCAGGAGCGGTAGGACACTCCAGCCATCGGCGACGGCGAAGGGAAAGCACATTGCATCTGACGGGGAATCGTCAGTCCAGCCAACACCAGGGCCAACCAGTATTTTGGGAGCAGCACCAGCATCCATAAAACCACAAAAAAATGAAGAAAACAGAAAAACACAAAAAGATAGCAGCAACCTCGGTGGAGATCAGCCAGCGTCGGAGACGCCTGCACCTGCCTTACAGCCAGCTCCTGACAGGGGGAGCACAGCACCTGCAGCGAGTCCAACGCCAGCACCTGAAGCCGAGCCTGTCATTTTTGGTCCGCAAATTGTAGATGAATCCATTCCTTTTTGTCATCTACCTGTAAATAACAATATGGACACTATTTTGAATGATATTGGTGAAGAGTTTGTAAATATTCCTTTTCCTGAAGCAATGAAAAAACACAAAAAAATGAAAATTTTGAAAAGTGCTTTGTCTGACCCTGCTATCATAGAAATCATTCAGAACTTGGTGCTGAATATGCCATTGATGAAAGCTCTTGAGTGCATGCCCGCCGTAAAGAAAGGATTGAAAGAGGCATGCACGACCAAGCGCAGGCCGAACCCCCACAATTCCAAAAGTAAAGGTGGCGGGTCCGAAAAGCACATCCTCACAATGGCCACAGTTAACGCCATCAGCAACCTCCCGGATAAAAAGCCAGATATGGGAGCACCTCTTGTACATTGCCAGATGTTTGATCAGGAATTCGAGCGAACACTTCTCGACAGTGGGTCATCTGTCAACCTGATGCCAGCCTCACTCCTCACGGAGTTCAAGTTAGGACCGCTCAAGCCTACAAAGATGATTCTGCAGTTTGCAGATAAGTCAGTCAAGCGGCCTAGGGGCCTGTTGGAGGATGTGATCGTCACGGTTCAGGGAAAGTCATTCCCGGCCAATTTTGTGGTCTTAGATATGGACGTCCCTGCTCCGTTGCTCCTTACCCCGATCATACTCGGAAGACCATTTCTGCGGACATCAAACGCAGTGGTGAATTATGGGACGGGAGAAATCACTTTTGGAGCTGGCAATGAAATTATCCGAGTTGAGACCCTGTCCGAAGGAACACCAACCGAGCAAACATCTACTTCATGTGCAAGAGTGATCGATCATGATGAAGACTGCGATTTTCTAGCAGAAGTACAAGATACCAACCTATTCCTAGATGATAATGAGATCCATGAACTCCTCCGTCCCGAGGAGGAAGTGGAGACTACAGTCGAATTTCCCTGTATCAATCAGGATGAGGAACTTGCTGAGGTATTGCAAGATACTGCCGTGGGGGTGATGTGCTTTCAAAACTAAGAGCCGAGGTTTGAAGCATTTTCTGACGAAGATGACATCATTGAAGAATTCTATCAGGATCTGAGAGAAGAAACAGAGCAGACTATGGTAGACCTTGCACAGTTGAAAGAATCATCACCTGCACTAATAGTGGAGGTCACCGTTGAAACAGCTCAGACCCCACCAGAGCTAAAACCCTTGCCCTCCAATATGAAGTATGCCTTCCTTGCGGGAGAACCGAACATGTACCCGGTCATCATCATTGCACATCTGACCGAAGATCAAGAATCTCGTCTGATGGAGGTTCTTGAACGCAACCGCAAGGCGATAGGCTGGCGAACCTCCGATCTCCATGGGATCAATCCGTCACTCTGTTCGCATCGCATCTTTCTGGAAGAAGACTGCAAACCCTCTCGTGAACTGCAAAGAAGATTAAACCCGAATCTGCGAGAAGTGGTTATGAAAGAAATCCAGAAATGGTGCGATGCGGGATTCATTTATCCCATCTCTGACAGCAAATGGGTGAGCCCTCTGCATGTTGTGCCCAAGAAATCAGGAATCACCATTGTGAAAAATGACAAAGGAGAGGAGATCGCAACCAGAGTACCGACTTCTTGGCGAGTGTGCGTAGATTACAGAAGACTCAATCTCGCCACCAAGAAGGATCATTTTCCGCTACCCTTCATCGACCAGATCTTGGAGAGATTGGCCGCGAAGGAATATTTCTGTTTCTTGGACGGCTACTCTGGGTATAATCAAGTTGCTATTGCTCCTGAAGACCAAGAGAAGACCACGTTCACCTGTCCTTTTGGCACATATGCCTTCAGACGGATGCTGTTCGGGCTCTGCAACGCCCCAGCCACATTTCAACGGTGTATGCTCGCAGTTTTTGCCGATATGGTGGGCAGCTTTCTCGAGGGTCTTTATGGATGATTTTTCGATCTATGGGGATTCATTTGATCAATGTCTGGACTATCTAGACCGAGTTTTACGGAGGTGCTGTGAAGTAAATCTTGTGCTCTCCTGGGAGAAGAGCAATTTCATGGTGACCGAAGGAATTGTGCTGGGTCACGTTGTTCCGAAACGTGGCATGGAAGTTGACCCAGCCAAGGTGGATGTAATTTCAAAACTTGAGCCACCTACGAATATCAAGCAAGTCCGGTCATTCTTAGGCCATGTCGGTTTTTATCGACGGTTCATCAAAGACTTCAGCAAACTGGCCAGACCGTTGACTGAACTGCTCGGCAAGGACAATGAGTTCAGTGTAGACGACCGTGTGCTCCTTGCCTTTAATCAGTTGAAAGAGCTCATCACGCAGGCCCCTGTCCTACAGCCACCGATTTGGACTCAGCCTTTCGAGATTATGACCGACGCGTCAGATTATGCCATCGGAGTTGTACTAGGACAGAGGAAAGACAATATACCATTTGCGATTCACTACGATAGCCGAACGCTCGACGAAGCCCAGAGAAACTACACCGTTACTGAAAAGGAGCTGCTAGCGGTAGTCTTTGCTTTGGAAAAGTTCAGATCTTAGCTCCTTGGGTCCAAAGTAATCATTTACACGGATCATTCGGCCATTCGGTATTTACAGCAGAAGAAGGACGCCAAACCACGTCTCATCCGGTGGATCCTTCTCCTCCAGGAGTTTGACTTGGAAATCAGAGATAAACCTGGGGTAAAGAATGTAGTGGCTGATCATCTGTCAAGACTTCCTGAACCAGAGTCTCCTGAGCTGAACCTGCAGCCTATCACAGAGACCTTTCCAGATGAATCGATTATGTCTGTCGCCTCACTTCCTTGGTATGCGGACATTGTGAATTATCTAGTTGCCAAGAAAATCCCACAGGACTGGCCTAAGTTGAAAATAGACAGATTTTTGTCTAAAATACATTTTTACCAGTGGGAAGACCCGTATCTGTTTCGTGAGGGAGCAGATTGCATCTGGCGAAGGTGTATTCCTCAGGAGGAAGTTCCAAGTGTCCTCGCTCTATGTCATGATCAAGATTCTGGAGGACACCATTCAGGCAAACGGACGGCGGCAAAAGTTCTTCAAAGTGGCCTCTGGTGGCCTTCATTATTCAAAGATGCAGATGACTACGTCAAATGTTGCACTGACTGTCAGAAGATGGGCGGAACCATAGGAATGAGAGACACGATGCCTCTGAAGTACATTCAGATCTCAGATGTCTTTGACGCATGGGGCATCGACTTTATGGGCCCGTTTCCTAACAGTCAGGGTTATGAGTATATTCTGCTTGCTGTCGATTACGTCAGTCGATGGGTGGAGGCTATCCCCGCCCGAGCCGCCGACAGTAGGACTGTCTGTCGATTCTTACGAGATCACATCATAGCACGGTTCGGGATTCCCAAAATTCTCATATCTGATGGGGGCAGTCATTTCATAAACAGAGAGGTGAAGAAGCTGACCCAAGAATTCTGCATCGAGCACCGTGTTGCTTCACCCTACCACTCGCAGTCCAATGGCTTAGCTGAATGTTCGAATAGGGAGATCAAAACAATTCTACAGAAACTTGTGCGTCCTGATCGCAAGAACTGGTCTCAGCTGCTTGATTCCGTTCTTTGGGCTTACAGAACAACGTACAAGTCACCCTTGGGAATGTCTCCCTACCACCTGGTGTATGGCAAGCCATGTCATTTTCCCGTGGAACTTATTCATAAATCTTTATGGGCTATTAATATCTGTAATTTGGACTCCAAGCAAGCAGGAAAGAACATAAAATTAGATCTGAACAGATTACTGGAATTCAGAGATTATGCATATGACAACAGCCTGATGTACAAGGAGAAGGTCAAAACATGGCATGACAAGCACATCCGCCACAAGTCCTTTGATCCAGGTCAGAAGGTATGGTTGTTCGATGCGAAATTAAAGATCTTTCCAGGCAAATTGAAGAGCAAATGGACCGGGCCGTTCATGGTTAGGCAGGTGCGTGACAACGGAAGTGTATTGATATTCAATCTGTCGGTTGACGCACAGCCTTTTGTAGTCAATGGACAGCTTCTGAAGCCATACCTTGAACATGACACATTCATGGTCGTCGTTGACTCAATTCAAGTAATCTATGAGGATGAGCTGAATATCTCGAAAGAGGCAGAGGAAGGCGAAGCACATCAAAACATTTTTGAATGATTTCCCTTTTCGTCTTTTCTTCTTTTCTTCTTTTTCAATTTCTTTTATCTTGTTCTACCAAATTGATGCCATCCCTTTCATCACTGTTACACTTAGGATGTACTTTATCCTAAGTATAGGGGGGATGCGCATCCCGAGTTGTTCATATCCAATTTCATCTCTTTTCTTCTTTTCTTCTTTTCTTCTTTTCCTTTTCTACCTTCTGTATCTATCAAAAAGGTGCTGCCCTTGTAGACAGTTTTCCATACTTAGGACGTACTTTGTCCTAAGTATAGGGGGGTGTGCACCCCGAGTTTTTCTATTCCTCTCAATCCTCTCCATTGTCTCCTCTTCTTGTCTATACTTAGGGATATTTTACCCTAAGTATAGGGGGAGACAATCTGGGTACGATCTCTTCATTCCCACCCTTGACCCTCCCTGCATTGTGTACAGTCTGCTATACTTAGGATTATTTCATCCTAAGTATAGGGGGGACGGTCAATTTCTCATTCTTTGATTCGTTTCTTTATTCCTTTATTATTTAGACTTGTCTATACTTAGTACGAGTTATGTCTTCTCTTTTCTCTCCGATCTATGAGGACATAGCTCAAGCTAAGTATAGGGGGGTCGTATATACTATGTATATACTTTAGCCATAACTCGTACTTTCATATTTTCCTAAATAATAATATGGCTAATAATTCTTTAAAAATTCATTAAAATTCCTTAATAAAAAGATGTCTTGTTCCTCAAATTCTTTTTTGTATTTACTGATTAATAAATCAGGTGAAAATGTTTTTTGCAAAATGTTTGAAAAATAGTTTGAAAATCTTTGTGAACATCTATTTGAAAACTATTTTGAAAATATTTTGTTACATGTTTTCAACCTGTGTGAAAATGTGTGGTTTGTAAAACTTATTTTCTTTGTGTGAAATAAAATGTTTGAGAAATGATTTGCAAATAGTTTGAAAAATGGTTGCAAAAATGTTTTGAAAAACCTATATATATTGTTTTGAAAGCCTTTGCAAAATGATTTTCAAATGTGTGTACATGTTTGCAAAAATGTTTGTAAAAATTATTTTGGACTATAGTTTTCAAAAATTGTGTGAAAAGCTTGTGTCAAATAAGTTTGAGGAATACATACATCACACCAAAATACACTATATATATATGTATAAAATTGATCACTTACCCTATAAATGCTTAAAATCCACTTCTTGTATATATAAGAAGCACTCCTGTGTACATATTTTAACCTAGTCTTCAGCCAAAAACTTTTTGTTTTCAAAAATCCCAAAAACATTTGCAAAACTAAAATCCAAAAACATTTGAAAAATCTTTTTGAAAAATACAAAAAAAATTGCATCTGCATATGCATTATCATCATATCTTCAAAAATCCATAAAAAGTTCAAAATCTTTGAAAATTGCATCACAAAAATATTTTCTGCATTCTGCATATCATTAGCATAGCATTCGTATTTTTCGGATTGAGTTTGGTAGTTGAACGAGTCTAAGTAAAATCCGGAGATTGGAGCTTGATTGGACCTTTAAATCTACCTAATAACAGGAACCTTATAGGAATTGGGTTTGAGGTACTTCAGGTCTAGTTGACTTAATTCTTTGAGGATCACGAGACTTGGTTCAATGGATTCTTGACTGCCTAAGTAGAGTATTTCGGAGCACACGCACGACTCTTGTTGATAATGACCTAACTTGGACACTTGCACCTTTCACATGGCTCAACTCAGTTGGAGTGGTGAGGGGATTGGATTTGCCGGTATGAGACGCACACAAGTGGAAACACTTGTCCTCCTCTAGGGAGGGAAGTGCACCCCAACCCGTCCAGTGATTAGGAAGTCTAAAGACAGGAGGCTGTGGGTTGCGATAAAGCTTCAAAAGAGGGATAGTCTACTGGCTCAAGAGGAAAAACTCCTTATGTAAATGCTGCTGTATGTAGTATTCAAAAAAAAAAAGTTCAGGCATGTACAAAAATAAAAAGCCTGCAAGTATGTACAAAGTCAATAAGCAAGCTTGAGTTCCAAAATCAAATATGTGAGCCTGCAGCAGGATGACTTGACTACACTGGTCTTGCATCCCGGGATAGGTAGCTACACTGGCTACTGTCCATTCTTCTCTTCACCCCCTCCTCTTGAGCTGGTTGCCACTTGAACTTAGAAGGGAATACCCCGCTCTTCGAGGATGGAATTGCTGGATTGGGGAATCATTGGGTTGTCGTACTGGAGAAGTCAGTTTCTTTGTCATTGTAGTTGGGGAGAGCCACCATCACTTACACTGTACAAGTCAGATTCATAGTCGTAAGAGTTTGCGTATGGGTTGAAGTATTTCTGACCTGGCTATTGAGGAGAGTTGGACAGAGTTTTGGGATTCTCAAGGACTGTTGAATTTCAAACACGGTTCTCACTAAGGTTCCGCACGCACTAAAATTCCAAAGGTCCGACTTAAGCTCCAAACTTTGATTTTGTGAAGACAAGTTTAATAATCAAATAAAATCCATATTTCTTCTTTTTCTTTTCTTTCTGTTCCGTTTTGCACTTATTGCATAAGTGTTTGCTAGGGACTAGCAAAGGTAAAGTATAGGGGGATGATGAATCCACATTTCATCATCTTTATTCTATCATTTTGGCACCAAAAACCCTAGCAAATGCCTGTAAATACCCTTTAACCAAGCATATTAGCATCCATGCATGTGCATTCAGATAGTGTCTAAAATATTGTAATTAAGGCCAAAATTATAGAATAAATAAAGAAAAGAAAAAGAATAAAATATTGTAAATATTTTATGACCCAAAACCTCCGAGACCTAGGCATCTTGATGAATAGGTCGACAAGGAATAAAGTAGGGGGAGATAAGGTCAGAAATACAGATAAAATACCTATACATTCTATTCATTCTTTATTCAGTTTGGGACCTATTTTTGGTTCCACTTTTTATACATCAAATAAAGAAACTTTGTACATGAAAGTTGTAGATAATTTAATAAAGAAAAATACAAATTTGATTTCACTGAAAAATAATGTACAGATAAAAAGTTATGGTCTAAATAAAAATCCAGAATCCCAACTTCCCAGACCCGTATCTCACAACTGAAAACTGCAAATGAAGCATACTCACCTTTAATTGTATATAGAAGAAAATAAGCTATTTAATGGCGGTGGTTTCGCATTTGGCGGAGCTACGGTTTGAAAGTTGACTTTTGGACCCTCATTGTACATTGTACCGAATTAAATATTCAATTTATTATTTATTCATTATTTTTATATTTTTATAATGTTGTAATTAATACTTATAATAATTATGTACATTAAAATTGGAATAAAAACCTAAATAAAACTTAAAATAAAATACATACATATTTGATACATAGGTATTACACCTGTACTTATACCTATATTAAATATACTTCTATTTTATTAAATACACAAAACATATCAGAAAAATAAAATAAAAATATATTTGTGTATATAAAAGTATGTTATAATTTTAGAAATTAATAAATAAAAATAATAGAATGAAAATACATAAAAGAAAAATAAAGTAATAAAGTATATAGGTATTATACCTATAAAGGGGTAAAAAGTGAACTTGTAAAAATAGGCCTCATAAAAATAAATAAAATTCATAATAAAATACTTCATAAATTAATAAACAAATTTTATTTTTTAACCAAATTGAAATTCATCCATTTACTATTTTATTTCGATTTTTGAAATAATTTCTTGAAGATTTTTCCTGGTTGGTCCACGTGGACCAACCAGGTTGGTCTGATAGTTGACCTCGGTCAACTGTCTGACCTCCTCTTCCAGGCCTGTCAGATGCATTTTTGTCCCATCTTCTCGCCATTTTCTAGGCTCCACCTTGCACCAAATCGTGTCGACTCCTTCAGAGTTTTTGCTCCTCGATTAGTGGTGAATCACGCCCAAGTGATTTCTTGGGCTGAGGACCACTAATCGAGGCGTTTGACCCTCATTCTTCTCGCCGTCCGTCAACCCTTCAAAAGAGCTCCCCCAACTTCGATTCGAACCTAATCCTTCTTCCGCCATTTTCACCCTCAAACCCCGTGTCCTTCGTGCTCCTGGTGACAGCAGGCGTCGAATCGAGCCTGGGTTCGAGGCATTTGGTGTAGAATCGAAGTGATTCGACCCTCGCCGGAGCTCCGCCGTGCTTCATCGCCCGTCGTCTCTGGTGAGTCCCCTCCTCTTTTCTCTTCGTTTTCTTGTAGCTGTAACGTAGATTAGGTTAGTTAATTAGCAGTTTGGCTTGCCGTTCATCCCATCGCCGTGAATCGTTGATCGAACCCACGGCGGAGCTGAGCTCCGCCCATCATCTCCGGCCACCCAACGCTTCGACTCGACCTCAGACCCCCCCCCCCATTATCTTCCTCTTCGTTCCTCCATCACGCAGCACCCTTCGTTCATCTCGATCTCGCTCAGATCGAGCCCACCGGAGCTCCCCTCTCCGCCGCTCGCCGGAGCTCGTCGCTCGCACCACCAAGCGCCTCATTTAACCCATCAGACCCCGCCATTTTGTTCGTATGGTTTTTGCGCACTCACCTTGCAGGTCTGAGCCCCAGAGAAGGCTCCATCGACCTTCATCGAGCCCAGACGTCTCCGCCCAGGTCACCTTCCTTGTCCGGCCGCTTCACGCCGCCTCCGCCTTGCCGGAGGCCACCATCGGACGCGGAAGGGCCCCAGGATCCTTTTGCCCTTAATTCGGGGGCCGGAGCGGCCGTGTGTCGGCCGCAATCGCCGCTCGAAGCTCGTCGGGGAGGTGTTCTTCGTGATCCTCCCCCTGCCGTTGGATTAGAGGTCGCCTCCAGACGCCATCTACGCCGTCCGTTCATCGAGCGTCTCCAGCCGTCCGATCGACCCTTAGTGATCTAATCTCAGCCATCCACGACGAAGGGGTACGCACCATCAGATGCGCGCCACGTGGATAAGTGGGACGCCATTGGCCGCACGATCGAGCCCGTGGGTATTTTGCATTTCTCACCCACGACCATTTGTATTTACTTTTTAGTCTAAAAACTTTCGTTTGAAGTTTAAAAAGTTTTGTAATATTTGCACTCAGGCCCTCACAGTTTCACTATTTGCACTTCAGTCCACGCCACGTCACCCCACGTGACTGGGGCGCGTGACTTTTGGGTATTTTGTAGTTTTTGCCCTGAACTTTTCGTTATTTGCAATTTTATCCCTGTGCGTAGTAAATATAATATGTTTTCGGAAATATTGCATGCATGCCCTGCCGGTTCTTAATATTTGCAATTATACCCCTGTGACTGGTGTTTCACGTGATCTGTGCGTGCCTCTTTGGTGAAATTTGCTTCTGAGCCCTTTTATATTTTTATAATTACATTTATACCCCTGCCAGGCTTAGGATTTTGTGTGCTTAGCTTATTTATTTCATGCCTCATTTAATTACGAAAAATTCTCAAAAAAATAGGTTTAAGCTCATGTTTGCTTCTATTTTCACGCTATATTTTTAGTTTTTAATTTTATTGCTTTTTTATATTTATTAAAAATCAAAAACATGCTTTTTCTCTACTGTCTAGCTTAGAAAATGCCAAAAAAATATTAAAACACTTCGAAAAATTCCAAAAAAATTCCCTAGTGTCTATTCTATCATGTTTTAGTGTCAATCCAAAAACCATTAGAAATCTCAAAAGAAAAACCTTAAAAATTTGAAAAGACTCCAAAACTTCAAAAAAATTCTATAAAATCAAAGAAAACTCTAAAAAATACAAACTAAGTTCCTGTTTGTTCTAGATTTTATCCTATTTATTTTAAAATTAGTTCGAAAATTTTTGGTTGCTGTTTGATATTTTTGATTCCAGTTTTACCCCCAGCCAGCAACTTTGTCACTGTTTTCTCTTATTTCAGCAATTAAAAATACCAAAAACACCTTGAAAAATCCCCAAAAATCACAAAAATAGTAAAAAATCCTAAAAATATCAAAAACATTTAATTTCTGAATTTTTGATTATTTTTGTGCATTTTTATAAATAGTTTATCTTGTCTTTTATTCCTTTGTTCTTATTTTCCAATATTCAAAAAGAAAAAAATTATTATAAATATAAAATTATAAAAATCAGAAAATTAAAAATCAAAATACAAAATTAAAAATTAAAAAATTAAATAAATAAATAATATAAAAATTAAAAACCCACCAAAAAAGATTAGATTGGCTAAGTTGTGTATTAGACCTAGGATTGGATTTTTATCTATGCTCTACACCTTTGCTTCTTGAGTTCGACCCCTACTTGCTTGCCATTGTACATCTTTAGTAGGGTATAATAAATTTTAATCCTTGCTATTCATTCTTTGATTGATTGTGTGGGTTAATTGTTGAAGATCGAGGAGGCTTGAGTAGTCGCATCAGCGACAGTGAGTCTGATTTGTCAGACCACTATTTAGCGGCTCTCGTTTTCTCGCTTTTCATTGACCCTCAGGATCTTCGGTCGAGTCACAGTGGCTCCACCACCGTTGAGCATCGAGGCCCGACTGCCCTCGATGTGCGACGACACGAGCTGGCTTACGTCGCTTATCCTAATTCACTTCCTCCGCCATCGATTATTCTCCGATCAGGTCCGACTTCTCCCCCTTCCTTATTTTCTTTTTGATTTCATTGAATTAGTATTGTGCACCCACGTACCCTCTCTTGTCACCAATCATCTCCAAAGCTCCACCACATATTGATCATCCATGCGCTTCCCTCCGCTCACCAATTCCCTTCTCTAGAACCTCTATCACCTCCACTCCCCTTTTAGCTCGGCCTCTCCACAGACGAAGCCTAGGACCGTCGCCTTCTCTCCTTCCCGATCCCCCATTCACCTCACAACCTCCACACACGCACGCTTCGGCTATCTCTAATAGCCTTGTAGGCATTCACCTCTTCAATGTTCGGAGTTAGTGCCTCCGCTCCGACCTCCTTCACCTCCTCCGACGATCCTCCACTGCCATCTCAAGATAACACCCACCGACGCTTCCTCAGCCCACCATCGTTCTCGGCTAACATCCAAGAATCTGTCCCGATCATCAAGCACGATGGAGGAAGATGGAGGAGGAAGAGGCCACTCGTCAGAGGCATGTTATCGCGGTCACCCTCGCAGTTGTGGTCGAAGCGTAGATATCATTGGATGGTGCCCCATCAGTGGCCATCCAACGGCCCAAACAAAGCCACGCTACCCTCCCCCATTCCAGCAGGCTCGGTGGGCCAGAGCAAGGAACAAAGCATCGGGGCATGCCACATGTCCCGACCCTACAGTCGAGCCCCCAAGCCACCATCCGAGCCTAGTCGTGCACGTGCTATACGTGTGCGGCTTGGTAAATTGCATATCACCCCCCGCAGCTCCTCCATATTGCAAACATGTCTAGCCTAGGCATGTGTGCCTCATGTGTCGTGCCTGGGCAAATTGCAAAAAGGCCCCGTCGGGTCTTGTAAGTTGCAGAAATGCCCCCGCTAGGGACCTATTTGCATATTTTTCCTTTTTATTCCTCATATTTTTACTGCATTTATGCTCCTAGACTCTATTGATCATATCTTGAGTATACAAACTCCAATTGAGTTTGTTTTAGTTTCATTGTTCTCCTTATTTTATTATCTATCTAATGACATAATTTATTTCTTGATTTGAAACTTAAATTATATGGCTAAATTCTAGAGCACATAGTGTCTATTGCTCCCTTATTAAAATGTTATTTGCTCAATATTGATTTATTTTAATGCAACAACTATCTCTGAAATTGATCTTTATTTGATTTGATTGCTCAAATATTTATTTATTTTAGGGCATATTTGAATGTTGTTTCATGCATGGTTCTTTGTTTGCATCACATAGCATTATTTTGCATATCATGATACATTTCATTTCAGTTTTAATTGCCTAAAAACCAAATAAAAATACATGCATCATTCTATGCCATTGTGTTGTGTATATGCATGTTGTGTCTGCGTTTGCAAGACTTATGTCAATGAATTTAATTGCTCTGATTTAATCTTTAATTTTTAATGAATAGACTAGGAGGTTTGTGTCCCTGTATTCGACTTTGGTGGACTTGCCAAGTAAAAATTCTCCACAACATTAAAAAATTATGGTTTTTTGACGAATTGAAATATGTCTCCTATAATACAATTATCGATTATTAAAGAGGCATATTTTCAGTTCATCAATTATGTACCCTCACATTAAGAGTTTTTTCATCTCAAAATTGATTTGTGCTTATGGGGTTCATTTTTTTGTATTTTATAAGTGGTTATAGTTGTCTTGGATTTGACATTCTGCATATGATATGCTTATCACATTTGTATTTTTCACAATTCAATTGTATAAAGAATCTATTCCCAATAACTTCAACATGCAATAGTAATCATATGTGCTCAACTTTTTTGTCAGTGACATTCCATCTACTCATATGCGTTGTATAGTTATTATTTCTCTATATATTCCTTTCAATTTTAAAAGACATAAAATAACTATAAAAATAGGTACATTCATGCATTTTATGTTGCGTTGTGTATTTTTATCGACCTTAAAGTTTTTTAGTCATTTTATTATTCATATTCAAAAATAGAATTATAAGATAGAACCTTTAAAATCATAGTATTCTTTATATAATAAAAATTATATAATCTTTGAAGCATCAAACTCCATATCCCTACTATGAATACTCAACGTTACCAGAATCGCAACTTCCACTATTATGCCAATTGAAAATATTTCTAGATCTATTATTTATAACAACACAATCTTTATTTTTATTGATATGCCTAATGAAATCGAAATTATCCATTGATTTAGTAGCTCACATTCATAGTCTAATTTCCTCTTAAAGGAAAGTATGCTGAACAACCATTTTCTTATACATTGCCATTGTCCCTTACTGTAAATACAATAGATGAATGGTTATTCAAACAACTTGATTTCATATCCTAATTAGATATATTGATTCAATTATTATAATCATTAGTTAATAGTGAATATATATTGAAATAAATAGTTCCCACTTTACATGATTGGCATACCTATGATGTGAGGTATATTAATTCTTCACCACATGCTTAGTTAACTCAGACATGGGTGCGAATGACTAGGTCATCAATGGATCATTATATTTTAAATTTAAAATAAAATGAATTGAACTTGAATATTCAAAACTCAAAAGAACCAAATTTTCAATATGGATAAATTTTGAATTCGAGCAAATTCATTTAAAATGCAATTCAAGTTCAGTTTCTACACTTCTAGAATTAAACTTGGATCCAAGTAGATTCGAAGGTAATCAATTCAATTAGTATCCTTACATATCCCAAAAACTTGCCTCATAGCCTACTGAATGAAGCGACCACTGTTACTAAGTAAACGAGTAAGTTGGTTTATGAGAAAGAGAGAACAATGACCAAACACACATCATATTAATATCTTGTCAAATTGGAGAAAGTTCACAAAGCATGAGGTCCCTTATCACTATCCTCTTGGAGAATAAAGTTCTTGTTATAATCAAACTCTTTACAGTGATACTTCTCTTTATTGACTTAGTAAACTTATATAAATTTTACTAAAATAATAATAAATAGGAAGATGGAAGGATATGAGGAGGAGAGGAAACCCCCAATCTTTGGTTCTTTTTGAATGATTGCTAAGCTAATTAGACCGAAGGTGGACTAATTTGGAGTTAAACTTCAAAGATTAGGTAAATTGAGCATAAATAAATCTCATGAATCTCCAAACATCAGGTTAGAATATTCAATATTTCTTTTTTCCTTCTTTCTAAATGGTTGCTGATTTTGTTGTTTGTGAAGATGGATCATGGAGTTAAATTTGACTTGTTCAGTAAACTGATTAAAATTCCTTTTGGGAACTTTATTTTTCTCCTAATCTTAATGTACGGGCTAAAATTAAATCTTTATTTTAATATTGCCTTTCTCATTGTTTCTTTTGAAATATTTTTAATTTTATTGTTTTTAGGTTATACTATTTAGATGCAAAAAAATTGGCTGCTACAATGCTTAGAAAAGACATTAGCTATGGAAGTGGCTTTGCTATATAGTATTTGTCTTTGCTTAGTTATCACTTTAGATTTTTACCTAACATTTCATTTTAGCATCATTTGCATAGTTTAATGCAATAAGCCTCCAAATCATGAATTCTAGTTCCATGAGTAAAGGATGTGAAATATTGGTGATGAGTATATAATGCAGCTTGAATAGTCAAGTCTTGTGCTATGAATGCATAAGCATGTAAAGAATACATATGTTGAGCTCCTTCCGAGTAGACTAGTGTGTCAGAAGCCCTAAAGATGCTAGGACAATCCTGAAGTTAGTTCTGTACATATGGATATTATACTAAAACTAAGTGGCATGCAATATATCTTTTTTCTAAGTATCACAGTACCATATCCATTATTATTACAATATATTCAAGTAAAAGAAAATGAAAGTACAACATTTACACTTATTCGTAATTTTCATCAAAGGGATTAAATGCATAGTACTCTTGTTTAGGATTAGAATATATCTTCAAAAGGATCAACATCAAATGAATCAAGCAAGAGGCATTCACAAATAATGATCCTCACTAAATATATCACTAAATATATCTTCAAGCATACACTACACGGATAGTGGGTATAGAAATCTTAACCACTTTGATCAAGTAGGAGATGTTTAAATGGTTCGAGTGAGCTGACCTTGTGGTTAAGAACTACATTTGATCATTGCACGAGACTGGCAATTGAGCAAAGATCGAGTATCAAGGGAAACCAAATCTTACATAGTTTCTATTTTAGAAGTTTTACCTATATACATCTTCAAACACAAAGATCCCCACCGTAACTGCATCATCGACAAAGCGAATTGTGGATTACACACAAGCTTGCAATATTAGGACGACTAGTAAATCTGAACATGCAATTTGATGGGATGACCAAATCACTAGTCGGTTCAATCAAATAGTCAAAGCGAACTAGTCAATCGACAAATCAACTTATTGGCCAACTAGTGAAAAACTATTTTTATTTTATGTTTATATTTTTTTAAAAAATAAAGTGCATAACATACGCTTGAAATCCAATCGATACTTAAAACTTGTTAAATAATGACAAAATGAGTATGAAATATAATAATATACACAGTAAAAATTAATTTTATTTAGTTGACTTGGAAGAACCTCCACATGATCTTTATTGATTTGGAGAAGGCTTATGATTCTGTCCCACGAGAGATATTGTGGAGAGTGTTGGAGAAGAGACAAGTACATGTCCTATACATTAACCTCATAAAGGACATGTATGATAGGGCTTTATCTTGTGTAAGGACCCTGTCTGGGAAGACTGGATATTTTGACATCAACATTGGTTTACATCAAGGTTCTGCTTTGAGTCCATTTCTTTTTGCTTTGATTATGGACGAGTTGACAAGTCACATTCAGGATGAGTTACCTTGATGTATGTTATTTGCTGATGATATTGTGTTAATTGACGAGACTAGAGATGGAGTAAATGAGAAGCTTGAGGTCTGGAGACATGAGTTGAGACTAAACGATTTCGTATAAGTAGGGCTAAGACGGAATATATGGAGTGCACCTTTGATGGAAGCAATGGTGAAGGAATCGATGTGAAGATTGGTGATGATAACATTCAGAAGAGAGATTCCTTTAGATATCTGGGATCTATTCTGCAACATGATGGGGAAATTGATGGAGATGTTACTAATAGAATAAATGCCGGCTGGCTAAAGTGGAGAGGAGCCTCTGTTGTTCTCTGTGATAAGAAAATTCCTTTAAAAATTAAAGGAAAGTTTTACAAAGCAGCCGTGAGACCTACTATGCTTTATGGATCTGAATGTTGGCCTGTGAACCATAAATATGTGCAAAGAATGAATGTAGCAGAAATGAAAATGTTAAGGTGGATGTGTGGACACACACACGTAAAGATCGGATTCGGAATGATGTAATCAGAAAAAAAGTTGGTGTAGATCCAATCGAGGATAAGATGCGAGAAAATCGCTTAAGATGGTTTGGACATTTGCAAAGAAGATCAGCTGATGCACCAGTTAGGAGATGCGAGTGTTGGGATGTTGAGCCGACTAAGAGAGGGCGAGGACGGTCCAAGAAATGTTGGAAAGAGACCATACGAAGGGATCTTAGTTTTGTGGATATAAACCCGGGATTGACTCATGATAGATCTGAATGGAAGCGAAGAATCCATGTAGCCAACCCTACTTAATTGTGGGAATAGGTTTTGTTGTTGTTTGTTGTTGTTAGTTGACTTGTCATTTTAATATTCTTTTATTTTTTATCCAATGACCCTTTTGTCTAAATCCAAATACAGAATTTAGTAACGATGTTAAATTTTCAAATGATTAAAATTTTCAAAAATATATAACAAAAATGCCAAGTAATTTTTTTGGTGGGTGGGGCGTTAGTTAAAGAGGGTTGCATGGATTTTTTTCTTCCAAATTAATCCTTTTTAAACTCTTTTTGTTTCTAATAAATACATGTCAATTGCAATTACAGACCTTTGTGCTTGCCTAAGAAACTCACTCCAAAATGGAAACAAATCAGAATTCATAAATATTTAGTTTTCAAATTCACTTCTAAAACACATTACAGTCCAATTACAAGGGCGTGCAATCACAGAGGAACAAGAATGAGAGGAGAGAGAAGAGGGAGAAAGAAAAGAGGGCAAACCAAATGCTAAGATTTGGGTGAAAGATGAATGCCTCAGCAGAGTGGCTTGCTGAGACATATATTTCTACCAAATAACATCTGATAGACCAAAGGTTGCACAATTGGTTTCGCTTTCTCCTATCTATTCACAGGCCAACTTGGTGTCGAAGCTGCTCAAGCAAATAGCAAATGCTTGGAAAGCTGACAACGGATATCGGTAATCCATGGTAAATATATCCTTTCCAACCTTGCCAAATTGCAATATGATCTTGTCATGTTCCACAGGTGCAGGCTGCACTGGTGCTTGAGCACCAGAATCAGCCGGTGGCGTAGCAGCAATGAGCTGGAAATTCTTTACAGAAGCAACTGTGACACGACCACGGAAGTTTAGGCACCAGCATTGCAACTGCTCATGCCATCGCGGTGCCTTGTTCTGAAGTACCAATGGTGTGTCACTCTTGACTTCATTATCGTCCTTTGGTGCATCTCTGATGACATCTGAGAAACGAGAGCTGCTGAAATCTGTAGATTGTTCCAGAGAGGAGTTGGAGAATGACGTGCTGCGGAATGAGTCCTCAAGGGATCGTTGGAAAAGCCTCTCAGGTGGTCCAGGAACAATGCCTCCAGCTTCCAGAGACGAAGCTGGAATGGAGTACATGGTACAGTTCATACGGCGGGGACCTCTGTTTCCAAGAACATTCAGCTCATATGTAACATGGGCAATCTTGAAGTTGCCAGAGGGAACCTTTGGGGAGACTTTCCTCGAGTAGAACCTTCGGCTGGTGCGACCAGGAGAGTTCACGGTCCCATTATAAGGGGGCTGTGAATCGTAGATTAAGAACTTAGTGCCAAGGAAATTTGACCTGTAGATAGGAATGAAAATGGCATCATGATACCACAATAACGTAATAGTCTTTTTTCCAGGAATTTATCATTAATACATATTTTCTTACCTCAACTTCCCAATGAATGCATGGCTGCTTTTAGATACTCTATTTGATTGCATGGAAATAACATACTCAGTGTAGGTAGCGCGACGGATTCTTTTCGCTGAGAGAAGGAACTTTCCATTTTCAACGAGCAAAGCTGCCGACAAAATTCAAGTAAAGCACATTCTTATGTTTGTGAAATATTTATTGGTTACAGGAAAAGAAGATGTGGCAGAAAAGAGCAGCAAAAAGTAAGCACCTGCTGAAAAGTAGATGTTGCATATGCTTAGACATGCAGAAATACACAACTACGAATTTAAAAACGTGAAAAACTTTATCAATGGAAGGGGAAAACTACGGGAGGATTGCCCTGGAACACAAGAATTATTTTTCATTTTCTAAAAAAAGGGGGATAAATTATATATAGGCATATAGAGTTAAATGGATCCGCATGATCCAATAACCCGTTAACAATATAATAACTCATTAGTGTAAGCTTTTAGTTGAGACTGTGGGATGAGAGAACTTTTCTTGCGCCTCGAGAAAAACTATTGCCAGAAAGGCTAGTTCCAGGCAGATCTCTTGATTCTTGGAACGATTGTGAGCTTCTGTATACCATGAATGTCAACCATTCTCATTGAGAAGAAGCAGGGGACTAGTGCGAAGTCCACTAAGGAGAAGATAAAAGGAGGTACTTTTCCTCGAGGAAGTTTCCGGATGTTTTTTAGAGAAGAATTACCCGATCTTTTCACCAATCTCGACAAGTAGAGTGAAAAAAAATGGAGAGGGCTGTCGAGAGGCAGTGTTGACCTCCGGGTCTTTTCCAGATTTCTCTTTGGACAGGCGAATCTTCCTTTTATTTTGCTTTCCATTGATTAATCAATGAAGTAATATAGAAGTCTCAAGGTAAATTATTATTAAATCATAGCCAAAGAGCTTGTGACAGCTACTAGCTAGTAATTCTATAACGTAGTAAACATCAGGGAGTTCAACTGGATCTTTACCAATTGCAAATGTTGTTCTGAGCACAACACTAACCAGGGAAGTGAGCTACCGCTAGGTGACTCCATTAGCATTGCTTTAAAGAAGAGCACAGTTGTGAAAAACTAGAAGCCAGATAGTTTTTTAAAGCATCAATACCCTACATTTCCTAATTCACAAAAGGTAAGAATGATGTAGTTTTTGCTGAAACATGTACCCATCTTATTTCGCACCAGTTCACCTAAATTTTTTTTTCTCACTCACACCCCAACCTCTGCTTGAACTGTTTATATCCCTCCTCCCTAGCCACCTTGCCTAATACATCTATAACTTTATTGTCGGGAACTCATATTCTATATACTTCATTGTTGCTCTGATAACTCGAAAACCCTTACACCTCTATAGACTCCCTCCAATGTTAAAGAGTCGTATTAACTTCATATCTTGCTTCATTCACCAAGACAATCTGCATATGCAAACAACATTGACTACTGCATACAATGTGTTTTATTACTCCATAGTCCATCCACAACCAACGGGCAAAGTTAAGGAATCGAGTTAATCATTGACGTCAATAGAAACTGAAAACTTATTGCATCATACATATCTCTCATATTAAGTTAACATTAAACACGCATCATTCTCTTCTCTAAAATTCCCTTCAAGCCTTTTCTCGATACAGTATCACAAGACTATCAATTGGTGTTTCTCGATTGGACTATCATAAATTCTATGCAAGCTTGTTCTCCACATCAAAAAAGACTAAATGAAGGCCCTTTTTACTATTAAAAACTTAATTCAAACACATTAGGATGTATAATCACTCAGTTGTAGGCCTACCACGTATTTCAAAATTGGTTCCAAGACTTGCCTCCATCTCCTTTTAGTTACCATCTTATAAAACTTCATTATATGACTCAAATTTAAGACATATAAAATATAATATACATAGTTATATTATATATCTCCTTTATTCTTATATAAGGGTATAATAACACTTTTTCTCAACCACACTACCAGATTTTTCATTTTTGTAGAGCAACAAGCACACAAAGAGAGACGGTAGTTAACGTAACCCTCCACACCAGAAGGGAAAACCATGGGGAGAAAATGATCGTGTTGCTCACAACAATTAGGGCTTTCGTTTCTTTTATTTTTCTTATCGCTTGAAATGTGAGGGGGAGAGATACATACATGCCCAAGGTAAAACGGATCCCCTCCCATGATCCGCTTACCCGTTTACATGACACTCTACCTCAAATTAGGCATAGAGATCAAACATGCCCAACTTGCCAACATTCTTCTCAAACTTGTCATTTGACAGCCCTTGGTAAAGACATCAACAACTTGCTCTTCCGTTTTTATATAAGGCAGAACCAATCCCTTGGAATCGATTCTTTCTTGGATGAAGTGACGATCAATATCAACATGTTTTGTTCTGTCATGCAACACATAATTGTTGGAAAGACTTATGGCCTTACTTATTGTCACAGAATAGTTTCATACGCATATCTAGATCAATACCAATGCCGGTCAAGATAATCTTGAGCCACAACATCTCTGTGACACCGATCGCTACAGCTTTGTACTCAGCTTCAGCACTTGACCTCGCACAAATAGATTATCGTTTACTCCTCAAAGTAACAAGGTTGACATGTTCAGTCATCTTGAGTGCATCCTGTCTATAAGAAAATGCACTTGTGAGAACCACCTCTCCCTAGAATCGTTTAGAAAGGTTTCTTTGAAATAAGATCACTCTGCTAACTTCAAGATATGTGTTCTTCCGTTCTGCAACACCGTTATGTTGAGGGGTATAACTGTAAGAAATCTCATGAATAGTTCATTTAGCACTAAACATCTCTTGCAGCTCATTAGATAAATATTCACGAGCATTATCAGACCATGTTTGATCATGTTGACGCATATAAGATAATTGTATCTCTTTGATATTTTATTTTCTTGTTATTCTCTTTATGTAATTTACCCATAGGCTACTCTCCTATATAAGAGAGCCTAGGGCTATGGAATAGACCATCTCATTCATGTTTCCCAACATGGTATCAGAGCGACGGTCCTAGACCGGAGTTCTCGAAACCCTAACCCTAACCCACTCCACCCGCCGGCCTCTCCTCTCTCTCTCTCTAATCGGCGCCGCCCATATCAGCCGATCGGCGGCGATCTAATCTTCTCCGACCTTCGGTGCTCCTGGGCTCCTCGCGCATCGCGCGCTGTGCTCCTCCTCGCGCATCGCGCGCTGTGCTCCATGCGCGTAGCGCATCTCGCGCATCTCGCGCATCACGCGCGTCGCTCCTCGCGCATCTCTGCGCAACTGTGCGCGACTGTGCGCATAGCCCTTAGCGCGCCTCGCGTGCCTCTGCGCGACTGTGCGCACTGCTGCACAATCTGCGCACTGTGGGACAGCGTGCGCCAGTGCACGCAATAGCGTCAACAGTTGCGTGATCTTCTGTGCGCCTGCAACAGCGTGCGCCTGCACCAGCCCCGATACCTGCATGATCTTCTGTGCACCTCCAGATGCGTGCGCGCGTGCTCCTTGCACGTGCCTACGTGCCCTAAGCCCCAAACCCTAGGGCACACATCTTGATCTACATGGGGTTAGTTGCTTGACGTCTACACACGCAACTAATCCCGTCTATGTCATTGTAGACAAAGATTATCTTCTCTCAGTCGCTCCAGTCTTCCGTCTCCAGTATGTCAGAAAGCAAGGCAGATATCCCATCTATGGGCGCATTTCGTGGTCCAGCGCCCATTGTCAAGATGGATGGTACGAACTATGAACTGTGGGCAATGCAGTTCATGAGTATGATGAAGTCTACAGGTAAGAAGCACATTCTTACCGAGCCCGAGCCTGCAGAGAAGACTGGAGTCTATGCCTCGTGGGAGGCCGATGATGCATATGCCAAGGTGTGGCTATCTGGCACATTGGCTATTGAAATCGCCAATGACATTCTACATCAACCTACAACCAAAGACATGTGGGATATCCTAGCAGCAACATATTCTCAGGCAAAGAAC
Organism: Ottelia alismoides; assembly: GCA_037367405.1. Classification (NCBI taxonomy): domain Eukaryota; kingdom Viridiplantae; phylum Streptophyta; class Magnoliopsida; order Alismatales; family Hydrocharitaceae; genus Ottelia; species Ottelia alismoides. The sequence goes on along the minus strand of JAZKJV010011380.1, from coordinate 410,999 downwards.
GAGACGAAGATCCTGCAACTACAACATGATATATTCACGATAAAGCAGAACGGCCGTCCTTTACATTCTCTCTATACATCATTGAGAGGGATGTTCGAGAAGCTCTATAGCTTCATGCATCTTACCGCCATGCCAGAACAATAGAAGACATACAGGAATGCGACGATGGTGGGTGTATTTCTCGCTGCACTTGATCCAGAGTATGAGGCAGCACGTTCACAGATTTTGGCGGACTCGACTATTCCTCCCATGGAGGAAGCTTTTCACAGATTGAGTAGGATCACAGTGCCTTCAGCAGCCGCGAGTCAGAATCCCTCAGCTATGGCGGCCAACAGAGGCCGCGGTCTTCATCACCAGGGCCGTGGACGTACTCCTCGTGGAAGGGGTGGCCGCACTAGGCCAACATGCTCATATTGTCACCGAATCGGACATACTGAAGACACAAGCTACTCGAAGCATGGATTCCCTGCATCTGCACGAGCCGCTGAGCAGATAGAGCCCCCGTCTGCTGCTACACTGGATCAACGATTTGATGATCTGGTTGCCCGCCTCAGGGGCATTATCCCACCATCTGGTCCAGCACCGACTACAGAGAGTCATACTGATGCTGCTGCTTCTGCCTCTGCCTCTACGAGTACTTCAGGTAGTACACTTGCACTCCACAGTAGTAGATCGGATACATTGCCATGGATCATGGACTCGGGCGCTACACATCATCTATGTGGCGACCAGAGTCTACTTACAGGATACTTCTGGGTGTTCCAATGCCGATCATTCCTTGTTTGTACAGAAGACGACGAGAGGTATCATTGTAATCATGGTTTATGTTGATGATATCTTGATTACAGGTGATGATGACCAGGGCATTAAGCAGGCAAAGGAAAGGCTGGGGACCGAGTTTGTCACCAAGGACTTGGGAGTCCTTAGATATTTTCTGGGGCTGGAGTTTGCTAGAAATCCATATGGATTAGTCATGTCACAGAGGAAGTATGTCACAGATCTACTGAGTGAGACAGGTATGTTAGGGTGTCGACCTGCTACGACACCAATGGATCCTAGCATGAAGCTGTATGATGATGACACAGAAGAGGTGGATAAGAGAAGGTACAGAGAACTGGTAGGCAAACTACTGTATGTCACGATCACTAGACCTGATATATCATTTGCAGTGAGTCGTGTGAGCCAGTTCATGGAGCAACCACGTCAGGCCCATATGGATGCAATACACATGATTCTGAGATATTTAAAATCATCTCCAGGTGCAGGCTTGCTATTTAAGAAAGGAAAGGAGATCTCTATCACAGCATGTGCGGATGCAGACTATGCAGGATGCCCCAAGGACAGGAAGTCAACATCAGGATTTGCAGTCTATGTTGGAGATGCTATAGTTTCGTGGAAGAGCAAGAAGCAGACAGTAGTAGCTAGATCCAGTGCTGAATCCGAATACAGGGCTATGGCCCAGGCTAGCACAGAAATTATGTGAGGGAAATCCTTACTTGCAGATCTATGTCTTGATATACCTCTTCCTATGATGTTGGAATGTGACAATCAGGCCGCCTTGTTCATTGCAAATAACCCAGCTTTTCATGAGAGGACCAAGCACATTGAGGTCGACTGTCACTACATACGTGACATGATTCAGAAGGGGTTCATTGCTACATCTCACGTCACATCAGAGAATCAGACTGCTGATATTTTCACCAAGGCATTACTTAGAGGCCCATTCCAGAAGTGTGCGTCCAAGCTGAGCATGATTGATATCTATGCTCCATCTTGAGGGGGAGTGTTGACGCATATAAGATAATTGTATCTCTTTGATATTTTATTTTCTTGTTATTCTCTTTATGTAATTTACCCATAGGCTACTCTCCTATATAAGAGAGCCTAGGGCTATGGAATAGACCATCTCATTCACGTTTCCCAACAGATCACTTTCAAGTATTGTTTCTTAATAAGATTGAAGAACTTTTTCAATGGTGCTGACTACTTCCCCACGATCACGGAGTAAATAGACAAATGTGCTTCTAGAATAGTCATCAATAAAAATAATGAAGTACTTGTAACCATTATGAGAGGGAATATTAGAGGGAGACCAAACATCAATGTAAACAAGCTCAAACAACTCACTTGTCTTTCTCTCAGAAACGTGATAAGTTGTACGAGTGTGCTTTGTCTTCAAACATACGCGATGCACTAAGTCAATAGAGTTCAAGTCTTCAAATAATACATGAAATAACTCTTTAAGATAACCGAACTGAAGATGACCATCACGTTCGTGCATTTGAATGACTTAACACTTACACTCATCTTGTTCTTTCTTCCTTGAATCATAGTCTTTAAAGCGGTTGCTACTTTAATTAGTAGATGATACAAATCATCAAAAACTAAACCGATCTCAATTCTCTTTCCTTTCACAAAGCCTTGCAGCATGCGACGATCAAAAGAAAAGACAAGTTCACAGTTCAATTCTTTTGTTATCTTGCTAACAAACAAGAGATTAGAGGCATGTCTAGAACATGATGTGCATTATGGATAGCAAATTTATCAAGAAGAGAAACACTTCCTTTCCCTGCAAGCGTGACATAAGATCCATCAGCAAGGGCTACATAGTCTTCGTCAGAGGCCAATTTATAGGCTCTATAGAGCTTTGGAACATCCATCATATGATTAGAGTCACCGCTATCAATTATTCATAAGAAGTCTCATAAATAGTTCCTTTAACACTAAACAGTTCTTACAGCTCTGTGGACAAATATTTACGAGCATTATCACACCTGAAATGTTTGATCACTTTCAAGTATTGTCTTAATAAGATTGAAGAACTTTTTCGCAGTGTTGACTACTTCCCCATGATCACGAAGTAAACAGACAAATGTGCTTATAAAATAGTCATCAATTAAAATAATGAAGTACTTGTAACCATTATGAGTGGAAATATTAGCGGGACCCCAAACATCAAAGTGAACAAGCTCAAACAACTCACTTGTCTTTCTCTCAGAAACATGATAAGTTGTACGAGTTTGCTTTTCCTTCAAACATAAATGACACACTAAGTCAGTAGAGTTCAAGCCTTCAAATAATACATGAAATAACTCTTTAAGATAACCGAACTGAAGATGACCAAGGCGTTCGTGCCATTGAATGACTTGACGCTTACACTCATCTTGTTCTTTCTTCCTTGAATCACAGTCTTTAAAGCAGTTGCTACTTTAATTAGTAGATGATACAAAGTCATCAAAAACTAAACCGATCTCAATTCTCTTTCTTGTCACAAAGCCTTGCAGCATGCGACGATCAGAAGAAAAGACAAGTTACAGTTTAATTCTTTTGTTATCTTGCTAACAAACAAGAGATTAGAGGCATGTCTGGAACATAAAGTGCATTATGGATAGTAAATTTATCAAGAAGAGAAGCACTTCCTTTCCCCGCAAGTGTGACATAAGATCCGTCAGCAAGGGCTACATAGTCTTTGCCGGAGGCCAATGTATAGGCCCTACAGAGTTTGGATCATCCGTCATATGATCAGTGGCACTGCTATCAATTATTCATAAGAAGTCTCATGAATAGTTCCTTTAGCACTAAACAGTTCTTGCAACTCATTAGACAAATATTCACGAGCATTATCAGACCTGAAATGGTTGATCACTTTCAAGTATTGTCTTAATAAGATTGAAGAACTTTTTCAATGGTGCTGACTACTTCCACACGATCACGGAGTAAATAGACAAATGTGCTTCTAGAATAGTCATCAATAAAAATAATGAAGTACTTGTAACCATTATGAGAGGGAATATTAGAGGGAGACCAGACATCAATGTGAACAAGCTCAAACAACTCACTTGTCTTTGTCTCAGAAGCGTGATAAGTTGTACGAGTGTGCTTTGTCTTCAAACATACGCGACGCACTAAGTCCATAGAGTTCAAGTCTTCAAATAATACATGAAATAACTCTTTAAGATAACCAAACTGAAGATGACCAAGGCGTTCGTGCATTTGAATGACTTAACGCTTACACTCATTTTGTTCTTTCTTCCTTGAATCATAGTCTTTAAAGCGGTTGCTACTTTAATTAGTAGATGATACAAATCATCAAAAACTAAACCGATCTCAATTCTCTTTCCTGTCACAAAGCCTTGCAGCATGCGACGATCAAAAGAAAAGACAAGTTCACAGTTCAATTCTTTTGTTATCTTGCTAACAAACAAGAGATTAGAGGCATGTCTGGAACATGAAGTGCATTATGGATAGCAAATTTATCAAGAAGAGAAACACTTCCTTTCCCTGAACCGTGACATAAGATCCATCAGCAAGGACTACATAGTCTTTGTCGGAGGCCAATTTATAGGCTCTATAGAGTTTTGGATCACCCATCATATGATTAATGACACCGCTATCAATTATTCATAAGAAGTCTCATAAATAGTTCCTTCAACACTAAACAGTTCTTACAGCTCCTTAGACAAATATTCACGAGCATTATCACACATGAAATGTTTGATCACTTTCAAGTATTGTCTTAATAAGATTGAAGAACTTTTTCGCAGTGTTGACTACTTTCCCATGATCACGAAGTAAATAAACAAATGTGCTTATAAAATAGTCATCAATAAAAATAATGAAGTACTTGTAACCATTATGAGTGGAAATATTAGCGGGACCCCAAACATCAAAGTGAACAAGCTCAAACAACTCACTTGTCTTTCTCTCAGAAACATGATAAGTTGTACGAGTTTGCTTTTCCTTCAAACATAAATGACACACTAAGTCAGTAGAGTTCAAGCCTTCAAATAGTACATGAAATAACTCTTTAAGATAACCGAACTGAAGATGACCACGGCGTTCGTGCCATTGAATGACTTGACGCTTACACTCATCTTGTTCTTTCTTCCTTGAATCACAGTCTTTAAAGCAGTTGCTACTTTAATTAGTAGATGATACAAAATCATCAAAAACTAAACCGATCTCAATTCTCTTTCTTGTCACAAAGCCTTGCAGCATGCGACGATCAGAAGAAAAGACAAGTTACAGTTTAATTTCTTTGTTATCTTCGTAACAGACAGGAGATTAGAGTCATGTCTGGAACATAAAGTGCATTATGGATAGCAAATTTACCAAGAAGAGAAGCACTTCCTTTACCCGCAAGTGTGACATGAGATCCGTCAGCAAGGGCTACATAGTCTTTGTTGGAGGCCAATGTATAGGCCCTACAGAGTTTGGATCATCCGTCATATGATCAGTAGCACTGCTATCATTTATTCATAAGAAGTCTCATGAATAGTTCCTTTAGCACTAAACAGTTCTTGCAACTCCTTAGACAAATATTCACGAGCATTATCAGACATGAAATGTTTGATCACTTTCAAGTATTGTGTCTTAATAACATTGAAGAACTTTTTCACAGTGTTGACTACTTCCCCACGATCACGAAGTAAATAGACAAATGTATTCTAGAATGGTCATCAATGAAAATAATGAAGTACTTGTAACCATTATGAGTGGGAATATTAGAGGGACCCCAAATATCAAAGTGAACAAGTTCAAACAAGTCACTTGTCTTTCTCTCAGAAACATGATAAGTTGTACGAGTGTGCTTTGCCTTCAAACATACACGACACACTAAGTCCATAGAGTTCAAGTCTTCAAATAATACATGAAATACTCTTTAAGATAACCGAACTGAAGATGACCAAGGCATCCGTGCCATTGAATAACTTGACGCTTACACTCATTCTTGTTCTTTCTTCCTTGAATCACAGTCGTTAAAGCGATTGCTACATTTAATTGTAGATGATACAAATTATCAAAAACTAAATCGATACCAATTCTCTTTCCTATCACAAAGCCTTGCAGCATGCGACGATCAGAAGAAAAGACAAGTTCACAGTTCAATTATTTTGTTATCTTGCTAACAGACAGGAGATAAGAGGCATGTCTGGAATATGAAGTGCGGTATGGATAGCAAATTTATCAAGAAGAGAAACACTTCATTTCCCCGCAACTGTGACATGAGATCCGTCAGCAAGGGCTACATAGTCTTTGACGGAGGCCAATTTACAGGCCCTACAGAGTTTTGGATCACCCATCATATGATCAGTGGCACTGTTATCAATTATTCACTCAAGTTTTGGACCAAAGAGTGTCTCCCCCTCTTTTGAGCCTCAAAAAAAAGTTTTGGATCATGTGACATGAGAGAAAAAGCACACCAATACAACCTTGAAATTTCAACAAAGCCAACTTTTGAGCAATGAAGTAGTTTAGTTAAGGAATGAACAAGCCAAGAAGCAAACTGTCATGTCAAGAAACAATCGGTCAAATGTCAGTACAAGCCCAAGATAACTAACACGAACACTTTGCAACCCAAGAAGAAGAGAGGCAAAACAACTGCACTAGAATTGGAGCCAAATGGCATTCACAACGTAGTCCAAGCTCTAATCAAACCACAATCAACAAGGGATGAGCGCATGGATGTTTTCAGCCCTACTTCAACTGATCCCAACAACGAGCAAAGGAAACAAATCCCAGCCAACACGTAAAAGGACCTTTAGGAGGAGTCCTAATAATGTTAAACATCATCAGCCTCCTTTAACATTGCATTAGACCTTTGCGGCATTTTGTCGAACACTTGGTGGACAACAATATACAACCCAATTCTCTCCGGCAAAAGAGGGGTAGAAATGTCCCAAGAAACAGACTACATGTCTATAACAGCACTCAAGAGCACAAAGCTCACACCAAGGGTCGTTCCCCTAAGAATCATGGAACTTACCTCACAACACCAATGGAGCTTGGATCAATTTTATATGCCTTCAGACCTCAGCACAGCTCCACAAGATTGTGGAGTGGTTGCCGCAATGTTATATGATGGACCAGCGACGGGAGAAATCAAAAACCAACCACAAAAAAATCCAACACAGTGGATATCAATTTCCAGCACCTCAAGCATCGGAAGATGCAATCCAAGGCCTCAACGAGGCTCTGATACCATGTACAACAACAAACACGCAAAGAGATGGTAGTTAACATGGAAACCCTCCACACTGGAAGAGAAAAAAAATACAGGGAGAAAATGTCCATATTGCTCACAACAACTAGGACTTTTATTTCTTTTGTTTTTCTTATCACTTGAAATGGGAAGGGGAGAGATACATATATGCCCAAGGTAAGACGGATCTCCCAAGATTTGCTTACCCGTTTATATGACACTCAACAATTTTCTAAGCCTCATTCACCTCATTTCTTTTTATATATCAATACAAACAAGGTTCAGGTGGACTTCATAGTTTGTTAGTCTCCCTAAAGTGATATCCACATTATCATTTTTATGACAAAAAACCTACTAAAACAATTCTTCTTGTTGAAAGAATGGAATGACTTGTTATTCAAGAGACCCTAGGGCTCTCTTATATAGGAGAAAAGCCATGGGTTAATTGCATGAGAGGTACGTAAAGAAAATGCAAATAAGAAATAACTATAAAGAGATACAACTATCTCAACACTCCCTCTCAAGCTGGAGCATATATGTCTATCATGCTCAGCCTGGAACATCTCTGGAATAGGCCTTCTTGGGAAAATCATCGATAGTAGTTTATTCCATTAGTCCTAGGCTCTCTTATATAGAGGAGAAGCCTATGAGCAAATTACATAAAGCAGACAAGAAGAAAGGAAATAGATAAAAAGAGTACAAAAACAAAGGAATATAGAAACATATCTCTACACTCCCCCTCAAGATGGAGCATAGATTTCTATCATGCTCATCTTGGATGAACACTTCTGAAATGATCCTCTAAGGCCTTTATGAAAATGTCTACCGTCTGGTCTCCTGAGCTAACATGAGATGTAGATATGAATTCCTTCTGAATCATGTCACGTATATAGTGACAATCAACCTCAATGTGCTTCGTCCTTTCGTGGAATGCAGGATTATTAGCAATGAACGAGGCAGCATGATTGTCGCATTTTAGCGACATGGGAAGAGGTACATCTATATGTAGATCTGTAAGGATTGCTCGAATCCACATCATTTCTGTACATGCTTATGCCATATCCCTATACTCCAATTCAGCACTAGATCTAGCAACTATGGCTTTCTTCTTGCTTTTCCATGAGACAAGTGAATATCCGACAAATATAGCAAATCATGTTGTGGACTTCCTGTCCTTGGGGCACCCTACAGAATCTGCATATGCTGAGATAGTTATGGTGCCACCTCTTTTGAATAGCAACCGTGCACCTGGAGATGATTTAAGATACCTTAGTATCATTTGTATAGCATCCATATGTACATGATGAGGTTGTCCCATGAACTGGCTCATCCGACTGATAGCAAATGAAATATCGGGTCTGGTAATGGTAACGTAAAGAAGCTTTCACACCAGTTTTTGTATCTTCTCTTGTCAATCTCATCAGTATCATCTTTATATAGCTTTATGCTTGGATCCATTGGTGTGGTGGCAGTCGACATCCAAGTATACCCGTGTCACTTAGCAAATCAGTGACATATTTTCTCGGAGCCATCACTAACCCATGTTCATTTCTAACAAACTCCAGTCCCACAAAGTATCCAAGAGGTCCAAGATCCTTGATAACAAATTCACAACCCAGGAATTCTTTCGCCCTCTTTATTTCTTGTATATCATCTCCTATAATAAGTATATCATCAGCATATACTATAATGGCAATCATACCTCTGGAGGTTCTTTGTATGAAAAGTGAACGGTATGCATTTGACTGTTTGAACCCCTGCTTCTCAAACAAATCTGAGAGCTTCTGGAACCAAGCTTGTGGGCTCTGCTTAAGGCCATAGATTGCCTTACGAAGTCTACACAACTGTGAACCTTCCTCTCAGCAGCAAATCCATGTGGCTACTGCATGTAGACTTCCTCCTGAAGATCACCATACAAAAATACATTCTTGACATCAAGTTGAAACAAGGGCTAATCTCGAACCACAACAACTGATAAAAGAATCTGTAGAGTAGAATGTCGAGCAACATGAGAGAATATGTCAAGATAATCCACCCCATATGTCTGAGTAAAGCCACGCGCTACTAGTCGAGCCTTGTACAGATCAATACTGCCATCTGTATAAAGACCCATTTGCAACTCACAATAGACACCCGAATGGGGGCTGAGACCAGACTCCAAGTGCCTCTGGACTTGAGAGCCGTCATCTCCTCCTCCATAGCTACACGCCACCTGCTACCTGTCAATGCCTCATGGTAAGTCTGTGGTATGGCAACGGTGGACAAAGCAGCAACAAACCTTCCAAAGTCACCCGTCAGACGCTCGAAGGTGATATGAGAAGCAATCGGATATGAGGCACATAAGCGCTTTTGCTTTCTAATAGCAATAGGTAAATCGAGATCATCATCATCAATTCTATCACCAACATGATCATCAACCTCCTGAGATAACCCCTGTTGAGAAACAATATTAAGTCCCATCATTAGAAACAATGTTATCAGAACTAACCTAGGGCGTGCTGCGTGACGGACCATGAGCATGAGCAGGAGCTGGTCATCGACTGTAGTGATTTGGTAGTAGTGGAATCAAAACAATGGGAGGTGGTGGGGTTGGTGGTGATGGAGGAGGTGGTAATGGAGTTGGTGAGGAAGGAGGTTGGCGCAAGAGTGGTGGTGGAGTATAGACCTTATTATCCGAATTTGAAGGTGTCAATATGTTACATGTAGGAGAAAAATACATAATAAACTCAAAAAATGTGACATCTACGCTGACATAATACCTTCTGTGTAACGTATCATAACAACGATAACCCTTCGGAGTTCTGGAGTACCCGACAAAGACACATTTGATAACCCTAGGAGAGAGCTTCTCAATCCCTAGAGACAATCAATGGACAAATGAAACAGATGCAAAAACACGAGGGCTAAGAGAGAACAACTCCTTGTCAGCAAAAACAACTGAAAAAAGGATCTTCTCTCCCAACACTGACGAGGGCATGCGGTTAATGAGATAACACGCTGTGAGAACCGCATCACCCCAGAAAGAGTGAGGAGCACAGCTTTGGATCAGGAGGGTACGGGTGACATCAAGAAGATGATGGTGCTTTCTTTCAGCAACACCGTTCTGTTGAGATGTATATGCACATAATTACCATTAGATGATAAGAATAGAGAGAGCACATGAGTACAGAATTCAAGCGCATTATCAGTCCTTACAATTTTGACAGAGGCTGAAAAAACGTTCTGCACTTCTCTAATGAAATTGATTATTGCATTTCCAGCTCCAGATTTATTCTTCAACAAGAAAACCCAAGACAAACGACTAAAATCATCCACAACAACTAATAGAATGTGTCCCAGATGATCGAGAACACGACTTGGACCCCAAATGTCTATCTGGAAAAAACCAAAAGGGGAGCTACTACTCCTACTCTGATGACTAGGGAAGACAAACGGATGATGCTTCCCTAACTGACATGCCTCACAATTGAATAACGCGCGGAGTGAAATCTGAGGAAGGACTTGACGCAGTTTCTGAAACGGGAGATGACTGAAGCGCAGATGCTAAAGAAAAGGGGAAACCGGTCTAGTGGAATGGGAGGATAGGCCAGCATACAGTGTTTGGACCAGTCGATAGAATCCACCCTGCTTACGGCCACATCCAATCACTCTGCTTGTAAGAATGTCCTGAAACACAAGAGATGATGGGTCAAATATTGCTCGACAATTTAAATCCTTAGTAATCAGACTGAAAGACAATAAATTCATTGATAAATCAGAAGCATGCAACATATTCTACAATCGCATAGAGGGTGTCAAGGTGATCTCCCCTTGTCCCGTGATAGGGAAATGTGTCATGTTTGCTGTGACCACAGTCTGTCCTGGAGGAACCTGTCTGTAGGCTATGAGCTGATCTCTATCTCCACACAAGTGATGTGTGGCTCTAGAATCAATAATCCATTCTGAGATATCTGAACCATGATAAGAATTATAGGCATGAACACTACCTGAGGTACTAGCTCCTGCAGTAGCAGCAAAGTCCGAGTTGTTCTCTGAAGTGGATGAGGTACTAGTAGGTGCCACAATGTCTCTTAGTCGAGACACAAGCTCATCATATCACTGATCTAATGTGGGTGGAGCAGCCGGATGCTGGACCTGCTGTGCTACATGTGCTGACACTGGGAAACCATGCTTGGAGTAGCATGTATCTTTTGTATGACCAGATCTGTGACAATAGGTACAAGGTGGTCCACGACCACATCTACCTCTACCCCGTGATGCCCGTCCACGGAACTGAGATGAACCGCCTCTTCCACGAGAGGTCGTGGTAGAGGAATTTGGCATTGGTGTTGGAATATTGATCCTGCTCAATCTACGGAAGGCCTCCATGGGAGGAATGGTGGCATCAGCTAGTATATGGGAGGAAGCAGCTTCATACTGTGAGTCAAGAGAAGCCAGAAATACTCCAACCATTGTAGCAGTCCGGTATGTCTTCAACTGCTCTGGAGTAGCTGTGAGAGGCACGGAGCTATGAAGCTTCCCAAACATCCTGCGCAAGGGAGTATAGTGTGCATGTAGGGGTCGACCATTCTGCTTTATAATGAAGATGTCATGCTGGAGCTATAGAATTTTAGTCTCATTCTTTTCATGTGAATACGTGGCAGCAAGAATATCCCACATGGCTTTGGCAGTGGGCTGGTACAGGACATCGTTTGCAATGTCAGGTATCAAGGTACCAGACAACCATACATGCGCATGTGCATCATCAGCCTCCCATGAGGCATACAGCCATGTCTTCTTCGTCGGCTCTTCCACGGTAAGAATATACTTCTTACCCACTGACTTCATTAGGCTCATGAATTGCATGCCCCACAACTCGTAATTCGACCCATCCATCTTGACTATGGATGGTGGACCTCTAAAGGCGCCCGTGGTGGGGATATCAATCTTGTTCTCTAACATCTTGCAGATCGAAGAAGAAGAGGATCGTAGACTTTGACAAAATAAATATCTACACTGACATAAGGGAAGTTGGTTACATGTGTAGTCTCAAATCGCAACCAACCCCCTCATAGAAAAAACCGGCGCGGCAGCGACATAGGTCGCAGAAGATGTGTCGACCGCTTGAAGGAGGGTGGTAGAAGGATAGTCGTTGCGTTACGTAGCAGGGGCCACTGGTGGCGTTAGTCGCTGGCTACGGTGGCCTTGCGGGCCTACGGGGGGGGCGGGGGGGCTGTGGGCAGCGGCCGGCTCCGTGCAAGAGGGCATGGGGTGGGGCTAGGGTTTTGGGTACAAGAGCTCCGATTTAGGACCGCCGCTCTGATACTATGTTGGGAAAAGTCATTGAGAGTAGTTTATTCCATGAGCCCTAGGCTCTCTTCTATATAGGAGAGGCCTATGGGCAAATTACATAAAGCAGATAGGAAGAAATGAAATAGATAAAAAGAGTACAGAAACAAAGGAATATAGAAACACATCTCTAATGGGCCTCTAGTACGAGCTTTGGTGAATATATCAGCAGTTTGATCTCCAGCAGAAACATGAGAAGTGGATATGAGACCCTCTGGATCATGTCTCTGGTATAGTGGCAATCCACCTCTATATGCTTGGTTTGTTCATGGAATGCAAGATTATTTGCAATAAAAAGTGTTGTTTGATTGTCACATAGAAGCTGCATGGGAAAATGTACATCAATAGCAAGATCAGTCAAAACCGACCTAACCTACATCATCTCTGTACTTCCCTAAGCCATGGCCATGTACTCGGACTCTGCACTACATCTAGCAACCACTGTCTGCTTCTTACTTTTCCATGAAACGAGTGAGCTCCCAACAAAAATAGCAAAATCAAAAGTAGACTTCCTGTCCCTAGGGCATCCTGCATAATCTACGTCTGCACACGTTGTCACCTCAAGAGAAGTATCCCTGCTGAATATAAGACCAGTACCAGATGAAGATTTCAAATATCTCAAAATCATGTAGATAGCATCCATATGAACCTTCCAGAGCTACTCCATGAACTGGCTCATCTTGCTTACAACAAAGGATATGCATGGCCTGGAGATAGTAGCATAGAGAAGCTTGTCAACAAGCTCCATGTATCTCATCTTGTCTACTTCCTCAGTGTCTTCATCATATAACCTTATGCTCAGATCCATAGGGGTAGTAGCAGGCTTACACCCTATCATCACGGTTTCAAGTAGAGGATTAGTAATAAACTTCCTCTGGGCCATCACAAGACCCCATTGGTTCCCAATGAACTCTAATCCAAGTAACGAAGACTACCAAGATCCTCGGTCACAAATTGTTGACCTAGGAACTCCTTAGCAACCTGAATGCACTGCTCATCATCACCTGTGACAATAATATCATCAACATAAACCAGAATATCAACAGTACCTCTCTGTGTCTTCTAGACAAACAATGAATGATCTGCAATGGATCGTGCAAACCCCTGTTTCTCAATCAATTCTGACAGCTTATGGTACCAAGCTCTCGGACTCTGCTTCAGGTCATAAATCATCTTGTGGAGCCTACAAACCTTCTGAGACTCCCCCTCAGCAGCAAATCTTGGTGGTTGCTACATATATACCTTCTGCAAATCTACATATATAAACGCATTCTTCACATCAAGTTGGTAAGCCAGTCTCGAAAAACATCAACATATAGAAAAATGCACAATGTCGAATGTGTGACCACCGGAGAAAAGGTATCATGATAGCCCACCCCATAAGTCTGGGCGAACCCTCATGCCACAAGCCTTGCCTTGTAGCGATCCACATTGCCATCTACACGATGCTTCACTGTAAAGATCAATTTGCACCCTACAACAGATGCACCTGGAGGAGCAGAATAACACCCTAGGTACCACGAGACTGCAAAGCAACCATTTCCTCCTCTATGGCAAGACGCCAGCTACTATCCTGTATGACCTCCTGGTATATACGTGGTATAACAACAATCGAGAGTCCCATGACAAACCTCTTGTACTCCTCTGACAGATGATCCAAGGAAACATGAGCAGCTAGAGGATAAGCGGCACATTTACGGCGCAGTTTCCTCAAGGCAATAGATACATCAAGATCATCGTTCTCTATGTCCTCTGTTATCACCTCCTTTTCTAGTATCCTGAGGTACAAGCATATCACCGGTGCCATTAGTAGAAACAATGTGTTCATTACATACCTGAGGCGTGCTGGATGACGGGGAAGAAACATGAGCAGAGAGGCGAGTGGAGGACCTACGGATGCAGAAACATGGCAGGAACTGTGCCAGAGTAGTCAGAGGTGGATGCGGTGGTGGTGTAGATGAATGTGACTCAACATGAGGTGGTAGTGATGGAGATAACGGAGGTGGTGGAACAAAAATATCCTCTCCAGAGTCGGAGTTAGACAACCTGTCACTTGTAGGAGAAAAATACATAATAAACTCAAAAAATGTAACATCAGCACTCACATAATATTTTCATTCTACAGGATCAAAACATTTGTACCCTTTTTGGGTACGAGAATAGCCAACAAACACACATTTGACAGCTCTTGGAGAGAGCTTGTCACGACCCGAAGTAAAATTGTGGACAAAGACCATAAATCCAAAAACCATGGGTAAGGGAGAATAGGTCCTTCTCGGAAAATGCAATCAAGAAAGGAACCTTTTCTCTAAGGACCTTGGAAGGCATGTGCTTCACAAGGTAACAAGCGGTCAGAACTGCATCACCCAGAAAGAATGAGGAGCTCGACTCTGAATCAAAAGAATCCCTGTGACATCAAGATGACTATGTTTACGTTCAACAACACCATTCTGCTGTGAAGTATAAGCAAGGCCCTAAATGTCGGTTTCTGTCACCATTTCGGTGACCGATCGAAACAGAATTTCGGTGGAAATTCGACCGATATTTCGGTCATTTCGGTCTTTTTTTTTGTACTAGGGCCACAATATTTCGATCATTTCGGTCGAATTTCGAATTCGACTGGATATCGATATTCGACAGAAATTAGACTGAATTTCGCTGAAATTTGAGGCCATGAGTATAAGCACAAGAAGTCTGATGAACAATACCAAGAGATCTCAGAAATTCAGATAACTGTAAAGTGGAAAATTCTAAGGCATTGCCAGTGCGAATAAACTTCACATTAGCAGAAAAAATGTTCTTAATTTCCATAAGAAACTATTTAATGACAGGACTAGCTTCGGACTTATTCTTCAACAAGAAGACCCAAGATAATCTAGAGAAATCATCCACAGTAACCATATAGAACATATGTCCCTGATGATCGGAAACACGACTAGGACCCCATATAGCAAAATGAAACAACACAAATGACCGACTACTGTGACGACTCTGGCGACTCAGAAAAGAAGACCAATGGTGCTTCCCAAGCTGGCATGCCTCACACTCTAAGGTGGTGCGAGTAGATATCTGAGGGAGAACATGACACAGCTTCTGCAAAGGAAGGTGTCCAAAGCGAAGATGCCACATGTAAGGAGAAACAGATCCAAAAGGAATGGCAGCAATGCCAGTACACGTAGGCTGGACTAATCTGTAAAGTCCTCTCTACTCACGGCCACATCCAATCACCCTGCCAGTATGTCCTGAAACACAAGAGAAGACGGATCAAATATAAATCTTTTGTAATCTAGCTAATCGACAAAAGACTCATCTGAAATGCAGGAGCATGTAAAACATTCTGTAAGCGCATCGAGGGAGCTAGGACAATCTCCCACTGACCAACGATGGGTAGATGAACCTCACTAGAAATCACCACTAATCTACCAGGAGGGATAGACCTATAAGAACTAAACTGAGCTCGATCGCCACACATATGATGCGATGCTCTGGAGTCCATGATCCAATCAGTCAAATCTGAATTGCTACAACTGGTAAGTGCATAAGTAATACCTGACGAACTCGTAGAAGCTCTGGCAGCAGCTGCGACATCAGAAGATTCTGCAGCTGGAGTGGTTGGTGTAGTCATCATCTCCCTCAATCTAGAAACAATATCATCAGACCGCGCATCATAAGACGGGGCTGGAGAAGGCGTTGTCTGCTCAGCTACACGAGCAGACGCAGGATACCCATGCTTCAGATAGCATGTCTCCTCCGAATGACATGGACGATGGTAGTGTGAGCATGGGCCAAGCTGACGTCCTCCTGGACCACGGAATCCTCACCCGCGAAACTGTGAAGTACCCCCTCTGCCGCGAGAAGCTACCATAGCAGAGGGAGTTTGTGCCGCGGTAGAAGATGTAGTAATCATGCTCAGCCTCTTGCATACCTCCTCCATTGGAGGTATCGTCTCTGCAATAAGTAGTTGAGTACGTGTTGCATCATACTCAGAGTCAAGGGATGACAGAAAGACACGCTCAAACATGCCTTGAAGATGCGAGAAGTGGGCATAAAGAGGTCGACCATTCTGCTTGGTCGAAAATATGTCATACTGTAGCTGTAGAATCCTGCTCTCATTTTTCGCTTGCCCATATGTGGCTGCTAAGATGTCCCACATAGCCATGGACGTGGGTTAATTGACTATGCCGTTGGAAATCTCAGTGGTGAGCATCCCGGAGAGCCAAATCCGTACATAGGCACCATCTTGCTTCCAAGAAGCATTAGCCCTAGTCTTGTCTGTCGGCTCAGAATACGTCGGAATGTGCTCCTTGTTATGGTACCGCATGAGGGTGCGAAACTGCATGGACCACAACTCGTAGTTGGTCCCATCCATCTTGACGATTGGAGTCGCGCCCTTGAAGGCACCGGATGATAATAAAACATCACCCTTGTTCTCTGGCATGATAAAAAAGAATGCCGAGCAAATGAAATCTGGAACAAGACTAGGTAGTAGACTACTCTGAGCGAGTCTACATAATCATATAGAGGAGTGGTTGTATGTGTAGACTCATACAACCAGACTCTTCAATCCTTATTGAAGCCTAGGTCCGGAAAATGTGATTTATATGCCCAAAATCACGATCCTTGGTCGAAATCAGACTGTATGTGACTTTAGCAGTGGTTGAATGGCAGCCCTATGAAGGTGGAGAGGCCCACCAAGTGTTAGGCAGCAGCCGATCGCTGGTGGAGCAGCAGCCCGCACCTCGGGAATGTCGCAGCGTGCGGCCGTGGGCAAGGGGCGGTGACCTGCGGCAGTAGGTTGCGGCCTGGCGACCTGCAGCAGTAGCCGGCAACCGAGCGGAAGGCCGGTCGGGTAATCCGGACCGGCCGGCAGCGACGGGCTGGGAACCGGATCGGCTGGCGGCTACGGGGAGGGGGGTTGGGGGCTGGCGGGTGGGGTTAGGGTTTTGGTGGGATACAGGAACCGTTGCTCCGATACCATGTTGAAAGAATGGAATGACTTGTTATTCAAGAGACCCTAAGACTCTCTTATATAGGAGAAAAACCTTGCATTAATTAAATGAGAGGTATATAAAGAAAATACAAATAAGAAATAACTATAAAGAGATACAACTATCTCAACACTTCCACTTTGACTTTAAACCTTCACTAGATCTTAGTTCGCTTGCATCTCTATTTTCAATTGCACCTATCTTGGTAAAGACTTTGATGCTTTCTCCCTAACCGTAGCTTGAAGAAATCTCTTACACATGTTTAAAATCAACTCTTGTATGCATATGCTTGCAAACTTTCACCTTCTCTTCATTAGTTGTCTCTATTTTTTTCAATAACTCTACAACGCTATCATCCATTCAATTATGGGAGAACACCTTTAAAATATTTATATTCACACTAAGTTTCTCAAATATATATTCCTTCTACCAACAAGCTTCGCAAAAATTCTTCATGCATACCTTGTCTAACAGATAAATTATCTACGGTAACCAAAACACCATAGTTAAGGAAAGTCTCCCTACAATATTCTTCTTCAATTGACTAAAGTCATGTTAAGTTATCTTCCTTTCTGTAGAAATACATGAAATAGAATAATTTGAATCAAGAACAATGAGAAAACACGAATTTCTGTGGCACCTTACTAGAAGCAGTATAAAAAAGGGAGAAAGCTCGAAGGATTAGGTTTCCCTTGAGTTTTTCTCAATGAATTCAGGGGGTTAGGGGCTCTTTATATAGCCTCATCAAGTTAATCAAGTTCCACCATTCCCCCTCAAGATGGAGCATGCACTGCTCAGATTCGATAATACAATGTTCAACATACAAATCGAGTACTTAACTCAAATATAATTCAAAATCAAAACCACATCTTGTGCTTGTGATCTAGGATTCTGCAATTGATGATGGTGGGCTCTTGAATGCTCTAGATGCATAAGACTGAAGTGGTTCTCTCCAATGGAGACCGCTATAAGTGTTGCCACTATACTGAGATCCGAACTATAGGTTTCCATCATGAAGTTGTTGCAACGGGTTCTCTCTAAGAGAGCCTCGAACCAGACCTCTCCAATACACCGACTAAGAGAATGATATCTCTTCTATGCAATACCAATGGATCTCTTCGTACCGAACATCTTTAATTGGTCTTTGCTATATGTGGTCCACATTCAAACTATAGGCCCAACAAATGAGTATGAAGACATCTTCAATAAAAGATCACATATGTATGCCTCATATAGATCGTGGAGGTATTTGTTCACGTTCCCCCATCTCCCGTATCCATGTGGGAAATACAAACAAGACATCATCAAATTCTTTCCTTTTTTTCTTCCTTTCATCTTTTTTATTCTCTATTCTTTTTTTACCATATTCTCTTTTTTATTTTAATTTCTCTTCTTTTTTTCCAATTGTTTTTTTATGATCCCTCTTTTTGTGGTTGCTCTCTTTTTTAACCATTTACTTTTTTATCAGCCTCTTTTTCGTTTTCTTTTTCACTTTTTTTTCTTTTAGTGCTTCATCCCCACCTTAAAGCTTTAGAAATATTTGTTGAGCCCTGCGGAAATATATGTTACCGTGTTCATTTCCTATTTTCTTGGACTGCTTCTTAACTTTCTTTATTTATGTATGCTTTATGTAATTTACCCATAGGCTGCTCTCCTATATAAGAGAGCCTAGGGTGATTGTCGAGCAATTTTTGACCCATCATCCAGTACGTCCCAGGTTTGTTCTGATAGCATTACTTCTAATGATGGGATTAATAATGATTCTCAGCAGGGCTTCCCTTAGGAGGAGGATGATCGGGATGATGGCAAGAATGATGATGATGATCTGGATTTACCTATTGCTATTAGGGAGCAGCGGCGTTCCGGTGCTTCGTATCCAATTGCTTCTCATATCACCTTTGAGAGTCTGACAGGTGATTTTGGGAAGTTTGTAGCTGCTTTGAACACAATGGCCATCCCACGGACTTACCATGAGGCGTTGAAAGACAGTAGGTGGTGTCTAGCCATGGAGGAGGAGATGGCGGCTCTACAGTCTAGAGGTACATGGAGCCTAGTACCTGCTCCTTCTGGGGCGTCGTTATTGAGCTACAAGTGGGTTTTTACAGTGAAACAGAATGCAGATGGTAGCATTGATCGATACAAGGCCAGGCTAGTTGCAAGAGGCTTTACACAGACATATGCGGTGGATTATCTAGACGCCTTTTCCCCAGTTGCGCGTCATTCTACCCTGAGGATTCTTTTATCTGTTGTCGTTCTTCGAGATTGGCCTCTGTTTCAACTTGATGTCAAGAATGCCTTCCTATAAGGCGATCTTCAAGAGGAAGTCTATATGCAACAACCACCAGGTTTTACTGCTGAAGGAGAGTGTACACAGGTATGTAGACTTCATAAGGTCATATATGGACTCAAGCAGAGCCCGAGAGCTTGGTTCCAGAAGCTCTCAGATTTGTTTGAAAAGCAAGGGCTCAAACGATCCAATGCAGATCATTCTCTTTCCATACAAATAACTACCAGAGGTACGACTTCTATTATAGTATATGTTGATGGTATTCTCATTACAGGAGATGACCTACGATGAATAAGGATGGCTAAAGACTTTCTGGGTTGTGAATTCATTACCAAGGACCATGGAGCTCTCCGATACTTCCTGGGACTGGAGTTTGCCAGAAATCAGCAAGGATTAGTAATGACCCAGAGGAAATATGCTACCGATCTGCTTAGTGACACGAGTATGCTTGGGTGTAGACCTACTACTACACCTATGGATCCAAGCATGAAGTTGTACGATAATGACACTGATGAAGTGGACAGGAGAAGGTATAGAGAACTGGTAGGAAAGCTCCTTTGTGTTACGATCACCAGACCAGATATCTCACTTGCAGTTAGCAGAGTTAGCTAGTTCACGGAGCAACCACGTCAGGTACATATGGATGCTATACAGATGATACTAAGGTACCTTAAATCATCTCCAGATGCATGTCCATTGTTTAGAAAAGGCAAGTCGGTCACCGTCTCAACATACGTAGATGCATATTATGAAGGGTGTCCCAAGGATAGGAAGTCCACCACAAGCTTAGTTGTATATGTTGGAGATTCTCTTGTCTTATGGAAGAGCAAGAAACAAATTGTCATGGCTAGGTCTAGTGTTGAGTCGGAGTATAGGGCTATGGCTCAGGCTAGCACAGAAATGATGTGGATTCGAGCTGTTCTTACAGATCTACACATAGAGGTTCCTCTTCCTATGTCGCTGAAATGTGACAATCAGGCTGCTATATTTATTACAAATAACCCAGCATTTCATGAACATACCACGCACATTGAGGTTGATTGCCATTATATACATGATATGATTCAGAAGGGTTTTATTTCCACATCTCATGTCAGCTCAGGGAATCAGGCTACAGATATCCTCACCAAGGCATTACTCCGAGGACCTTTTCAGAAGTGTTCGTCCAAGCTGAGCATGATAGACATCTATGCTCCATTTGAGGGGGAGTGTAGACATTTATATTTATGTTATTGTATTTATTTCATGTTTTCTTGGATTGTTTCTTAACTCTCTTTACTTATTGTTAAGATATTTATGTTATTTTGTCATGTTTCCTATATTGTTTTTTTTCTATTGTCATGTCTATGTAATTTACCCTTAGAGCTTTTCTCCTATATAAGAGAGTTCTAGGGTTAGAAGGAATACAACTTTTCTTTTCCCTTCAACATGGTATCATAGCGACGGTCCTAGACCGGAGCCTGTGCCCTAGAATCCTGTCCCCCACCTAAACCCTAACTTGTTGTCGTCGTCGCCCAGCCCCTGTGGGCTCCGCCATCGCCCAGCCCCTGTGGGCTCCGCCATCGCCCAGCCCCTGTGGGCGTCGCCATCGCCCAGCCCCCTAGGGCTTCGTGCAGTTACGCGCCGTCACCAGTCCCAGTCCCGGCGGGTCCAGTCGCTGCCACCAGCTCCGCTAGCCGTTGCCGCACCGATGGCTCCAGTCGCCAGCCCCTGTGGTTCAAGTCCCCAGCCCTGGCGGTTCCAGTCGCCAAGCGGTTGCCGGTTCCAATCACCGCCGCTCGGCCTTACTCGGATTCACGAGGGTTGGCTTTTTGTGGATTTTGTTTGGGTACTTGGGTATATCGTGAGGCTCTAAAAACATTCTAGCTACCCAAAAGGCTCTTCAAAGAATGGAAGAGGTTGTGGTCTGAGTCTGCACCCACAACCATCTTCTTGTATGTCAGCGTAGACGCTAGTATCTCTTGTTTCTAGCCCAGTCTTAAAGATAGTTGTCATCATGTCCGACAACAAAGTAAAAGTTTCATCCCTGGGTATCTTCAAAGGTCCGGCACCCATTGTCAAAATGGATGGAACCAACTATGAACTGTGGGCCATGCAGTTCATGAGTTTGATGCAGTGTAATGGCAAGAAGCACATTCTCACGGCAGAGGAGTCACGTGACAAGACTGTGACGAATGCCTCATGGGAGGCAGATGATGCATATGCTCGTGTATGGCTATCTGGCATTGTATCCACAGAGCTAGCTAATGATATTTTGAGCCAGCCTACTGCAAAGGCTATGTGGGACATTCTTGCCGCGACATACTCTCCGGCAAAGAATGAGTCGAAGATACTACAGCTCCAACACGATATCTTTACATCGAAGCAGAATGGTCGCCCTCTTCACGCCCTCTATACTTCTTTGAGGGGTATGTTTGAGAAGTTACATGGTTACATACCCTTGACTGCTACACCAGAGCAGCTCAAGACATACAGAAACTCTGTGATGACTGGAGTGTTTCTAGCAACCCTGGATCCAGAGTATGATGCAGCTCGTGCCCAAATTCTCATTGATGCTACTATACCTCCAATGGAGGAGGCGTATCGTAGACTGAGTAGACTATATATATCTTCTGGTAGCCCTCTTCAGTCCCAGACTTCTTTAGCTATGGCGGTATCACGTGGCAGAGGCAGTCATATACCATATCGTGGCAGGGGGAGTTCCAACCGTGGCAGAGGAGGGGGAGTTCGACCTCGTCAGTCGTGCACCTACTGCTACAGGACAAGCCATTCTTAGGAAACCTGCTATTCTAAGCATGGGTTTCCTGCGTCAGCCAGAGTTGCAGAGTAGACACAACAAGCTGGGATGGACTGCATCTGATCAGAGATTTGACAAGCTTGTAGCACGACTAAGAGAGATCATGCCTGGCACGTCTGGATCTACTAGTTCTCCTCCAGGATCCTCAGAGGTTGTTGCCTCAGCATCTGCTTCTACATCAGGTATAGACTATGCTTTTACTAGTTGCTACAGGGCAGACTTATCAGAATGGATCATGGATTCTGGTGCATCTCATCGTCTCTATGGTGAGAGAGGTCAGTTTAGTGTTTTTCGTCCTGTTCAGCCTGGACGATCAGTTGTGATAGCAGATGGTACACATTCCCCCATCACTGGTCAGGGGGAGGTGCAGCAGACTTCTACATTGAGGCTTCCTAATGTTCTCTATGCTCCTGAATTTTTTATGAATTTATTATCAATTAGTCAAATCACCAGAGATTTACATTGTCGCGTCACATTTGATCCATTTACTCTTGTGTTTCAAGACATACTTACGGGCAGAGTGATTGGAACTGGCCGTGAGCAAGGGGGCTTTTACAGAGTTGTGCAGTCTCCGTACGCTGGCGCTTCTTCTTCTCTACGCATTGGATTTGTTTCTCCGTACATGTGGCATCTGCGATTTGGTCATCTTCCTCTGCAAAAGTTGGTCCGCCTCGTGTCTTTGGTTCGGTTGCATTTGTTCATCACCTCTCTCCTGGTCTTGACAAGCTCTATCCCAGAGCTGTCAAATGTGTGTTTGTTGGGTATTCCAAAACCCAAATGGGATATCGTTGTTTTGATCCTGTTCGACGAAGGTACTATGTCAGTGCTGATGTCACCTTCTTTGAGTCTATTATGTATTTTTCTCCCACAGGTGACAGGCTTATTCCTTCAGAGGATGGAGAAGAAGTCTATATGCCACCTCCTCCATCATTGTCATGTTCTATTCTATCAGCGCCACCTCCACCACCACCAACACCATCACCACCACCTCCTCCACAGCCTCCTATTTTCTTTCCACAAGTCTACAAACAAAGGCCCCATGCTCATGTGCCTCCATCATCCAGCACGCCCAAGGTATGTACTGAGCATTTGAGTTCTTCTAATGGTACGGGTGATTTACATGTACAGACTGAAGTACAGGGTGCAAATACTGATTCTACTACTCCTGTTGAGGATCTGGATATGTCTATTGCACTTCGGCGACAGAAACGGGCATGCACTATGCACCCTATTGGTTCTCATGTTTCCTTAGAGCGTCTTTTCAAGGATTTTCAGCACTTTGTTATGGGGTTATCTGCTGTAGAGATACCACGGTCGTATCAGGAGGCACTGCAACGCAGTCAGTGGCGTCTGGCTATGGAGGAGGAGATGGCGGCTTTACAGTCACGAGGTACGTGGAGTGTAGTTCATGTTCCACCAGTTGTGTCTGTTGTTGGGAGCAAGTGGGTATTTACTGTGAAGCGTCGGGCTGATGGTACCGTAGACAGATACAACGCCAGGTTGGTTGCCCGTGGGTTCACACAGACCTATGGTGTGGATTATCAGGATACTTTCTCTCCTGTAGCGTGTCACTCTACCTTGTGGATTATTATTGTTGTTGTGGTACTTGATTAGCCACTTTTCCAATTGGATGTCAAGAATGCTTTCTTGTATGGTGATCTGCAGGAAAAGGTTTACATGCTGCAGCCACTTGGGTTTGCTGCTGAGGGGGAGTCCAGTATGGTGTGTCGTCTTCATAAGGCTATATATGGCCTTAAGCAGAGTCCAAGGGCTTGGTTTCAGAAGCTCTCAGAACCGATTGAACAAAAGGGGTTTGTCGGATCTACTGCAGATCATACTCTCTTTGTAAAGAGAAGCCAGAGAGGTATTATAGTCATATTGGTTTATGTTGATGACATTGTTATCACTGGCAGCGATTAGCAAGCATTTAAGCAGCTAAGGATGTCCTTGGAAAGCAGTTTGCTAATAAGGACCTTGGCACGCTTCGTTACTTCCTTGGCCTGGAGTTTGCACAAAACCAGCAGGGTATGGTTATGACACAAAGGAAGTACGTTATTGATCTTCTATCTAAGATAGGTATGACAGGATGTAGACCAGCTACTGCACCGATGGATCCTAATGCGAAGCTTCATGATGATGCATCTGAGGAGGTGGACAAGAGACGGTACAGAGAGCTGGTAGGGAAATTATTGTATGTTACTATTACCAGGCCTGATATATCTTTTGTTGTAAGTAGAGTGAATCAGTTCATGGAGCAACCCAGACAGGCGCACATGGATGCAGTTTTCATGATCTTGAGATATCTGAAGTCATCTCCAGGGGAAAGTCTTCTGTTTAGAAGAGATATGTCTCTCTCAGTTACAGGGTGTGCAGATGCAGATTATGTGGAGTGTCCTAAGGACAGGAAGTCTACTTCAGGCTTCATTGTATTTGTTGGCAGCTCATTAGTCTCATGGAAGAGCAAGAAACAAACTGTTGTTGCTCAATCTAGTGCAGAATCAGAATATAGGGCAATGGCCCAAGGTAGTACGGAGATGATGTGGGTCAAATCTGTCTTTACTGATTTACAATTGAAGTGCCTCTCCCTATGCATCTCAAATGCGACAATCAGGCGGCCTTGTTCATAGCAAATAATCCAGCATTCCATGAAAGGACAAAGCACATTGAGGTTGATTGTCACTACACTTGTGATTTGATTCAAAAGGGGCTAATTTCAACATCTTATGCAGCGTCAGGAGACCAGATTGCAGATATGTTTACTAAAGCTCTGGCTAGAGATCCTTTTCATCATTGTTGTTCCAAGGTGAGCATGATAGATATATATGCTCCAGCTTGAGGGGGTTAAGATATTTATGTTATTTTGTTTGGTTTCCTATATTGTTTATTTCTATTGTCTTGCCTATGTAATTTACCCTTAGAGCTTTTCTCCTATATAAGAGAGCTCTAGGGTTAGAAGGAATACAACTTTTCTTTTCCCTTCAACACTTATGTATGCTTTATGTAATTTACCCATATGCTGCTCTCCTATAGGGTTATTGGAATAAACAGATTGATCATTTTTTCCTAACAAGCCCATTAACACAAGACCTAGAGTATAAGATGAAACAAATGGATCGAGATCAATGGTTCCTTCTTCAACTTTGGCTTAGGATTTCATATATGGAATCCGTCTCTTTCCATGATACTTCAGAGTTTCAATAGGGGAACCCATCCCAATAGCTCTCCTCGATTGGGATGAAGGTTGTCATCGCCGCTAACTAGAGGGTATCATTAGTACGGCTTAATGCCCCTTCATAAGGGATCAAGGTTTTAAAAAATGAAAGGCAATATGAGGCGATTCTATAAGCCTCATTTATCTCCAAAAAGAGGCAATTTAATCAAAAATATTTTATAATTTCAAGAGAACTATAGTACAACATAAATCTCCAAAAGTAATTAAAATTTTTTAGTGAAATTCTTCAATACCGAAGATGAACAAAGTACCATAGATATAACAACATTTGGTAGTGATAAGTCAATGCTTTAGAGGATTGAATATTATATGCATTTGATGGCATTTTCACCTACAATGCCGGCTTCTTTTGATGCCACTTTTTGCATATTGCATGTGTAAAATTGGTAATCTAATGGTTACTCCAAAATAGGAGGTTGCTTTCGAATTGATGCCACCACATCCACTTTTTCATCACATTTTGTTTTTCACTTCGTGTTAGACTTTTGTGAAAACTTTAACTTGATTTTCTTAACTCTAGATATTCATCTTTAGAAGAAATCATTTCCTCTATTGGACCTTTGCTAATTCGATATTCTTTGGCGTAGACCGACTTTATGTCAACAAATGTTTGAAATATAATTTGCTCAGGGTAACACTTTTTCTTTTCTTAGTACTTTTTCTTTTCTTAGTAGATATTTACATGAGTACAAAGTGTTTGGCCTTACATCAACAAGTCACTACAAAAATACGAAATGTGTAGCATGATAATAGACATTTTCCTTCATTCAATATTTTAATTTAAGCATATTCAGTTAAAGAGTGTAGGTACATGCATTTAATTCTAAAGGTATTGCAATTTCGGCAATGACATTATTGTAGAATATTGTATAGTATTAAGCAAACTATAGTATGATATAAATAATCCATACATTTAAAGTATGAGATCTTTCACAAAAATAGAAGTTCCAACATTAAGGCAAGCACCTCATGCCTCGCCCCACCGCCTCATGCCTTATGATGGCCTCGGTCATGTGAGGCACACACCTTGCCTCAAGGTAGACACCTAAGGCTAGACTTTTCATAACATGCGAGCGGTCACTTAATGGTTCAAGCGTCACCATCGTAGTTGCTCTCATCCTTGTCGGAGCGTGGCCTTTAGCCTCAGTGCAACTGCAAAGACTCCACGATTGGCCTCACCCTCAGTAAAAGCTTCTCATGTGCCTCTGCCTATCACCATCCTCCCTTTTTCACATGGCCACTATAAAAGGCACCACAATAATCAGGGGTCGTCGTCAAATCTTCTTAAGTGTGTCGCTTCCTCCTTAAACATAAGAGAGTTTCAATGAACTCCTAAAAAATATCGCTGCCATGCAGCCTAGTGAATGTTGTCTTGTTGCACGCCGTGATGTGATACCATTGTCATTCGTAACCGTAGCCACCTCACCACACAAACTTCAAAGAATATGAACAAAAATAATCAACAATTAAATCAAACCTTGAAGGACAAGCCTTGATTAAGACTTGAACTACAGAGAGATCATGTTCTGGGAGCCGGGAGTAGAAGAGGATGGATGGAATATTATATTCTCTTAGGTGATTTCTCGTAGAAGAAAATATGTGCCCTACACTCTTACTCCCCCTTTATACATACTTGTCAGAAAAAATGTAGATAACCGAACAAGTTGGAGAACAAGTTGGAGTATGCAAAACGTCTTCCCCTTTTTTATATTTTATTTGTTATTCTTCTCATTTTATGTTTATCATTATTTTCTAAATAGCCCATGCCACCTTTTTGTAGACTTCTTTTCCTTTTTTTTCACAGTATTTTCCTTCCTTTTTAAATGTATTTTCCTTCCTCTTTTCCCTTTTTTGCTTGTAAATGGAGCCGCAGCTAGCATTCCTTGGGTCCAAAAAAACATAACAAATAAAATAGGGGTGAGGTTCAAGATCCAACAATTGTTGCTGGATATTTGTAGCCGAATCCATGAAAGACTAATATTTGTACTTTCGAATGAGCATTAGATTCCAGATACTAGTGATATAGATGGGATTTGGATACAAAGGAATGACGAGGGATCCCCATTACATTCTTGCCTTCTTCTAGGGTTCACGATGGATCCCATCTCCAAAGGGAAAGGTTTGAAAAAACAAAAGGAGAAACGAGGTGCTTTCCTTTGAATCAAGACAAGGTATAGACTCAATGCCATCAAGGTGTAAGGCTTGGTTGCTAGAGAAAAATATGCATGAAAACTGCAATTAACTATATTTCATGGAGTTATATATATCTGACTAACATATAATCTATGATAGTCTAATATATGATGAAATTATAGAGACAAGAATACCAAAAGAAAAGATATATCAACTCCATATGATCGATATGTCATATAGTATGGCTAACATATACTATATGACATATTGAAATGCCTCAAATATTATCTTGTTTGTTTTGTTTGATACATTACGGAGATCATTTGTGACCTCCCCTAGCCAAGTGAAGTCTGCCGTCTAGATGGGGGTCTCGCTTTGATATTTGTGGATTCATCTATGTGAGGGTATAATGCTAAGAGTTTAATGAAATAATTGGACATGTTTAATGATAATAATGAACACCAAAGGAACAACAAATTTAGGCATTCATCATGTATAAATATATCCAAAAAAAAACTAACCATTTATAAGCATCTTAAACTATCAATTGGTTAATTAAAAATCAATAAAATGCTCCAAAAAGCAAAAAACACCTTACACAGTGCCTCATATTGTTTTATGCATTGATCGCTTCGACCAAGTAAAGCATGTGCCTCGCCAAAGGAGCTTAAAGGGTGCACCTCGAGGCTAATTTAGATCGCTCTGTGGCGCATATTTTAGTACCATGCCCAGGAAACGAAACTGCACATACAAGGCGTCAATGGCAACAATATCGAGGAAGGCACCTCTTCATCTTTTTCCATAACAGGGTTCCTACGAGGGAACCCGTCTTCGCAGCTGTTGTCTATAGGAGGCATCGCCGATATGGAGAGTTGTGGGGCTCCAAGAGAAGATCTACTAGCAGCGACGTTGCAGCCGCACAACAGATGGTGATTGGTTCTAAAGAACCCATCATGCTTCCACTGTAATCGAGAACCCATAACATTGGGAGATGATGGAGTTGGTTACGCCGCCTTGACCTTTTTTATCAATATCTTGCTTACTTTGCATGAATGTGTGGCCATCTTCGATGGTTGTCAGTCTAGGGATTACAAGAATACATGCCTTTAGAGATCATTGCGGCCTCCTAGTTTTCTTTTCCGTCAACATTACAGGCCACATGAGTTTGAAACATCTCTACAACCTCTCAACCTCGATTGTGGTGTTGCCTCCATGATGGCAAATCCTGTTTTCTCCTCATGGACAAAGCACATCAAACCTGCATTTCTTAAGCCTCTGCTTGTGCAACATCGCCAAGAGTCATAAATACGATCCTAACGGAACCTAATTTTCGATGTTAGGTTGTGGCTCTTGAGGTTTTAGAGTTTTTCATAGTCGATAAAAAAGAATGTAGCAAACTTCAAAAACAAGAATACAAATAATAATCTGAATAAGAACAAACATAGAGACCATTGTTCTTGCACCAATGGTCCAACAAAGAGGTAAAGTAGACGCTCCGTTCATACCATGGGGAATGGCATGCTTCACATGCTCCCTCGCGCTCCTGTCCAACGGGAAAATAAGGGGAAAAAACACCTAAGAAGCCTAAATAGACCCCTTCAACCCCCTCTAGTTTCGGTGGAAAAGGAAACCACTGGGATTTTGCGCCCTAGAATTCTCAGGGTAAAGAGCGAGCTTCTCCTCTGAGACCTGACACATTCAACAGAGTAAAGCAGCCTTCCATTCTTAATGGTGGCATCCCTCCATGTTGGCAGTGAGTGGAGTATCACAATCCCATTCATCATTTTTTATCTACATAAGACAAAGCCCATGGCACTGGCTACCTTTCTAGCATATACGCAAGGAGGATGTATAGGTAATAAACCTCGAAGATCAATCTAATATCGACTTTCTCCGATACCATATGAAAATATATAAAACAGAATAAGAGGAATCAAGAACAATGAGAGAACATGATTTACGTAGAACCCTACTCCCTAAGGAGATATGAAAGTACGGGAGAAAATTCCAAGAGATAAGTTTTTAATTGTGTTTTAGTCAATGAGTACAAGGGGTGTTGTGCTCTTTATATTGCCCCACCAACTCAACCAATTAACACCACTTATCAATGTGGGACTAAACAACCCCCACTCAATCTGTCCAATTACACAATTCTTTCAATGCTTTGCAAAAATTTTACCCTAGCTTCCTACTCAATATCAAGGTTTACGCAACCTCCTTTCAATTCATCCTATTCTAGGATTCGATATTATTTTAGGGAGTTTTAGGAAGTAAATAGAGGTCATGATCAACCTCAACCATAATGTTTCCCATATTCTCAAACTTCAGATATTCATACTGCAATAACTTTATATTAAAAAATGCAGTTGATGAAACATGTTATAATGACCATCGTGATGGGAGCGACGTCCCCGTATAAGTTTGAATGATTGTTCTTTCATGCACGAGTTCTACCTATCATCACCATTCATCCTCTAGCACATGCCTTCAGTTCTCATTCTCAACAATCTTCATCTGTAATTCTCACGTCTTCAAAGGAGGGCCCTTAAATTTATTGGTAAGACAATGTCCGGTTGGATTTTAAAGTTCACGGTCTTATAGCTGCAAGTAGCATGCATTGTCCCTTGATTTTAGTTAGAAGAAGTGTACAAAGACTTTGAATATCACGGTTGGTATATATGAGGCATAATAACTTGCTGTAGAGAGACCTAAGAACCAATATGCTGAGCATATGAGGTTGTACAACAAAGAAGCCTTCATCATCATCATCATCTGGAAACATCTTGAGGTGAAATACCACCTCTGTGCACAAGTTGTGCTCCATTATGAACATTCTGATTCTACAGCAAAAGCAGAGGTTTTAGAAAGAATAATGAAATGGATTGAGAATATTTTCTCATTAGTAACAGCTAAGATTTCACCATCCCTCCCTCCCCTTATCCTACTGGCAGTAACTTCAAGCACAAATCGCCCCTTTATGTTGCAGCTCCATCTGATGCTCCATGACAACTTATAGAAAGCTCTATAACAAGCCTATTTGTCATGCAAGAGAACTGGTGGAGGAAGAGAAGATTGCTTGGGTGGAGAAGGTTAAGGTTCTCATAGAGGATAAGAAGAGGAAGGAGGATTGGAGGCAGCATTCCTGACGATCGTGGCTGAAGGACAGGGATAACACTCACTTTTTCATGCAATGGCTAATTGGAGGAAGCACAATTCGATTCACTCGGTTGTGGTGGGGGGCGCGTCGGTGGAGGGTGATCGGGCCATTGGGGCGACCATGGTCGAGCACTTCTTTGAGGTGAGCCAGATGATTTACTCTGGCCGTGCAAGGTGGTTGAGCAGAGATGTGCCCGGGCTATCCAAGGTACATGCCTCGAGATAGGTGTGTGCTTCCAGCAACAATGAGGATCGTGAGACTATTTTTGCTCTAAATGTGGACGGCTCTCTGGGTTTAAATGACTTAAATATTTTTCTTTAAGGAGTTTAGGAATATGGTGGGCGAGGTAGTGGTCATTGTGGAGGAGCTGCGGCTGCTTGACCGAGATTAAGGTTGAGTTGTTCTCTTATTTTCCTTCTTTAAGACACGATATATTTCTCTTTCTAACGTAATTTATCCCATTGTAAACCGCAGTCCTGGCTACTCAACTTGACGTTGTCTTTGATTCCATCATTGCCCCTTCCAAGATGACGTTCATTCCAACCAAGCATATGATAGATGGTGTGGTTATTGCCTCTGATATTATTGCAAACGGACAAAGGAAGGTCAAGAGGTTGCTTTGAAAGGTTGACTTCTCAAATGCATATAATTGTGTGAACTAGAGATTCATTTGGACTTCGCTTTCCCACTGGGGATTCCTAATGAATGGATTGTTTAATAGAAGAGGTGTGTGACGCTGACCTCTTGCTCGGTGTTGGCGAACATGCACCGGAAGGGGGGTTTCTTTCCTTAGGGAGTAGGGTTCCAAGTAAACTCTATGTTTTTAATTGTTCTTATTTTCATAGCAAGTCGATCCATGGACATATCACGTTCGAGATTTGTGATCATTTCAATATTTTGTTCGAGTTTTGTTCATCTCAAGATTCGATTGTTATTCCAATTATTTTTACTCAAACATTTGAAAATTTTCAAGGTTCATCCTGCGCATATGCACAAGTTCTGAAGATCATGTCATCCCTGAGTTCAGGGGAAACATCTAGGGTTCATGATGAAACCCTAATTGTGTGCGATTCTCCAAGAGGCCATTTGGTTGGAAGGATGCCCCTCCATTTGGTAGGGCACCCCTCAACCAACCTCCATTTAAGAGGGATAAGGGTGGTTAGCAAGCCAACCCCACTTCCCCTCTCCCTCTATCTTTCCAAGCTCTCTCACCCGTAAATGCATTGTCTGCACCTCAACTCACATCATTTTTCTCACTCACATCCCAAAAAGTAATCTATCTCGACAAATAAAAAATATAAAATACCATCACATCCTACCTTTTAATAATCATAAAACAATCCTAACCTTATCATTTTATCAAACTCCAGTAAAGTCACAACGTACCAAACCCTCTCAACAACCACCCCTCTATCCAAACACCTATTAAACAACATGGCTATCCACAATACCATCCCCTAAATCAGAGCTACTCCACACGAAGGGCAATCCCCATTTCAAATGACCCCCAAGTATATCCCTTTTGTGCACGTTGACTCCAGGTGATGATGGCATGAACAGAATGCAGCAAGGCAGCTGCAATACTTTCTCGCTTCCAGTGAACAACTCCAATACGCAACCTCCATGTACGAATCCCCCTTTCCAAAAGAGCCCTAGGCAGCACTGATGCTTCTCCATCGAGAATCCTAGTCGATGGGTTCTCCTCTATCATGGCCAAGAAGTTTCCAAGCACGAGAGCGAACTAGATCAATGCTCCATTTGCACCACCTCCTTTATGGAGAGAAAATCCGAGAGAAAAAAGGGGACAGCTTATCAAAAAACTGAAAAGCCAAGAGAGAAAAAGGATGGCTTTTAAAAAAGAGAGTGTTGGAGTATATGTGCAGTATTTAGTCCCACGTCTACCAGTGGTGGGACTTTGAGGGTCTGTGGAGGCTATATAAGGAACCCCAGACCTCCTGTATCAGATGAGAAAGTGCAATGAACGCATCAACCCTTTGAGGCATTCTCTTGTGGTTTCATCCCGCTCCTTAGGGAGTAGGGTTCCACGTAAAATATCGATCTTCTTTCATGTTTATTCTTATTCTCTGATATTCGCTTCCGCATTCTTATTTTCTAACATGGTATCAGAGCAAGTCGTTCTTGGGATTTTTTATCGGGTTTGATTTTCTGTAATTTGTTTGAGATTTGTTAAAGTCCTAGGGTTTCACGAAACCCTAATCAAGTTCATCCTACAAGTATTTTTCCTTGTTCTGAAGATCATCATCACCAGCTTTGAGTAAAATCTAGGGTTACCGGAGCCCTAGATCAGTTCGATTCTAGGGTTGCAGTAATTCCCTTCTCCAGGTGCTTTCTCATGCCATCGTCGCACCTCCAAATCTGCAGCTACAGGCGTAGCCGCATCGTAGCCTGAAAGGCGTGCAAGGCTCCCATCGTCAACAACCAAATGCCCTCGCGCAAGATCTTGAACTCTCCTTCAATCTCCTGCAGGCGCTGGCCTCCATCGCACCTTGGGCGACGCGTTTTCCTCATCTCCAGGGTGCATCTTCTTCAGCGGCACAGCTCACACGGTGCACCATCTCCCATTCAACCTCCATTACCTCTCGTGGTTGCGTGTAAGGAGCCTCGTACACCCAAGCGG
Organism: Ottelia alismoides; assembly: GCA_037367405.1. Taxonomy (NCBI): domain Eukaryota; kingdom Viridiplantae; phylum Streptophyta; class Magnoliopsida; order Alismatales; family Hydrocharitaceae; genus Ottelia; species Ottelia alismoides. Next base: position 377,457 of record JAZKJV010011380.1, on the reverse strand, counting down.
TGCCTCCATCACGCAACCCCGCTCCAGGCACAAGAAGAAGAGGATGCTTCCACCTTCTTTTCTCCCTTTTGGCAGCGACATCTAGGCGATATCTCCAGCGCCACCGCGATCTGATACAGTTCCTCTCCAAGCCGAAATTTAAAAAAAGGACGAAGAGGAGGCCACACAAGGAGGCACCAGACCTCGTCTCCTTCTCTCCCAGGTCCAAATGCACTGTTTTGCCATGTTGCACCTCCTCGTCGATGGCGATCCCAAGCTGTAGGCCTTCCTGCGAGTCGCTTCCGAGAGGCCGAAGCGTTAGCGCTTTGCTGCACCTCTCCTCAATCTCTAGTCGGAGCAGCCCTCGCACAGGCAGCACGAGCTCTTGATCCCCTAACTCCAAGCGACGACCCACACGAAACCCCTTTAGGGCTCCGCACTCCAGCGGTGATGCTGCTCCTCCTCCATCTCGTTCAAGGGACAGCGACACCCCCTATAGCAAAGACCAAGTCCCATCGAGGGCGATGTGTTTTCGAAGAGTAGGGTTCCCAGTTGGGAACCCTAAATAAAGAGCCCAAGTGGGATGCTTTATTAAAAAAGGGGGGATGAAAAAGATGAGAGCCCATATTGGGCTGCATCGTTCAAAAAAGGGAGGAAAGCTGTATTTCTGGGCCCTATTTGGGCCAACTTTCAAAAAAAAGGTTTTTAAGAAAACACGCGTACAAAAGAAAAGTCGTATGCAACAAAAAAATGGCAAAAAAACCGAAAAAAAGAATGGCTAATTTTTTAAAAAAGGAAGAAGAGACGGCTATAAAAATGAATAAAATAGCTAAAAATAATAATTTGAAAAAATTGATTGAGAAGAAAAGCCGAGAAAAAGTGTGTCAGCTTATGTTTTGTTTCTCCCCATCTTTTCTTTTCTCCCAACTTTGTCAATGTCATTGTTTTCCGACAAGTATGGGAGAAAGGGGGAGTATTATGTAGAGTCACAGGTCGGATTCAGATTTTTAGATTCTCCAAATTCCAGACCAGTCAAATTTTCAGACTCTACAGATTTTGTCAGATTTCAGACTCTGTGGAATGGTTCAGAGTCCAAGTTTGAGGCACTCTATATTTGAATGACCCAATTTCTTCGAGTTCTCCAGAGAGAGACTCATTTTCAGACATACATGTGTGCGATCATTTTTGTGCAGTCCCCATCTTTTATTTTTGGTCCCAGAGTTTTCATGTGATCCATAGGGACTCCAGAGTAGAGATCACATTCCCTATGCCATGTGGGCCAGAGTTTTTATGTGGTTTCACAGGGACTCCAAAGTAGAGATCCCATTCTCTAAGCCAATATGGGAGAGACTCAATTCTCCGATGATGAGATTTTTCAGACTCCATTCTCTAGCGACTATGGACTCCGATGAGGATGTCTCCACGGCTTTTTTCAGTTCGGCTCTTTCAAAGATGGAGTAGTTGTCCACATGATGTGGTAGGCCAGAGTTCTCCAGGTAGAGACTCATTTTCAGTTGCAGTGACTCTGACAGGCGCAGTACAGAGCACATGCTCTCTGACGAGGAGACTCAGTTCGACTCACACTCCAGCCCGTTTGTTCCTCCCCGCCCGCATGGCATGAGATGCAACGTCCTCGACAGCAACCGACAGCGTGCATGCGTTGAGTTGATATCATTCGTAGTGTCCTGTAGCATGAGTTTGAGATTTCTTTTTGTTTGTCCAAGATAGCATTGCATGCTCCAGCTTGAGGGGGAGTGTTGGAGTATATTTGTCACTCTTGTATAGATGGGAGGATTCATTTACCACATCCAATGTTTAATCCCACATCTCCCAGTGGTGGGACTTGGAGGGTTTGTGGAGGCTATATAAGGAATCCCAAACCTCTTGTATCAGATGAGAAAGTGCAATGAACACATCAACCTTTTGAGGCATTCTTTCGTGGTTTCATCCCGCTCCTTAGGGAGTAGGGTTCCACGTAAAATCCTGGTCTTCTTTCATTTTTATTCTTATTCTCTTATATTCGCTTCAGCATTCTTATTTTTTAACAGAGAGAACATAGTATGTTTTTTTTCCCCTCTTTATTTGTTCTCCGAAGTCCGAACTTTGTCGAGCATGGTCTTTTTTCCGACAAGTATGGGGGAAAGGGAAGTATCGTGTAGAGGTTCCAGACCGATTTAGACTCTACCAATGTTCGAGGCATTCTATGTTCAAGTGATCCAATTTTTTCGAGTTCTCCATGGAGAGACTCAGTGTAGCCTCCATCCTCCAGTGATAGTGAACTCCATTACATACATATATTCCCATGGCTTTCTCCAGTAAGCGTGAACTCCAATACGAGATCCTTCTGAGGACCATATAAGAATGACCTATTTCTCAGATCTACGTATGAATATTCCCATGATTTCCTTTGTTCAATCCTTCAGAGAGACGGAGCAATGTTTCACATATTGCGTAAGTTGCGGGCCAGAGTTCTCCATGAAGGAGACTTATTACAATACTAATGACTGACAAATGCAAATACAACGCACACGAGCCATTCATCAATTGAGATTTCTCTATGTATCTCCATTCAACTCCAACCCTCCAATTCATCCTCACCAGTATGACATGAGAATCAATGTTCTCAACAGGCAGCCAACAAAGTATGTACTGAGTTGATATTATCCACAGTGTCTTGTATTGAATTAGCGAGTGTCTTCTTTTTGTTTGTCCAAACAGAGCAATGCATACTCCAGATTGAAGGGGAGTGCTAGAGAATACACGTAGGCAAGCAATTGGATCTTTTCGGATCTAATTAACACATGCACTCATGTTTAGTCACCATCGCAGAGTAGTAGGACTTGGTCATATTGGCGGGGCTATATAAACAGCCGCATACCTCTGTACTCAATCCAACAATGTAATGTGTTCTCTCATGATTTCATCGTGCTCCTTAAATGGAGTAGGGTTCCACGTAAATATGTGTTCTTACTTGTTCTTATTTGTTTACATCAGGTTATTTGCTTCTTTCAAGCTTATGTTCTGATTTGAAGGAATTACAAGGGATGCCATTAGTGAGCAGGCGAAAGATCGTGCTTTCTAAGGATAGCAGTGGTTTATGTGTGCTTACTTTTGAGGAGATAAACAAGGTGGTGCTTTCCAAGTGGATCTATCTTAATCAGGGCAATAGGTTAGACCTACTCTACTCTTACTTGAGGGGTATTTATAAGGTTTCGACTAATTTGTTTGGTCAATCAAGGGGTCATGTGTCCCTTATCAAACTTTTGCAGGGAGTACGCTTAGGGAGTACGCTTTGTTTTTCCTATGATCTCAACATTGATGAAGCATGTCTTCGATGACGATAAGACTTCTCAGTTTGGTTGGACGTGTGATCTAGTCAGGGTACCCTATGCAATTGATTCCCCGTGCTTTTTGCCATCTGATCGGGGGATGTCTGTCTATGATTGGGATTTAACCCCCCCCCCTTCCATTCTAACCTCTCAAATTAGCACGTGGATGAGTTCTTGCGATGAGCGATGCACTTACCCCATCGAAGGGTCCTTCTGGTGGATCATGCCATTACATATGAGTGGATGGTCCATTTCTTGTTAAGAAGGCATATACGACTCTTGGGTCGAGCCAATGTGTCGAGCCCTTAATTTAATAAGGCATTATTTCCTTTGTATGAGGATTCAAGCTGGGAGGAACACATCCCTCATGCAAGTCTGCCAGGGTTTTAAGGAGCATTGACAACACGGTAACACCAGCGCCACCACCTTTCTCTCTTAAAGCATTGCCAAACTCTCAGAGTTTCACTGCCTTTTTCTGTATGAGTTTTTGCACCCATCGTTCAAGTTTAAAGATCATCCCGAGTTTCTGCTCCCATTGCCCATCTCCTGGTTATCTTTGGGTTTGCTACACATGAGATCTCTACTGGTGGTACAACCCACAACCTGAGATCTCGTGGTCTACTACACAGTTGTTTTTAGTGAAAAGGGGCACACAGGTGGGAGTTGAGGACACTACCAGCCTCAACCTGGAGACCCACGACGGTGAGATGTGATTCAGGTTTTACGACAGTGAGAGGCCTCAAACTAGAGATGCTCGTTGGCAGCAATGTTGGCATGATGTTGATTAGGGTTCTACTAGGATAAGAATGTGTGGTGTTGGCGTTGATTGGAGTTTAAGAATGCATGATTATGATAATTTTGTTGTCCAAAATTAGAGCTCCACCAAGAACTCTAGATGCCTTCTGATCATGGGAGTTCTCTTCTAATGATCTTATGGTATTCACAGGGTTTTGCGCATATGTATCCTTCCATGACAATCAAACTTTGATCTTGCAGGATCATGTTTACTGCAACCTCGAACATTAGGAACATGAACATTAAAAGCATATAACTGAAATCTCCAAACAAACTTATAGCACTGCCGATTCAACCAAGCCCCGCCACTTAGTAATGTGGGACTAAACAACTCTCCACACATAGAAGCCTAATTAGACAAATATCTCAATGGTTGTGTTTTCTAAAATAGGTAAGTGGCCACATTATGACAAAGAAAAAAGGGGAAACCTAAGAAAAAATGATGAATTGTTGAAAAAAAAAAGGACAATCAAAAAAATCGGGGATTATTTATATTAAAAAAGGGTGGAAGAAGAAGGAAGAAGTGGATATTGAGAAAAGGTGGAATTAGAGTTATTAAAAAAATTAGTGAAGTGGAAAAATAATCAAGAAAATGGTAGAGGGAAAAGATTGAAATGAATAAATTTTAATACAGTGCAACAACAAAAGGAAAGGGGTGAAAACAGAGGGAGGAAAGGAAAAATGAGAGAAAAAAAGAAGAAAATTTTGTTTAAACCCCACATGAATGTGAGAGATAGGAGTGCTGGTGAAAATTCCTTCATGTGTAATATGAGGTCTACATATGTGATCACTTGTTCAGAGGCCCTTATACTCATGCTTTTGCCTCAAAGTCCACGTATATCAGAGTTCCATGGTAGAGGTTTGATACGAGAAATTCATAGGACTTTGAAGCAGAGATCACATTCTCTGAATCAGCATTTGAGGGAGGCTCAATTCAAGTCTCTCATGTGAGAGAGAGATTTCATGAAGGAAATCCATTATTTGGATCTTCATACGGTAACGGCATTCAAAGAGATTCCTGGCAGAGATGCCCACTCAGAATTCCTTGTTCACAAACACAAGAAGATGCAGTTTTAACTTTAAGTTTGGAAGTTGTATTTGAGAAATGTGCTCGGATTGTATGTGTTGAGCGTAGTATTATCCAAGCTGAGCATTCCATTCTCGAGCTTGAGGGCGAGTTATTGTGAAATTCAGACATATGTGTGAGATGCATTTAGTTCCAGATTGGATAGAAGTGGGACTTGGTTGTGTTCGCGGAGTTATATAAAGAGCCTCACATCTTATATCCATTAAGAAACATAATGCAATATCCTGGCCTTCATGGCTTTTCTCCCGTGGTTTCATCCTACTTCTCTGTAGTAGGATTCCATGTAAATCCATGTTTTGCTCGTGTCATTGAATTACGTATTCTATATTTATATTTGCACAATCTGTGTGTACAAGCATCTTCTATTTGAAAGCTTCTTCTCTTTCCCATTATTTAATTTGAGTATTCCCATATGTCATACATCTCTTATTTGACTTCTTTACCTAGAGAACCCATATCAATATATAGTATTTAGTAGTTAAAATCTCACTGCAACATCAAAAGCAGTAATGAGCTCTTCTTCCACAAGAAAAATAACCAATAAAAGACCTTGGAAAACCATCCTGGCCTCCCTTTTTTTATAAGAAAGTATTTGTCTTGAAGAAGTCATCAGCTTGAGAAATCAATCAATTACTTCTATGGATGATTGTACTCCAAAATATTTTCCAGTTGTACATATTTAATTTGCAATCAATACACACCATCTCTCTTTCTGGTAGGAAAGCCTTTTTAAGCTCCTCCATAAATCCCCTTTATCCTTACCCATAACAACTTGAGGTGTGTACACGCAAATGAAATATATGAACTGCCAAGATGAAGAGCCTTCGATTGCACCAATTAGGCTCTTTGGACCCTGGGCCAATGTAATACTACTGATTCATAATGTTCAAGAAGTTAAGCATCAAGGTTAATTATACAGGGTGTAGCATGTGTCAATAAGTATGACTGAAGAATCCAAAAGTCAAAAAGCATATGATGGGAAGCACCTGTGAATGACGCAGAAAAGCATATATTTACTTTCAAAGATCAACTTAAAAACCCACTCATATTTAGCAATAAAAACGAACAGCAACTCGATGAACCTAGCTGAATTTATGCAAAATGAATTATATTTGGAGGTAATGGTTCCAAGAAAGATATGGTAATCTCTGTCAGCCGGCAGCAAGAAAGGAAAAAAGACTACAAATGGGCTTTCACTCTCAGTCAATGATTCAGTGGAAGAAGAAAGACTCGTCTATCCATTAGTTCCATTTCAGATTTCAGAAGGCGGAATGTGTAGATATAGCTTTGAGAAAATAGACAAAAAAAAGGTCCTTCGAAACAGATGGGCAAATAAAGGAAAAAAATTTCCTGAGATCAGAAAACGTCTTTAACATAACGTCGAAAGAATACCGAGAAAGGTGAGATAAAAGTTTGTCTAGAGGCTGTTATAAGGAGTAAAATGGATGTTCGTCTAATGTCTGTAGTAAGAATTTGTGAAGAAAACTCACCAGGGCTAAGACAAAGATAAAGCTGGTAAGTTGAAGTTGATTCATCCCTCTTAATGAAGCACTGAATATGTCCTTCACGTGGTCCTGGCTGTAACATTGATAGTCAGGTGTAGTTCAAAAGTACTATCCAAAAACATTTTGATCATTAAAAAGCAAACCTATTTTAGAGGCACCAGATATCCATTGAAAAAGCATTTTTCTATGCATGGAGATTGATTTAGTAAGTGGTGTGGCAGACAATGTATGAAGTCTGCAAACAAGGATAAAATGAAAAATTTACCTGCTTCAAGGATATAGGAAAAGTGAGCTTTCCAGAGTGTTCTGGACTCCTAACAATTTCCTTGCACATATCCCGCCACGACCGGCAAACAAATGAACAGAAAAGTACACTCCTGCGTTGTGGCCATGTACTCTCACTTGCTTCTAGCTTCTTGATTATTTCCCGGAGTAACTCTAAAGGAAGCCTAGCCCAGCAGTCATGCTGGATTACCATGTCTTTACTGTCCATCTCATGAACAGAACTTTGAGATTTCCTCCGACCATAACCTGAAAGTATGACCTCAAACCCTCGCTTTGATAAGCTCCCAAAACCATCTCTTACATCGCGAACGATGCTACGAAAAGACATCTAGGCTGCAATTTTTTAGGAGTCGATCCTAATAACAGATTTTTCCTGAAATGATCACAAAAAGATCTTGGTAACAAAACTTGGGAACTTCTTGTTCAGACAAAAAGTAAATGCTGAAACTCTAGACCGAAATGTGCCGATGTAATAAACCACATATCTTCTCCGAAGATCATTAAGAATTATGTTATATGAAAGTAATCTCAAAGGACAGCAATGCCGGAGAAAGATACCTATTTGAAATCAGTCTCCACAAATTCTGCAAATAGAAACCTACTAACCCTCTTTCAGCATAACCAGAATAAGCTTAAGACATCCAGAGTCTTCCTGAAAAATGCATCACTGTGATTAAATGCTCCTAAGCCTCAAACTTGTGTTGAAGGGAAAGCACATACCAATTAATAGACAAGTGTATTGTTCTCCATGGAACCTTTCAGAACTGTGTCAGATAGATTGCAGTGTAATTGGTTCTTCTACTGTACAAAGTCAAGTGAACAAACAGACAAAAATCACAATAGTAAGCCCCGATCTTTAAACAACTTTTAGAAGCATAAAACCAGGAAAAGGGCCAGTCTAACTACAAACCTATACAGATCATCAGAAGATCCAAAATTCCATAATTCTCTTAAAACAAATCCAATTCGTATGATTCTCACAAGGGACAAAAATGACAATATTCGTCAAGAGTATCAAACAAAACCCTCCCTTTTTTAAGTAAATCACCGGAAACGAGGCACTGAAATGAACTTAGCAATACATATTGCACAACCAAATCACCCCGAAAAGGAATGCTCCAAAGAATTTGGTAAAAACAAGGGCCACGATAGGAGGAATCGTTGTTCCAACATTTTGTAAGATTTGACTAAACAAAAAAACTCCCCGTGACCATTATTAAAACAAAGCAAAATCACTTTTTTTACATAAATCATGAACTCCCCATCGCAAACACCGACTACTCACCATAAACTAACGCAAACTTGCCAAATTTTTGACAAATTCATGAGCTACCCATCACAAACACCACAAAAGCCAAACAAAACGGGGCCAAGATCCAAACTTGCCTACCCGTCCTGGATCGAACGCGCAAAAGGACCACCAGAATCTGGAAATCTACAAGAGACAATTCCACTACAGAACCCCAAAAAAAGTCAGCGAATTTCCTGGAGCACAACTCACGAGACCACACAAAAATCCACAAGAACAGGAAGTAATTTCATCCTCACCGAGGTCGGAGATCGGATTAACAGATGCAGATCGCCGACGAAAATCCCTTCAGATCCCCTTCCGCGCAGCCAAAGCTCGCGACTTTGCTCACTCCTCCTACTTGCGGGTTCGGTCCTCTCCTTTTCTCTACATCTCCTCCACTCGATGCCCACACAAATAGTGGAGCAAAAGACGCAACAGAGCTCGATTAGAGAGCGGGGGGTCGGGAATCCTGATGTTTGTCTAAATTTGATTGTAATTAAGATATTAATAAACGGGGGGATTACGGATTGGGTCCTTTTTTTTAAAACGAGAGAAGAGTCTCTTTCTTATCCAATTTGTCAACTTCCTATTCCCTTTTTTTTTAATTCCCCCAAAGAGCGGGTAATTTGCAAACTTGTTTAATATGAACCGTTTAAGCTCTCAAACTCTTATTCGAGACTTCTTAGGTTAACTAGCTTGGGTTTAAGTTGAGTTCATCAAATCATAGCAAATCCAATGGTAGGTTTTCTTCCATTCTCTTTTTTTCCTTCTTCTCTCTCCCTCCTTCTTCCACTCGTGTTCCTTCCTTCTTCACTCTCGCAGGACGAAGCCCCCATCCTACATCTCGTGTGAGTGGGGGGGGGGGGGGGGGGGGGGGGGGCAAGATCGAACCGTCTTACGTGTCGTTGACACAGCCATTCCCGTTGGAGTCCAGCAGGACGAAGGGCGGTGAAGATCTCGCGCGGCAAGACGAGCGCGACTTGGAGTAAGTGCACCATCACCTGTCAGTGGTCCCCGTAGAGCTTCTGGACGGCAGCGAGGCAGAAGTAGGAGAAAGAAGCCAAGGAAGCTATTGGGGATGCTCGTGGTTGCGTCGTGCTCGTCGAGGAGGATGGGGATCTACAAGAGCCGCTCGGGGGCACTAAGGTGATGGGGCACAACCTACTGGTATCGTCTCCTCTCAGATAGCGATTGTTGGGGATACGAACCTCCCCGGATACGAAAGTAGATACACAATCGACCACTACCAGGGACGCACATGAAAGAAAAACAACTAGATATAACGGTGGTCGATCACCTCTCGTGACCACCCGAGAAAAAAGTTTACTATAAATTAGAACGAGTATAACTCTCTTTGTTCCCTTGCTCTCTCATCTCTTTCTTCTCTCTCTCTCCATCCTTTCTCTAGGGTTTACATTGTTCTTGTGGTAGTGTTAAGGCAATGCATCCACCTCTCTCTCTATATATAGTTCAGTTACAACCCCATATTCATATCCCCAATAGGACTATGAATAGAATACAACTCAACTACTATTAGGGTTATGAGTATCACACCGTTAGGATTCCTAATTCTAATATGACTCCAATCCTAACAATCTCCCCTTGAGTTGAATTCCATCACAATCTCTTCATCGTCTTGCTACACTAGGCCATCCTTGTCACCTGCAAGTATCATTAGCAGGAACTCACCGCCTTCGGGTGACGCACCCGTCGTTGGGTGCCCGCAATGTGCCATCTGACACGATCTCCTACCAGTTGCGCCAACAATATTCTTTGATGGTCCCGGTCAATTTATCCAAGAGACTACCATATCATGACTTCCAAGGATTGCACATCTACTGTGCCGTGATGTCTCATTGATGTCGAACACCACTCTGATCCATTGCATCGTGTCCATTTAACAACGCTAAACCCAGCTCTTATACAAGTTATGGGATACAGCCTACTGATTTCGTCTCCTCTCAGATACCGATTGTTGGGGATACGAACCTTCCCAGATACGGAAGTGGATATACAATCAACCACTACCATGGAAGCACATGAAAGAAAGAACAACCATATATAATGGCGGCCGTCACCTCTTGCGGCCATCGAAGAAGAAAGGTCACTATAAATTCGCTCTCTCGTCTCTTTCTTCTCATTCTCTCCCCTTTCTCTATGGGTTACATTGGTTTTGTGGTGGTGTTAAGGTAATGCCTCCACTCCTCTCTATATATAGCTCTATTGTAACCCTATAGCTCTATTCCCGGTAGGACTATAAATAGAATACAACTCAACTAGGGTTAGGAGTATCATCCCGTTAAGATTCCTAATCCTAATATGACTATAATCCTAACACAAGGAGACCGGAGGAGAGCGCGTGGTGGGAGCCCTAGTAGAGAGGGAGAGGATGTGGTGCTCGGAGAGGGAAGGGTGGCATTGGTGGGCATGGGGGCATCGATGGGGACCCGCTGTAGCGTTGCAGTAGGGGGGAGTGGAGAAGGGAGAGATACAATGTCAAGATCTGGAGGGGCAGAGGGCTGATCTCGGAAGATCTTGAATCTACATGAGTTGCGGGCGAGTCATGGGGCATTGTGATCGAAGCTTCGGGCAGCGCTGGGGGAAGGGGGCGAAGATCAGACGGTGCGAGAGAGGGTGGTGGTGCTGGAGATGGTTGATGAAGGTTGAGGGGGAAGGGGATGTAAGGAGGGTGAAGAAGGAAGAGTGGTGTCATCTTTTGTAAATTTGATAAATAAAGCGGGCATTATGCATCTCTTTTTAATGGAATCCAATTAAATTTAACGAGTAAATGGAGAATTGACCACAAGGTTTATGGTAAGGATTAGCAAATTTACGAGGTCGATGGGATAATAACGATGTTTAGAAGGCCGAGGAGGCATTTTACAATATTTCTAAAGTTCGTGGGATAAAAATCCCTACTACTAGGGAAATACTTCACGCGCTTCGTTGCTGCAAAGAATGTATTCATACATAGTTGTTAATGGGGACCTTTGATAAAATTTTAAAAAGGTTCTTTTAAGACGATTTTAAATTGCACCATATGTAATGAAAAAGACCTGTTTTCTGACTACATTAACATCTATTATTAAATAAAGTATTTATTTTCTTTATATCCAATGCATTTTATTTTTTCCTATCACAAATATAGCTTATTATTAATAAACAATATTACCTTTAGCCTAATAAGTATTGAGCAATCGTAGCAGAATTATGATTTTTTTTCTTATTGATTATGTGTATGAAAGTTAAATGGCTTCATTAATTATATTGATATATACTAATCCACACCATTTTTTTAAAATAAATTTAAGTTTGGATATGATATAAATAAAGTGGATATAAAAAATATTGAAAACCAACATAAAAATTAATTAAATCATGGTCTGGTGGTACTTCAGTGTGTCTACCACCAAAAAAGATTAGAATTCAAATCCCTCCTTGTGGGAGTTGTACGTTAGGCAATCGATAACTAGCGTAAAAAATAGTCGGACCTTTCAACATGGATTTGAGCAAGAATCCACGTAGTTTATTCTACTTAAAAGTGGGAGAAGACTTCACCATTTTTTAAGGCTGGTCATTTTTCTACCATCTTGTTTATATGGAGATATATAATACCACTCATTATAAGTTCAATTCTATATAGTTTTCACATTTTGTGAACTTTCATATACTTTTTAACCTATTTTCCAAAATCTAAAGTTCGGATTCTTTACAACTTGAATAATGTGTGTCTCAAGATTTATTCGATACAAATATATTGTCCATGACAACACAACTTTCGTTTTTATTATATAAATTATGCATCATCATTAATCAAAATAAGGATATCTAATTTCTTATTTGAAAAACTATTGTACTATCCTTCGCTCTTCTTATCGCTCTCTTCCTTTGCTGAATTCGAGTATAGAAGTCGAGAAATGTCATTTTTCACATGTCATGTGGTTATTGAAGTTTTTTTTAGCTAAGCTCTAATAGGGCTTGGTTGCATTAGATATTTAAAGTAGAATTGAGGGCTATTAAGTAGATTTGAGGGCTCATTAGTTCCTCGATTGCCTGAAAGCTTGCATATTTAAGTTAGAAGCGGAGAGGAGGCTTGTCGATGCTCTTTCTTCTTTTCCGAGGAAAGCATTGTCTATGATTTCTTGTGATCATAATATTTTAAGATTGATTTTGTAAAAATTTCAACTTCGTAAATCAATATTATTCATTTTAATGCTCAATTAACCGATGACACACCATAATTAATACGATAATCTTCCTCAATACAAATTATGAGATCAAATAAGGATAGTTCATTTATTATCTCACAAATCACAAGTACTATTTTACCCGGTTGATTTATTATCTAAAACATATATGTACGGATTTATTTCTTATAACTTTAATGATCAAATATAGTTGTTTTCTGACCATTTTAATTATTACACATATCATAATGTTGCTAATGATAAATTATACTCTTCGTATTTTCATACTCTATAAAAGTTATAAAATTTAAATTTAGTTTATAATCCAATCTTATGGAATCATTCCTTGCAATATGAAATATCCTTGTTCACGCACTCGGTTCATTTAATTAAAAAAATCATATAACGTTATTATAGGAGTAGTGAATAATACATCACCAAAGATAAAACAAGATATATTAGCAATGAAGATAACTTCATTTTTTGTATAATTATATTACATCAAGTATAATTACATCCACATTAATACAATATTACGTTTTAATATAAAAATATTCATATATCCTCGCACATAATTTTAGGTTTAGAAACATAATTATTTATTTTAAATCGTAGGTATAGATATATAATAATTATATATCTTAAATATGACTTTTTGTCCACCACTATAACTACATACTAAATTATAGTTGTATATATAGAAGTATAACAATTTATATTTTTCCCTACATGAACATGCAAGAAGGGAAGAGAGAGATGAATTTGAAAGGAAGGTAATGGGCAGTGAATGGGAGAATATATGAAGGCTACATGACATTAGCTGAGAAAAAACCTAACTTAAATTATATGTAATGTATGTATTAGATTGTATATGTATATAAACATTTTTAGATTCAATATATACATCTCAAATTATGTTCCATCAAAGAAATTGCTACCAACTATCATTATAGTTGCTGAAAAATGCATGGATATCAAAATAGAAATATAATTTATATACCATCTAGAAGAAGCTAGTGAAGAACATTATTTATAATAAAATAACAACAAAATAGAGAGTGGATGGTCAGACTATGATATGATCGAAATAGCTATTATTTGAGTTTGGAGAAGTTTTTCCACATATCATCCATGCACAAATCTAAAGACTTCTTTTAGGGTATGACAATCCACTCCTTTGATCGGAGCCCCATAATCGTTGTCAGTTTTTAAAATTGCCTCAAAGAATGTGAGGTCGAGCAATACCGAGGTTGCTTCTCACGTGTATGCGAAGATAGAATTGGAGGAGATGACTATATGTTTGAAGCCATATCTCCCATATATGGAACTAAAGAACTTTCAAATCAGAGTCCCACTCATGTCATTTGTACATGATATGTCATACGTCATGCATCGCGAAAACAACAAAAAAAAAAGAATAAATCAATTTCAACTAGAAAATTATCCTATATTTACATATGATTGCAGAGCAATAAAATAATTTTACATGCGACGAAACAACGTGGAGATAGAAATTTGGTACATTGTTCCACGCATCATAAGGGCCTGTTTGGTTGCTGGGTTGGACTGGGTTGGGTTGGGCTGGGTTGGGGTGGGTGAATAGTAATCTGTGAGGAGGAAGTACCCTTGTGAATAGTAACCAGGGTTGGGCCAACCCTGCCCAACCCTGCAACCAAACAGGCCCTAAGAGTTGAGAGATTGTACCTTCGAAGATGCAGGAATCTCCAATGGAAGAGACCTCTTGTATGGGTCCAATCCCAACGCAAGTTTCACCCTTCGACACGATAAAGAATCAAGTATATCCCATAATTCCAAGCTTTTATACTTCTTCTTATCTTCACATGCTCTAAGTAGATCCCTGGAGGATCATGTCTACGCTCCTTATTGTGGAGGTTGCCACATGACTCCCTTTCTCTGATCCTCGTATAAAACACAAGCAAGAAAGCTTCTTCATGGAGAAGCCAATTATGGAGATGAAGAGATGCAAGGAGGGACACGGTCAAGAGAGGATGAAGAAGGGGAAGGTGGGGATGACATTAGGGGTTGTTTAAAACAAGGTTGAAGAAACCGGTAGTCGGTACTCGGTCAGCGGGGTCACTGACTAAGAATTAAACGGGAGTCGGATGGCTAATCGGATTTAGTCGGTCATTAATCGATTTTGAATTTTTAAATTATTTTAAATATTTAAATTATTTTTATGCATATATTCTTATATATTTGCATAGATTTGTACATTTTTCTTTTTTTAAAAGACATTTGTACACTTTCTATACTATCATAATAAAACAAATGAAGTAATTGACTTTAAATATAATATTAAGCATAATAGAATAAGTTTTCTTTAGAAAAAAAGCAAATAAATAAATAAACTCTGCGTAAAAATCGGCTGAGTAGCCAGCCGACTAGGCTAACTAGTCGGCCCGATTAGTCGGGTTGACCGACTAATGGCCAACTAGGCCTAGTCGAGTTGGTTACCACCCCCCTCCGATTCGACTAGTCGGTCGACTTTTACAACAATGGTCTAAAAAGCATATTGTGAGTCCCCACTCTCTCATATAGAGAGGGTGAGTGCCCCTAATATGGTCAAAGTCCACCCCTTCACCACTTAATGTCAAATTGACTTGGATCAATTTCTACATATCATTTCATTAATAAACCTTAATTTATGCAAATCATATTCATTGCACTAATATGTAAATTGAGTTTGTATAATTTGATCCTCTGACATACGTGAATCAAATTCACATACCCAACCTATGATTCAATGATACCAAATATTCTCTATCATGTTATTTCGACTTAGATTTCATGGATAATGACATCCTCGATAGTATTGTCCATAATCCATGTGGATCTAAGTCACATGGGATAAAAATTCATCTATATCTAGATATCCTAAATCATGAATCAGATATCAAAATCATGGATAGTGTTATTATTGATAGGGATACCCCAATCACATTGGATATCTCTAATTGTGTAACCAATGATGATACTTGGAGATATTGATAGGTGTATAGTACAAACCATATATAATAACTTAATATCAAAGTGAATATAATATTAGGGATAAGGACTGCATAAGCCATCGTGGTAGCGAACCAGATACTGAAATTTCAAACTCTTTCGAATTAATTTTAAAACTATTTAGAACTTGATTGGTTTTACTAAATTGGGATCTAGTTCAATCCAATTTCATTCAATTTATCCTTAAGGTAAACACTAAAAATCATCATGTTTCATCATTCCTCAAAATGGAAGCACCATATTCTACAGTCTGTTACGATCGTAACAACCTTGAGTATTTTCTGCACTCATGTATCCTACGTACCTGAAAGCCTAGATAGTCTGAAGTATGTAATCCTACATTTTTATGTATTATTCCAGATATAAGAAATAATATCTGAATTGATCATAGGACAACAATATATATTATATACTTTCCAAAATCATATATTAATATTCTCGAGTCCATATCAAGTTTCCAAAACAGGATGACCATAAGTGAAATTTGCTTTATCCCAGTATCTCGAGACTGAATTTTATCTCCTGATTTATCATGCATAAACTCATATAATTACTTTGGATATAACATATCTTTTATACCTCTATAAGTACACTAGCTCACCGGTATATATAGAATTTATCATGTCATCAATCTAGTGGTTTGACAAATGCACATAATCATGTGTGTGTGCATAGTAGAAGGATGATTGCTCGTCTCATGACAGTATGAGACGCCCATGGATCTGGGTTACACGTTTACATGACACTTACAATATTACATTCAATAAAGATCGCATTAGGTTACTGAAATATAGGGAAAATTTTTCGTGATTCGAAATGACATTCACAAGCCACAGAATCAACAAGTGTCGTCAATTCTCATTGCATTAATTTTCATACATAGATACATGTAACAAAAGAAACTAAATTATGTACATGTATCCTAAAATGCAACAGAAGAGAAGAAAAGTATTTACAACGTCTTGAACAAAAACTATAACATGTATACCGTAATCGAAACTAGAGAAGCTCAACGAGCTGCCAATCTACTGAGTCGTTGGTGCCTTGCTTGCCATTTATGTTTGAAAGAAAAGAAATGTCGATAATTGTTGGTACAATCAAAATTTATTAAAAATAAACATGTAGTCCAGTGGTTTCAAAAGAAATCAAGTAGGTAGGCGTTGATATTCAAAATTAACAAGCTATATGCATGGAAAATGATTTTCAAGTTGTTATGTATGTATATCCCCCATTCTTACCCATCAAACCTTAACTTACCATACTTATTATTTTTGTTGATTATATGATACATATTTAGTTTATCATCTTTTTGTCACATTTAACTCATGTTAATAGATCTTGCGATTGTAGATGTTGAGTTTTTGATATGATCTTTATCTTTGTCTAATTTCTCAAGCGTAAGGGATAGTTTGTGGTCTTAGTGTGAGTGTGACCTCACACTATGACTCTAAGGCATGATGAATACCTTAGGGTTTGGGTGCCTTCGTAGGCATGCGATGGAGTATAATGCATCCTAATTAAGTTTCCAACACGTCCAGTAGCTTTTCCTAATATCCATAACAGTAGTTCTAAATTATGATCAAATGCAGATGATTGATGATGGCCGATGGTCGATGATTTTGTCTCATGATCTTTTACTAGCTAGGTCCTCCTGGTGTAATAGTAAAGACTCTCAAGAATAGTTCCAACTCAACTATAACAAAACTCTATTGTAGCTAAGCTAGGCGAAACAATAAACAACCTCAAGAATAGTACCCAACTCAACTGTAACCAAACTCAACTGTAACCAACCTCAACTATAACTCAACACAACTGCAACCAACTTTCAACTGTAACTCATCTCCAAGTCCTATTGTCAGAACGGTAACCAAAACTCAAATGGTGAGGAAGCCTCCTAAGAGACTCTTTCGTCTCACCCTCTAAGTGGAAGTGTGGTCCAATAGAGGAATATGCCTACTCCAAAACTACACCCCTGAGACGAGTGGGAGAGACTTTCCAAACTAAGTCACTCCAGAAAATTGGTCTGACCGGTACGAGCAAACTGAGCTCAAAAAACCAAAAGCAAGGGTCCTCCTGCCTAGGCACCCTGCTGAAAGAGGGTCAGTGGAACAGGTTAAAAACATGGATCCCATCGAAGCGTAAAAACACCGCGAGCTCGCGTAAAAATTATAAAGAGGACTAGGATCCTAAACTTGTGCACTAGGCGGCAACTGCCCTAACAGGGCTTCCTGTCTCCCGCTCAGTCGAGGGTCACCGCACCCTCGTATGGTCAAGTGTAAGGGTCACCATGACCTGCACAAATATCAATCATCACTGATGCTTAGTAACCACTTAGGTTCATTAATTATATATTCATACCTCCATATCTTATATGATTGGCCTTACAAATCTAATTGATCGGTCCATACCATCAAGTGTGATAAGTGATATTCATATCGTAGGTTATACTAACAATCATTGATGAGGAATTTTTATATCGTAGAATATTTAGAATTTCACTCAAATTTTCATCTTAACATCATGAAATATGGATCCCATGACTAATCAGAATTTGGGATCTAATTCACATTAAACCGTAATTTTTGAGTTCTTAAAACACGGGTTATGGAGCTTTTGAACAGATCTGAACGTGGGTTCAATTTACACTAAATCTCCCGAATTTTAAGTTTTTCAAATAACGGATTTAGAGCTATTAAACAGATCCAAAACTTGACTTTAATTTAACTAAAACCCCTAAATTTTAAGTTGTTAAAACATGGATTATGAAGCTTTTGAACATATCTGAATTTGGGTTCAATTTACATTAAAACCCCCAAATTTTATGTTGTCAAAACATGGATTTTAGAGCTATTGAACATATCTCAAACTTGGGTTCAATTTACACTAAAACCTCCAAATTTTAAATTGTTAAAACATGGATTATGGAGCTTTTGAACAAATTTGAACTTGGATTCAATTACACTAAACCCCAACATTTAAGTTATTAAAATGAGAATTTTAGAGCTATTGAACATATGTGAAAGTTGGATTTAATTTACGCTAAAACTTCCAAATTTTAAGTAGTTAATACATGGATTATGGAGCTATTGAATAGATTTGAAACTTGGATTTAATTTACACTAAAACCTCCAAAAATTAAGTTGTTAAAACATGGATTATGGAGCTATTAAACAAATCTGAAACTTGGGTTTAATTTACACTAAAACCCCCCAAATTTGAAGTTTAAAAAATATGGATTCTGAAGCTCTTGAACGGATATGAGATTTGGGTTAAATTTATTCTAAAACCCCAAAAGCTTGAGTTTTTAAAACAACTATTCTGGAGTTTTTCAACAAGATCAGAAATTTATGAGATAATACATGCAAAAACCCCTAATTTTCATCCTTTAGAACATGGATTCTAGAGCTAATATCCATATATGAAATTATGAGATAATACTTGCAAACCCCCCCCCATTTTCATCCTTTAGAACATGGATTCTGGAGCTAATATCCAGATCTGAAATTATGCGATAATACTTGGAATACCCTTGTTGCTTGCGCTTTTTTAGGGTTTTAATTATGTGAATTATGAACAAGTCGTTGCAACCCAATCAAGCGTCAGCAGACAAACAAAATTTTTCTTTCTCAATGCAAAATAATTATAGAAAAATGTGGAGCAAGAGAATTTTTTGCTACTTATTTACATGTATAGCGGACAGGATCGAACTCAGGGAGGCTACAATTCCCGAGGGTTATTCAATTAATAAAAAAACAATTAGAAGAAAAAGCAGGAATCTCAAAGGTAAACTATCCTTAGTTTTTGTGGAATTTTTCTCTTTTTAATTTTTTTGTATTTTTTATTTCTATTTTTTATTTTCTGATTTTCAAATTTTTAGTGATTTTAATTTTTCATTTTTTTAAATTGTCAAATAAAGAACAATATGCACAACATAAGAACTACACACACCAAACTCTTTTTGTATTTTTCAATTATATCAAAAATGCTCAGGAAAATCCAGAGAAATTATTTTTGTGTTTTAAAGATTTTGAAATATTTTTAAGAATTTTTGTAGAATTTAGATACCTTTGTATTTTTTTTAAATCAAACAGTGACAAAAATGAGAAACAGTATACAGCTTGGAGTATTTGCAACTTAAAAATATTTTAAGTATCCAAAACTCTTAGTGATTATTTTTATGATGAAATATAGGCAAATATCTACAAACAGGAAGTGAAATGATAATTTTTGGATTTTTATGGAATTTTCTATGACTTTTATAAGACTTTTGATGTTTTTTTTTCCATTTTTTGGGTTTTGAAAAGAATTAATGAGTGAAATTTGGATGAAAATTAAAAGACCATAAAATAAAACTACTCTATTTTTTTAGAATTTTTGGATCAATATTCAAATTTTTATGAATTTTTGAATTTCAGAAAGAGAAAAAGACATTGTTTTTTATTTTTAAATAATATTAAATAATGACAAAATGCAATGAAATATTTATGCTAAAAAGATAAGCACATCATGAACATAACATGGTTTTTGAGAGATTTATTGACCAATAAAAATATTTATTTGAATGAAAAGAACTTGCAACTTAAAGTCTAGAAGACATGATTGAAATTTAAATAGTTCTTGTTTTTGCATTAAATAATAAAAAGAAATAAAATAGATGGGGAAATATGCAATTTACCTAGGAATAACGTGCACAGCATGTGCTTGAGGAGTTGGCGAGGACCTTTTGGTAATTTCTGAAAACTTTAGGAGGGCCTCTTGCAAATTTTCCAATATTTTTTTATTTTAAAACCCCCTTAGGATTTACTGTAGCTTTCGTTCAAGAGATGGATACCAAAGGGGGCACGCCACCGCCCCTTGATCTTCTCCTCCAGGCGGGGCGACGAGCGGCGATCGGAGGCGGACGATCGACGGCAGTCGGCTGGGGTGCAAGGTGATACACGCCCTCTTGTTGATCAACGACGAGTGGGGGATGGTCACGCGGTGATGTCGGGTTGACGGCGGTGATCGGTGGCGCAGGCTTCGACAAAGGAAGGGAGGTACGGTGCCGCAGGTGGCGATGGAGCCGGCGGCTACAGTCGTCCGCGAGGAGGTGGCATTGGAAGTGAGAGCGACGGTGCGGCCTGCTACTCCAGCGGAGGAGAGGGCTGGGCGATACAAGCCCAGGTCGGTGGAGGTGTCATGCTTCTACGGCGAGGCGGCGTCGAGCATGCGCGCGACGGTCGGATGCGGCGTTGGAGGCGGAGCGGCCGGCGGGTCCTCTTCTTTTTTTATTTTTTAATTTTTTTGTAAAACAGAACATAGAGAAAGTTTTTTTTTATTGTTTTAAAGAAAAACCTAAACTATAAATAAATAAAAAACTTTTTTTATTTTCCTTTAGAAACAGAAACAAAAATTAATTTTTATTTATTTTTTAAATATTTTTTGTTGTACTTTTTTATTGTATCTTGCAAAAGAAATGTAAGAGAAAAATATATTTTTTTGTTTTTTTGTTTTTTATAACAAATTAGGACACGAGCATGATGACTCAGTCCCAAATCAAAACAGATGCATGAGCGGGGATCCGATAAAAAATGAATGGAAGGATCCGAATCTCCGGCCACCGTACGTGGCCGGAGTTGAGAGATCATAGAAGGTAGAAAAGAACACAATAGTATCAAGAAAATGGGGCGAAAATCGGGATCGAAGATGAATCAAAATTGTGATAGAATCTAAGAACTAGATTGAAAAATGACGATGAAATAAAGAGCGAAAAATTAAACTAAGGTTAATCTAGATGAAAAATGAGAAAAAATGATGGATTTCACCTTAGGAGCGGAAAAGACCTTGATCAACTCAATGAAGGCCGATGCGCTGTCACCGGGCAGCTCGGAGGCTAGGCAACCTTCTGGACAAGAAAACTCTCGGAGATCGGGATCTTCTCACTAAAGATTAATCAAGTTGAAAAGATGGAGAAGGAGCCTTATTAATAGATAGAATGAAATTTGAATTTTTTTAATTTTTGGATGAGGATAAGAGATAAGAGAAAAGAGAGTTTAAAATGAGATAAAGTAGAACGATAAATGTTAAAAAAATATTTACAAAAATTAACTTTTTTTGAATTTTCATCACTTTATTTATTGAAAAATTAAAAGTTATTATTTTTTAATTTTTTGTGATAGTTAGTTAAGAAAATTAACTATATATATGTTAATTACATATATGACATTATATACATGGGTAAATAAGCAAATTGTTTTTTTATTTTTTATTTTTATTTTAAATAATTAGTAAAAAATATTTAAAAATATCTACAAATATAAGATGTACAAAATACATGGGAAAATTGCACAAACCATCCCAGAAAACCAACTTTTCACCCGTAACTCCAAAAATTATGAAATCATAGTCATTTTAAAGATAATTTAATTTAGAATACAATAAAAGTGAGTTTGGTTCAATTTGAGTTCATATGGAGCTGGATTTGGTCATTCAATTATCGCTCAGTGGCTTTTTCCAAGTGTGGTTGCTTTTATTATGTACAAGATTTGATTGTGCAATTATTTTTATTATTTAGGACACATTTTTATTTACAACTTTTGTTTTGAAAATTATTTTGTTTGAGGTCAATTTATGTACAAATAAAATAGTGAAATATACAAATATACACAACACACAATTTTTTTGGATTTTCTGAATAAAGACCCTATCTTCCCCTACATTATTCCTGGTCGATCAGGTCAAGTCTTGACCTTCTCTCGGGGTTCGGGTCAGCATGTATCTATTACATATATACAGTCTTCCTTTTTTCTTTTCTTTATTTTTTCTTTCTTTCTTTCTTTATTTATTTTAGGTTAAAATAGTAAGAAGTGTACAATATTTACACACAGATGCAAGTTAGTAAGAATATGGGGTTAGTATTATATACATATGTTTTATAAGGGATGTTAAGCTAAAATAAATGAATAAAGATGATGAAATGCATATTCATCATCCCCTATGCTTTACCTTTGCTAGTCCCTTAGCAAACACTTATTTGAAAGAATAAGTGAAGAAAAAGAAAAAGAAAAGGAAAATAAAGAAATTAGGACAATATTGAGTATTAAACTTTTCTCATAAAATTGTAGTTTGGAGCTCTGTCAGACCTTTGGATTATTAGTGTATCGGAACCTTAATGGGAGATGGATTTAAAACCTAACAGCCTCTAAGTTCCACAAGACTCCTATTCAGGTCACCTCAACAGTCATGTCAGAACAAGTCTACATACACAAATTCTTTATGACTATGAATCTTTACTTGTACGGTGCAAGTGAAATATATTGCTCCCCATCTCAAAAGTAGCAAAGAAACATCCTCCCTTAACAAGGTAATTCTAGTTCCCCGGTCTTGCAGCTCTTTCCTCGAGGAGAGGAGATATTCCCTTCTAAGTTCAAATACAACCAGTTCAAGAAGAGGGGATGGAGAAAAGAATGGGCGGTAACCAGTGTAGCTATCTATCCTTGGATGCATGACTAGTGTAGCCAAGTCATCCGTTGCAAGCTTACAAAAATTTGTCTTTGAAGCACTTATTGTAAATATTTTTTTATCCTTGTATATACACTCCGGCAAGCATTTTACTTTTCAATCAGGCATGTCCACTTTGGAGATTCTGCATTTTTCCATACTTTTTTTGAAAGTATATACAAGGTGCAGCATGTACATAAGGAGTTTTTCCTCTTGAGCCAGTAGACTATCCCTCTTTTGAAGCATTATTGCAACCCCACAGTATCCTGTCTTTAGACCTCAACATCGCCAGACCAGGTTGAGACGCACTTCCTTCCCTAGAGGAAGACGAGAGGTTCCACCTAGATGTACTACCCTCGTATGCTACCCCAAGCCAAAAGATTATGCCTCCTCACTACCTCATCCATGAAGAGCTACGTGTAGAGTGCTTGTCCAAGATAAGCCACGGTTTGAAAGAATCATGCGCGTGTTGTTAAATGTTCTACTTAGACTAATCAAAATAACATATGAACATAGTCTTATGGACTCAAAGAATTAAGTCACTAGGACCTGAAAAGTCTTAACTCCATTTCTTATAAGGTTCCTCTGAAATCAAGTGGATTAAGGTCTAACTAAGTTCCATTCTTCAATTTTATTCCAGACTTAGTTTAAATGTCAATACTATCCTGAAAAATGCACATGCAAATGCAAGAAAATATGAACAATGCGAAGAAAGCTTTTTTGAAAAAAATGATGCACGTGAAAAGAACATTTAAAAATTAATTTTCTAATTTTGAACATTTTATGGATTTTTGGAGAAAATACAGATGTAAAAGAAAGGTTTTTTTAAATTATGCAAGTTTTTATAGTTTTTTGGTTTTGTAGTTTTTTTTCAAAAAGGAAAAAGGGTTAGTAAAATATATACAAGTATATGCAAGAATTTTTTGTCTGTATGTTTTTTTGTTTTTTATTTTTGTTTTTGTTTTGTTTTTGTTTTTGTTTTGTTTTTTTTTTGTTTTTTTACACACGTGGATTTTACAAAATTATATACATATCTCCCAAAATAATTATCTTAAAAAGTGCGAGTTATGTCTAAAGTATATATATAATATATAGGACACCCCCTATATTTAGCTCGAACTATGTCCTCATAGTGGTCAGAGAGCGACAAAGGAAGACATAACTCGTGCTAAGTATAGGAAAGTGAAAAGACTCCTATGCTACAAAGACTCAAAGAAAAGAAAATAAATAAAAAAATAAAAAGAACAGAAGTTGGTGATCCCCCCTATACCTAGGATCAAGTAATCCTAAGTATAGTAGACTGTACAAAAGAGGAAAACTGATGTAGAGAATGTACAAACTCAAAAACAAAAAAGACGATATGAACAACATCACCACCCTATACTTAGGGTAGAGTATCACTAAGTATAGGCAACAACAAGATTAATGAACAGGACGAATATGAACAACACAAATCCTTCACCCCCTATACTTAGGATAAAGCACATCCTAAGTATAGCATATATACATACACGGAAAAGGGATGAATTAGAAAATGGGAGAAGAAAGAATGAAATGAAAGGATATACAAGAGGAGGGGATGTACAAAGGTCAAGAAGTTCGAAAGCAAACCTTCTTGCGGGACAGTTGAGGTATGGATCTGACAAGGTGTAGGTCGATATTAGGGTTATCATTAGATATAAACTGAGTAGGATCGATCAAGAATGTATCCTCAGCGGTTTCAGATTGTGAAGGCCTAAATCGATCAGGGGAAGTAGTATGGTCATGTCCGGCCTGGGAAGTCTCACAAATATCAAAGTAAAAGGGCTCGAATTCATTATCCGAAAAAGTAGGATCAATTTCAGCCTAGTAGCCTCTATTGGATCATCATCTTTATCAAAAGGCCCAAATTCCTTTATAAAAGCAATCAAATCAAATTTGGCCTTATCAGTCTCATCTGAATCAGAGTGAATAAGAACAGACTTATCAGTGGAAGTAGTCAAATCATGTCCGTCCTGTCTATTCTCAGAGTCTGTCCTCCGCTCTGGGGTGTCTATCGTGTAAATCTCGCGGATGTCATCAATGCATCTCCACATACCAGAAGGGGGAACTCCAAGATCTATGTTCTGAGTCTTCCTCGTTGAAGAGGAATTCTTGGGTTTCATTATCATCCAACATATAACAAGAATCTATGATATTATCATCGAGGTCAAATTCCTTGAGGTTGACTAACATGGACGGGCTCTCATGGGATGCATGTATATGGTCAGTAGTGGGTGTAGTGATCAACACATCGCTCCCTGCATCAGAACGGAAGCGAATCTCTCCTGATCCATAATCAATAATGGCTCCCGCAGAGGCGAGGAAAGGTCGTCCCAGGATGACTAGAGGATGCTCCATAGGGGTGGAGGTCTCCATGGGCAATACAACAAAATCCGAAGTGAAATTCATGCCCTGGATAAGAATGACAACATTTTTCAAGAATACCCTTTAGCCTCTTAGTAGATCCATCAGCAAATTGAACTATCATCCTGATTTTCTTGAGAGACCCAAGATAAAGAGATTGTACCGTAGAGAAGGGTATTATATTGATTGAAGAACCGCCATCAAGAAGAGTGTTATCATAAGAATATTCAGAGATGGAGCAGCTCACAAGAGGTATGGTAGTGTTCCCTTTCTTAAAATGTAGACGGTGAGAGATGACGTAGGCAGTGGCCATGGTCAAGATGCGACGCTCAGATCTTATCCTTCACTTTCTCTTTTGTGTTGAGGAGTAGATAAGTCTGTCATGGCCTGTTGAAGTGGGGCTTTAATGATCTCATGAATAGTGGCCAACACTTCAGGTTCAGTCAACATTTTTTTGAATTTTTGGACCTCCTCCATATAAGGGAGGAGATCGGAATCAACATATACACGAGGATTGCCGAGAGCAGCCTTTATATTGGCATCCTCGGGGTCAAGGTTGGGACATGATGTGAATAGATGCGTGGGTAAATGATCGAGCATTTGAGTCCTCTCCTCACAAAACGAATCGACAATGTGTCTCCCGAAATCTTTTGGAGTTTAAATTTTTTTCATTTTTTGTCTTTTGGGTGATTTCAAGCTTTCATGATTATCCTCAAGTGAATCCACATCCTAAAATAGTGGAGCAATATTCTGGCTCTTATTGATGTTAAATAGATTGGCACTCTTCGAATTCA
Organism: Ottelia alismoides; assembly: GCA_037367405.1. Lineage (NCBI taxonomy): Eukaryota > Viridiplantae > Streptophyta > Magnoliopsida > Alismatales > Hydrocharitaceae > Ottelia > Ottelia alismoides. The sequence continues at coordinate 351,314 of JAZKJV010011380.1, read as the reverse complement.
TATGATCCATCATCTGGTTCAAGGTCTCAAGTGTGGACAACTTGAAAGATGACTCCAAAATCCCAGGATTGGGTGAGTTGGATGAAGGTGGGTGAGAACCAAAGTCCTCCGACTCTTGAAATAATGGGTTAGATGGATATGCACAAAAATCCGGAGGAAGATCCTCCTGGAAAATGGAAGGTGGATCGGCTGGAGGGTACGAGGGATCCATGAAGATCGGATTAAAATAACTCCGATCGGCCATCTCCGAAACAAGAGAAAATGATTGGGAGAGCACGGGGGTCAAGTCAAAAGGTGTGAAGAAAAAGGCGCAAATGCGCGGAAGGATCTAGTTATGCACACAAGCAATCAAATACAATACAAACCCCCAATTCATCAACTCAACTCAATGTGAAGACCGTGAAGGTTCGGTCAATTATGTTTTCAATTTTAGAGTTTGGTGAGAATACAATCCATTAGAGTGGTTAAAGAGAGCTGTTAGGGACCCAATGCTCTTAGGAGACTGGCCCAATCCCAAAGTTAGATCTTTCCCAGCTAGTATGAATTGTAGATCGTTTACCGGTTAACCGATCAATTCAATCTGTTAAGGATGTCGCGGGCCGCTGTACCGGCTATAGGAGAGATCCTCACTGGAGAATGACTAACCCAAGATAGTAGTCTAAAAGAGTTTGAGTGTGGTTCTATCCTAGTGTGCCGGTCGCTCTCTCGCTACATACAAACCAAACAATGAGGGGGTTACTCTCCCCAAAACAATGATTTTTCCTTGTGTTTATTTTAGGATCGAGTTTTATTTAGCAGTCCTGTATTTTAGGCAGTTGTCACTTGGTTAAAATATTTTCAAGGAATTGCCTACTGAGTGTCCAATTTCCTTTTTAACTTATGTGAGTGAAAATAAGGAAGGAGATCAGAAATGCCAATGCGCGATTAAACACAATGATGCATGCAGGGGTTAGAGATGCGTACCTTGTCGCCAGCACTCTACATGCAAGTGATCCGCGTAGAATTGAAATACAGAAAAATAAACTATCTTATATGACGCAAGTGAACCGTCCTAGATGATAGATTCTATTAACGAAAAAGAACAAGTTAATTTGACTAAGTCCAAATTATGCTCTACTCTATAGGTACAGAAATTCTTGTTTAGGATTTTTGGACCTAATTAATTACCTGCCTCAAGCAAATTAATTAAATCAATCAATAGGTAGCTCACAAAATCCACATAAAACAAAGAAAAATAAAACGATGAAAACAAAACCGGTGAGGTCCCCCAAGTGCACTGGCACTTGATAAAACATACCTCGCAACAAATGAATGTCCTTTTTACAGAGTTCAAATGCTAGAAAAAAAATCTTTTTGGTCTCCTTCAATTCTTCTTCTCCTCCTCTTACGCTATCCTGTGACTTGGTGAAGAATCAAGCCGTCTCCGCGTGGCTTGGGTGCTTCAGCTCTCCTAAGATCGCCTCCTTCGCTCCGCGAGCCCTCACAAGAAAAAGAAAGAAAGAATGTATAAGAAACACAATTATAAAAATATAAGCACAAATAATGAAATGAATGCAGTGGATATGAACAACGGAGTGAATGGCAAAATGTAAACAGATATTTACAACCAAGAATAGCAGGTCAAAAGAGAAACCTAACTACCCTCACCGTGCCTCCCCGGCAAAGGCGCCATTTTGTTGCTTGCACTTTTCTGGGGTTTTAATTATTTGAATTATGAACAAATCGTTGCAACCCAATCAAGCGTTAGCAGACAAACATTTTTTTCTTTCTTAATGCAAAATAATTATAGAAAAATGTTGAACAAGAGGAATTTTTGCTACTTATTTACCTGTATAGCGGACAAGATCGAACTTAGGGAGGCTACAATTCCCGAGGGTTATTCAATTAATCAAAAAAATCTATTAAAAGAAAAAACAAGAATCTCAAAGGAAAACTATCCTTGGTTTTTGTGAAATTTTTCTCTTTTTAGTTTTTTATATTTTTTATTTTCTGATTTTCAAATTTTTAGTGATTTTAATTTAGCATTTTTTTAATTTTCAAATAAAGAACAATATGCACAACATAAGAACTGCGTACACCAAACTCTTTTTAAATTTTCAATTATATCAAAAATGCTCAGAAAAATCTAGAGAAATTATTTTTTATGTTTTACAGTTTTTGAAATGTTTTCGAGAATTTTTGTAGAATTTTCAGATGTTTTTGTATTTTTTCAAAATCAAACAGTGATAAAAATAAGAAACAGTGCACAGCCTAGAGTAATTTGCAACTTAAAAATGATTTAAGTATCCAAAACTCGCAACTATTTTTATGATGAAATATAGGCAAATATCTACATACAGGAAATGAAATGATAATTTTTGGATTTTTGTGCAATTTTCTATGACTTTTATAAGACTTTTGATGTTTTTCAATTTTTTGGGTTTTGAAAAAAAGTAATGAGTGAAATTTGGATAAAAATTAAAAGACCATAAAGTAAAACTACTCTAATTTTTTTTAGAATTTTTGGATCAATATTCAAATTTTTATGAATGTTTGAATTTCAGAAAGAGAAAAAGACACTGTTTTTTATTTTTAAAAATATTAAATAATGACAAAATGCAACGAAAAATCTATGCTAAAAAGATAAGCACATCAGGAACATATCATGATTTTTGAGAGATTTATTGACCAACAAAAATATTAATTTTGAATGAAAAGAACTTACAACTTAAAGTCTGGAAGACAGGACTGAAATTAAATAGTTCTTGTTTTTGCATTAAATAAATAAAAGAAATAAAATAGAGGGAGGAATGTGCAATTTACCCAGGAATAACGTGCACATCACGTGCTTGAGGAGTTGGGGGGACCTTTTGGTAATTTCTGAAAACTGGGGGGGGGGGCTCTTGCAACTTTTCCAATATTTTTTTATTTTAAAACCCCCTTAGGGTTTTACTGTAGCTTTCGTTCTAGAGATGGATACCAAAGGGGGCACGTCACTGCCCCTTGATCTTCTCCTCCAGGCGGGGCGACGAACGACGGTCGGAGGCGGACGATCGATGGCAGTCGGCTGGGGTGTAGGGCGACACACACCCTCTTGTTGGTCAACGACGAGCGGGGATGGTCGCGCGGTGATGTCGGGTTGACGGCTGTGATCGGTGGTGCAGGCTTCGACGGAGGAAGGGACGTGTGGTGCCGCAGGCGGCGATGGATACCAAAGGGGGCATGTCATTGCCCCTTGATCTTCTTCTCTAGGCGGGGCGACGAGCGACGGTCGGAGGCGGACGATCGATGGCAGTCGGCTGGGGTACAGGGCGACACACGCCCTCTTGTTGGTCAATGACGAGCGGGGGATGGTCGCGCGATGATGTCAGGTTGACGGCGGTGGTCGGTGGTGCACGCTTCGACGGAGGAAGGGAGGTGTGGTGCCGCAGGCGGCGATAGAGCTGGCGGCTACGGTCGTCGGTGAGGAGGTGGCATTGGAAACGAGAGAGGCAGCACTGCCCGCTACTCGAGCGGAGGAGAGGGCTGGGCGATACAAGCCTAGGTCGGTGGAGGTGCCACGCTTCTACGATGAGGCAGCATCGAGCATGCGCGCGGCGGTCGGATGCAGCATTGGAGGCGGATGATGAGCGCTCTAGTGATCAAGGCTAAGTGATATCAAAGGTCGTTACGACCTCAACCACCTGAGTCGGGCTCAACAAGAAAAATAGGACCACAAATAAAACAATTAAGCTCAAAAATCGAATGTAGCGGTGTCCGCTATTTATTTAACTTGGTATAGCGACCATGGTCGAACACAAGGAGCACGAGCGAAGCCTACGAAGTAGTCGAGGATCAGAAAAGAAAAGACATCTTCTTGTGATTTTATATTGCAATATTTTTTTATTTATTTTCTAATTAATAAAATGAATAACAAGATAAAAGAAATCAATCTTCAACAATTTTTATTAAGACTAAAAAGGCTCAAAAATTATAAATAAAAATATTTTTATATTTTTTAAAATATGCAAGTGTTTTTGTTGATTTTTAGGGATTTTTCAGATTTTTATATAATTTTCTAAAAATAAAATAAACACAAGACAGAAAAACATTGTTCAGTCGTGACCAATAGGCAAGATTATACTAAAATTGCATGAAAGACTTGTCCCTATTTTTACGAAAAATTAGACAAAAAGACCTAATTATAGAAACTAGAATTGCATTTTTTTGAATTTTCTAGATTTTTCTAGATTTTTTATAAGTTTTTTGGTCTTTGTGATTTTTAGGGGTCTTACAAAAGATAATGGAACAAAAACTATAGTAAAGTTAAAAAAAACCAAAACAAACACTCAAGAATTTTTAGGGGTATTTTTATATTTTTTTATTATTTAACAAAATAAACTGACATGTTTTTAGGGATTTTTTAGAAAATAGCAAATAAAATCAAATTACGTCCAAAAAATTGCCAAAAATATTACACATTATCAAGGGCTAATGGTAATTTTTGGGGAATTTTTGGAATAGATTTGATAATTATTTGATCTAAAACACAGCAGAAGGTTGTAGGGACCCATTTGCAAATAACCTAAAGTTTCCATGTTAAACAATAACACCTATAAAAAATGCAGGGGCATCAGTGCAATCAATATGTGTATTAACGAGATGGACTAATGTGAATACGATCATAAGAATGACATGAAAAATAGATAAACCTTGAGAATTAAACATATTGATCTTCCTGCTCCTTTCCGTCGGGTACCTACAAGGCTGAAAGCATGCCCACAACGACAACCCATAGGGCCACAACAAACAAGCTCAATGGTCCCCTTGCATAGTACATCGTTTATAAAATATTTAAGGAAAATAACTTCCAAATTGCTCATTGTTCATAAAAACTTCAAGAAAGAACAAAAAAGATGTTTCACAAAATCGTTTGGAAGATGAAATGAGATTTCTACTCAATAATTCCACTGCAAAAGTATTTTAATAAAGGTTAGAAAATAAATAGTGATACTATTAAAACTTGTAAGGATTTATTAACATCAAACCAAATGGATTTTACCTTGCATGGTCAGACTTATCAAATATGTTGTCAAACTAGTATAAGATTCATTGCATTTTGGATCTAAAATAAAGATAAATATTTAATGGATATGGTATAATGGTAATAGAGAATATTGATTGAATGTTAAGTAGATACTAACCAAATGCATTCTCTTCTAGCTCCTCCTCGTCATCTCCTTCTTTAAAATCTGAATTCTCCGGCTCATCCTCACAGATCCAGTCTCCTGTGCAAACCAATGCCTCCACCATTTTCCGATTAAGTCTACTATAATATGTATCAAGAACTCTACCTCCCATGCTGAAAGCACTCTCAGAAGCCACATTGTATACATGAATTGCCAGAATGTCACGAGCCATAGCGGATAAGATGTGGTACTTGCTCATGTTCAATTCCCATCACCTCAGGACATCAAAGTTGTCACCCTGCTCATTGTCTGTGGAATGATCGTTTAAATAGATTTCAACCTCTCATTTTCCCGTATCACAAGAACCTCTCATTTTTTTCTATTTAAAGAACTTGTCTAGCATTACCCTGCTTCTCATTGTTGGGCATGATGCATCTTCTTGAATGGATTTTGATATGGACATTTCGTTTGAAAGACTTGGCATGTACTTAGTATAGTAATCATAAAAAAGCTACAAAAGTTTGACTAACCCGTTCAACATATTGCGAGGCTTCATCCCCGGGGTAAAGTTCTGAATAAGCAAATCTTATGAGGCCGAACTTGTACCGTGGATCCAAAATAGTCGCCAATGCTAGAGGCAAACTTATCATGCATCTTTAAAACCATATTTCTGATAGCTACACCATCATGTTTCAAGATAGTTTGGAGATGCTTTTCAATCTCAAAAATCATACCAAACAATAAATTCGTAGTAGAATATTTCTGTCTAGAGAACACCTTGGTGGAAATATAAAAGTTCTCTAAGATACCACTAACCATCTCAACTTTTTTCCAATCACTCGTAAAAGGTGTGTCTGATAAATGGAAATCACGCCGCAAACAATTGAAAACTTTTTGATATTTGATAACAGACTCAAGCATTAAAAAGGTAGAGTTTCACCTAGTGCTAATATCAAGCCTCAAACCTATTGTTATTTCAATCCGTTCTTCTTTAGCAATGTCTTTAAAATCCTGAAATCTTCTAGTTGAATACTTCACCTATTTAATAATATGACGGATTTTTGTGATTATTTCTTTGATCTCAGAAAGTCCATCTTGAACTACAAGATTCAAGATGTGTGCCCAACATCGCACATGGAAAAAACGTCCACCCATGAGTAGTATTTCCTTTTGAGATAACTGATCAACCAAATTCCATACAACAACATCATCAGTTGATGCATTGTCAACTGTGATGGTACACAAATTCGACATATTCCAATCTCTTAGGCGATTCACAATCATATCCACAATATTCTCCCATGTATGACGTGTGTAAATGACACAAAAGCACATAATCTTCTTTTGTAGCTTCCACTTGTTGTCAATAAAATGTGTAGTAACAACCATGTAACCTAAGTTTTGAATTGATGTCCACATGTCGGTTGTGATGGAAATTCTTCCACCCGATTTTAGTGTCATCTTCAATTTTAATTTTTCACTTTCATATAATTTTATGCAATCTCTTTGAAGAGTAAATCTGGGCATAAACTTGTACTTGGGTAAAGATTGGATATAAAAGTTCGAAACTTCGGGTTATCAATAACTGTAAAGGGCAATTCACTAGATATAATCCACCTCGTGAAATCATCCCTACTTCTATCTAGTTCAAACTTCCATGCAAAGATGGTGGCGCTTCCTTGATCAGAATTGGCAAAGTTGAAAAGAGCCTGGGACTTTAATTGTTTATAATAATATGGACAAACAAGGTTCAAATGACGATCAATGTGACTTGTCCCACCTTTTGCCATGCAAGATAATTGTACCTTACAATAATTACACTTGCACATCTCTCGTCCATTTACCATCCTAATTTTTGTGACATGCTTCCAAACCCACGATTTTAACTATCTTCCACGCTTCTTTTTAGTTACAACCTCATTAAGTTCTGAAGGTTCCCCCGATAGTGTCATTGGAGGATTCTCTTCCACTAGATCTTGCATCTCTAGATTGATGTCTGACATCTAAAGTTAAATACCATGTTAGAGTCTAATCTTCAACTTGATTTCTAAGAACATTTTTCCCAATTGCCATCCATATTAAAAACTTAACATCAATGTCAATATCCAATGTAAGTTACACCAAATTACTAATTAAAACAAATAATATTATTAACTTAAAGCTTGAGTTGAGAGTTTCCTTACAGTGCAAATAGTGCGGTGATGGACCGACAGTGACTGGTGAGGGCCATGACCCGTGAGGTGAGGCGGGGCGGCGAGATGGTGGGTTGCAGCGGCGAGGGCTGGGGGGCGAGGCGGCGAGGGCTGAGTAGCGAGGGCTGGGCGGCGAGGGACCGGGCTCCGAGGTGCTCGTGCGGGAGGCGAGGATGTACTCTCGAGGCGGGTGACGAGGGCTGATCGGGTAGGTGTCCGGGCAGCGAGGCGAGGTGCCTTGAGGCGGCGGGCGGCATGGGTGAGGGGCTTGAGGCGGCGGGTGGGCGGTGCGGGTGACGCCGTGAGGGAATATCGAGGCGGCAGGCAGCGTGGGTGAGGCTGCGAGGGGCTTGAGGCGACGGGCGGCGTGTGAGAGGGCAGAGACCAGAGAGGGGTTCATGTATGCAGGGAGGATTTGCGAGAATGAGGGTTTCGTGCGGGGACTGGGAGTGGCTGTGGGGTGCCCTAGCGCCAAATCCCCCTGGCCAAGGCCCACCATGGGGTTAATCGGGCCTTTATGTGGGCTTCTATGCGGGCTGGGTTATCGAGCCTAACATGCCTACTTTTGGGCTTCTATGCGGGTCGGGCTATCGGGCCTAACGGGCTGGGCCGAGCTAAGTCCGAGTCCTGCCCAATTATTAAATGGGCCTAAATCTTTGGCTCAAGCACGACCCAAAATAATCAGGTTCGGGCTGGGCCAAGCTATGCGGGCTGGGCTTCGGGCTGGGCTGGCCCAGCCCAATGCTCATCCCTAACCAGGAGCAAAAGAGTCCCAAGATATAATCTATTATGAACACATCAACCTCGAGTATTCCCAATACTCATGCATCTTACATACTAGAAGACCTATATAACCCATAGTTTATGTACCCATATTTTTCTATCTTTGTCTAGGGTTAAGCAATAGATTTCCAATTGATTATATATCAACAATACTAATCACATGCTTTCCAAAAGCATATATTAACATTCTTGAATTTGTATCCTATTTCTTAAATAGGATGATCGCCTATAGAATTCAATATGGTCATAATGTCTCATGAGTAAGATCTTGTCTTCCGTTTTATTGATCATAAGCCTGAATGATTCTTTTGATTGATCATACACCTTATTTGTCCTTACATGTACACCGGCTTGATGGTATATAGACCTCATCAGCCCGTCAACCTATTGGTATGCCAAATGAATCTTCTCAGATTTAGAGATGTATACCTATCTCTGGTCGAAGGATTTATGCCTATTTAGTGGTAGTTTATGATATGGGTCTTAATATCTCAACCTCACCAAGTTAACTCTTTAACATAAATCATCCAACACCTCTAAATATATATTCCTACGCAAAGGATCTGCATCCGGAGTGTCATTAGATCTATCTTTGGAGAACATGTCCAACTCTTCTCAAATTGGAGATCTTCTTTGGATAACATTTTACGATACTATGCATGTTATCAATCGATACCTATACATCAACCTCAATGATATAAATCTTTAGATTAACAGTTGTACGATACCCAAAGTAGCCATGATAGATATCTCCATTTGTACAGAAGGACCTTATCAAAGTTTAATACTTTTAGTTTCAAACTCGAATGATAAAAGTGCAATAATAATTACTGTATAGTGACTCGCAAGGGCTTACATGTTGATTTTGTGTTTTATATAGTCGTTTAAATCCTAGTGTTTAATATGAAAGGAGGGAGGTACCCTTTTGGATTATACACCTTTTAATTCACGAGAGAAACATATTTTTTTATATAATAAAAGAGATAGGTATCCTCCTCATTCTTAGATTAACTTCCACTTCTAATAACTACAAGAGATTCTCGCTCTTAACTATTTCATTTTAGATCATTCATCTAAAATCCTATATGCTTTCAGTGCATCATTGTCTCATTCTTGCATCAATTTCAACTCTGATCTTTGACTCCGTTTCTGGCTCTCTACGTATTAGCTCTACTAATTAATCAGGGAAGCTTTCTATTCAAAATAAAAGTTCAGCTCATATAATTTAACTAATTGCTCTTCTAGCATTTTATATTAGTTAGGTACTTGAGGAGTGGGTTCATTCCTTTGTGAAAGGTAAAAGGCTCGCTTAAGAGTTATTCAAGAAAGATGCATGTTGTATGGGGGATTTTACTCCTCCCAATTGAAAGTAGTAAGTTATAGCGGATATCTGACTTTAACCGAAGAGTAGACTGAGGATCTTAGAAACTGGTTCTAATTCATGGCTTTTACCTAGTTGAGTTTCTAAGTAAAAAATCCTTGTGTATTTTTATAATATACATTTTATTTTCATTTTTTTATTAAATAATTCAAATATCCTCTTCCATGTTCATATTAATCAATTTCATTTGATTTAATAACTTAAGAAAATCGAAGAGGTGTGCCCATCTGTTTGCAAAATAGCACAAAGACCGCTAATTACTTTTACTATTGTAAGATTTATCTTAAAACCACCTCACTTCGATAGTAATAACTACTCATTCTGGGAAAATCACATGAAATCATTCATACAGGGGATTTTTACACCCATAACCTTGAGTAATTTCGCAATAACATTCATAACCCTGCATTATCGTGAATTACGCTCAGGACCCTAAATAAGTGTACCGTCTTACACCTATAACCTTCCGTTACTTTACTTCATTAACTCAACCAGACGATTGAGTTAATCTAACCAATCAACGATCTAACGGCTGGAATTAACTTAAATATAAAAACATCCCACATAGAGGAAACACAGCTGCGGGCGAGGCGTTTTTGATGTCTTGACGATGGTGGAGGGCAGAGGCATGTACAACGGAGTGGTTGGACGACGACAACAGATCGGGGTGGTGGGACGGTCGGTCATGGGGGGCATTGCAGGATCGGGGTCTGCAGATTGGCGGGGAGGGGGCACTTGGGCGGGGGCTTTGCATCTGGGGAGCTGCTCGGGGTGGTGGGGCGGTCGTGGGTGGGGTGGGCTTCGAGGAGCTGCACGGAGTGGGCATGCCAGGAGCTGCTCGGGGCGGACATGCCAGGAGGAACTCGGAGGAGCTGGGAGGCGGGGGAGTTCGACCAGGGGATGCGGGGCGGGCGGGGGGGGGGGGGGGAGGTTAGGAGGACCTCGGCTTCGAGTAGGGAGGCAGGAGGTCCAGGAGGACCTCAGCTTCGAGCATGGTGAGATGGGCTTTGAGGGCTCGCGACGGACATGCCAGGAGCTTCTCAGGGTGGGCGTGCCAGGAGGATCTCGGAGGAGCTGGGCGACGGGGGGAGTTCGACCAGGGGATGCACGGGGGGGGGGGGGGGGGGGGGGTGCAGGAGGAGCTCGCTTCGAGAAGGGTGGGAGGGGCTTTGAGGGCTTGCGGTGCCAAGAGTTGCTCGGGGCTGGCGTGCCAGGAGGAACTCGGAGGAGCTGTGCGCTTGGGGGAGGGGCTTCGACCAGGGGATGTGGCGGCGGGGGGGGGGGGGGGGGGGTGGAGGGTCCAGGAGGAGCTCGGCTTTGAGCAGGGAGGCGGGAGGAGCTCGGCTTTGAGCAGGGAGGCGGGAGGAGCTCGGCTTTGAGTAGGGAGGCGGGAGGAGCTCGACCTCGAGAAGGGTGGGATGGGCTTTGAGGGCTCGCGACGGGCGTGCCAGGAGGAACTCAGAGGAGCTGGGCGCTTGGGGGAGGCGCTTCGACTAGGGGATGAGGCGAGGGGGGGGTCCAAGATCGGGAGGAGCTCGGCGGTGGGGGTGGGGGGGTCGACCATGGGCGGCGTGTAGGGCTTCCAGGAGGAACTCGGTGGAGGAGGGGGTGGTTCAGACGCACGATGGCATGTTATTGTAAATAAGAAGGAACTTTAAGGGCAGTTATGTCCTTTCTAACGGAAATCGTCAAAAATAACGGGTACCCCAAACGGAATATGACACAGGGTTATGTCATGTAAGAGTTAACCATTACTTAGGGTTTCTCATGTAATTCACGATTATGCAGGGTTATGAATGTTATTGCAAAATTACTCAGGGTTATGGGTGTAAAAAACCCTTCATACAATCCATCGAATATAAGTTATGCGATTGTACCTCAAAGCTCCTCATGAAGCCAACCAGCAAAAAAGTAAGAGAAGGTTATGACACAGATTAAATGAGAGAGGTAAAAAAGAATGGAAATTGCATGGACATACTTTACTATATCTCTCTGTTAGAGAGTACAATTAAACATTATAATGTTAGGTCGCATATAATATATGGTAGATGCTCTTGGTTATGTATGAAGGAATAAGAAAGTGAAAGCTCAAAAGTTATAATGCTTATAAGGGAATATTGAAGATTTTAAATGGTACCTTGGGAATTCATAACGATGTACACACGGTTCACTAGGATTGTAAACAAATTTAAAGCTCTAGGAAAGAGCTTCATAAAAGGAGAGTTGGAAGCAAAGCTTATCCATTTATTTACTAGTGATTGGAACATAAGGTTACGGCAATTGAAAAAGCCAATAACATCTATAAAAATTTTGATGGATGCTCTATTAGATAATATGATGGCATATCAAGTTTAGAAGAACAACGACAAAACCTTGACAGAAGTATCAAAGAAAAAAATCTACACTTTTAAAGTTGAAATCGAGAAGAGTTATTCATGTTGAGAACAAGAGAATGACAGAGACATGGCATTCCTCACAAGAAAATTCAAAAAAATCCTAGATAATAAGGAAAGTTTCAAAATAAAGAAGGATGGAAAAGAAAATCTATTTACTACAAATATAAGAAGAAAGGGCACACTAGAAGGGATTGTCCTCTCCTCAAGAAAAAATCAGATGAAGGTAATAAAAATATAATCCCATATCAGAAGAAATTTGAAAATTCAAGAATAAAACATTCCAAGTTATGTGGGATGACTAATTCAAATCAGAAGCCGACTCTAGCTTAGAGTCAGACATGGAAGAAGACACTTATCTCGGACCGACGATTACCAAAGATGAGGTAACTAATGCTACTTATCCTGAATTTTAGAGGCTTTTAATAAATTTGTTGATCCTTATAAAGATGTGAAAAACATATAAAAAAAGGTTAAATAAGAAAGTAGGAAACTCATCTTAAAAAAGACCCACGAGAAAAAGAAATAACCAGTTTTAAAGAAAATATTACTAAATCAGATAAATACTAGTCGATCTAAGAAACACCATGGATTGGATTATAAAATATCATCTAAGTTTACTTAAGGAACCAAAAACTTAGATAAATTCCTAGGAACTAAAAGCAATTGTAAAAAGGAATATCTCAGATTAAATCACGTTGTTACTAGAACTAAATCTTTACTTAACTAAATTAATGAAAAGGTATTCAACAAAGGTGTATCTTAAAGATGTTTACCAAAACAAGTTTTGCAAAATTATTTTTTAGGTGTCAGTGATATAGATGGAAAGCAATGGACTAACTCACTTCTAAAAGATGGATTAGTAGTAAGGCAAACAAAAAAATCACCATTCAACCACTTGCTCTTATAAGTTAATAAATCAAAATACTAATGGATAATGGACTTAGGATGCTTTAAAGATATGACTGGAAAGGAGTTATTTATAAGCCTAGAATACAAGGAAGGAGGAACAATAACATTTTCCAACAATCACAAATGTTGGACTAGTGGAATTAACATAGTAGGCTAGGGTAATTCATCTTTTGAATAATGTAATTCTAGTTAGAGGTTTAAAATATAATTTATTGAATGTTGGTCAAATTTGCAATAAAGATTTTAGCATCACATTTTCTTCGTATTATTTTTAAATCCTCGATAATTTTTAATGAAACTTTTTTAGTCAGTAAAAGGTTATTTATAATTGGGAATCTCCATTTCATCACCTTTATTTTTCATTTTTGCTTTAAATCCCTAGTTAAATGCATGTAAATAATATTAATTTACACAAAATAACACTCAACAATTGATTCATAAATATTATACAAATACATGTATTTATATCTAAAATAAAAGAATAAAGGAAATAAAAAAATAATGAAGTGTCGAAGATACTAAATGACCCTAGATCTCGAGACCAAGTCAATATTGACTTGGTCGACAAGGAATAAAATAGGTATAGATATGACAATTAAATTGTACAGAAAATACATGAAATCCTAATTTTATTCATTAATACATTATATAAAAATGGCTAAAAATAGAGAAAAAACTAGAAAACACAAAAACACTTTATTTTTATTTTTTGAATTTATTTTATATTGAAAACTTTCAAAAAAAGGGATTGTCCCTATATATATATCAATATTTACTATATATTTTATATATTAATTATAATATACTTATTAATATATATATATAAATATATATTATATCTTAAAAATTAAAAAAAAAGTTAAAAATTTACAAAATTAAAAAGAGAAACAAATTAAAATTTAAAAATAAAAATATAAAACCATTAAAAATCCATAAAATTTAAATATAATTAAAATCCCACAAAAAGCAAAAAGCAGGAAAATATAAAAAAATAATTATTAGTTATTAATTAATAATAATTATACATATCAACCATTTGCTTTCAGTGGATCGACCCCTACACTTACATGTTATACACTTCTTTTTGTAGGGTATAATAAATTTCATCTCATATTTTATTCATTTCATAATTATATCGTGGGTTGATTGTTGACTTATTCAGATTATTTGAGTACTAAGAGCTGAGAGAGAGCCGCTACAACAATTGCCAAATCCAACTTGTCGGACACTGCAAGCTCTTCCAAGACAGGATGTTAGGTACCTCATCAATCTGAATAATCAATAATAATAATAGAACTAAATAAAAATGACATGCTTACATGTCTGATGGTTGATAATGATGACTACTATTTGTGACACATAAGATTAAGTAATCTTCACCGCAAATACATTAGCAAATTAGTTAAGAAAGACTTTGACAAAGGACTACCTTTCAAATCAAAACACAACTTCATTGTGATGCTTGTGCTTTTGAAAAAACTCATGAAAGCACCTTTAAAAAGAAAAACCGAGTATCTACCAACAGATCACTAGAAATTCTACATTAGATATTTTCGGGCCAATCAGAATAAAATGACTAAATTATTATAAGTTTTATCTTGTCATAGTTCACTACAAAAAAAGTGTGATTGACGTGCACTCTATGCCGTGCACTGGGCGAGCACATGTGCTCGCTCAAAGCCTAGCGAGCACTTAGGCTGTACATGTGCTCGCCAGCTTGATCGCCCTTTTGAATCTGGAGGCGCGGTTATGTTTTCGTAAATGGGCGAGCACTTTAATAGTACAAGTGCTCGCCCGGATGTGCTCGTCAAGTTGAAATTTAAGGCGCGGTGGAACGGGCGCGTGCTATTTTCGGGGCGAGCACCTAAAGAGCACGTGGCGAGCACATAAGTGTGCTCGCCCGCGCCCGTAAACAGAACGTCGGGCGTCCCCAGCCCTCATTCTTGCGCGACTTAGTTGCTGTCCCATCCCCTCCGGCGACAAGAGCTCCACCGGTAGCGCATCGAGGGCTTCCCTTTTGAACATTCAAACGCACATACACCCCTCTTTAGGTATATCTTATCATCCTTTGTCTTTTTTTGCGTATTTCATTCGATTTCATACTTATTTTAAAGGTTTAGGGTTTTGATATTTTGATTTTTTTGTTCTTAAATTTAATCTCACTAGTTGTTAATCTTGTTGCTTATGCTTCCTATAGTTGTTTAATATGTAGTTTTATTTAGATTTGAGCAAATTTTTGTCTAATATAGATGAAATATTATAGGCATGTTAAGTGCTTGATTAAATGACACAACAAGTAAAGTGCTTAAATAGTGATGTAGGTGAATGTTGGTATAGATGGGATGAGAGATACATTAGTTTCTCAAGATGTAGGTGATGTAGGTGAACGTTGATGGGTTTTCTAAGTTCACATGGGTATTATTTCTCAAAAACAAAGACCATACTTTTGATAGTTGTTTCAAGCTCCACAAGGAAGTAGAGAATGGAGGCAAATATGCTAATCAAAGCTTCTCAGACTTATGCAAGAAACATAGTCCGAACCATGAATTCCCATTTCCTAAAACACCATAATAACATGGTGTAAGGAAAAATCATACTCCGCGGGAGGGTGTCATGATCTTGCCTTTTGAGTCTAGCCTACCTAAATACTTTTGGGTTAAAGAAATCAACATCAGATGTTATGTCCTGAATAAAGTTCTAATATAACATTTATTAAATGAAAATAGTTATGAATTCTTTTATGAAAGAAAGAATAAAATAATATACTTTAAATTTTTCAGAAGTAAGTACTTTATACTTATACAAAAAAGCTTAGAATAATTTGAAGCTAAAATGTGAGAATATATTTTCATTAGATAACCAAATTGTAGGAAAGTGTATAAGCAACATGGAAGAAACAATATACACAATATACATAAGGAATGAACCTATAATAAAAATCGCAAAATAACATATGATTTGTGATGTACCATATAAAATATAGACAAGATCAATGTTTAATATTAACTCATATTAGATGAGCAAATGCTTTAAACATTGACAAAGCAATAAAAGATGAATTTCAGGATATATGCATAGAACTAAATCAATTTATCCGAAATGAAGTATGGGATCTGTTTCCGAAATTAGAAAATCATACAATAATTAGAACAAAATGTGTTTTCAATAAATCTAATGAATTAGGTAAAGTATAATTAGTTCAAAGCTAGACTAGTAGCACAAGGCTACAACTGACAAGAAGGAATAGACTTTGATGAAACATATGCTCATGCTACAATGCATGAATCCATAAGGATATCATCATCATATATATTTTTTTGATATACATAATTATACCAAATAGAAGTAAAATGTGTAAAATAAGAGTCTATGTAAAACAATATCATATTTTATAGATAGAGAAAATCTTGTATATATCTATAAACTTAATAAGGCTTTGTATGGATTAAAAGAAACCCCTAGGGTATGGTATTAAATACTAAGAGACCACCTTGAAATGGAGAAAGCAGGTTGCACATTATTTTTAAGAAGACTTCAGACATCTTGATAGCACAAGTCTACATGGATGAGACTATTTTGAAGAATTTTGCAATGGCTTTACATATACTACGTAAAAATAATGTGATGAATCTCATCGATGAATCAAAGTTCTTTTTGGGATTACAAATACATTAGTTAATGGATGGCATTTTTACTTCATAGATCAAATGTACTCAAGACATTCTTAAGAAATTTGGGAAGAATGACATCATGGGAAACACGACACACATGGTAACTCATAATACATTGATGAAGAAAGGAAATCGATTTATCCAAGAATATGTTAAGGACTGACAGGACCTTTATTGTACCTCATTGCTAATAGACCTAATATTCTATTATGTACTTGTTTGTGTTGATGCTAGATTTCAGGAAAAACCTAAGGAATCTCATCCTATTATAGTGAAGAGGATTCCAAAATACATAAAAGAAACTAAAAACTTAAGTTTATTCTACTCTAAAGCATTATCATTTTATCTATAAGATCTCATCAATGATCATTATATTGGAAGCATAACTAATATGAAGAGTACTAGTGGAACTTGTCGATTCCTCAGAAATTCACTAGCCTCTTGATTCTTTAAGAAATAAAATTTTGTTGCACTATCAACCACCAAAGCAAAATACATATTAGCCTCACTTGCATGCTCACGAATTCATTAGATAAAGCAAACTCTATGGGACTTAAAGTTTGATGTTCGAGAAAGTTAGATGATTCTTTATTACAATACACATGTTACCAACCTTTCCAAGAACCATGTACATCATTCACAGACAAAGAAGCATGCTGATGTTTGTCATCATTTTCATAGAGAAGATATTCACAAATGATATATTTAATTGAGCTTTTAGGGATACATGACTAGTTAACAGATTTCTTCAGAAAACCTCTAAGCATAGATAAATTCAATTTAATGAAGAGACAACTTACTTAGACTTTGGCATATCTTGATCAAAAAGTGTAAGGTGAGTGCATATCCTTTTCAGTAGACTGATCAAACCTTCAACCGATTGAGGTTCTCCTTGGGTCGGATGTTTGTGACTGTTCAAAGCATCTTCTATTGGTTCAATTTCTCAACTAACTATCTCTTTACTTGAATTGATTGATAAATGTCTAGCCGATTGAAATCACTATTTACCATGATTACTTCTCAAGATGTTGCTTTTTGATCATTAGTCTTAGTTTTTGCCAACTGCACCCTTTGACAACTAATTGAAATCCTGATAGAAGGCTTTCAATGTACCTTATTCTTCATTTTACTTTTCTCTTCACCAAAGGTCACCAAGCTTTCAAAACCCTCTTAGGACATCAATTCTTTATTTAGATCATTAACCCTCTTGGTTTATCTCTTACACTCTAACTCTCTCTCTCTCTCTGTCCACTTTCTATTACCACGAGTTCTAGCCGAAGAAGTGCTCAAGGAGCAGGAAGAATATTTCAAGGTGTTCAAGGACCTTACAATATTTTGGAGGGTTATCTTCCTATCGAGAAATCTGATAACATGTCCCTTCACAGTCTTAAGAAGGTCGTTTGGTGTAGCACCCGTGAAGAGAGTGTGATAAAAAAACAAGAGAGAGAGAGTAGGTGTGATATAAGATGAATAAAATAAAACTCTCTCTCTCTCTCTCTCCACTTGATATTAACCAGGTAAATGTCCCTAGGTCGAACACAAGGACGTAAAAAGTATATTTGGAATGAAAGATCAGTTTTGTGACTAATTTTCTTTTTTATACTTCTTTTTGTGGTTTTTATTTTATTTTTGTTTTTATGTTGCTTTAACTTTGCAAATGTTTATTATTTTTTATTTTGATTTTTTTGATTTTTATTTTCAATGGTGATTAATTTTCAAAAGTGATACTATATAGTAGGTGGATTATAGTGTATTATAATATTCTATATGGTGGTTAAGGTTGGGAGAAAAAAATGATTTTATTCTTATTTAATTTTCAAAATAGAAGAATATAGATTGCAAAGCAATTTACTATATATTACATAGATGGAATATGTATAGATGATGCTATGAAGGTAGGTGATACAATATAGGTAGAGACAAGAACGAAAACTGAGAAACGTGCTCGAAGAAACACACAAAGAAAACTCAAAACAAATATGATATTAGGAAAATCAGTACAAACCAATCGAGAGAGAAAAACTCATGAAAACAATGTAAAGACCTCACTAGGGTAGTTATGTAACTGATAATCGCGAATATTCTACAAGGGTGACCATGAATAATATAAAAAAGTGTCGCTGAGGCGACCGCTCGTAGAATACCCGAGTTAATCAGCAATTAACCCACAATGAAAGAATGTATCAATTAAATCCAAAAAGAAATGTGAATTAATATTTATTACTCTACCATAAAATGTACAACGACAAGCATGTAGAGGTCGAACCACAGAGAGCAATACAAAATGCAATAGCCTACATGAGCTACAGAGTCATCCTTGTGTGAAGTGGGTTTTTTAATTTTATACTTTTTTATTTTTATTTTATTATTTTTTCTCTTTTTTTGTTTTGTTTTTTTAATAATATAATTAGGTAAGATATATATATCATATAAAGATATAAATATATGTATGCCCATAGGGGGTTAGTATATAGCTTGTAATACATACAATATATATAGGTATATATAAGTATAATAGTAATATATTTTTTTATTTTAGGGTTAATAAATAGATATATAATTACATATAAGTAGTTAGATATATATATATTTCTTTTTTTTGGAATACATGTATATGTATATAAAGGGGTACTATAATATTTATAAAAATATACAAAAATAGTCAAAAATTCAGGAATGAAGTCTTTTTGAGATTTTGATGATTTTTTACTATTTTTGTGATTTTTGGGCATTTTTCAAAACATTTTTAGTATTTTTAAATAGCAAAATAAGAGCAAACTGTGGAATAGGGTCTGGCTATAAGAAAAATAGGCATTAAAAATAGCAAACTGCTACAAAAATTTTCCACACTATTTTTCTAATAAAGATAATAAAATATAGCATAAATAGGGACTGAGTTCATATTTTTCTGATTTTTCTTTGATTTTATGCATTTTTTTGAAGTTTTTGGGTATTTTTGGATTTTTACGGTTTTCCTTTTGAGTTTTTTAGGGATTTTTGGACTGTCACTGAAATAGGGAAAAATACACCATAGATAATTTTTTTGGGATTTTTCGAGGGGTTTTAATATTTTTTTGGTATTTTATAAGCTAGAAATTAAATAAAATGCATGTTTTTGATTTTTAGTAAATGCAAATATGCAACAAAATTAAAAACTAAAAATATAGCGTGCAAGGGTACACTAACAGAAGCTTATGTCTATTTTTGCAAAATTTTTCGAAGAAATATGAAGGACAAAATAAATAGACAAAGCATTCAAAAATAAATGGCCTAGCAGGGGTATTTTTGCAATTAAAATATATGGCAGGGGCATCCATGCAAAACGTACAATAAAAATGAACGTTAACTTTTATTTTCAAGACCATTTTACAAATACAAAAACCCGGCGGGGTTTAAATGCAAATATCACGCGCCTCACGTGGGTGCTGCACGTGAGGCGCGAAAGGACTAAAATGCAAATCTAAAAACCTGAAGGGTCCTTCTGCAATTTATACAACTTATTTACAACTTAACTTCTTATTTTTGGTATTAAACTATAAATACAAAAAGCGGGGGGGGGGCTAGATGTGAAATTTACCCCCTAAAGGCGCATCATCCTGCGGCGCTGGGCGCGCCACTTATCCACGCATCAAGCATCTGACGGTGGATACCGGTTCGTCGATGAAGGGCATGGATTAGACGATCTTCGCAGATCTGACGGTTGGCGCGTGTCTTCATCGGGCGGTTGTCCTTCAATCTGGGTCGGGCCTGCTGATCCAACGGTGCTGAGGCTCCCTGGAAGAACAGGGAAGAAGCTCGCACCTAGCGAGCTTCGATCGAGACGCATGGGCTCCTCCAGGGCTCTCCTGCGGATCTGAAGTAGTCTGCACATAGCTGGAAGCATCCCGCGTCGTCTGATGGTGTTCTCATGGCTCCTGGAGGTCCGAGTTGCTCGGACGAGGTCGGTGAAGAAGGGGACCTCCAGGAACCACTTCCTGGTTCGATGCGAGCCCAGATGGACTCCGTTCCTCGTGATACCTGCATAGGAGGAACCGGGGGCGAGAGAGCTACTCCTCGACCCGGGGTTTTGAAGCTTGGCAGCTAGATGGAATGAGGCGGAGGGGTTCCGGCGTATGGCGGAGGTGAAGCCCCGATTCGCCAAGACCGAAGGTCCTGGGTTGGACCAAGATGTGCGTTCGATGGAGAATGCGATGAGGGACGGAATGGGATGCGAATGGCGGGCGGATACAGTCGATTTCACAGTGAAGAAGTCGCCGGAGCAGAGCTCCAGCGAACTTCGAATTTGGGATTCTAAGCTACAGGGATCAACTAAAAGAGAAACTAACAACTGGAATTGAAAGCTAGCATTAAAACCTAACTAAAAAGCATAAAAAGGGACAACTCTTATACCTGGGGACCTCCAGGGAGCAGGGCGGACGCCGGAGCTCCGCCGCGACAAAATCTTCCTCCCTCCGACCGATTCGAGACGCCAGCACACTCCCCCTGTCACGAGGAATGTCCCAGGAATGGAATCAAGGCTTAAGGTTGGATTAAAAATGGCCAAATTCGCGGAAGGAGGTGGAGCTACTTATTTATAAACATTGGCAAGGTGCCTTATTGACCGGCGATTATTTCTTAATCCAATGAGTATCTATTTGATCTAAGATTTTGGCGGGCATCATGGATGATCAGAGGGCAATTCTTATGAAGGAAGCGAGCTTGAACGATGGAAGGGATGGCCGCAAAAATTGGAGGAAAATCGGGGAGTTGACAGTTCAGAGGCGCAGGGCTTGGATGGGACAGTTGACCAGGGGGTCAACGAAGGCCGGCTCCCCAGTGGTCCACGTCGGCTGTTAGACGCCAAAATAGGAGATCTGATTAGAAATTGATTTATTTGACATAGCAAACGATTTTATTATTTTTTTCTTATAAAATAAAAAATGTGTATTATTTCATCTAGTATTTATTTATGATTTTTATTGAATTTTTCGAAGTGTTTTATTATGGTTTTAATTTAATAATGTGTATATGTATGTATTTACATGTATTTTTGTGTATCTTATTTTTAATTTATTTATTTTCTTTTATTATTTATTGACTTATTTTATAAATTTATAATTTGTTTTTGTGAGTATAAAGGTATTTTTATTTAATTTTTAGGAGTTTATTTACAATTTTAAATAAATAGGTATAGGTATATGTAGGTATCCTTATAGGTATTTTACCTATGTGTTTTGTATTCTTAATTTATTTAATGTATTTTCTTGATTTTTATTTTGGATATACATTTTTAATGAGTTATGTATAATGTATACATTATTATAAAAATATAAAAGAATAAAAGATTCAAGGATTAAAATCTTTTTTATTTATATAAAGATATATAGTATAGGTATTTTGTCTATGAATTTTGTAGATTATTTTATTTTTTGAAATTATTTTTGGTTTTCCTTTACTTTTAATGTGTGTATGCATTATATACATTATTTACAAAATTCTAAAATTATAAATTTGTTGCAATAATGAATAATGAATAAATGTATTAATTTATTCAGGTATTATGTATAAGGAGGGCCAAAAACCTAACTTTTGCACATAGACTCCAAAAATTATGAAACCAATTTTATTAAATAGTTCATGGAAAGCTATATACAATTAAAGGTGAGTTTGAGTGATTTGGAGTTTTTATTTGCAAGATATGGGTCTGTGAAATTGAGATTTTGGCTTTTTATTTTGTGTATAGAATGTACACTGAGTCTTATTTTTACACAAACTCAATTTTGTAATTTTATTTACATTATTATCTACAACTTTTATGAACAAAGTTTCTTTATTTGATGAATAAATAATTATGTACAAAATAGGTGTAAAAAATGCATAAATAAATGAAGAAATAAATGAGGTATTTATTGTACACTGGCCCTTATCTCCCCCTACTTTATTCCTGGTCGACCAATACCATGCTGGCCTTGGTCTCAGGGTTTGGGTCATAAAATATCTTCAATATTTTATTCCGTTTTCTTTTCTTTTCTTTATTCTATAATTTTGGCATTAAACACAGTATTTAATGTATAATTAATACAATGAATCATGAATGCTATTATGTACAATTTGATGCTATTTACATGCATTTGCTGGGGTTTTTGAGGCCAAAATGATAGAATAAAGGTGATGAAATGGAGATTCATCACCCCCCTATACTTGCCTTTGCTAGTCCCTAGCAAACACTTATGCAATAAGTACAAAAAGAATAAAGAAAAGAAAAAGGAGAATTAAAGAAGGATAGAGTGAATAGGGGTGCTTTCAGTGCAATGCATGCCTTTACAAAGGAACTGACTTGGTCAGACCTTGGGTGTAGATGTGTGTGGAACCTAGTCGGGAACCAGCTCTAAAATACAACAGCCTTCGATAGTCACAAAACTCGGTTCAACCCACCTCAATAGCCTGGTCAGAACCAGTCTACATCATACGCAAACCCTTATAACTATGAAGCTGACTTGTACAGTGTAAGTGATAGTGTCTCTCCCCAACTGAAATGGCAAAGGAACTGACTTCTCCAGAATGACAACCCAATGATTCCCCAATCCAACAGCTCTTTCCTCGAGGAGCAGGGTATTCCCTTCTATGTTCAAGTGGCAACCATCTCAAGAGGAAGGGGTGAAGAGAAGAATGGACGGTAGCCAGTGTAGCTACCTATCCTGGGATGCAAGACTAGTGTAGTCAAGTCATCCAGCTGCAGGCTCACATATTTGTCTTTGGAACTCAAGCTTGCTTATTGACTTTGTACATACTTTGCAGGCATTTTATTTTTGTACAGGCCTGACCATTTTTTTTCAACATACTATTCACAGCAGCTTTTACATAAGGAGTTTTTCCTCTTGAGCCAGTAGACTATCCCTCTTTTGAAGCTTTATCGCAACCCACAATCTCCTGTCTTTAGACCTCATGGCTATTGGACCAGGTTGGGGTGCACTTCCCTCCCTAGACGAGGACGAATGTTTCCACCCGTGTGCGTCTCAGACTGGCAAATCCAACCCCCTCACCACTCCAACTGAGTTGAGCCAAGTGAAAGGTGCGAGTGTCCAAGTTAGGTCACGGTCGGCAAGAGTCGTGTGTGTGTCTCAAAAAGTTCTAGTTAGTCCACTGAGGTGACTTGAACCCAGCCCTGATTTCTCAAAGAATTAAGTCTGCGTAGACCTGAAGTACCTTAGATCTAGTTCCCATAAGGTTCTAGTGCAGTTAGGTGCAGTAAGGTCCAACCAAGCTCCAATTTGAGACTTTACTAGACTGATTCAATCATCAAGCTCACTCAAAAAGAATATGAATGGTATGCTTATGCTATGCACAATGAATGATGCAATTTTTCACGAGATTTCAAAAAGAAGCAAAGAATGTTTTTACACAAAGAATTTTTTGGCAAATAAAATAAGAACTTGACACATAAAAGGGTACATACAATTATTTACACAGGCATGCCATTTTATTTACAAAAGGTATGAATTTATAAAGACTTTACATGTTTGAATGAAGTAGTTTATTTAGGTTGTTGAGAAAGAATTTTATGGAATTTATTTCTGATTTACAGGTATTTGTAATAGTGATCTTATTCTTCAGGTCTAGTTTTGAAAATAGTTTTGCAAACTATAGTACACGATAATTTTTGCAATCATTTACACACATTTGAAAACTAGTTTTGCAAAGAATTTTCACACTATATGTACATTTTTCACAATAATTTTGACGCACATTTTTCAAAACATTTGCATATAGGTTTTTCAAATCCTTTCTTTCACACAAAGAAAAATTTTGCAATCAAAACAATTTTCATACAGTTTGAAATCATTTCACATCAAATTTTTCAAAACATGTCACACTAGTTTTCCAATCATACTGTATAGGTATCTGATTTATTAATCAGTATGTGCAAAAGAAGAGAAACTGTATTTGATGTACAATATGATTTTGGCTCTTATAAGCTTTATTTGGGATTATGCTTATTTTTGTATCAGAGATTTTTGTGCAGACTCCTCAGACCTAGTTCGAGAATCCTTTTCAAAAGACTTTTGAAAGCTCTAGTCCAAAATAATTTTTTTTGCAAACATGTACACGTATTTGAAAATGATTTCACAAAGGTTTTACACAGCATTGATAGGTTTTTCAAAGCAATTTTGACAATCAAGTTTTTACAATCATTTGCACACTGATTTTCACACATTTTGATTTCACGCAAAGAAAATAAATTTTACACACAAAACTGATTTTTCAAAAGTTGAATGTTTGTACACACTATTTTCAAACAATTTCACAAGGTTTTTCAAAGAAGCTTTCTTTCACAAAACCATTTTCCTGACTTAATAATCAGTATAAGTACAAAGAGCCTGAGGAGCTCACAATCATCTTTTATTATTATAGAGCTACTTTTTACATTTTAATTTATATTGGGATTATATATTTTATTTTTCAGTATGAGTTATGGCTTATAGTATATACATGGTATATACGACCCCCCTATACTTAGCTTGAGCTATGTCCTCATAGATCGAAGAGAAAAGCAGAGACATAACTCGTACTGAGTATAGACAAGTCTGAAGAATATATGAATGAAATGAATGAATGAGAAGTTGACCGTCCCCCCATACTTAGGATCAAGTAATCCTAAGTATAGCAGACTGTACAAAAAGCTGGGAGGGTCAAGGGTGGGAATACACAGATCGTACTCAGATTGTCTCCCCCTACACTTAGGGTTAGATACTCCTAAGTATAGACAAGAAGAGGAGACAATGGAGAGGATCGGAATGAAATGAAAAACTCAGGGTGCACATCCCCCCTATACTTAGGACCAAGTACGTCCTAAAGTATAGAAAACTGTCTACAAGGGTGGCACCTTTTAGATACAAAGAGAAAATAGAAAAGGAAAAGAAGAAAAGAAGAAAAACAAAGAAAATCAGATAAACAGTTGTTGGATTGCATAGTCTGAATCTTTCGATGCCGCAGATGCTGAGGAGATGTCATCATGGTGCATGAGCTGAACGGAGTCAACAACGACCAGGAATGTGTCTGGTTCGAGGTACGGCTTCAGGAGTTGACCGTTGACGACGAATGGCTGTGCGTCAGGAGACAGTTCTGATATAGCAATGCTTCCATTGTCACGCACTTCACAAACTCGAAAGGGCCCTGTCCACTTACTCTTTAATTTGCCTGGGAATATCCGCAACTTTGCATCAAATAACCACACTTTCTGTCCAACGTCAAAGGTCTTTCGTCTGATGTGACGGTCGTGCCAGCGTTTCACCTTCTCCTTGTACATCAAGGTGTTATCGTATGCATAGTCTCGGAATTCCAAGAGCCTGTTCAGATCATCTTTTCTCTTCTGACCACTTCTGCGTGAGTCCAAATTACAACTGTTGATTGCCCATAAAGACTTGTGAATTAATTCCACGGGCAGATGGCACGGTTTTCTGTATACAAGACGATAGGGCGACGTGCCCAAGGGAGACTTGTAGGCGGTTCGGTAAGCCCATAGGACTGAGTCCAAAAGTTGAGACCAGTCCTTTCTGTTTGGCCTAACAAGTTTCTGCAGTATAGTCTTGATTTCTCTGTTTGATAACTCCGCCATGCCATTGGTCTGCGGATGATAAGGAGATGCAACACAATGATCGATGCCGTACTCCTTCGTTAACTTCTTGACCTCTTTGTTAATGAAGTGGATACCCCCGTCTGAGATGAGGATTTTCGGTATCCCGAACCGCGAAATGATGTTCTTCTTCAGAAACTGGCATACTGTTCGGCTGTCAGCGGCTCGAGCGGGGATAGCTTCAACCCAACGACTCACGTAGTCGACAACAAGAAGGATGTGCTCAAATCCTTGACTGTTTGGGAAAGGTCAATGCCCCATGCGTCAAAAACGTCTGCTATTTGAATGATTTTCAGGGGCATTGAATCTTTGGCAGTGAGTGTACCTTTCATTCTCTGACAGTCAGTACATCGTTTGACAAATTCCGCTGCATCCTTGAATAAAGTGGGCCACCAGAAGCCACACTGAAGAACTTTTGCTGCCGTCCGATCTCCAGAGTGGTGTCCACCAGATTCGAGCGAGTGACAATGGTCGAGGACACTTGATTGCTCCGTTTGAGGGATGCACCTGCGCCAGATACAATCTGCTCCTTCTCTGAATAAAAGAGGATCTTCCCATTGGTAAAAGCGGATGGTCGACATGAATTTGTTCTTTTGGTTCTTCGTCCAATCCGAAGGCATTACCCCAGAGGCGAGGTAATTGACTATATCAGCATACCAAGAAAGAGAATCCACTGCTAAGATGGCTTCGTCAGGGAAGGTTTCTGTGATAGGTGCATTGCTCAGAGGAGGCTCATGCTGCTCTATTCTGGAGAGATGATCTGCTACCACATTCTGAACTCCAGGCTTGTCCTTGATTTCCAGATCGAATTCCTAGAGGAGAAGGATCCAACGAATCAGTCTTGGCTTGGCATCCTTCTTCTGCTGTAGGTACCAGATAGCAGAGTGGTCCGTGCAAATTGTGACTTTTGATCCCAGCAAATAGGATTTGAACTTTTCTAAGGCGAAAACCACAGCCAGCAATTCTTTCTCTGTCACTGTATAATTCCTCTGTGCTTCATCTAATGTTCTGCTGGCATAGTGAATGGCGTAGGGCACTTTGTCTTTTCTCTGCCCAAGAACAGCTCCGACTGCAAAATCTGACGCATCGGTCATTATCTCAAAGGGAAGAGTCCAGTCGGGAGGCTGTAAGATTGGAGCCTGAGTGATGAGCTCATTCAACTGGTTGAAAGCAAGGAGAACTGGCTGATCAACAATGAACTCTGTCTCCTTGCATAAAAGTTCTGTCAGAGGTCGGGCAATGCGGCTGAAATCCTTGATGAATCGCCTGTAGAATCCCACATGCCCCAGGAATGACCTCACATTTTTCACTGACTGAGGTGGCTGAAGATTTGAAATAACATCCACCTTTGCCGGGTCGACTTCCATGCCACGTTTGGAAACGACGTGGCCCAGCACAATACCTTCAGTGATCATAAAATGGCTCTTTTCCCATGAGAGCACTAAATTGACTTCTCGACACTTCTGAAGTACTCTGTCTAGGTGCTCAAGACAAGCATCGAAACTATAACCATAGACAGAGAAATCGTCTATGAACACCTCGAGAAAACTGCCTACCATCTCGGCGAAGACTGCTAACATGCATCTTTGGAAGGTTGCAGGTGCATTGCACAAACCAAAGGGCATTCTCTTGAAGGCGTAGGTGCCGAACTGGCAAGTGAAGGTAGTCTTCTCTTGATCTTCAGGAGCGATCGCCACTTGGTTGTACCCGG
The DNA here is from genome assembly GCA_037367405.1 of Ottelia alismoides. Lineage (NCBI taxonomy): Eukaryota > Viridiplantae > Streptophyta > Magnoliopsida > Alismatales > Hydrocharitaceae > Ottelia > Ottelia alismoides. The sequence continues at coordinate 323,511 of JAZKJV010011380.1, read as the reverse complement.
AGTACCCATCCAGAAAGCAGAAGAACTCCTTGCCTGCTAATCTTTCCAGAACTTGATCTATGAATGGCAAGGGAAAGTGGTCCTTCTTCGTTGCTGCATTGAGACGGCGGTAGTCAACACACACCCGCCAGGATGTTGGTACCCGAGTTGAAATTTCCTCTCCTTTGTCATTTGTAACCACGGTAAGCCTTGATTTCTTGGGATCTACATGCAGTGGGCTTACCCATTTTGAATCGGAGATGGGATAGATGAAGCCTGCATCACACCATTTCGTTATTTCTTTCTTGACGACGTCCCGAAGGTTAGGATTCAGCCTTCTCTGAAATTCAAGGGACGGCTTGGCATCTTCTTCCAAATAGATGTGGTGTGAACACAAGGCTGGATTTATCCCTCGGAGGTCCGATACGCTTCAACCAAGTGCCTTGCGGTTCTTTTCTAGAACCTCGAGAAGTCGAGATTCCTGATCCGGATTCAACCTGCTGCTGATGATGACCGGATACGTTTGTTCTTCACCCGCAAGGAAAGCATACTTCAGGCCTGCCGGAAGTGGCTTGAGTTCTGGTTTTGATCTGTCCACTTTATCTGTTACTTCAGATACCATGCTGGTGGTGGAATGTACTTCCTTGCGATACTTACCATCCTCATCATCCTGTTGAGATCCCGGTGATGCACCAAACGGTTCCGTGCTAAGCTGATCATGTTCGGTCTGGAGTGAATGCTCAAGAAGATGCGCCTGCATCTGAGAATCTGTCTCCCATGAATCGTCGGAGCATATGCTGACTGCGCTTTCCAAGTCCTCCTCAAGAGTGAGGATTTCTCCGGTCCATGGATCATCCAATGATAAAGCTGAGTCTCTGATCTCTGCAATAAAATCACAGTCTGTTGCTGATGCCTCCTGGCTCTCATCAGTTGTGGCATTCTGCTCTTTGTTCATGTTTATCGTGATTTGGTGGGTGTTCGAGCTGAAAGTGATCTTCCCAGACCCGTAATCAACCACAGCACCTGAAGTGCGGAGGAATGGTCTGCCAAGGATGATAGGGGTCTGGAGCAGGAGTGCAGGCGAGTCCATATCAAGGACTACAAAGTCAGCTGGGAATTTCATTTCCTGCACCTTAACTACCACGTCTTCCAACAGACCTCGGGGTCGCTTGATGGATCGGTCAGCGAACTGAAGGATCATGCGTGTCTGCTTGAGCGGTCCCAGCCCGAATTCTTGCATTATGGACGAGGGCAGAAGGTTGATGGAAGATCCGCTATCCAAGAGAGTGCGCTCGAAGACCTGGTCAAAAATCTCACAACTGATCAGAGGCGCTCCTGTGTCTTGCTTCTTCTGGGGGAGATTGCTGATGGCTACTACCGTGTCAAGGTGAGGACATGCCTCTCGACTTGCTGGCGTCTGTTTTCTTACGCTGGGCGACGCCTGTTAGTACATGCCTCCTTCAGTCCTTTCTTTACGGCTGGCATGTATTCCACGACCTTCAACAAGGGAATCTCAACAGTCAATTTATCCAAAATATCCACAACACCTGGATCAGACAATGCCTTTTTTCGATTTGCATTTTTTTTGGATTTTTGTATTGCATGAGGAAAAGGAATATGTACACTACTAGCAGGAAAATCAGAGTTCTTATTTACATCAAAATCATCGCCCACAGAATGTTGTACATCTGAACTACAAAAAGGAGTACAAGCTGGATCTTGGCATGTTGGTGTTGTTGGGCGATCAAAAAGGGTAGCATCTGCTCCATCGGCTGGCGAGGGATCGACTGCTGCTGGCGGCTCCTCCAATGCTGGCGCGGCTTCGCTTCTGCTACGAGCTTCTTTTTGTTGTTTTTGTTTTTGCTGATTTTTTTGTGTTTTTGGCTGAGGTTGCTGTTGACATGGCACGACGGCTGGACTGGCTTCTCCTTCTTCTTCCTCCTCACCCGCCCCTGGAGCTGGCACGGTTGATGCGGAAGATGACGATCCACCTACTTCTTTATTCACCCCACTTCTGGTAGCAGGCGGAGGCAAGGCCCTACCGCTCCTGAGAGTAATAGCATTAGAATAAACAGTAATATCATTACCAGACTCGGACAGGACATCACAATCTACCTGCTCTTTCTTTTTGAAATTATTGGGATTGGCTTCGACCTGCGTCGGAATGGCAGTTCTGGTGGCGGTCAGGTCGTCGAGTCTCTTTGTCATATCCGCTAGCCCTTTAACAAGCTGGACCAGACAATCCATGGCGGGATTCACAGAGGGTGCTTCAGTAGGTTCAGTGTGCAGACCATGCTGCTGATGGTTGGATGGGTGTAGAGGTTGTGGCTGGTGGTTCTGAGGTGGTGCAGGAAGTTGAAGTTGTTGGTAGGATGGAGGAGGATACTGCTGATATTGCTGAGAGGGGGCAGCTGCGTACTGGTGATACGGCTGTGGGTGGCGGTACTGCGGCTGCTGCTGGTAAGGAAAATTCTGCCTCCACTGCTGTGCAAACTGGGGAGGCTGCTGGTACTGCTGGTGCTGCTGAGAGGATTGACCAAAACGACCACCCTGAGGTTGGTGGTACTGCCGATTGGCAAATTGCTGACCCTGGGGTTGTCCCTGAGGACGGGTCGGTTATGCATCATGAGCCCATACCCCGTTCATGTCCTGAATTAGGGGTGGTGGTGGGAAGACTGGATCAGGTACTGAGAGGAACTCTGGCTGGTACACTACCATCTGCTGCTGCGGCTGGCCCTGGTCGGGCGCCTGCACGTAGTACACGTGCTGGACTGCCGGTGGCTGCTGGCTCGGCTGAGGTTGATGCTGCGGTTGCTGCTCGTCCTTCTTCTCAGCGGGAGCTTCCGATGGTGTAGCCGACTGGACAGAGTTGACAGTGCCGACCAACAGTCTAGGTACTTGTTGATCTGATCTAGCTTGTCCAAGTTCTGGGTCCTCTTCTCAATCACAACGAGTTTCTCAAGGTCCTGTGATCGCTTCTCAATGATATCTACCTTAGAGAGATGGCCCCCGATGATGCTGAGGTTGGAGCTCTCATCTCTCTCTGCTTCCTTGGATGCAGCCATGTGCACTTGCTTCTGGAGAATCTGGGGCTGCTTCTGATACGCCTTGGATGAAGAGAGGGCAGCCTCTCCTTCGGCCATTTCTTCAAATATCTGCCAGACGACATCTTCATCCTTATTAAAATGGGAGCCCCCACATGCTGCGTCCACAAGCTGTTGGCTTTCAATGTTCAGTCCCCCAAAGAAATGCTGGACCAAGCTGGTCTTAGGGATCTCATTGTGGGGACACTTCTTCTGCAGGTCAGTGAATCTCTCCTACGCTTCATGTATCGACTCATGGGGTCCTTGGGAGAAATTACTGATACGGGCTCGCATCTGGTTGAGCCGACCGAGAGGGTAATATTTGTGCAGGAAGGCAGACTTCAACTCCTCCCAGGTCGTCACGACCTTTCCCAAATGATTGACCCAATAGAGGGCCTTGTCCTGTAGGCTGAAGGGGGAAAGCCATCATCTTGACAATGTCCAGAGGGACATTGGGATAGTGAGTAGTGCGGCAGATGCGGGAGAATTGCTGCAGGTGAATGTACGGCTCCTCGCTTGTGTTTCCATGAAATGCTGGGAGAAGGGCAATAAACTAGGGCTTCAGCTCAAAGTGAGCGTGTACCGGTGGAATGAGAATCTACTCGGTCATCTGGCTGTCTCCCGGATTATATGTCTCTTTAAGTGTTGGCTTTGGTGGTGGTAATTCAAGGTCATCATCAGGAGGACCACCACCTCCACCTCCACCTCCTCCTCCCCTGCCTCCTCTGCCTCCTCCTCCATCGTCACGGTTCATCATGTCATTCAACATATCCTGGAATGCGGTCTGTGTCAGGGCCTGCTCGGTCAGCTGCTGCTGTATGGCCTGGATAGATGCCAGCAACTGTGCATTGATTTGGTTCTGATATGGCACATGTCCCTCTGGTGGTGGTTGCTGACCCTTGCCCTTTCCTCCTGGAGCCATGTCAGGGTCTGAGTCGGACGAGATGAACTCCTGAGTAGTCTCCAGGGCTCGCACTATCTTCTATCTGCATAATGAGATGGTCCGAATCAGATCGCTTGCAATTAACGTTCAACTACCGTGATTAAGCTGGAATTCAGGTCAACCCCAGCATGTTGTGGATGGAAAAAGATGTAGACTGTAATAGACTTCCATTCACAACGACGGAAGTGGGACAAAAGTGATCCCAGTTTATTGGGTGGCCAAGAGAAAGGTAGAAAACGAGGAGTCTGGAGATCGATCCGCAAAGTCCGGATCGGGTTCTCGGGAATCGCCTCGGATTTATTGGCGGAGTTGAGTTCATGGAATCGATGTGGGTATCGGCATGGTCCCGACGGAAACCATCCATGGATCAACTTCGCGAAGTACAAGAGAGGATCGGATGTTGAATGAAAGATACGGTGGTCAACGAGGAATAAAAGGAGTATAAAATAGTAGAGAGGCTCGGTTGAGCGGGGTGGTCAAAGGGAGACACACAAAATGTGCGCAAAGGCGCAGGACTTTGATCTTTGAACCTTAATCTAGATCCATACAAACACAATACAAAATCGTGTTCACCAACTCACGCCATGTGAAGCCGTGAAAGCTCGGCTATTTATTATCTTTTCATTTTTAGAGTTGTGATTTCCAGGCATATCTTATAACAAGTCCTTAGTACGCTACCCTATAGGAGAGAGAGTACTGCCAGAAGAGTATCCCGTACTTGTCCTCCTCCTGTGTAACTTGTAGTCTGTACTTTTTGGAGTCCTTGTAACCCTTCCTGGATCCCTACTCAGCCAAAGAAAAGAGAGAGGAAGCCGATAGGCGAAACCAATACTTCGGTTCTCGCTCGCAACGGAATCACCCGTGAGCGTGCAAGAACCTACTCGGACGCAGAAGAATGAGACAGACACCCCCGTGAAGGCGTGGCCTATGCTTAATACTTCGGACAGGGTCGATGCTCTCACAACAGAGAGTCACCATTGGTGACCAAGTCCTACTCGCCTACGTACGATAGAAGCGCCATTACTTTGGAAATCTAGGCGATACACAAGGCAGTTGCAGACTAGATTTTGGGCTTTAATCCTTAGGGGTCGCACTCGCTCAAGGGAGTAGGGTTTTGGTCCCCCTTCAAGGTACCTGAAAATAATGAGGGCTTTATGAACCCAGTACAATGATAGTCCATTATAAATTTTAATTAAGGTCAAAGTTTATTTAGCAGTCCCCTTGTTTTAATTTTTGGGTTTTCACTTTTTTTGAGTCTGTTTCATACTAGCGCCTAACGTTTTTGTAGATTTTTATTTAAGTCCTAGGTGCTCAAAATCAGAGGGAGATAGCGGAAAAGCCGTGCAAGTGGTTCCATGATGGAAATCTCACCATTGAACCGAATGATGCATGCTGAGTTAGAAGACTTACAGTGCATCCCAGCTCTCTCCATGTGGTATGCAAAACAGAATTTTTAAACCTATTTACATGTCGGTATGCAAGGCACAAAATTGCCCTAAACATAAGCTGCTATTAGCGTGAAGAACCATAAGTCGCTCATTCATCTCTAGCCCAAGAGGGTCCGGTCTTGGCTCACCCCTCCTCTGCTCAACACATTGAGGGTAGGAGAAAGCGCTTTACTGGGCTCGCTACGACACAGAGGGCTAAGAGATAACTGAACGGCTTGTTTAAGTTAGACTAGATCCAAGCGAAGTATACTATAGGAACATGCATTCTTATTAATGTTTGGACCTAGATACCGAGTCAAGAAACCTATATCTAGGGGCTCCAAGCACACAAAACAAAGTAAAAGAAAGGCGGAAAGCTCAAAACTTCGGAAAACAAAGAAAATAAAGCGATGAAAACTCGAAAAGCCGCGATGAGGCCCCCAGGTGAACAATCACCCGGGCACTGGACCTCATTGTGAAGAGTAGAGTCCTGTTTAATTACATGCCAAAAATGTCTATCTCTCACCATAAATTACAAAATTAATCCTAAATATCTACACCTATCTAATCCACATCTATTTGCTCCCTTGATACTCTCTCCAGATGGTCATGAGAAGAGAAGACCATCCTCCCCCAAGCTCGGCTACCTTGGCCTCCTAGGAAGCCATCCTCGCGTGGCGGGCCCTCGCATCAAAGTCACAAAAGATTGCATTAGAATAGCTCAATCAATCAAATATAGCAGATACAATAATCACAATAAATGAATCAATGAAGCCTGGTGATTAATGACAATAGGAATAGCTGCTCATGAAATAAATAAATCAAACATGTACACAAGAATGACAAAAATAAAGTAGGCTATGCTCATTGCTCCCCGGCAACGGCACCATCTGATAACCGCGAATATTCTACAAGGGTGACCATGAATAATATAAAAAAGTGTCGCTGAGGCGACCGCTCGTAGAATACCTGAGTTAATCAGCAATTAACCCACAATGAAAGAATGTATCAATTAAATCCAAAAAGAAATGTGAATTAATCTTTATTACTCTACCATAAAATGTACAACGACAAGCATGTAGAGGTCGAACCACAGAGAGCAATATAAAATGCAATAGCCTACATGAGCTACAGAGTCATCCTTGTGTGAAGTGGGTTTTTTAATTTTATACTTTTTTTATTTTTATTTTATTATTTTTTCTCTTTTTTTGTTTTGTTTTTTTAATAATATAATTAGGTAAGATATACATATCATATAAATATATAAATATATGTCTGCCCATAGGGGGTTAGTATATAGCTTGTAATACATACAATATATATATATAGGTATATATAAGTATAATAGTAATATATTTTTTTATTTTAGGGTTAATAAATAGATATATAATTACATATAAGTAGTTAGATATATATATATATTCTTTTTTTGGAATACATGTATATGTATATAAAGGGGTACTATAATATTTATAAAAATATACAAAAATAGTCAAAAATTCAGGAATGAAGTCTTTTTGGGATTTTCATGATTTTTTACTGTTTTTGTGATTTTTGGGCATTTTTCAAAACATTTTTAGTATTTTTAAATAGCAAAATAAGAGCAAACTGTGGAATAGGGTCTGTCTGTAAGAAAATAGGCATTAAAAATAGCAAACTGCCACAAAAATTTCCACACTATTTTTCTAATAAAGATAATAAAATATAGCATAAATAGGGACTGAGTTCATATTTTTCTGATTTTTCTTTGATTTTATGCATTTTTTTAAAGTTTTTGGGTATTTTTGGATTTTTACGGTTTTCCTTTTGAGTTTTTTAGGGATTTTTGGACTGTCACTGAAATAGGACAAAATACACCATAATTAATTTTTTTGGGATTTTTTGAGGGGTTTTAATATTTTTTGGTATTTTATAAGATAGACAGTAAATAAAATGCATGTTTTTGATTTTTAATAAATACAAAATGCAACAAAATTAAAAACTAAAAATATAACGTGCAAGGGTACATTAACAGGAGCTTATGTCTATTTTTGCAAAATTTTTTGAAGAAATATGAAGCACAAAATAAATAGACAAAGCATTCAAAAATAAATGGCCTGGCAGGGGTATTTTTGCAATTAAAATATATGGTAGGGGCATCCATGCAAAACTTACAATAAAAATGAACGTTAACTTTTATTTTCAAGACCATTTTACAAATACAAAAACCCGGCGAGGTTTAAATGCAAATATCACGCGCCTCACGTGGGTGCTGCACGTGAGGCGCGGAAGGACTAAAATGCAAATCTAAAAACCTGAAGGGTCCTTCTGCAATTTATACAACTTATTTACAACTTAACTTCTTATTTTTGGTATTAAACTATAAATACAAAAAGCGGGGGGGCTAGATGTGAAATTTACCCCCTAAAGGCGCATCATCCTGCGGCGCTGGGCGCGCCACTTATCCACGCGTCAAGCATCGGACGGTGGATACCGGTTCGTCGATGAAGGGCATGGATTAGACGATCTTCACAGATCTGACGGTTGGCACGTGTCTCTGTCCTTCAATCTGGGCCGGGCCTGCTGATCCAACAACGTTGAGGCTCCCTGGAAGAACAGGGAAGAAGCTCGTGCCTGGCGAGCTTCGATCGAGACGCATGGGCTCCTCCAGGGCTCTCCCGCGGATCTGAAGTAGTCTGCACGTAGCTGGAAGCATCCCGCGTCGTCTGATGGTGTTCTCATGGATCCTGGAGGTCCGAGTTGCTCGGACGAGGTCGGTGAAGAAGGGGTCCTCCAGAAACCTCTTCCTGGTTCGATGCGAGCCCAGATGGACTCCGTTCCTCGTGATACCTGCATAGGAAGAACCGGGGGCGAGAGAGCTACCTCCTCGACCCGGGCTTTTGAAGCTTGGCAGCTAGATGGAATGAGGCGGAGGGGCTCCGGCGTACGGCGGAGGTGAAGCCCCGATTCGCCAAGACCGAAGGTCCTGGGTTGGACCAAGATGTGCGTTCGATGGAGAATGCGATGAGGGACGAAATGGGATGCGAATGGCGGGCGGATACAGTCGATTTCACAGTGAAGAAGTCGTCGGAGCAGAGCTCCGGCGAACTTCGAATTTGGGATTCTAAGCTACAGGGATCAACTAAAAGCGAAACTAACAACTGAAATTGAAAGCTAGCATTAAAACCTAACTAAGAAGCATAAAAAGGGACAACTTTTATACCTGAGGGCCTCAAGGGAGCAGGGCGGACGCCGGAGCTCCGCCGCGACAAAATCTTCCTCCCTCCGACCGATTCGAGACGCCAGCACACTCCCCCTGTCACGAGGAATGTCCCAGGATTGGAATCAAGGCTTAAGGTTGGATTAAAAATGGCCAAATTCGCAGAAGGAGGCGGAGCTACTTATTTATAAACATTGGCAAGGTGCCTATTGACCGGCGATTATTTCTTAATCCAATGAGTATCTATTTGATCTAAGATTTTGGCGGGCATCATGGATGATCAGAGGGGAATTCTTGTGAAGGAAGCGAGCTTGAACGATGGAAGGGATGGCCGCAAAAATTGGAGGAAAATCGGGGAGTTGACAGTTCAGAGGTGCATGGCTTGGATGGGACAGTTGACCAGGGGGTCAACGAAGGCCAGCTCCCCATTGGTCCACGTCATATCATCTACGTCCGTACCCCTCCTCGTGGAGTAGATCCCGCATCCAACCAAGCCTTTTTTGTGGGGAGGACCGACAGGTTTTCACGAGCGTTGGCCTCGGACCATCCCCAACCTGGTAAGCTAGCTTTTGCGCTTGTAGACTACTCGCTTCTCTCGCATTGTATGTAGAAGAAAGAGCATTTGCCTATTTATTCGAAAGGCCTGCTAGACGCCAAAATAGGAGATCTGATTAGAAATTGATTTATTTAACACAGCAAATGATTTTATTATTTTTTTCTTGTAAAAAATGTGTATTATTTCATCTAGTATTTATTTATGATTTTTATTGAATTTTTCGAAGTGTTTTATTATGGTTTTAATTTAATAATGTGTATATGTATGTATTTACATGTATTTTTGTGTATCTTTTTTTTAATTTATTTATTTTCTTTTATTATTTTATTGGCTTATTTTATAAATTTATAATTTGTTTTTGTGAGTATAAAGGTATTTTTATTTAATTTTTAGGAGTTTATTTACAATTTTAAATAAATAGGTATAGGTATATGTAGGTATCCTTATAGGTATTTTACCTATGTGTTTTGTATTCTTAATTTATTTAATGTATTTTCTTGATTTTTATTTTGGATTTACATTTTTAATGAGTTATGTATAATGTATACATTATTATAAAAATATAAAAGAATGAAAGAACCAAGGATTAAAATCCTTTTTATTTATATAAAGATATATATTATAGGTATTTTGTCTATGAATTTTGTAGACTTATTTTATTTTTGAAATTATTTTTGGTTTTTCTTTACTTTTAATGTGTGTATGCATTATATAAATTATTTACAAAATTTTAAAATTATAAATTTGTTGCAATAATGAATAATGAATAAATGTATTAATTTATTCAGGTATTATGTACAAGGAGGGCCAAATACCTAACTTTTGCACATGGACTCCAAAAATTATGAAACCAATTTTATTAAATAGTTCATGGAAAGCTATATACAATTAAAGGTGAGTTTGAGTGATTTGGAGTTTTTATTTGCAAGATATGGGTCTGTGAAGTTGAGATTTTGGCTTTTTATTCTGTGTATAGAATGTACACTGAGTCTTATTTTTACACAAACTCAATTTTGTAATTTTATTTACATTATTATCTACAACTTGTATGAACAAAGTTTCTTTATTTGATGAGTAAATAATTATGTACAAAATAGGTGTCAAAAATGCATAAATAAATGAAGAAATAAATGAGGTATTTATTGTACACTGGCCCTTATCTCCCCCTACTTTATTCCTGGCCGACCAATACCATGCTGGCCTTGGTCTCGGGGTTTGGGTCATAAAATATCTTCAATATTTTATTCCTTTTTCTTTTCTTTTCTTTATTCTATAATTTTGGCATTAAACACAGTATTTAATGTATAATTAATACAATGAATCATGAAGGCTATTATGTACAATTTGATGCTATTTACATGCATTTGCTGGGGTTTTTGAGGCCAAAATGATAGAATAAAGGTGATGAAATGGAGATTCATCAGTAACTACCTTAGAAAAATCAATTAGGAATAATGTCTCTAGAGTGTCCAAACAGTACACACAGTACATGGGTGCAGATGAGAGAAAAAGTCTGACATAAATAAACTATTTTGTGTTTAGGTCCCTACAGAGGTACCTAAATGCAAATTCTGAAAGCCTTTGAGGCGGGCTGAAGTTCTGGAGAGCATATGGGGTTATGATGTAAAATTCACACCCTTCCGCTATGAACGACATAGATTAGATCCTTATGATGCGATCTTGTCCGCTCATCAATGACATATGATGTCGATCTGTAGAATCTGAAAGTTAAAGGTGTTCTTCCCCTTTCTTGAGCGATAGGCGGCGTTGGCGGCTCCGGCTCCTCTCCAGGCGGTTGACGCAAGGTGGTGTTGGAGGTCGAAGTTCTTGATTGTGGCTCCATGTTGGATGTCGAAGGATGAAGATGGTTGTGCTTCTCCAAGATGTGGTGCTCCGATATCGATGTCAGGTGACGATAGCTAATGCGATTCTGAGCTTCTTGAGCGCACATAGAAAGATGATCACTGGTCCTCCTTGTTGCAGGTCAATTGTGATTCTTCTTTGTGATATAGTTGTAGCGCTCAGGTGAAGGAGGACTCAGATGAATATGCAAGTCACAACTTGACTCGATTCTCAAATAATCGACTTGGAAATATATAAGTAGCCAAGATAAAAATAGTTGATCAATCTCTGAATATGTGTGAACTACACAACAAGACTTGCATATTTACCAAGATGGTATTTATTTTAGAACATGGAAAAGAGAGCGAACTGAACTGGATAGAGCATGGTATTAACATAATTAGGGACACAATGAACTAGATTTATTTAGATCTAAGGAACAATTAATATGAGAAAGCAAAAGAATTGGAACTAAATCTAAGAACTACAATATTAACACTACAAATGGGAAGAAAAATAGAAATTTGCATGGGATTGGAAGTTGTATGAACTTCTAGGTGGTTGCTCAACAACTCGGCGGTGATTGGAGCTTCACGCAGAAGCTATGGCTGCGTTGCAAGGCAGAGCCACACCTTGGAATCCTCTCCTCTATCTCCATCGTCACTCACGTGACCTCGCCTCGTCGTGCTGTCACCAAGGAAGGAAGTTTGGAGCTTTGGAGTTGGTGGAGTTCAGTTGATTTCAACTGAATGTGTGGATAGATTTGTTGTTTAATGAAATGTTGGGGGTTTTATATGTGAACCGAATGTTTATTATGATCATTTTATCCTACAACATGGATTAGGGTAGGTTATCTTGAACGTCGACGGATTAGATTTGTGGTTTGTTGGGAATCGAAGGCTATAGAAAATGGTGAAAGTGGGAGGTTTGTGCAGAGTAGAAGAGGGTTGCAGCTTCTTAGGGAAGAAGATTGTGGTGCTGACACGTGTCAGCACTACAAAATTCCAAAGCTGAAAATATTGATTTGAAAAAATGTAAGAATGAAAAATATAGATAATAAAATTATCTAAATTATGATATATTATACATATATAAATAATGTTATGTATTATATTATATAAATAAAATACTAATAAATACAAGTATAATGTATTATATAAATAAGAATTATATTTTTATTTCAATATTTTAATAAACAGAGTACTATTTTGTTTTATTAATTTAGATAATAATAAATAAAACTTGTATTTATGGGTTTTAATAATTCAACGGAACTAGGGATATTAATATGGGCGCTGCCTGATCTGTAGTTTATAGGAAGGTTGTCAATGTCATTGATTATTGTAGCACTTCTCATTGCTTCATTCTAGAAAAGTGGCACCATTAACTGATGGGCAATGATCCAATCCCTTGGGTAAGCCTTCGGGAAATTTTCCCTACATATATTCTATTGAATTTAGTATTTTATTTTTGTTAATGTTATAGTGTCGATCACTACAATGATGATTCCATGTCAAGAGTGCTAAAGTCAGGCATTCAAATATTACGGAGGTGGTTCACTTAAATTTGGTTAAAATAACAGGTTAAGTGAAATGAAGTTCATATTATATATGTTTAAAATAATATAAGTTGTTAGATTATGCCTCTTGAAAGTTCACTGCATCTCCAATTTTTCAAAAGTAATAGGGAATTTGTGGCCGGAGTACAACTTACATCTCATAGAATTTGGAATTAAATATGGTGACCTCGCTTGCAAGAATCTTCTACTCTCCATAACTAATTTATATCCTTTAAAATGCTATTTTCTTAGGTATATGATGGTCATTTAATCCATTTTTTTGAAAAAGGGTATTTTTAATATATACCGACATTTAGAAGAATGAGCCAATTTTGAATTTTCTTTAGATATCGTGCACCATAATGATTAAATTTCATCATTTGATTGATGATTATGGGTGTGGGTGTAGTTAAGTTCGCTATATAAAATGTTTAATGGTTGAATCATAAAATGAATGCGACAAACACGCATTTGACTGTATTGAAGAAACATAAAATAAATACCACAAGAGGGCCAAAAACACTTCCCATGGCATGGGTCCCACTTGTTTTATTTCATTCATATACGTATGGATTATCCATGATATACACGAACGGAATAATTCCCACAGATTCCATATTATCGTATAATAACCAGAAACACAGCATTAATTTCAAGGAACAAATATGGAAAATTAGGGTATGTACCTATAGATTATTATTTTTTTTAATTTTGATAACCATACAATTTAAATATATTATTAAGGTTAGATTTTCTAATAGATTATTATTTTCAACGGTGATTTTTAAATTTTGATCCGTAAAGTCAAGGAGTGGTCAATATCAGTAGAGGAAGTTCGATTTCTAATTTTTTGATTTTTTTGATTATATAACATTAGATTTTGAATAAAAAAACCAAAAAAATAGAAATCGAACTTCCTCTACTTGATATTGACCACTCCTTGACTCCACGAATCAGAATTTAAAAACCACCATTGAAAATATAATCTATTAGAAAATCTCTGCTGGAGATGTTACTAATAGAATAAATGCAGGCTGGCTAAAGTGGAGATGAGCCTCTGGTATTCTCTGTGATAAGAAAATTCCTTTAAAAATTAAATGGAAGTTTTTGAAAGCAGCCGTAAGACCGGCTATGCTTTATGGATCTGAATGTTGGCCTGTGAACCATAGACATGTGCAGAAAATGGCTGTAGCAGAAATGAAAATGCTAAGGTAGATGTGTGGACACACACATAAAGATCAGATTCGGAATGATGCAATCAGAAAGAAAGTTGGTGTTGCTCTGATTGAGGATAAGATGCGGAGAAACCGCTTAAGATGGTTTGATCATTTGCAAAGAAGATCAGCTGTGCACCAGTTAGGAGATGCGAGTGTTGGGATGTTGAGCCGGCTAAGAGAGGGCAGGGACGTCCCAAGAAGTCTTGGAAAGAGATCATACGAAGGGATCTTTGTTTTGTGGATATAAGCCCGGGATTGACCCAAGATAGATCTGAATGGAACGAATAATCCATGTAGCCGACCCTTAATTGTGGGAAAATGCTTTATTGTTGTCGTTATTGCAGGGTATGTACCTATAGGTTAATGATGCCAACTTGGAACTAATGGTTATAACATATGCTCAGGTCAGACTTATGGAAACTGGTGCTGCTTTTTTAATACCAAAATATATGGGCAGGGTACGCACACGTATCCATATCAGGGTATCAATCAGTGAGATTATTGTCCATGCTTTGAAGATGCTGTTATCATGTACTGAGACTAATAAGGCAATTGTATCAACGTCACGCCCGTTGACCCATAATCCATTATTGGTGGCTATAGGCCCCACCCATCACTCTCAAGTGTTTTTAAAACTGCATTGCATTGCTCTCTGGTTACACGATATGGTGCCATGCCTCTCTTAAGGAGTGGAATCACAAGGAGGGTCAAGTATATAGTTATCATGCAGGTTCAAAAATGAAAAAAATTATTGTATTTCCAAATGATATTTTTAAATAAAATTAGTATTTTAAAATGTATTTTTTAAATTTTTGATAACCATACAATTTAAAATATGTTATTAAGGCTAGATTTTTTAATAGATTATTATTTTCAGTGATGGTTTTTAAATTTTGATTCGTGAAGTCAATGAATGGTCAATATCAAGTAGAGGAAGTTGGATTTCTATTCTAGTTAGCAAAGAGTAAGACATCTTCTGAATTATTAGCAATGGAGCCTGTATATAAAGTCTATTGTGGGTCTAAAGCCTCTAGAAATCTGTCCCAAAAAGCTAAATTATCAAGTGATATTTTGAAAGGAAACAATAAAATTTATTTCATTTACAGAAGCAAAAAACAATGGGAGATATATATATATATAAATGAGCTCGAATAACTTTATATCATAATATACTTATAATTTTAGCACCATATGGTGATTGAATAAGTTATATCAAAAATTAAATTGTGAGGAGGTAAGATTCAAACCCCTGATCTCAAAAACAATCATGTGCTAGCCTAGCACTTGACATTAAATGAATTTGTAACCTTACTCTTACAACATACTTATTGTACATTTAAGAAGGGGTCATATTTAAAACTTATACATTTCACAAGTGAAATATTATAATCAAGGTGGGGCCATGGCCTCCATCAAATATATTGGTTTCGCCCCTGCCTCCATTGAAGGATATGCGTGAGTATCTTGATGTCAAGCATCATCTCCCCACCATAGGTACCCAAAGTGCAGGCCATCATGATCACCACCTTTTGGCCTTCGATCAAAGATATCTATTTTTGATTTTTTTTATATCGCTACTACACTTGTGTGTTTACATGTTGCCATTGCTTTCCTGTTGTTATTCTAAGTAAACAGATCCTCTGTTGTAGCAGTCCCTGCTGTAACTTATAGGATCCGTGGATGGAGATCGGACGATCTTCATAGGAAGCCGAGCATGATCGGCATACATCTCGGGGTCATCTGATTTTCATCCAACGGGTCCCCCGGGTTACAACATATGATGTAATAGCAAAGGATTCTCTCTGATATTCTAATCCAACATTGCATATCTGCATCTTGTTGTTATGAATGCTTGGCTGCCATTGCATTGATTAATGCTTGCAAGATGACGTGAAATTCACTTTTCTATGAGAGAGGTTTCTAGTTTATATCAATTTCATGCTGGAAATATTGCATTCATTATCACCTTGCACTCACTACCAATGCCACCATGGAGAAACATGGCATATCTAGAGCACATCACAAGTATCTTGATTCCATTTAGCCCCACTTGTTATTGGGACTTCTCTTTTTAGATATTTTGATTTGGAAACTCTCGTGCTGTGTCGGTGAGGGGGAGGAGTGAGTGGCGAATAGGGAGCGGTCAACTGGCACGAGTGGACTCCGTTGACTTACACATTTCAACTTACAAAAATTCCATAAATTAAAAAGAATAGATAATTCAAAATAAAAATTTTAGATGGCTTAATATTAAAAAAATTCTTAGCATAAAAAGTGTAGCATCTCATCTGACAAGCAAAAATGTCATTTGCGTATAATTAGAATTTTCTGTATATATTTTATAGATATTTCATATCTCGATTTTTTGGTATTTTATATTTTATTATTGAATTCCTTTGCATAATATATGCATAATATATTTTAATATAAGCTACAATATTATTATATACAATATAAGGTAGAATATAAGTATTATGCACCATATTATTGCTGATTCTTTTAGGTGTTTCTGTTTTCAATGTTTTTAGGTTTCTAATTTTATGTAACTATTTATAATACAAAGTAAAGAAACAAAAGCAAAAGATATCAAAAAGAATGAAGTAATTTTCTATAAAAAAAATAACAATGTTCGATCGTTTGTTCAATATACACAATAACTGAAAAACTCAAGCTTCATATACACACTCCAATAACCTTGAAAGCGTTCTTTTTTTACGAAAGATTGAGAGTACATTACCTTAAAAAGTGAGAATAGAGCTCCATATGTGATTGTATGCATGAGAAATATGCATGCACATTCAATATTAGGATTTGGCTTTATTAATTGTATATACAAGTTAGTATTTTTGGTGGATTTTTCTTATTTAATATGATTATCATATGCAATGTAGAGGTTATTTCACATCAATTAGAGTTGATATGGTAGATAAAATATGGTTCATCATCAAACTATGAGTAGAACACTTGAAATCGATGCCACCGCTTGTTAAAAAAAGAATACTTAAAATCAATCAAGGTCGAAGTCCCATTAGACACCTTGAGGTCTGTTTGGTTGCTGGCTTGGACTGGGTTGGGTTGGGGTGGGTTGGGGTGGGTGAATAATAATGTGAGGAGAAGTACCATTGTGAATAGTAACCAGGGTGGGCCAACCCAGTCAAACCCAGCAACCAAACATGCCCCAAGGTTCATCAATTGTACACCTCACTGAAGGTATGGACACACAAATAGACAAAACCAATAAGGAAGGTTAACCACATTTCCTGACATAGAGACAATCCTCTGTTGTAAAGAGGATTACACCATAGGTGATGTAATCATCTCTAATTTTTTGATTCCAACATCTAACGTTATAGATTGAATCTTAAATTAATCCTTTACATATCCTCCAAATTTCACTCAAATCCAAGCTAATTTGTTATTTTATCTTAATAGTCAAACATCCGTTCAAGATAGTAACTTAAATTCCATTTAAACAAGATCCAAAATATAAACCATTAAGAAAAAATAGTAAATAAGTTTGTATTTGAATGAAATTTGGAGGATATATAGAGCATTAGTCTAAGATTCAATCTATAAGGTTAGATTTTAGAATAAAAAACACAAAAAAATAAGGAGGATTACAACACCCCTGCTGTAATACTTTCTACAACAGAGGATCCTCTCGCCTCCTGGCATAGTAATGCCTCATCTATTATGTCGTTTGCCTAAATTATCAAGACTACACAAGGAACCTAATATTGCTGAGGAATGAGATCAAGTCAATGATTGGCCAATAAGAGATTTCTCAGCCATGTTAGCAGGATCTCTGCTAGTAACAACTAACTGGCAGGAAATATGAGATCTCTCAGCTACATCAATGATGATTATAACTGCTGACTCCCTATACAAAATTCAAGAGTTCTTTTAGTTATATCAGGAGAGACTCTAACACTTCCCCCATCCAATGAAGATCCTGTTGGACATGCGAGCCCACGACGAGCCATTATGCAATAAATGTTATTGCAAGTATCATTCCCTGATCTGAAATGAAGAATAAATAATTTGCATAATAGGTCCCTCTGTACAATTAGTGTTATGTACCATGGCCATCTTAATGATCATACAGCTGTTGATTCATTAAATGAATCATAGAGGCTGGTGCTTGGATGAATATCTAATGGGTTAGATAAAGGACTCATCAAGCACCGTCAAATGATTATTAAGAGATGATCTCCAGCCTGAGTAGGAGATGGCAATCCTTTCTCGCATAGGCTGATTTCTGACCGACCTCTCGATGCAGGTCCTCTGCATGAGAATAGTGATTCGGAGGTGTCAGATTAGTTAAGTCAATGGGTTGACTTAGCGAGATCGAGATAACCTAAGTCCTATGTTGAATACTGTCACAGCATAGGCACACATCCTCTGACTAGAGACAGATGTGTTACTATATGTCTGAGTATGTACATTTGGCAGACCATTAGGTTGATGACCTAATCAAGGTCTATACACCGGCGAGCTGGTGTGCATATAAGGGCATATGAGTAATACGATCTCTCAAAGGGATCATACATGTTTACTTGTGAACCGGAAGACATGAGCTCACTCATGAGGTATTGGGACCGATCAAATTCCATGCATGGTCGTCGTGCTTTGGAAGCATGACAAGAATTTGAAGGTATGATATATGCTTTGGGAAAGCATATGATCGATACCAAATCCCAATGACCAAGATTGAGAAACTTGGTGATCAAACCATGAAGAAGACAATATAAAATAGATCTTCATCTTCAGGTTGATAATTGGTCTTCCAGTATGCAGGATGTGCAGGTATTGGGAATACCTGATGGTGATGTGATCATAAACGATTGTATAACCATGACGCTTCCAGTCCGAGGGAGTGATGAAACAGGTCTGGATTTTAGTGACTCATCTCAGTAGAGAAGTAACTTGATCTTAGTCCAAATGTTGGACATTGATCTGAATGTGATTCAGATGCGATGAAAAGATTAAGTATACGGACTTGATTTAATCAAGCATCTATGAGAGGTCCGTTAGATCTGGATTTG
This sequence comes from Ottelia alismoides, assembly GCA_037367405.1. Lineage (NCBI taxonomy): Eukaryota > Viridiplantae > Streptophyta > Magnoliopsida > Alismatales > Hydrocharitaceae > Ottelia > Ottelia alismoides. The sequence continues at coordinate 304,662 of JAZKJV010011380.1, read as the reverse complement.
AGATGAGATCTCAACATCCAAGTCACTATACATGGAACAATACAAGTATCTGCGGAGAAGGCACATTATTCTTGAAGGAGTTCAAGAATAATTCCTGTGATGAATTTAGTATCCAAGCAAGAAGGTATTGATGATTAAATGAGATTTAATTATCAAGAACAATATGAATAAGATTCATGTTGAGAGAATGATTGTCCAAGATAATTAAATGGGATTTAATTATCAAGGATAAGCAGATCGTGGATAGTGATATCCAGAATATCTGCGTATATTATAAATGAGATTTATAATATATCAAGAGAGAGAAATATTGTAAATAACATTTGTTAATTATTAATGTGGATTGGATCCACATTAGTTAATTAATTGGAAATGTAATTTACAAATTAGTTTGGGATGTGAATATGATTCACATTTTTTTCAATGGCATGATTGAAATATTCACAAATTAATTTGGAATTAATTTGGTGGATATTATTACAATAATAATTATTGCAAATAATTAAGAAATAATAATATAAATAAAAGGAGACAAAACCACCTATAATCATAGGTGGCGTCCACCTATGACTTAGTCATAGGTGACGCCTCCTTGATTTTAGGAGGGGTTGTTGTCTCCTCTTATTTGTTGACTTATTATCTCTTGATAAATTAATTTATATTAATTAAATTTTGTTGATAATAATTCAACACATATTTAATTTAATATAAATTAATGTTGTTGGTTTTTAACCAACAACAATCATAGCCGTTGGATGGCTCTTGGATTACAATGACCGTTGGATCCATGAGAGCCATGGATTGACATCCATTGGATCCCAAACTAATATATAAAGAGGGTAGCCTTAGCCCTTGAAAGCACACCAAGTAGACGCCTACTCTACTTCTCTCTCTCTCCCTCTCATTCTCGTGCTCTCTCTCTCTCTCTCTCCAAAGGGTGGCCGGCCACCATTGTTGAGAAAGGAGAGAAGTTTTCGCCTTCGCCTTCGACGACTCGAGGATCTCCTTCTTCTTCGTGGCTACTTGCTATAGAGGAAGACGACGGATTTCGCTTGACGAAATCAGGGGATCTATTGCTTGGATCTTCATCAAGGATTGCGGGAGGGACGCGACTCATCATCGTGCCCGCAAGTGCGTTCTTCGTGGATCGGACTTGAGACAGGAGGATCTCTTGTTTGGGATCTCGCGATCACAACCACACTTCAAAGGTATTCCTTATACTTTGTGGATTGATGAAACGGTCCGAGAAGTGTTCTCGTGATCATGTAGTTTCATCATTTGATTTAAAATTTTTAAATTCTGCTGCACCTTGCGACTAGTACGACTAGTCGCCCCGATCGTATTTGATACGATCATCACGCTTCCGTGATGCGCTTAAGGATTCTCAATATCCTTCAGATCCAAAATGTGCTTAACCATGATAGCGTGTCTCTCAACCACGTATAATTAAGACATGTATAAAATATTCCCCACACCTAATGAAGCAAGGGGATTAGTCGAATTTCACTAAACCTATGAGAACACCAAGATCTTGAGTTTCGAAAAGTGAGATTATAAGGACATATGTGCTTCAAGCATAAAGCGATCCTGGAGATCATCGCGTCTCCGTCAAGTTATGCCTACATGGTACAATCATGAAAAAATCTCATATATGATTAGTCACATGCTCGTTTTCCCTTACATTGTCTCTTTGGTGATTGTAGCTAATCAATCCCTTTTTCGAAGTCAATCGCATTGTATTATTTGATGTAGATTGTGAGAAGTATAATCTTCTTGCCACTATATAAGTAAAGAAATTTCCATCTCCATCATCGAGTCCTCCTCCTCCCACCCTGCCCACCCTTCATTGAATCAATAGAAAGGAGGGATGCATGTTCTACACGAGAGGAATACTACCTTTGTAAAGCCTTCTGCTTTGTAGGTACCTAACTTAAAAATACAACATGTCTAATATTTCCACCTTAGTCTATAATGAAGATAACTAAGCCATGGCCGGTCTCAATCCTGGGTAAATGAGGAGGGTTGCGTGTTAGATAGCTGATAACCAGCACAAGAGAGACATATTCTGAAATAGTATTCTTTTTTAAGAACACTATTTAGGAATTTGTCTCAAAATCGACGAATATTTTCAACATGGATTTAAGAAAACATTTAGATTTCGTTGAAGCATTCCCTACTAGTGACATGTTGCAACACCCAAATGCAATGAGAAGTTGGTAAGGGCCACTACATCGCTGCCCGAATGTAGTTCAAATTTTGTAAGGATTCTCGCATGAGGAATGCAAGTGAGTCAATAAGATAGTTTCGTTGGGTTACTTCCCATATGCAGTCCAAAATTTCTAAGGGTTCTTTCATAATGGATGTATGCGAGTTAAGAAATTAGTCTAAACGAGGTTGTAAAAGAAGTTGCAGATAAGTAGTTGGAATATTGGCACTTTGACTGACAAATCGATTGAGATAGTTGATACGATGGAAAGAAGGAATATTCAGATACTATGTCTCCAAGAGATAAAATGGATTGGAGAGAAAGCAGGGGAGATCGAGAATGCATGTTTTAAACTATGGTTTTCAGGTAAAGATAAGGGCATAAATGGTGTTGGATTGGTTGTTCATAAGGATTTTATGGACAGTGTAGCTTAGGTGCAAAGACTCAGAGATCATGTTATTTTGCTAAAAGTGGCGCTCAAAGAAAGAATTCTGAATATCATCTTAGTTTATGCACCACAAATTGGCTTATATGAAAGGACTAAACATGTTTTTTTGGTGGATTTGGATAAAATTATGCAAGGAATCCCACAAAAAGAGATGATTTGCCTATGAGGAGATCTTAATGGACATGTAGGAAAGGATGCTTCAGGGTATGCTAGTATTCATGGAGGCTATGACTTCAGGGATATAAATGAAGAGGGAAAGGCATTCTGTATTTGGTAACGGTTTACGATATTTTCATAGCAAACACTCTTCATGAAGAGAGAGGAACATTTAATTACTTATAAGAGTGGTCCGATTAGAACACAGATAGATTACTTTGTGTTGAGGAGAAGAGATCGATTGTGTTGCAAAGATTGCAAAGGTAATCCAAGGAGAGAGTTTGACAACTCAACATCTCTTGTTAGTCACAGATGTGCAATTAAAAGGGCTTGTAAAGAAAAGGAGGGTTTTCAAGATCACTAGAACTAGATGGTGGAATCATCAATTGAAGCAATCAAGCTTCAGAGAGAAGGTTTTAGAAGACTTATCTTGAGATTGCAACACAAATGCAAATGATATGTGGGAGGCGGTAGCATCTTGTATCTGAATGGTAGCCAAAGATATGCTCGGTGAGTCAAAGGGAGGAGTTTCAAGCTAAAAGGTGGCTTTGTGGTGGAGTGGAGGTAGGGATGCTAATCGAATCGAATACATTTGAATCCACTTAGATTTAGATTCAATTCATTATAAAATTTTCGAATCCGAATTCGAATCGAATATTAAACGAATTTCTAATCTAAATTCAAATTCAATTCATTTGGAGTTTTAAATATTCAAATTCAATTCATTTTATATCGAATTAGAATTTTATTTAATAATTGAACTAATAATAAAAAATTATATTAAAAATATTTTAAACTTCAAAGAATTGAATAGACTTTGTGATACTAATTTGTGACAAAATAATTGAGACAAATAAAAAACTTTTAACATAAATGGTAAAATTCAATAGATAATATAAATTGCATTAAAGTACCTAACTTTTGTTGTTCATGTATGTCTCTTGCAATCCTCATTTGCTCTTTTTGTACTAATGGCGAATTGAATATATAAAGAAAAAAATTATTGACATCTTGATAAATCATTGGTCTTTTCTTTTTGTACCTATGATGAAAATTCAATCAATGCATCTCTACTTTTCAACTGGCACTCCATCAACTTTCTCATTCTCTTTGGTAAATGAATCATAAACCATTACTCTTTTCTTTCTGTCAATCTTATTAATTATTTTAGGAACCATTTTTTTTATTTCTTCACCCTCTTCTTCCACTTTTTCATTAATATCATCATCATGCCCAATGACCCTTCCATGGACACTATCTTGAGAAGATGGTATATTTGAATTTGACTTCTAAACAAAATGAACACACACTCAAAACTATATTTTAAATTCTATAGCAATATAGAAATACAAGATATAGAGTAATAGATATACATGTCCAAAATAATATAGAGTAATAGATATACATGTCCAAAATAATAACTAGAAGATTGTGTTCCACATTTCTCTGAAGAATCCTCATATCTTCCCTCCCATTGTGACCTATCTCCATGATATATGAGAAAAAAGAATCACTAAATTCCATTAGAACCATAAAAGGTCGATCTGAACTGACTTGTGGAGCTGAATTTAACATCTAAGGTGTATAAAAACCGGCAGACCGGACTGAGAACTCAGTTGGTGTGGCTCTAGTCTTCAATTTTCTAATATGTACCATTTTTTCTACATCAAGCATGAACATTTCATGCTTACCCCATTTCAATGCACTCTTATGGGGGCATAGTTGGGTTTATTAAAGATTGTAATGATATTTCCTTCTTTATAGCCTATTCCCCTTGTAATCTTGATGAGAAATGGAATTTAGTTGCAGCTATGATCTTTTGCACATTTAGCCATTTAGGCAAAGCTCGAAATGCATGTGTTAGAGTTATTAGATTTACATTTATGTTTGTAACCCTTCGGGTTCAGTAACCCTTGTCCTCTCTAGGGTTTTCTCTCTATATAAGAGACCCTAGCTCTATGGAACAACTCATCTCATTCATTCCTCTTCTCAACATGGTACCAGAGCGACGATCCTAGACCGGAGCCTAATACCCTAAATCCGCCACCACCATCAGCCCTCTCTTCGTCGATAAGGAGAGAGGGTTGGACCTACTACGTCGTTCATGATTTTATGGTCCCGCACAAGGCAGTTTGAGTCTTCAGCAGCACCAGCTGCCACATCCAACGACACCTAAAGCGCCGCCCGAGGCTCCAGCCGCACCTCCTGCGTTGCCAGCACTGCCTGGAGTCCCCCCCTCCTCCAATAGCCCCTGCTTCACCATGACTTATTTCTCCCAACTTTTTGTTTCTCCCAACTTGATGTTCCATACTCTTTATTCTATCAAGTATGGGAGAAAGGGGGAGTCAGAGATGATTTTTCAGGACGTCTGCTGCCCTACCATGACTGACAAACCGAAGCTCCAGACTACTACTCAGATTATCCGTCTTCGTCAAGCATCGACTTCTTCGTCAGGATGTATACTTCTTCTTTTACGACCCGACTACTACTCCGTGTTGGACTTCTTCTACAGCGATTCTTCTTCAGGCACGACAGAGATATGTTTCGGTGACCTGCAGGCACGACAACGATATGTTCCAGTGACCTAATATCGCAGCGACTCTATAGGCATGACAGAGATACGTTCCGGTGACCTGAAAGCCACAGACCCGTCCTCGAGCGAGGTCTTCTACCAGCAACTGACATATACTCTTATGATGCTTCATGTGAAGATGTGGTGTATACTTTTTATTTTTGTTACAAGCTACAGCTTTCTCAGCTCCAGCTTGAGGGAAAGTGTTAGAGTTATTGGATTTACATCTATGTTTGTAACTTTTCGGGTTCCGTAACCCTTGTCCTCTCTAGGGTTTTCTCTCTATATAAGAGACCCTAGCTCTATGGAATAAACATCTCATTCAATCCTCTTCTCAACAACATGAAATCTATTCATACCATAATTGTCTCTAAGATATTATTTGTATTCAAATGCTTGATTGTCCTTATCATAAGATCTAGATATTATGACAGATGGGAGGATTAAGAGTGTGATTAAGGAAAAGATTGTTAGAAATTTGAAATCTATGACCTCGGGATGGTTTTTAAAAATTTAGTATGTGTCTGTTTGCAGATGATGTATTTTAGGATAACATAAATTATTTGGATTGAACCTAAATCTTAAGATTTTAGGGTAAAGGGGGGGGGGTGTGGGTGTGGGGGGGGGGGGGTTGGTAATACTAGTAGCTGCGAGGGTGATGGAGAGATGCTGGTAACGTTGGTGAGTCTAGAATCGGTGTCATTATCGACGACGGAGGAGAGCGGGAGCTGGTGGTGGGGTGGCTACTGGAAGGGTGGTGTTGTCAGTGATGGGAGCGAGCAGGAGCGGGAGACTGGAGCCGACGGTGTTGGAGAGAGCGAGCAAGAGCGGAGGCTGGAGCTAACGGCGTTGGAGAGAGCGAGCACGAGCGGGAGGATGGAGCCAGCAATGTTGGAGAGGGCAAGCAGGAGCGAGAGGGTGGAGCTGGCGGCGTTAGAGAGCCGAAGCAAATGTTAGGATTTTCTTCTCTTGAGTGATGAGGGGAGAGAGAGAATTCATGGGAGTAAAGAGGGGGTATGGTGTATGCCAGGGGCATCCCAAAATTGGGATGTTTAGAATGATGAAAAAATTTATTTATTATATTAAGTTGTGTATCACGTGTGGGGATTTTACAAAATATATACTACATTTATTTACATATATATAATGCTTCATACCATATCATATATGTGTGTGTATCGAATCGAATTATTATCGAATGAATCCGAGTGAATTCAGATTCAATTCATTTGGGAATCGAATCCAAAAGTTAAATTCAAATTCAGTTCATTTGATTTCGAATCGAACTTTTTTCAAATTTTTATCGAACGAATCCTAATCAAATTCGAATGATTCAATTCAATTAGAAGTCCTAAGTGGAGGGGTGCGGGAGAAGATCAAAAATTTAAAGAGCATGCTTTAAAGCTATGTCTAAATATAGAACAGATGAAACTGTCATAAACTATAAAATAACGAAGAATGAAACAAAGAATGATGTAAGCGAAGCTAAGTCAAAAGCTTATGAAGTTTTATACAAAAATCTTGACTAAGGACGACCAGAAGGATACATTCAGATTGGCCAAAGCGGAGAAAGAAAGACCAAAGATCTTTCTCAAGTGAGATGTATAAAAGGATGAGAAAGGACATGTGCTTGTTACTCAGAAGGATATAGAGACTAGATGTAAGCAGTATTCCCATAAGCTTTTCAATGGGGAAGTAAATAGAGAAATCACTTTGAGAGATCTTGCTAGTAGCGGAAGTTACTTGAATCATGCAAGCTATAGACAAATACAAAGGAAGTTGAAGAGGATTTGAAGGTTATGAAATCGGGGAAAGGTATATGACGTGATGAAATCCCTATAGAAGTATGGAGAGTTCTAGGTGAGCATGATTTGGCTCAGTGATGAATGCTAATTTCATCACCTTTATTCTTTCATTTTAGCCTTAAATCCCGAGCTAAATACATGTATATATTATTAATTTCTAAATATATATATTTCTTAATTCATATAATATATTGTACAAAATAATGTATTTAAATACAAAATAAAAAATAAAGAAAAAAATAATGAAGTGTCAAAGACACAGAGTGATCCTTGACCTCGAGACCAAATCATCATGATGACTTGATCGACAAGGAATAAAGTAGTGGAAGATAGGGCAGAAGAACTATATAGAAAATACACAGAAAATCATAAAAAACCCTAATTTATTTTGCCCAATAATTGTATTTTGGGACATATTTTATTTTATTATTTTTACAACTCAAATAATAAAACCATCAATATAAATATACATAAAAATACAAAGAAAAATACAAAATTGATTTCACTGAAAAATAATGCACACTGTGTCCGGAACACACAAAATAAAAAGTCATGAAGAAAACTTTCAGATCTCTATCTTCTCCATACATATTTAAAATTGACCAAACTCACCTTTATTGTTCATAAAATAAAAACATGATTTAATGAAGGTGGTTTCATTCAAATTGAAGTTAAGATGCGAAAGATAGGTTTTGGGCTCCCATTGTGTAGTATACATGTATTTTTTATTAAATATGTTTATTCTTTACATTTTCAATTTCTTATATTTTTATAAATTTGTAAATATTATTTAAAATAAATGTACATATTTAAAATAAAACAAAACCATTAAAAAGAAAATAAAAATAAATATTATATTCTAATACGTAGATGAATTACATATATATATCTATATAATATGGGTCATATGTGGTTGCCCCCTAGGGGCAGCCAACATGGCTGCCCCCACCTTGTTTTGGTGATTTTTTTATTTTTTTTGAAAAATATCACCATGTATATTGATCCCTATATCCCTCCTATATACCATTCGAATTTCGTCAGAAACAGAGACTCCTACGGCCTCCATCCAGACAGTCATTTTTTAACGGTAACAGAATTTTTTAAATCGATATCATCTCGATGGAGGCCGTAGGAGTCTCTGTTTCTGACGAAATTTGAATGGCATATAGGAGGTATATAGGGATGAATATACATGGTGATATTTTTCAAAAAAAATGAAAAAATTTGATGAAAAATGGGGCGGGGGCAGCCCCATTTATTCCATATAATATACCTACATAATTAATTAAATATATAAATAAACTCAGGAAAATAAAGTAAAAATACATAAATATGAATTAAATAAATAAAAAATATATAAAATACATGTATATAATAATAAAATGTAAAACTCAAATTAAAAATATATGAAATAAATACATGTAAAAATCAACATCTTATAAATAGTCTAGCAAAAAATAAAAATAGGGATTAAGTACTACATAAAATTAGAAATATTTTTATGTTATTACAAAAAATTAATTAATTAATTTACTAATTAATATTAAATTTATGAGCATTTTTTGTTGGCGAATTTTCTGGTTCGTCCACGTGGACCAACCAGAGGGCTAGAAATGTTGACCTTGACAAACTGTCCTGGCCCTCCCAACCGGCTTGTTAGAGCCTCGTTCCTCACAAGTTTTCTCTCATTTTCCATGCCAAACCCATGCTTCCATCTCCGTCAAGCTTTTTACCTTTCCGACCTCCTCATGCCTACCACCTTCGTCGACCACGCCCGTCTCACAAACCCTTCATCCATCATACACTACCTCGCCTCGATGTCAGTCGTTCATCCTTCTATAAATTCTCCACCTTCTCCACCTTTTTGTTTTTGATCCCTCTTGGAGAGCCCTTAGCTTCTCAGATTGGCCCTGAAGTTCTAGGCTAGTGATAGAAGTCGAGAGATGCCCTTATGCAGTGAGGAGGAGCTCGCCAGAGGCAATCCAAACCATCACCGGAGAGGCTCTCCAACGGTTCTGCTTCCTTGGCCGCCCGACCAAGTCGAGGTCATTTCCTGATATTTCTATGTAACTTTAGGTTCGAGCTTTTCTTTCCTGCATTTAATTTCATATTTTAGTCCTTAAATTAGGTTAATTTTAGAATACCTAATTTGACATGGAGCTTGAGCTCCATGCCAAAAACTCGGTCCTCTGACCGTGATTTGCCCTGATTTCTGCTTCACATCGTAGCCCATCGCTTTCTCCACCATGTGCTCAGCGAATCAACCAAGGTCTTGAATGGACCTAGCGAATCGAGGCTCACTCCGTCTGCCTTCATCCGAGCCTCACCACCCTACCACCCCCTTAGTTTTGCAACTTTACTTTTTAGTCGAGGCGACTTGCCTCAAGCCATTGAATTTTGTGGTGCAGGTCTTGCACCTTGACGATCACCTGGAGCCTCAAATCGAGGCTTGGACAGAGCCCTAGGTGGTCTGAGCGCGACTAACTCCTAAATCCTCATTGGGACCACTTGGAGCTCCATGGAGACCATCTGCACCTGTAGAGTGGCGACAGGAACCCATTGCCACTGTAGGAGCAAGGAACCAACGTCGGAGGACAAAGAACATAGCCATATAAGTACACCCAAGCCTTGTTCTTGGGTTGTTCATCTAAAGGTCTTCAAAGCCGTTAGATCAAGAACACGACCCATATCTAATCTGGGCCGTCCACCCTAATCGAAGTAGTGTGTGACTACAACCATCCGATCCTCTACGCGGCGAGCAGAGAATGTCCCAATGAAATGGCGTTAAGTGGGTAAAATTGCAAAGATCCCTTCCATATTTTTTATATTAATTAATAACCTTGTAAATTTTTAATTAAGCCTTATATTTTGTAAAAAAATGCATTAAAGCATGAGTATGTTTTGAATATTGCAAGTGGGTCCCCTACCAGGTTTCCTCATGTGGTCCTCCATTTGAGTGGACTTTTATACTTGTACTCCGAATTTTGCTATTTCTATTTATTATAAAAAAATTTATGTTTCAGTTGGAAAAGTTCTGGGTTTTTTGTACAAAGACCACATTTTTATTTTATATTACAAATATGCCCTTGCTAGCTTATTAATATTTATTTTTGCAATTCTTTTTTATATAAATAGTTTTTGAGCTCCAAAAAATTTACAAAAACAAGAGTAAATGCCTAATTGGATGCTTATTCATGTCATGTTTTCATTTATCATTTTTCTTGCATTTATTATTTATTAAAAATTAAAAAGAGCACTTTTATTCTTTGATTTAAAACCTTTTAAAAATTACAAAAAAGATTAGATACTATTTATTAACTCCAAACAAAAAATCACAAAAAATATCAAAAAAATCCTAAAAGCTGCTAACCCTTGCACCGTAAGAAAATATAAAACATTTTCAAAAATTCTAAAAAAATAGTTTGTTACCTTGTATTTTTATATATACATATTACTATATATTAAAAATAGTTTTAAAATTTTGGCAGCATTTTCTATTTTTAATTCTCAAAACAATTCAACCTATTTAACTAGTTCTTGATCTAAAATGTTTTGAATTTTAAAAATATAAAAAATTGGTAAATCACTAAACAATGAATAAAAATAGAAGAATATTTAAAAATTCAAAAACATTTTATTTGGAAATTTTTGTCTCTCTATAGTTATATTCATAAATAGAATACCTATATAGCATATATATACATATATATTATTATATATACATATTTTTATTAATAATTACTATAAATCCTATAAATATATTTTAAATCCTTAAAAAAATAAAAAATACTATTTTATTTGTATTTACTTTTATTAATATATATATTATACATATACCCTATATTATGCATATTATTACATATAGTCAAATAAATACTTTTATTATTTGTTAAAAAGAAAAGAAAATTAAAAATCTATATAAAAAAGATAATAAATATTATAAAAGTAATAGATATAATCATAAAATTTAAATATTAAAAAACCAACAAAAACACTAAGTACAGTGCATCTATATATACATACCCACATTTTTTAGAGATAAATAATATTGCTACACCCGCTTGTTCCTTGTGTTCGACACCCGACACATACTTGCACACTATACACACTTATTTGTAGGGTTTCATAATAAATTTTGATTAACTTTGCATAGATTGTTTTATTATCTATTGTGGGTTGATTGTTGATTTAAATGAGATCTTCGTGAGCTATTACTTCAACGACCATGCCCTCACCTTGTGAGCACATACGACTGCTCCTTGGATTCTCGATTAATCAAATGACATCGTTACCGGGGAAGCATATCTGCAGGAATACTTTCGATTGGCCCTGGAGTTCTAGGCTAGTGGCAAGAGTCGAGAGCTGCCCTTCTGTAGTGAGGAGGAGCTCGTCGGAGGCGATCCAAACCATCACCAGAGATGCTCTCCGTTGGTTCTGCTTCCTAGGCCGCTCAGCCAAGTCGAGGCAATTTCCTGTTGTTTCTAGGTAACTTTAGGTTCTAGATTTTCGTTCCTACATTTATGTTTGCATTTTAGTCCTTAAATTAGGTTAATTTTTAGAATCACCAATTTGACCTGAAGCTTGAGATCCAGGCCAAATACTCCGTCCTCCCAACATGTTTCACCATGATTTCCACTCCACATCATAGCCCATCGCTTTCTCCACCTTGTGCTCATCGAATAAAACCAGGTCATGCACAGACCTGGCGAATCGAGGCTCGCTCCGTCCACCTTCGTCGAAGACTCGCCACCCTTCCACCCCTTGGTTTTGTAGCTTCACTTTTGGTCGTGGTGACTCACCATGAGACACTAAATTTTGTAGTGCTGATCTTGCGCCTTAACAATCACCTGGAGCCTCAATCGAGGCTTGGATAGAGCCCTAAGTGGTATGAGCTTGACTACCTCCTAGATCCTTTACAATAGCTTGATGTACAATGTACAAGGAGAAAGTCAAAGAGTGGCATGACAAGCATATCCGCAAGAAGACTTTCAAGCCTGGTCAGAAGGTCTGGTTGTTCAATGCAAAGTTGAATTATTCTTATGGAAGCTGATAAAGCAAATGGACATGGCCTTTTGTAGTGAAGCATGCACGTGGAAATGGAAGTAATGTGATATCTAGTTTGTCAGCTGATGCACAACCATTCGTAATCAACAGATAGTTGCTGAAGCCATATCTTGAGAATGATACATTCTTGTCCATTGTTGATTCGATTCAAGTGGCTGACCAAGAAGAACTTCAAGATGCAACATGAACATATTCAAACAAAGCACACAAAAACTTTTTTGATTAGTTAATATTTTCTTTCCTTTTGAATTTCATTCTTTCTTTCTTCCGAAAGTCCCGCTCATCCCATTCATCATTGCTATACTTAAGATATGCTTCATCCTAAGTATAAGGAGGATGAGCGTATATGGGTGTTCACTCTTTGATCCGCCACTTGTCTCCTTAACTATTAATTGATCCTTAGGATTAATTGATCCTTACAAGGGGGATGAGCGTATATGGGTGTTCACTCTTTGATACTTAGGATTAATTGATCCTAAGTATAGGGGGGACGGTTGACTTCTCATTTCATTATTCTTTAGTCGTTGTAGTATAGACTTTTATATACTTAGCACGAGTTTTGTCTTCTTTTCTCTCTGACCTATGAGGATATAGTTCAAGCAAAGTATATGTGTGTCATATATAAGTTATATATTCTTTCGACATAACTCGTAATTGCATACTTTTAATAATATGGATAACTAAAAAAATTAAGCACATCAAATTCTTTATAATTATGGTTAATAAATCAGATAAAAATATTTTACAAAAAGTTTGAAAAATAGTTGAAAAATTCTTGGAAAAGCCTTTTGAAAACTATTTGGAAAATATTTTGTAAAATATTTTCAAACCTATAAAAAATATTTTTGTTTGTAAAATTTTCTTTCATTTGTTTGAATAAAATAATTTGAAAATCTATTTGCAAATGGTTTGGAAAATGATTGCACAAATACTTTGAGAAACCTATACATAATGTTTGAAAAATATTTGCAAAATGATTTTCAAGTTTTATAAATATTTGCAAAATTGTTTATCAAATTTGTATATATTTGCAAAACTGTTTATCAGATTATTTTCAAAATAAAGTTTTAAAATATTTATCAAAATATTTTCAAATTATTTTGAGAACCCTATACATAATTCAAGCAAACAAAAATTCTGTATATAAAAACTTGTAAATAATAACTATAAAAACTAGTGTAGATTCTTAAGCCTTGTGTTTTTTTGTAAAAATGGAAGCATTCCTGTGTAAATATCTGCACATAATACTTCTACTAACCCTTTGGTTTTTTGAAAAATTCCCAAAATTTTTGCCAAACCCAAACCCATAAAAATTCGCAAAATGTTTTTGAAATTGCATAAAAATTTGCATTTTTTTTCAAAATTCCATAAAAATTTCAAAATCAAGAATTGCTTTTAAAAAATATTTTCTTATATTGTGAATAACATTTGCATTTTTCAGATTGATAATGACAACTGAACAAATCTAAATAAACTTCGAAGATTGGAGCTTGGTTGGAGCTTAATCCACTTGATCACTGGAACCTTATAGGAACTAGAATTAGGATTATTTAGGTCTACTAGACTTAATTCTTTGAGACCAAATACTGGGTTCAGTGTCATTTTGACTACCTAAGTAGAATATTTTGTAACACACACATGACTCTTGTCGATAGTGACCTAACTTGCATACCTGCACCTTACACTTTGCTCAACTCAGTTGAAGTGGTAGAGGACTGGATTTGATGACACGAGATACAAGAGAATGGAAACATATGGAGTCACAATTCGGTGGTCATTATGCCCCCACCCAATCTAGTAGCCATGAGGTCTAATGACACGATGTTGCGGGTTGCAATAATGCTTCAAAAGAGGGGTAGTCTACTGGCTCAAGAGTAAAAAGTCCTTATGTAAATGATGCTATAAATAGTATTAAAAATGTAAAATTAAAAACTTCAATAAAATAGATGGGCAAAAATCAAAGAAAAATCAATTCCCGTAGGAGTATATATGCATTCTAAGCAAGCTTGAGATTCAAAGTCAAATATACATGTGAGCTTGCAGCTATATGACTTGGCTACACTGGTCAAGCATCACAGGATAGGTATCTACACTGGCTACCATTAGGGATGAAAACAAATGTGAATATATTCGTATCCAATCTGTTATCGTATTCGTTTTATCCATATTTTTATATTTGTGTTCATATTTATTTTAAAATGGATGCGTATATAGATATCACTTTGACATTAGTGAATATTTTCATTCGTATTCATATATTCATTTTCATATATAAGTATAGTAATAAATTTATTTATAACTATGTGTAATAAAATTTTCTGATTGCATTCACCATTGTTGATATAATTGTTATGAAATTGCTATATATGCTATATCTATTTTATGTGTAAACCTACCTAAACATGTATATTTTAGTTAATCTATTAAATATTTCTTCTATTATTCGTATTCGATTCATATTCATTTCTAAGTATATGGCAACGCATTTTTCACATCCATCAATTTTCGTATCCGCATTCGTATTCATTGTTTAAAATGGATAAAGATATGATTATACCTATATTCGTATATGTATCACACTGTTTTCATCCCTAGCTACCACCCATTCTCTTCTCCGCCTCCTCTTCTTGAGCCGGTTGCACTTGAAATTAAAAGGGAATACCCTGCTTCTCGAGGAAAGAGTTGTTGGATTGGGGAACTAGGGTTACCATGTTGGAGAAGGTTGTCTTTTACCTCTTCAGCCGAGCGGAGCCACTTATCACGAATACCAAACAAGATAGAATCATAGTCATAAGGGACTGCGCATGACATCGACTTTTTCTGATCTAGCTTTTGAGGAGACTGGGCAAAGTTTTGTGACTCTCAGAGGCTGTTGCGTTTCAAGTTCGGTTCCCAATAAGGTTCCGACCAAACTAAAAATCCAAAGGTCTGACTGAGCTCTAAACTTTGATTTTGTAAAGACAAATTTAAAAGTTAAAATCAATCCAATCTTATTTCTTTTTATTTTCTTTATTTTCTTCCGTACTTATATTTATAAGTGTTTGCTAGGGACTAACAAAGGCAAGTACATGGGGTGAAGAACACTCATTTCATTAGCATTATTCTTTCATTTTGGCATTAAATCCCTAGATAAATGCATGTATATATCATTAATTTATGAAAATAAACACTTCCTAATTCATGCAATATAATATACAAAATACTATATAAATACTATAGAATGAAGTGCGCAAGACACTAAGTAACCCTATATCTTGAAACCTAGTCATCATGATGACTTGATTGACAAGGAATATAGTAGAGGGAGATAAGATAGAAGAATTGTACAGAAAATAAACAGAAAGTCAGACAAAACCCTAATTTATTTTGCCCAATAATTGTATTTTGGGACCTATTTTATTTTATTATTTTTACATCTCAAATAATAAATCCCTCAATATGAATATTGTACATAAAAATACAAAAAATGCAAAATTGATTTCATTAAAAAATAATGCACAGTGTGCCCAGGACACAAAAATAAAAAGTGGCAAAGAAAAATTTGCAAACCTATTTCTTCTCCATACATATTCAAAATTTACCAAACTCACCTTTATTTTCATAAAATTAAATAATATATTTAATGAGGCGGTTTCATTCAATTTGGAGTTAAGATGCAAAAGTTAGGTTCTGGACCCCATTGTGCATATACATGTATATTATATTCAATATATTTATTCTTTATATTGTTGAATTTCTTATATTTTTATAAATTTGTAAATATTATTTAAAACACATGTACATATTTAAAATAAAGTAAACTATTAAAATAAAAATAAATAATGTATTCCAATACATAGATGAATTCCATATATATACCTATGTAATATACCTACACAATTAATTAAGTATATAAATAAACTAAAAAAACAAAGTAAAAATACCTAAATATGTAATCAAATAAATTAAATAAATATATAAGACATATATATAATAAAATGTAAATATAAATTTAAAATAAAATATAGGAAATACATGTATATTTACCTATATATACATGTAAAAATTAGCATGTTATAAACAATCTTGAAAAAATAAATAAAAATAGGTATTAAATACTACATAAAATTAGAAATAATTTTTATGTTTTAAACAAATTTAATTAATTCCCTTACTAATAAATATTGAATTTATGAGCATTTTTGGCTAGGGAATTTTCTGCTTGGTCCAGGCGGACCGACTAGAGGGCTGGAAATATTGAGCTCGATCAACTGTACTTCCCCTCCCAGTCACCTTGTTAGAGCCTCATTCCTCCACCGTTTTCTTTTATTTTCCACGTCAAACCCACACTTCCATCTCCCTAGAGCATTTCACCCTTCTGATCTCCTCACGCACGTCACCTTCGTCAGCCATGCCCAACTCACCAACCATTCATCCCTCGCATGCTACCTCGCCTCGAAGTCAACCATTCACCTTTCTATAAAATCTCCACCTTTTTGTGTCCGATCCCTTTTGGAGAGTCCTTAGCCCCTCAGATTGGTCCTGGAGTTCTAGGCTAGTGAGAGGACTCGAGAGCTGCCCTTCTACAGTGAGGAGGAGCTCGCTGGAGGCGATCCAAACCATCACCGGAGAAGCTCTCTGGCGGTTCTGCTTCCTTGACCGCCAGACCAAGTCAAGGTCATTTCATGGTATTTCTAGGTAACTTTAGGTTCTAGTTTTTCTTTCCTGAATTTAATTTTGCATTTTAGTCCTTAAATTAGATCAATTTTAGAATCCCCAAGTTGACATGGAGCTTGAGCTCCATGCCAAATACTCCATCCTTCGACCATGATTCGCCCTAGTTTCTGCTCCACATCGTAGCCCATCGCTTTCTCCACCTTATGCTCATAGAATAAACCCATGTCCTGCATAAACCTGGCGAATCGAGGCTCACTCCATTCGCCTTCGTCGAAGCCTCACCACACTTCCGCCCCCTTGGTTTTGCAGCTTCACTTTTTGGTCGAGGTGACTCACCTCGAGCCACTGAATTTGTGGTGCATGTCTTGCGCCTTGATGATCAACTGGAGCCCCAAATCAAGGCTTGGATAGAGCCCCATGTGGTCTGAGATCGACTACCTCCTAGATCCTCATTGGGACTACCTGGAGCTCCAGCAGACCATCTACACCTGCGGAGCAACATCGGGAACCCATTGCCACTATCGGAGCAAGGAACTGACGCTAGAGGATGAATAACGGAGCGATCCGAGTACGCCCATGCCTTTTTCTTAGGCTATTCATCTAGAGGTTGTCAGAGCTGTTAGATCAAGAACATGGCCCCGATCTAATCTGGGTTGTCCGTTCTAATTGAAGCGGTGCGTGACAACAACCATCCGATCCTCTACGTAGCGAGCAAAGAAAGACCCACTGAGCTAGCATTAAGTGGGTAAAATTACAAAGTCCCCTTCCATGTTTTTTATATTTAATTAATATCCCTATAGAGTTTTAAGTCTTTTTACGAAAAAAATGCATTGAAGTCCCTGTATGTCTTTAATATTGCAAGTGGGTCCATATTAAGTCACTTCACATGGTTCCCCATGTGAGTGGACATTTTGTATTATACCCCTATGTGTTTCATTATTTTTATTTAGTATAAAAAGTTCAAGTTTAAGTTCAAAAGTTTAGGCATTTTGCATAAAGAACCTCACATTTATTTTATATTGTAAATATGCCCCTACCAGCTTATTGATTTTTATTTTTACATTTCTATTTTTTGTAAATAGTTGTCGTACTCAAAACATTTTGCAAAAATAGTAATAAATGTCTGATTGGATGCTTATTCACGCCATATTATTCATTTAGCATTTTTCTTGCATGTACTATTATTAAAAATCAAAAGAGCACTTTTATTCCTTGTTTGACTTAAAATATACAAAAAATTATAAACCCCTTTTAAAAATTACAAAAAATTAGCTACTATTTATTAATATATTTTATCACTCTAGACCAAAAATCACAAAGAAATATCAAAAGAAAATCCTAAAAATTACAAACCCTTGAGAACCCTAAAAATTATAGAATATTTTCAACAACTCCAAAAAATAGCTTCTTGCCCTATATTTTTATATAGACACATTACTATATATTAAAAATTGTTTTGATAAAATTTGGCCTCATTTTCTATTTTTAATTCTCAAAATAATTAGGCATATTTAACTAGTTGTAGATTTGGATTGTTTTGAATTTTAAAAATACAAAAAATTAGTAAAAATCACCAAAAAGTTCCAAAAACAGAAGAATAGTTAAAAAACTCAAAGATACCTTATTTGGGAATTTTTGATTATATATAGTTATATTTATACATAGAATACCCTATATAGCTTATGTATAGATATATTATTATATAAACATATCATTATTATTAATTATTATAAATCCTATAAATATATGTTAAATACTTAAAAAAATAAAATGACTATTTTTATTTGTATTTATTGATTTTATTATATTAATTATATATTAAACATTTATACCCTATATTATACATATTTTTACATAGAGTTAAATATATACCTTTATTTTATATTAAAAATAAAAAGAAATTAAAAATTAGAAAATTTAAAAAGTAAATAAAAATTATAAGTTTAAAATTTAAAAATATATCAATTATATAATTAAATAACTAAAAACCCACAAAACACCAAGTTAATACAACTATATATACATACACATATTATTTAGCGATAAATAATATTGCTACACCAGTTTGTTCCCTATGTTAAACACCCTACACATACTTGCACCTATACACCCTTATTTGTAGGGTTTTATAATAAATTTTGATCCACTTTGTATTGAATGTTTTCTTATCTGTTCTAGGTTGATTGTTTATTTAATTGAGGTCTTCATGAGCTGTCACTTCAATGACTGGGCCACCACCTTGCGAGCATACTGCTCTTTGGATTCTCGATTAATCACTCGTCTAACACATTTATTCAATGTTATTTGTGGAAGCAAGAAAATACCATAAGAATGGAGGAAAAACATCATGGTGCCTCTTTATAAGAACAAATGAGACATTCAAAATTATTCAAATTATAGAGGTATAAAGCTGATCAGTCATACTATTAATATTTGGGAATGTGTGATCGAAAGAAGGCCAAGTCAAGTTTCCAAAGTAAAAGAAAACTAATTCAGATTCATGCCAGGTCGCTCAACTATCGAAGCCATCCACTCTCAATTCTTAAGCCTATAGAGCGATTTCTTGGAGATGTGAGGAATGTATAGAAGAGAGGCCATGCTCCTCTTGTTATAATAGAATGGATGGCCAAAATGGAGTCCAACTCCGTCTAGATGGACAAACATTAGAGAATGAGTTTAGAATCAAGGCTCTCTACTCTCTCTCCCCTAGTTAATTACATCTTCCATCTTGAACTTAATTTTTTTGAATTAATGGATGAGAATAAAAGAGAAAATAATTTCTCCTTAATTTACCACGAGAAATTAGAGGGAAATTATTTCCACTAATTTTTATTTCAATAAATTAATTTCAACAAACCATCATGAGATTATTACAAAAATCATCCAACCAAATAATGAATCTAATTCATCATTTATAATAAAGTGTAAATCTAATTAACATTATTTTATTATGGTAGTCACATTCACATATGTCATAAATAAATACGAGTCATATTCCTATTAACATTAATTATTATGGATCTGTATCTAAAGTAATTAATTTCTAATAATGTGAATCATATTACATATTCTGATATCATTTTTAAAGATTGTAGCAATCATCATCTTGATATTTAATATTTCAATGTAAGATGCTTAATCTAATTAGGATTCGTGTGCCACATTCATGGATGTTTGGAGATAATGTTAGGGGGACCATATAGACCATGTATAGTGACTTGATAATTGGATTTATATTTAATATCAATATTTAAACCACTCTGGGCAATTTTAGTTGGAGCATTTTGAACCATTTCTTCGGTTGACTTCGAAATCTTTAGATTCAATTTCCAACTCATTGGATCTAGAAATTAGTTCTATGAATTGAGAATTGATCCAGTCAATTAGTGAAATGTCTAAAATCCACATGATTTGAACACTCCCCTGAAATGGAAGTGTCAAGGTATATAATTTATTATGATCACATCAATCTAGAGTATTCCTAATATTCAAGAATCTTACATACTGAAAGACTTTGAATAGACCTGAAGTTCAAACCCATCTTTGGTTTTTTTCCTTCAAGGATTTATCAGTAGATTTATTAGTCGATCATTGGACAACAATATCAATCATATGACTTCCAAAAGAATATATTAGTATTCTCATATTCTTAACTTGGTTCATAAATAAGATGACCATTGATGAATTCATTGTGACCCCTAATGTCTCATTAGTGAGCCTCATCTCTTGGTTCAAAGAGCATGAACATGTATGATTCCTTTGAGAGATTATGACCTTGTCGGATATCAACTTATTGCTCTACCAAAAGTACATAGTTAGATATATAGATGTATACCTGTCTTCGATCAAAGGATATGTGCATGTTAGTGATAGTATACAATACAAGTCTTTAGTATCTCTATTTCCTCAAGTTAACTCTTCACTCATCCGACAATTCCAAATCTCAAATCCCATGAAGAGGACATGCATCAAGAGTGTCATTTGGATATTAGTCTCTAGAGAAGATTGCCATATTTTCTCATATTGGAAATCCTTCTCGAATATTACGTGATAATGTCAGTTGTGCCATTGGACCGACTCTTTAGATCCCAACCCTATATTACCCTATATGATCTAACTCTTTAGATCAACATTTGTATCATATCAAGATGGTCATGGTACATAATCCCAATTGTACTTAAGGGACCTTAAAAGTTCAAACACAATTTGTGCTTTAATTATGATAATGGATAAAATAATTTAAAGCAACTTTTATTTCATAATGGCTTGCCATGGGCTTGCATATGCGATAGTCTTAAACTAGCCATCAGAGGCCATTCATGGACTACTCTCAAACCGATACCTATAACATGATGGTCGAAAGCCTTTCGTGTCAAAGATTTGAAGAGCATATTAGCAACATTTTTGGTAGAGGCAACCACCGATGATAATAATATCACCACATTTTTAATCTCTTGAATTATTTCATACTTTCTCTCTACATGCTTACCCTTTTGATGCCACCTGGGTTTCTTCAATTACGTTATGACACTCATGTTGTCGTAGAGTAATGGAATTGGGATAATCTCCTACAGAAAATATACAAAATTCCAAGGCATAATCATTTAGCTTCTTTGCAACATCAAACGCAACAATGTATTCAGTTCCAATTGTCGAATCTGTCATGGTGTCATGCTTCTTGCTTCTCCATCTCGTAGCACCATCGTTCAACAAGAATATGAATCCTGACATTGACTTCCTATCATCCACATCAGATTGGAGGATTGAATCTGTGTGCCCGAAGACTTTCAAATTATTATCTCTATATACCAAGACATGATCTTGAGTCCTTCTTAGGTACTTGAAGATGCATTTGATTACACTCAAGTGTTGTTCTCCATAGAAAGATTGGTAACTACTTACACTTCCACTATATGGTGGATATCTGGTATTGTACACATCACGACATTCATCAAGCTTCCTACAACTAATATATAAGGGCATCTAGCCATAGCCTTCTTATCCTCAATACTTTGAGGTGCCATCCCTTTAAATATGCTAATACCATGTTTTGAGAGAATGAAGCCTTTCTTGATGTATCCATTTGGAATCTTTCCAAGATCTTCTTAATACATTCTTATTGGGATAGTCCTAATATCCTCTTTCCTCTGTTCTAAAAAATTTCATAACTAAGATGTAAGATGCTTCCCCGAGATCTTTCGACCCAAAGATATGGGACAACTAGATCTAACACTGGTCATCATCCCAATATCATTTTCAATTATTAGGATATCTTCTTTGATGAATCCGTGATTCATCACTCTAAAAGTTGAAAATAGAGCTTCATTCCCAAGTAATTAGTTGCATTTCTTCATCTATTTTGCAATTTTCTCATTCATGCATTTAGAATTAATATTTGTATTTTAGCATGCATATTTGCATTAAATAAGAAACCAAACTCCCTTGTAAATATCACATGTATATTATCCATATTTCCCCTTATTTTTATCCATTTTTCAACAACTCAGAATTGAACAAAATCAATTCTATATTGTACATATTCCTAACACTAATAAATGAAAAATATCCAAAAAATACTAACTTGTAAAATTGCTCAATAAAAGCCAAACCCTAGTTTGAGACTAGAAGCCTTAAAATGTGAATATCTCTCTCATACAATCTCCTATCGACCCCTGCTCACTTTTGAATTAATGTATATTCAATTATCTATAAAACAAGTCCAAATTCAAAAGAATCGAAATTCATATGTGAAACTTGGATTTTGAGCCCATATTATATATTGTACATATTGTCTAATTTAACCCTATTATTTTATGTACAAAAATAATCCCTTTTGATTTATGTTTCTTTCATTTATTTTCTTTGATTATTATTTTAATACAATGTGTAAAATCCAATTAAAAGATGAAACAGAAATCAAAGAAAATAAATCAACCCGAGTCTGTATATATAGTATGTACATATGTCCCATTTATTTTAATTATTTATATTCTTAATTATTAAAAATCCAAAAAATAGATTAAAATGTAAATATTTTTTTATATTTTCTTTGATTTTATTTTGATTTGTATCATATTTAAAATTGACCAAAAAATTGACAAAACACAAAAATGTGGTATTTTATACTTATAAGATATCACCAAAAATAATTTTTATATAGATGATTTTATTTGGTTTCGGATCCTTCATGAAAGTTGTAGATCTCATAAGATGAGAATCTTTCATGTTGATCACTTTTTAATTTGATCTCTTTTGTTATTTCTATTTTATTTTTCTGAACTTTTTTTTTATTTTTCTGGGAGCGACATGTGGAAGCTCCTGGAGCCATCACGTGTCAGCCCCATTTTTTTATTTTTATTTCTTTTTTTTATTTTTTTTACTTTTCTTATTTTATTTTATGTATTTTATTTATCATTATTCATTTATTATTTTAATTATTTCTTCTTATTTACTTATTATTACTTATTATTTATTTTATTATTTATTTATTATTATCATTTTAATTTATTTAATGTTAATTTTTAATTGTAATTTAATTTTAATTTTACGTGCCACGTGGCGACCCCTCTCCCATCTCTCCCACGACCAACGCCTGCTCCTGCTCCCCTATCCGCGACGGGTTAAAATCACCCGTGCGACTCTCCCCTCCTCCTCACGCAGCGCACGTCCCACCCCCTCAATCTCTCCCCGTCTTTCTTTCCTCCCTCTGCAAAAACCGCCCCCCACAGGACCTTTCCATCTCCTCCCTACGCGCAACCGCCTGATCCCACTTCTTCCACCTCCCATGCACCAACCATCTCCTCCAAGTCTTCCGCCAACCACCCATTAAATCTCCTGCCATCGTATCCCTCGTGCATCATCCGTCGTTCATGAGATTGAGGTCCCAGCTCCTTCCAGGTTGTCAGTAACAACTTCAGTTGTGGAAGTAGAAGTCAATGATGACCCTCTCATCCTCAAGGCGAGATCCGTGGTGGTTCCCATCTCGTCGCGGCATTCTAGCCAGAAGCTGCTTCAGCCTTGCAGTGCTTTGCTTCTCTGCTCGAGGAAAAGATCGACTAAGGTGATTTACAACCCTCGACCATCCTCCAACGAACTCCCTCTCCTTCCTCTTGTTCTTCTTTCCTTTCTCTCCTACGATCAATTTCTTCCCTCCCGCTCCTTCATTCTTTATTTTCTTCCTTCTTTCCCTTATGTTATTCTCCTTCATCACTCCCGACTTCCACCTTCAGCACCATAGCTTTGAGTCGCTCGCCTCTCAATTTCCATCTCCAATGTTATATGCTGCACCTGCGATCAACCATATACCGTTCATCTTTGCCTTCTCCTTCTTCCATGTATCCTCCACAATCCGTAGGAGACCCTTACCAGTGGTTGGTTCCACCTCGACTCGATTATGAAGCTGGACTTTCGATTGACTACCCCACTTCTTCGCATTTCTTACCTACCCCACCTTCTTACACCTCAGATCGACTTCCACCGTGGGTTGGTTCACCTTATAGTCGAATGCTTGCCAGAATCAAGGAATCATTTGAAGAGAAAGCTACTGCTGAGACAAAGAAATGGCATAATTATTTTCCCCCACATTTCTCTTTATCGCCTCATGTTGGGACCAGACAACAATTCACATATAGACACCCCGACTTGACCTTAGGGTATAACATGGTCGACTGAACAAACCGAATGGAGATGCTTTCACCATATGATCTTCCTGACTTGAGTAACCTTGGTGATCAAGCCCACATTAACCAGCCTTCATATCACAGATTCGAAGATCCTACACATGTACGGGCTTGGACTCATGACCTAGACTTATAAGCCCCCCGTTCATTGACTCCATTATTCGAGGCTTCGACCAGTATCTACCATTCAGATGATCCATACTCGACCTGACATTACATGCCATAATCAATGTATGTTGAGCATGAGACTTCAAGATCTCAGCAGTATCATCCGAGTAAACATACTGCTTCCATGATTTTTATGAGGAATCTTTGGAGGATAACATTTTTTGGATTATGAAGAGATATGAATTAATTGAGGATAAATTTAAAAATATCATCGACTGACTAATTTCAATTTATTTCAGCTCAGGTATGGAAGTGGAGAATGAAATAAGTGGATTCAATGTTGAAAATAATCTAGAGTACACAAGGAAACACACATACTTTGTATAGCTGGAGTCCATTCTACCTCCCTCTTATATTAACCATTTACCTTCCAATCGAGAGTTTGTACATCCGCCCACTCCTCCTTCTCCTATCATAAACAACAAAAAAAATCAAAAATCCCAAAAAGACTAAAAAAATTGAAAAATCAGAAAGGCTCATAAAAATAGAAAATAACTTAAAAAATTGGATCCTACCCTTAGGAAAGACATTGCTGAATAATTAATTCTAGATCTTCCCTTAATAAAGGACATGGAACACTTTTCCCACCTCAAAAGATTTGTGACAAGTAAATTGATGCCTAAGAGGTCAGGCAATAAGAGAACATGGATAGAAAGACACCTACTGTCTATGGACACCTCCTTGGTGATGGGGAGAAAGACCAAGAGCCACAAAGTGAAGCGGTTTTCTAGGGTTGAATGTGAAATCAAAGACACTTCCTTCACCCATGCTAGAATCGATGATGACTCATAGATAAATATCCTCCTGACCTCCATGTTTGACAAGCTAAAACTCGGGACAATCAGGAAGTCGAGAGAGATCATTCAGCTAGCTGATCGATCTATAAAACGGTCGAGAGGAACCCTTTCAATCATCATTACTTTCCAAGGTGCTCTACTCCAAGTAGACTTCACGATCATTGACATTGAGCACCTAAGAGAGTTTACACAGTCTTTAATTATTCTCGAGAAGCCGTTCTTAGCCTTGGCTAAGGCGACTATAGATTGCGAGACTCGTGAGATCGAATTTACAGCATTAGGAGCACTCCGACCTCAACCATTTTTAAGGGCATATGATACTCTAAGGTAATCCAAAAAGGCGCTGATAGTCATGACCATCAAGAGGTAGATGAGTCACCGACTATCAAGCCAACCATTAGATCAGAGACCCTATACATCCATGATTGCCATTGCTTGCATCACTACTAATGCCAAGCCAACTGAGATGACTAGCACCTATCCGAGACGTGTGCTGGCCCTTTAGGATTATTACAATCTCTATGGAGACTCATCTGATGAAGAACCCATGGTCAACACCGCAACACAATCTGGACCTTTAACAAAGGAGACAACAAGGAATAAATTGACCCCACCCAAAAACACGGTTGCTCCATCCTCTAGTCAGTTATCTAGTGAGAGAAAGTTGAGAATTGATTCCTCGAGACGTTCCACCGAACCCCTCAACTCTCCTCTCCTACTCAATGCTTCAAGTTTCAGAAAACTGACTAAGAAAGTTTCCTTCAACATACCAGAGAAGGAATTTTCTGAGGACTCCTAATCGGGTCCGGATGAGGTGATTTATATGAGTGAGCTCAATTCGGTTGTTCTTAAGCCATATTTGAGCAAGCAACCATGTGTCGACCCTCATTAGATGATCCCTTCTCCTCACTATTATTCATCTGAGGACAATTCCGACAGTGACACACTTGTATCTTTCCACCTCAACATTCACGTAAGAAGGTTCGTTACAAGCCTTCTTGATCCTTGTACATTCTCCCTCCATCTTGCATTATCTTCTTCTTCTTTCCCTCCCTCCCCAGTGATTCATATTACTCGTATTAGCTCCATATCATTTCATTTTATGGCTATACTTAGGATGACCATATCCTAAGTACAGGGGGAAAGTGACTCGAGTCTCTCCTTTTTCACCAATCTTTGTATATTCTCCAGATCTCATCGATTCTCACACATACTCCTATCATATACTTCGGATGACCAATGCCTAAGTATAGAGGGCACCAATGCACGCCATTTGTATATGTTCATCCATTTCTCCTCCTGACCTCGACCGCCCCATTTTCGCTCTTCTTCTACACTTAGACTGACTAGAGCCTAAGTATAGGGGGACGGGTCAACTTCTAGATGTTTTGTTATTTTAACTCTGCTACGCTTAGCATGAGCTACATCTTTTCCTTGCTTCTTGTGCTATGAGGACATAGAGCATGCTAAGTATGGGGGGGGTGTATATATTACATATATACTTTACAAATAGTTCGTACTTTTGCATATTATGAAATAATTACGGGGTGGGTAAAATTGGTAAAAAACTTTTATACATGTATACTTGTATAATATGTATATTGTATACAAGTTGTAACACTTGTACAATACTCTTTGTAAAATTTTGTAAAATTCCTGTAAAAAAACTTTTGTAAAATTTGTTTGTAAAATAGGAGGTATACAAAAAAGAAGAAGAAGGAGAGAGAGGCTTCTTATTTACTCTGCATATTATCCTCGCATTCATAAAAAAAAGTCTTGCACTTCATTCATATACATTGCAAGTCATCTGCATTTCTACCATATGCAAAGTGGAAAGTTAGTGGGTTCTGAACCAAGTTATGAATAAGAAAGTCGAGGATGGATTTGTTTTGACCTTAATCTACCTATTCAGAGGAACCTTATATGAACTTGAGTTAAGATTTTCAGGTCGAGTGACTTAATTATTTGAGTACACAAGACTATGTCTATGTGTCATCTTGATTGGTCTAAGTAGAATATTTCATACACACACATGATTCTTTTAGATGGTAACCTAACTTGGACAAGCACTATGCACGCAGCTCTTCATTGATGAGGTGGTGAGGAGATAGAATCCTTTGTCTTGGAGTAGCACATGGGTGGAAACATCCGTCCTCCTCTAGGGATGGTAGTGCATCTCAACCTAGTTTAGTGGCACCGAAGTCTAACGACAAGATGTTGTGGGATGCAATAATGCTTCAAATGAAGGATAGTCTACTGGCTCAAGAAGAACAATTCCTAATGTACATGCTGCACTTATATATATAAAGAAAATCTCCAAAAAAGTTAGACGGGCAAAAAGTAAATAAATAAAAATTTCCGTCAGAGAAAAATATGAATAAGCAAGGCATATGCTTCAAAGTCTCATGCCATGGAAGCTTGTGGCTAGAGACTTGGCTACGCTAGTCAAGCTCCAAGGATATGTGGCTACATTGTCCACAATAATCCATTCTCTTCTCTACCCCCTCTTCTTGAGTTGGTTGCACTTGAACTTAGAAGAGAATACCCCGCTCCTCGAAGAAAGAGTTAGTAGACCTAGGAAGTAGGGTTACCTTGTTATAGGAGGTTGTTTCTTTGTCATTTCTGATGTGGAGGCTATATTTCACTTACACAATACAAGTGAGATTTATAGTCATCAAAATTTACGTATGAGGATTTGTTCTGACCTGACTATTGAGGCGACTTGAATAGAGACTTGTGGAACTTAAAGTCTGTTAGGTCTTAAATACTCTTCCCAATAAGGTTCCACTATATTATTAATCCAAAGGTCGAGTCGAGTTCTATTTTTACCTTTTGTTCATGACCTTGGTATGGAACCCAAATCATTTCATCTTTTGCATTTCAATTTAGTTGCTCAGGGACAAGCAAGGTTTAAGAATAGGGGGTTAATGAATATGTGATTCATCACTCTAAAAGTTAAAAATAGAGCTTCGTTCTGGAGTAATTAGTTGTATTTTTCCATCTATTTTGTATTGTTCTCATTCATGCATTTAGAATTAATATTTTCATTTTAGCATGCATATTTCCATTAAATAAGAAGCCAAATTCCCCTGTAAATATCACAAGTATCTTTTCCATATTTATCCTTATTTTTATCTATTTTTTATTAACTCAGATTTGAAAAAAATCAATCTATAGTGTGCATACTACTAACACTAATAAATGAAAAATATTCAAAAAATACTAGTAAAATTGCTCAGTAAAACCCAAACCCTAGTTTGAGACTAGAAGGCTTAAAATGTGAATATCTCTCTCATACAGTCTCTTATAGATCCCTACTCACTTTTGAATTAATGTATTTTCAATTATCTATAAAATAAGATCAAATTCATAAGAATCAGAGTTCGTATGTGAAATGTGAATTTTAGGCCCATATTGTATATTGTACATATTGTCTAATTTAACCCTATTAGTTGTTTGTATAAAAATAATCCTATTTGATTTATTTATATAGCATTTATTTTCTTTGATTATTATTTTAAAAAAAATATGTAAAAATCCAATTAAAAATTGAAGCAGAAATCAAAGAAAATAAATCAACCCGAGTATGTATATATAGTCTGTACATATGTTCCCTTTATTTTAGATCTTTTACTTATTAATTATTAAAATCCAAAAACATAGATTAAAGTGTAAATATTTAGTTTATACTTTTGTTGATTTTATTTTGATTTTTATACTATTTAAAAACCACCAAAATAATTGAAAAAACACAAAAATGCGGTATTTTATACTTATAAGGTACCACCCAAAAATAGTTTTTGTACATATGATTTCTTTTGATTTCGGGTCCTTCATGAAAGTTGTTGACCTCGTCAAGACAAACAACTTTCATGTTGTTATTTTTTAATTTGACCTCTTTTGTTATTTCTTTTTTATTTGTCTTTACATTTAATTTTTGATTTTTCTGGGAGCGACATGTGGCAACTCGTGGAGCCATCACATGTCACCCTCATTTTTATTTTTATTTATATTTTACTATTTTCCTATTTTTTATTTTCATTATTTCCTTTATTTTGTTTATCTTTATTTACTAATTATTTTAATTATTTCATTTTATTTATTATTAATATCTATTCTTTATTTTTTTATTCTTCATTTTTTTATTTTTTTAATTTAATTTAATTTAATTTCAATTTTACCCGCCACGTAGTGGCCCTTCTCTCTTCTCTCAACGACCAATGCTGTCTCCAGCTCCCTTATCCACAGTGGGTCGTAACCGCCCATGCAACCCTCCACTCCTCCTCACGTAGCGCGCGACCGCACCCTCGATCCCTCCCTATCTTTCTTGTTCTCCCTCTGCAACAACCGCCCCCACCAGACCCGGCCATCTCCTCCCTATGCACAACCACCCGATCCCACTTCATCCACCTCCCACACACCAACCATCTCCTCCTAGTCTTCTGCCAACCACCGGTTAAATATCCTGCCATCGCATCCCTCACACATCATCTATCGTTCATGATATTGATGGCACAACTCCTTCAAGGTCATCGGTGACAGCTTTGGTCACGGAAGTAGAAGTCGATGACGACTCTCTCATCCTTAAGGCGAGATCCGAGGTGGTTCCCTGCTTCAGCCTCGCAACTCTCCGCCATTTTGCTCGAGGCAAAGACCGACCAAGACGATTTGTAGCCCTCGGCCATCCTCCGACAAACTCCCTCCTTCTCTTGTCCTTCCTCCTATTCTTCTTTCCTTTCTCTCCTACGATAAATTTCTTCCCTCCCGCTCCTTCATTCTTCGTTCTCTTTTGTTTTTCCCTTATGTTCTTCTCCTAAATCGTTACCGACTTCCACCTTCACCACCACAGCTTCGAGTCATTCGCCTCTCACTTTCTATCTCCATCGTCATATGCTGTACATGCGGTCGATCACCCCCGTCGCCTCGCACCTTCATCTCCATCGCCTCACCCATCTTTCTCGACCCGCTCCACTGCTGACGACACCATCAACTACAACTGTCGCACATATTCATAACCACCTCCTTGGCTGCTCGACTGCTCCATATCTCCATCTCCATTACCGACCGAGTTTCAGCCTACTCCTTCGAGTCTCCCGTCGCATGGAGTTGCTCGACCCATGGCTCGCCCTACTTTGCCCCACCATAGCTCGTTTCCCGCTCCTTGCGACATCGACGACCGCCGCTTCCAACTGCCAGCAACGACTCCTACATCGTGTGTTGACCGAGGGTCGTGGTTTGCAGATCGCCTGTGCCCATCCGCCCATTATTGAATATTCTCCTGAGTGGTTATGATTTGAGTCTGCATTCACCACGTCTGCATGTCCGTTTTGAGTCTGCATGTCCGTTTTGAATGAATAATCTCGCATCTTAATTATTAGCATAAATCACTATGTCCGTTTTTTCTCCTTTAACGTGCATCTGCATGGCGTTTCTTTTATTTTTTGTAACGTGCAAGTTTGGCACCTCCCTTTAAATTGAATGAAAAGAAAGCAAGATGCATGAGTTGTTTTTGTTTAAATCCTGCATTTGGTACCAGAGCCACGACCTTTCCGAGGCTTAGGCGAGGATGGCGATGATCCAAACAGGCGGAGGTGCTAGTGGTGGTAGCGGAGGCGGGAGTATTCATTCATACCAGTACCCACAGTTGACGACGATGAACTACACCAGCTGGTCCATCCATGTCCAGGCCATCATGGAGGATCAAGGCGTTTGGGCGGCAGTCCAGCCAGAGAACGATGACGCCATCGACATCAAGCTCGACAAAAAGGCTAAGGCACATCTACTCCAAGCTCTTCTCGAGGATATCCTCATGCAGGTCGCTATGAAGACATTATCGAAGGAGATTTGGGAGGCCTTAAAAACAAGGATTGTTGGAGCCGATCGTGTCAAGAATGCTCGGCTCAGGGCATTGAAGAGCGACTTCGATGCCATGCGGATCGGTGATGGAGAATCCCTCGACGATTACGCAGGAAGGCTGACCGCGATGTCGGTGAGGTACACCAATGTCGGCGGCACACTAGATGACACGACCATGGTAAAAAAAACTATTCGATACTTATGCTGGACCGGTACTTGCCCGTCATCGCTGGCATCGAACAATTTTGCGACATCGACACGATGTTGTTCGAGGAGGCACTCTCTCGGTTGAAGGCATTCGACGAGCGCACGCGTCCGCGTGGGACTAATATCGTTGTAACCTTTAACGACCAGTTACTTCTCACTCAAGCGGAGTGGGAAGCGAAGCAAAAGAGAGGCAACAACGGTGATTTTTTCACAGGCCAGAAGGGCAAGGCTCCATCAGGTGGTGGGAGTCGTGGCTGCGGTAATGGCGGACGTGACAAGAGCCACATTCGTTGCTTCAATTGTCATGAGATGGGGCACTACACATTGCAATGTAAGGCACCTAAGAATAAAGCAGATGCCCATCTTGCACAAACTGATGATTTAGAATCGGCATTACTCCTTGCTGCTTCTGAGGAGATACCACAAAATGGAATTTTGTTACCACAGCAAACTCAAGACATTCAGCTGTTAAACGAAGATCACGTGTGGCCGAAGCTGCACCATGCCAACCATAGCGCCATCTGGTTCCTAGATAATGGAGCAAGCAATCACATGACCAGTGACAAGAATAAATTCCAAGAAGTGGATGAAAATATCACCGGGAGAGTAAGATTTGGCGATGGGAGATCCGTGGAAATCAAAGGAATGGCTTCCATCCTCTTTGCTTGCAAAAATGGTGAGCAATGGCTTCTTGAGGATGTGTACTACATCCCCAGTCTACAAAGCAACATGATTAGCTTGGGCCAATTAACAAAGAGTGGCCACAAGGTGATCATGGATGAAGATGTACTCGAGGTGTTTGTTAAAAGCCACATGCAGTCGATTATGAAGGTAAGGCGCTCAGAAAATCGCCTCTACAAGATCGAGCTCAAACTAGCTCATCCCATCTGCCTCTTGGCGAGCTTGGAAGACCCAACATGGCTATGGCACGCACGGTTGGGTCACATCAATTTCCAGACATTGAAGATGTTGGCCGACAAGGAGATGGTCAGGGGAGTGCCATCAATCATTCACCCACACCAAGTCTGCCATGATTGTTTGGTGGCAAAGCAGGCTAGGCATCCGTTCCCAAAGGATGCTAATTATCGTGCGGAGAAGCCACTCGAATTGATCCATGGAGATCTATGTGGCCCAATCACACCAACGACGATAGGAGGTAATCAATACTTCATGCTTCTTGTTGATGATTACTCTC
Organism: Ottelia alismoides; assembly: GCA_037367405.1. NCBI lineage: Eukaryota > Viridiplantae > Streptophyta > Magnoliopsida > Alismatales > Hydrocharitaceae > Ottelia > Ottelia alismoides. The sequence continues at coordinate 271,853 of JAZKJV010011380.1, read as the reverse complement.
GTTGGATGTGAATATATGCACTCCGATCAAAGGATCAAGCGCTCTCGCTATTCACCAAATTCAAGGCAATGGTGGAAAACACATGTGATAGCAGGATCAAGACACTACACACAGATCGGGGGGGGGGGGGGGAGTTTCTCTCAGCCGGGTTCACTCAGATCTGTGAAGATGCCAGTATTGTTAGACACTTCACTGCCCCGTACACACCACAACAAAATGGAGTGGTGGAAAGGAGAAATCGCACAGTGATGGACATGGCTCGATCCCTATTAAAGAGCATGTCAATGCCAGGGAGTTTTGGGGGGGAGGCAGTGAGGCACACAGTCTATCTCCTAAATCGGCTACCGACAAAGGCGATGGGCAACCGCACTCCATTTGAAGCTTGGAATGGAAGGAAGCCGTACCTAGGACACATTCGAGTGTTTGGTTGCACGACACATGCGAAGATCACCACTTCACATCTGAAGAAGCTCGATGATCGCAGCAAAGCGATGGTGTATCTTGGCATTGAGGATGGGAGAAAGGCCCACCGATTGTTTGATCCATGACAAAACAAAGTCACTGTAAGTTGTGATGTACAATTCGACGAGAATGTACCTTGGTGTTGGAATGCAGGTGCAGAGGCTGAGAAGTCATCAGAATTCATCATCAGTGAAATGGTTTCCGCAGTGGTTAATAACGCTACCACGACAAGAAATGGAGATGCCGAGTCAGGGATCTCTACTACCATGCCAGAGGAGGCTTGCGACGCCACAACGCTTGGGCCATTGACCACAGCACAGGAGGCAGCGGCGGGCGACATGGAATCGCATACCACGATACCAACCACACCAACAACTTCACCGAATTCTACATCTACTCGAGAGTCACAGGGGCTCAATGCCATTAGGTTGGCTGGTGACGATGAGTCCCACGATGGTCCAGTTCGATACAGGCTCATTGAGGACATCATGAAAGAAGCTCGTCATGTTGATTTGGCTGATGAAGAATCTGAGGAGGATCTATTGCTGATGGAGATGGAGGAGCCATCATGCTATCGTGAAGCGGTTGGACAACAGGACTGGGAAGATGCAATGAGCAAGGAGATTGAGTCAATTGAGAAGAATGGGACTTGGTCTCTTGGAAAACTTCCGGTTGGACAGAAAGCAATTGGCCTCAAATGGGTATTCAAACTCAATAGGAACTCTGATGGAAAGGTCATCAAACACAAGGCAAGATTGGTCGCTAAAGTCTACATGCAACGTCCAGGTATCGACTTCGGGGAAGTGTTTGCACCAGTTGCTCGACTGGACACAATACGCGTCATCCTTGCTGTCACGGCAAACCGTGGATGGCAGGTGCATCACTTAGATGTCAAGTCAGCTTTTCTCAACGGAGAACTACAGGAGGAAGTTTACGTTAAACAACCGGAAGGGTTTGTAGTACAGGGTAAGGAGCACCTTGTGTACAAATTGCATAAGGCGTTGTATGGCCTCCGGCAAGCACCGCGGGCGTGGAATGCTCGTCTTGATCGGAGCTTGAAGGAACTCGGGTTTTCAAGATGTAAACATGAACAAGCCGTGTACACCCGAGGGGAAGATCAATCTGGTATTATTGTGGGGGTGTACGTAGATGACTTAATTGTGACAGGATGAGATCCATGTGCTATTGATGAATTCAAGAAGCAAATGATGACCGAGTTTGAGATGAGTGACCTCCGTTTGTACACCACTACCTCGGCATTGAAGTAACACAGGGTGAAGATGGGATCTCTATAAAGCAAGCAACATATGAAAAGAAAGTGTTGGAACAGTTCGGCATGCATGAATGTAACCCCACCATGTATCCCATGGAGCCGAGGATGCTGCTACACAAAGATGCTGAGGGACATCCGGTGGATGCCACGGAGTATCGTCGGGTCATCGGATGTCTCAGGTATCTCCTCCAAACTAGGCCGGATATGGCTTTCGCAGTTGGGGTGGCAAGTCGGTTCATAGAACGACCCACCGTAATGCATCACAACGTTGTCAAACAAATCCTGAGATATCTCAAGGGGACAATAGAATATGGGTTGGTATATGCTAGAAAAGCAGAAGGCGAGGTGATCACCGGCTACACAGATAGTGATCTGGATGGAGACCTAGACGATCGTAAGAGCACCAGAGGTATGGCATTTTATATCAATGAGAGCATTGTTACATGGAATTCTCAAAAGCAGAAGACTGTGGCACTATCATCTTGTGAGGCCGAGCTCATGGCAGCTACATCGGCGGCATGTCAAGCACTTTGGCTCCAAGGTCTGCTGGCTGAGTTGATTGGAAAGGAGCCGAACCCTGTGAAGGTATTTGTCGACAACAAATCGGTAATCGCGCTAATGAAGAACCCGGTATTCCATGGACGCAGCAAGCATATTGACACCCGGTTCCACTTTATTCGTGAATGCATCGAGAGAGGACATATTGTTGTTGACTTCATTCGTACGGAAGAACAACGAGCTGACCCCTTGACAAAAGCTTTGCCGACTACAAAGTTGGGTACGATGCGACATCTACTTGGTGTTCGTAACCTTGGACCACTAAAAGATAAGGGGGGAGAATATTGAATATTCTCCTGAGTGGTTATGATTTGAGTCTGCATTCACCACGTCTGCATGTCCGTTTTGAGTGACTAATCTCGCATCATAATTATTAGCATAAATCACTATGTCCGTTTTTTCTCCTTTAAAGTGCATATGCATGGCGTTTCTTTTATTTTTTGTAACGTGAAAGTTTGTCACCTCCCTTTAAATTGAATGAAAAGAAAGCAAGATGCGTGAGTTATTTTTGTTCAAATCCTACACCCATCGCCGACCGCTCAGGGTCTGCCTTGAGCACGTCCTCGATGCCCGTCTTCCCCAGGTACAACATCCACACTTTCCCTTTTGGCCGAGTCGCCCCTGCATTCACCGCTATCCCACCTCTGATGTGCCTCATCTAGAAGCTTAGCCACGCTCGACAACCTCATTCCCTCACGTGCCCTGCACGTAGGGGCTGGGGTTATTTGTGCTCAAGTCCTAGAAGATCCAAGTGTTCATACATACACCCTCACCGACCAACGTGCACGTACGTTGCATGTATCCTCTAGGGATATTTGTCGAGCGCCCCCAGACGTTCAACCTTTCACGTCTAAATCTCGCCAGCCCAGAGGCACGTGTGGGACACGTGTCCTTGAGAAAATTGTATTTCTTCCGCAAGGTCTAGGTATCTTCATTCACACCCCTACATTGTAATTTTGTTTTTTTATTTTTGCATTTAGAACCCTACGTTTGTCTTGTAATTTGAACATAATTTTCACATAAATTTTTATTTCTAAAAATTTCATATTGTAGATTAGCCAATTCTTTATCTAATGACTATTTATTTACAAATTCATGAACAATACAAAAATTTCTTTATAAATACTTAGTAAAAATCAATAAAATACAACGAATAAATTGTTTTTGGGTTATATATATTTCTAATATTTTTATATTTTTATGTAATTTTTGTTAATTTGTAAGCATTTTTAAAGTCAAAAATATCCCAAATCAGGGATAAAATAATAGTCTGAGATTTAAATGAAGGTTAAAAATAAAAAAATAAGTCCAAAATTCTTCAAATCAATTTTAATAGATAGATAATAATATAAATAAAATTTAGAAATAGAAAAAATATATTTTTGGGATGTTTGGTAATTTTTAACATTTTTATAAATGATTTTGGAGCTTTTTAATTTTTAATTTTTTTCTTTTTCTATTTTTAGGGATTTTTAGTCCGAAGTTAATAATAATAGACAACCTATATATTTTTTGGGAATTTTTCAAAATGTTTTCCTATTTTTTGGTATTTTCTAATACAAACAGGGATAAAAATGTGCTCATTTTATTTTTAATAAATAGTTAAACTGCTAGAATCACTAAAATAAAAATGGAGCAAAAAAAATGCATGTTAGCATGCATCTAACCCTATTTTTACATAATTTTTGTGTCACATGTGCTATTTTTAATAAATAAAATCCAAGCACTAAAAATATATGAATGTGGAAGGGCATATTTGCAAATAAAATAAAAATCAGGGGCATACATGTATTTTTCCCAGAAATATACAACATATATTAAAATTTATTAGACTAAATACAAATACAAAAACCCACAAGGGTCCTCTTGTAATTCCACCACCTCACGTAGGACGACACTTGAGGTGATGTGGACTGGACCCATTTACAATTAATAATAAGTAGATGGGCCTTATATGTAAAAAGTCCATTTTATTTACACAACCTATTTTATTTACAAGACTAATAAATAAATACAAAAAATAACAGGGCGAAGTATGCAATTTACCCCATCCTTGTGCGCCGTCGGACGTGTCTGATCGATCACTAATACACGTGTCTTCATCTAGACGGATGATACCCCTTCGCATCTAGACGCCTTAGATTATATAGAAGGCGGTGATCGAACAGTCTGAGCTTTGGGTGATCTGACATCTCTGGTGCAATCGGAGTGTGGGGCTCTATCGAACGGTGCTAGAACCCCTCTAAGAACAAAAAAGAACACATACATGTTCTTCCTTGTTCTGTCGATTCCTCGAGCTCCGAAGATGCTCCAGCGAAGCTAAGATGCTCTCCATTTCATGCTGCTGGTCTGCGTCTAATGATGCCTCTCATAGAGTCCAAGACCCAATGAGGAGTCATGGCGAGTCGCTTATTTTCTGGGCACCTGGAGGAGCCAACCTGAAGTCGATTTGCCCCCAGTATGGGCCTGTTCAACTGAGAACCTGCACAAGGATATTACTGGGTCCAAGGCGATGAAGCTCGACCCATTTTGACATGATCTGCATGAAAATGGAGGTGGGTGGCGAAGGTTCGGTGAGCAACGGAGTGGGACCCTAGATTCGCTGATCGAGGCTCGATCTAGTTGGTTTGATGGGCGATTCCGATGGAGAATGTGCATGGGAAGAGAATGGATGCGATGAGGTATCCTAACTGATCTACGCTAAATAATTAACCAAAACTTGAAATTAAACATAGAAAAGAAAATGCAGAAACTAAATATACCTTGAATAGGAAGAAAAATCAGCTCTTATACCTTAGGGTTGCTCAGGAAGCAGGGTGGCCAGAGCTCGCCGTGGACCACCTACACTCTCATCGTTCTGACGCACTCCAAGCATGGGGAAAGGCTCGTTGTCACCATACTTCAACTCACACACATGAGGACATGATCAGGGGCTCCAAGAGGGGTCAAGAAGAGAAGGAGGACCAGAAGACTTATTTATGGATAATAGTGTTCTAACAGACTTCGACGTGGATTATTGACAAGCTCGAGGAAGATTAATAAGATCCAATGATTTGACATGAGAGAAGATCGTGATGGGAAGGGAATCCATGAAGAGCTCGAGGTGGAACGATCAACAGGGCAGCCTGGAAAAATCGAAGAAGGCAGGTCGCTCAAGACTTTGACAAAAGTCATATGAAAGAATCGGGAGTTGACTGGGGTCAACATTCCCTGGAATGTGGTTGGGCCATGTCAGCCCGTGAAAGGACAAAAGAGCTCCTTTTATTTGAAAATAAGTAATTAAATATAGTAAATGATTTTATTAATTTTTGGTTATAAAATAAAAAATGTTTATTATTTTATATAGTATCTTAATGGGATTTTTATTATTTTTTGGTGTTATTTATTACAAGTTAATTTTTAGGGGTGTATTTATAGGTATATTCATATATGTTTTGTACATTTTATTTTTATTTTGTATTTTTGATTTTATTATTTTATTCTCATATTTTATATATTTATTACTTATTTTGAGGTATATAAATATATTTTTATTATATTTTCTTGATGTTATTTGTAAACTTAAATAAATAGAGGTACAAATTATATAGGTATAAGTATAGGTATTTCATTTATGCATTTTTGTATATCATTTTATTTTTGTTTTCTTTATAATTTCATTCTAGTTTTAATATGTACATATACTATAAATAATATTTACAAAATTATAAAATTGTAAAATTATAAAATAGTAAAGAATAGATAGAATGAACATTTTATTTGGGTATATAGTACAATAGGGGTCCAAAACCTAACTTTCACATGTTAACTCCAAAATATATGAAATCACCTTCATTAAATAGCTAATTAAAAGTTATATACAAGTAAATGTCATTTTTATATATTTTGATATGGGTCTGGAAAATTGGGAATTTGGAATCTTATTTAGAGTATAACTTGTGCATTGTATATTATTTCTGTATGAAATCAATTTTGTATTTTTTTTATATTTTTATCTACAACTTTCATGTACAAAGTTTCTTTATTTTATGTATAAATAATAAATAATAAAATAGATCCCAAAAATGCTTTATTGATGAATTAAAAGAATATAAATTATTGGTGATTTTTGGCCCTTATCTCCCATACTTTATTCCTTGTTGACCCAGTCATCAAAATGCTTAGGTCTCGAGGTTTAAAATCATAAAATACCTTTGGTATTTTATTCTTTTTCCTTCCATTTATTTATTCTATAATTTTGGCATTAAAAACATTGTTTTATTGGGGTAAATAATGAATGTTAATATGTACAAAATAATGCTATTTACATGCATTAGCTAGGGGTTTTAAGGTCAAATGATAGAAAAGGTGATGAAATGGAGATTTATCACTCCCCTATACTTTTCATTGCTAGTCCCTAACAAACACTTATGCAGTAAGTACAGAAAAATAAAAAAAAAGAATGAAAAAAAGAAAGAAAATGGATTAAATTTAATTCTCAAATTTGTCTTCAGAAAATCATAGTTTGGAGCCTAAGTCAGACCTTTGGATTTTAGTGCGATCGGAACATTATTGAGATTTGGATTTGAAACACAACTGCCTTCGAGAATCCCAAAACTCTACTCAAATCTCCTCAATAGCCTTGTCAGAATACTTCAACTCATACGTAAACCCCTACGACTATGAATCTTACTTGTACAATGTATGTGATGGTGGCTCTTTCCAACTGAAATGATAAAGAGATTGACTTCTCCAACATGACAACCCAATGATTCCCCAATCTAGCACCTCTTTCGTCGAGGAGCGGGGTATTCCATTCTAAGTTCAAGTAGCAACCAACTCAAGAGGAGGGGGGTAAAGAGAAGAATGGATGGTAGCCAGTGTAGCTACATATCCTAGGATGCTTGACCAATGTAGCCAAGTCATCCAGCTTCAGGCTCACATGATATGACTTTGAAGCTCAAGCTTGCTTATTGACTATGCAAATATATACATTCTGGCAGGCTTTTTTATTTTCATTCAGGCATGCCCACTTTTTTGGAGTTCCACCCCCTCTTTTTTTGAAATACTATATACAACATTTACATATGGACTTTTTCCTCTTGAGCCAGTAGACTATCCCTTTTTTGAAGCATTATTACAATCCACATTCTCCTGTCTTTAGTCGTCTCTGCTACTGGATAGGTTGGGGTGCACTTCCCTTCCTAGACGAGGACAAATTTTTCCACTTGTGTGCGTCTCATACTAGCATATCCAGTCCCCTCACCACTCCAACCGAGTTGATCCAAGTGAAAGGTGTAGGTGTCCAAGTTTGGTCATTATCAACAAGAGCCGTGCGTGTGCACCAAAATACTCTACTTAGGCAGTCAAGAATACATTGAACCAAGTCTCATGATTCTCAAAGAATTAAGTTAACTTGACCTGAAGTACCTCAATTCCAGTTCCTATAAGGTTCCTATGATTAGGTAGATTTAAGGTCCAACCAAGCTCCAATCTTTGGATTTTACTTAGACTTGTTCAATCATGAAACTTAATCCGAAAAATGCGAATGCAATGCAAATGCTATGTACAATGCAATGAAAAATATTTGTGATGCAACTTTTAAAGTTTTGAACTTTTTAGGAATTTTTGAAAAAAGGTTTTGCAATTTTTTATGCAAATTTTGAAAAGATTTTGCAAATATTTTTGGGATTTTTTAAAACAAAAGATTTTTGGAATAAAATTAGGAACAAATATTTACACGAGGATGCATCTTATTATTTACAAGAGTTGGGTTTTTAAAAATTTATAAGGGATGCATGGTTATTAATATGTATACAATTAGTAAAGAATTATGTATGATGTATATATTCCTCAAACTTATTTGAAAATGATTTTACTAAAAATTTGGTATAGCCCAAAATAGTTTTTGCAAATAATTTTTACAAACCTTTACAAACATTTGAAAATCATTTTCAAAGGTTTTTCAAATAGTATATATAGATTTTTTTAATATTTTTGTAACCATTTTCAAAATCATTTGCAAATAGTCTTTCAAAACACTTTATTTCACAAAAAGAAAGAAAATTTTACAAGCAAAATATTTTTACAAAGGTTGAAAACATTTTGCAAGATAATTTTTAAATAGTTTTCAAAAGATTTTTTAAACATATTTTCAATCAAATTTTCAAAAATTTTGCAAAACATTTTCTACCTGATTTACTAATCACATTTAACTTAATTGTATGTGTTTGTATATAAATAGTTATTTAGCCATACTTATTAAAAATATGAAAGTACGAGTTATGGCTAAAGTATATACATAGTATATACGGCCCCCATATACTTAGCTTGAGATATGTCGTCATAGATCAGAGAGAAAAAAGAAGACATAACTCGTACTGTGTGAGAAAAGCCAAAAGAATAAACAAACAAAGAATGAATGAAAGAATGAGAGAGGAAATGAATGAGAAGTCGACTGTCCCCTTATACTTAGGATCAAATAATCCTAAGTATAGCAGATTGTACACAAGACATGGAGGGTCATGTGTGGGAATGAACAGATCGCAACTCGAACTATTTCCCCCTAAACTTAAGGTAAGATACCCCTAAGTATAGACAAGAAGAGGAGATAGTGGAGGGGTGATGAATATCGGATTCATCACTCTAAAAATGACTAACTAATCTCAAATCCTCGAAATTCATTGGCATTTATTCATTTATATTGCATAATTAGCATTCATGTATGTATTAATAATAATTGCATTTTATCACTCATTATTGCATATAATAAGAAGCCAAAAATTCCAACCAAATTGACATGTAAAATAGCCTAACTTCTCGGATTTTTAACTAATTCATGCTAACTCCAAATGACCCAAAACCACATTCATTGTGTACATATTACTAACAAGGATAAATGAAAAATAAAAAAATCACTAACCTAAATAAGTGGACAAAAAAACTCAAAACCTAATTCCAGGATTTTCGGACTAAAACCTCGATATCTTCCTTATCAGTGTCCGATTTGATTCTACTCACTTTTGAACTATTATACATTCAATTATCTTCAAAACAAGACTAAGTTCAAGTGAATCAGAGCTCATATGTGAAAGTTGGGTTTTGGGCCTCTTCTATACATTTTGTATTTTAGCGGTATTTGACCTTTTATTTTATGTACATAATTAACTCATTTGATTTTATTCCTCTTTCATTTATTTTCTTTGATGAAATTTTTATTAAAATTTGCAAAAATCCAAATCCAAAATGAGCTTAAAATCAAAGAAACTGACCGAGTCCGAGAGTTCACTAACTGTCTGCATAAAAATTGTCTTTTCGTGTTTTATTTTATTTCTTCTTTTTCTTACTTAATAAAAATTCAAAAAAAAAATAATGTGTAAATATTTATCTTTGATTTTATTATATTTTTTTTGATTTTTATCCGGTTTAAAAATAACAAAAAAATAGAAAATCTAGAAATCAAGGTATTCTATATACATGGGATACTCCAGAAATATCACTTTGTACAAATGATCGATTTTGATTTTGGTCTCTTCATGTAAGTTGTAGATCTCATTGAGATGAGCAATTTTATGAAGAAAATTTTTCGATCCGAGGTCGTTTGCTATTTCTTTTCGATTTTTATTCTTATTTTATTTTCGATTTTTTTGATCCGAGGTCGCTCCTGGAGCCGCCACGTGTCATCCATTTTTAGCCCTTTTATGTATTTATTTCCGTTTAAAAAATAATAAAAAAATCGTACATGCAGCGCACTTGCCTCCTGCACACGTGCCCTACACGTGCTCCACCCTCCCTTCCACAATGCACCACATGGCGAGCTCAGGACCGTCTGATCTCGGCCGATCGGACGGTTCATGTATCTCATCTTCGTCAACACTTTCCCAAATCGCCACCACCGCAGCACCGTCCCTCCTCCGCAATCTCCGTCGCTCCCTGCAAATCCCGTACGTCGCCTCCCTGTATCTCTCATCAGACCCCGTAGCCTTCAATCGCTACGATTCACCAGATTCGCGATCAATCGAAATCCCCAACTGATCCGAGCTCAGCCTCTTTCCATCTCCGGCAGACCCTCACCTCCCTATTTAAACATCACCGCTCCTCGTCATTCCGGATCAGCCAGTATCCCTAAATCGAGGAGGGGCATTGGTGACAGCCCCTCTCCTCCCCTTCAATCCGACGAGGTCCGAGGGTCCCCCCTCATTGCAGCATGACCTCCCTCTCTGCCGCTACTGCCCTACTCTGGACCTCCTCCGTCGAGCCAACCAACTTCGACCCATCTCACCTCCATCGAAGCTCTGTTCCTCCACTAGCTCTACTTCATTGAGATACTCCTCCACCTTCACAACGTTCATCCTCCACCTGTACATCTTTAAAAACACCTCCAACGTCCACCTCCATCTTCGACTACTTAGTCGCCGCGACTTGCTACCTCCGCAGCAAGCAATGCCAGCCGTCGCCTAGAACCCTTCATCGACCACCAGCCAGGCTCCTCCACAACTCCACTTCTTTCGCCAACACCTCCTGGCTGGAACCAGGAGTCGTCATCACTGACAAGTTCCATCATCTCCGTCCTCAACGCAACCAACGCACTTCCCTCGCCGGGGCCCCCTCCTCTGCCGTGGCTATATCCTACTCCACCAACTGCCAGAAGCCTCCACGACAGGCCACCTCTAGTTCCTCCACCGCTCCGTTAGGAGAAGTCCCCAGGCGGTCACGTGCTTCTCACGTGTCTCTTGGGAAAAATTGCAGCCAACACCCTTGGTGATCTCTGATTTAACAGAAGCAACCCGCAACCCAGAGGTCATGTGCGACGCACGTGACCCCTAGGACATTTGCAGGAAGGACCCCGGAGGACCCAAGTATTACCAACCGCCCTCGCTGCTCAAGGGTCACATGCCTGACATGTGACCCATTGGGAATTTTGCAGAAATCACCCCATGGATTTTGGTAATTACACATTAGTCCCTGCTCTGAATATTTTTATTTTTTATTTATTGTAATTACGAACAGACCCCTATGTTCCCCCTTTATTTTGAACTTCTACACCGCATCATTTTATTTATTAAAAATAGACATTTTGTTCTATAATTAATTCTCTACACCATGACATGCTTGTGACATTTTTGTGGTCATTGATTAATGGGTTTTTATCAGTTGTGCCCCTCTGAGATATTGCAATTTCAGTTATGCCCCTCCCTTTTTTGAAATATCAGTTGTGCCCCTACCTTCTTGCAAAACTCACAGTTCTGCCCTTCTGTTAAGGTAAAGTAGGGGTATAACTGATATTACAAAAGGGTAGAACTGTGAATTTTGCAAGAAGGTAGGGGTACAACTGATATTTCAAAAAAGAGAGGGGCGTAACTGAAATTGCAATATCTCAGAGGGGCACAACTGATAAAAACCCTTGATTAATTGGCAATAACTATTCTCATGGAAAATTGCATATTTTTGCCATTCTATGCTCGAAAATTCATATTAAATTAACCATTGCTCAAAAATTTGTCAAGAATTCAAGAAACAAAATCAACAAAAATAAGAGCAAACAAGCACAACAATGTTTTTGGATTTTTCTATAAAGTTAAAAATACTCTGAATATTAAGATAAAAATATTTTTGGATTTTTGAGATTTTAAACTATGTTCGGTAATTTTCTTGGATTTCTCTGATGTTTTTGCGGTTTTATAAAAATCAAAAAGTGCTAAAAAATGGAAACAGTGAACATCCATGACTAAATTGCAGGTTAAAATTTTTAAAGGCCCTAAATTCCTGGACAACAATTTTATAATAAAATATGAATAAAAACCTACAATGAGGAACTAAAATGAAATTTTTGGAGTTTTCTATGATTTTATATGGTTTTTATAAGATTTTAGGTGTTTTGTAATTTTTAGGGTTTTTTCGAGGGAGTTTTCAAACAAAATTAATATAGGAAATAAAACACATAAAAATGCACACAAAGGAATTTTTATAATATTTTTAGAAGATTTTTTCGAGTTTTTATAATTTTTCTATGTTAAATAGTGATTTTTTTGAAAGTTTTTAAATTTTAAAAATATGAAATGCTATGAAATTAATCCAATAAAATCACAATAAATATCCTATTGGTGATACAGCTGTGTCTGGCGGTACTGCGGCTGTGCATACTGCTTATTTTGCCTCCATTGGTGTTGGTACTGTGGAGGCCGATGATACTGAGGTGGAGGTTGAGAGGACTGTTGATATCGACCACCCTGGGGTTGGTGGTAAGCCATGCTGCCTGGTGGTTGGCCCTGTGGGTGTCTGGTAGGACAGGCTAGCCGTGCATCGTTGCTCCATAAACTATTGACTTCTTGAATTAATAGTGGTGGTAGGAATTCTGGATTGTAAGGTGGAAGGAAGTCTGACGGGATCGTAGAATTAGTTGTATGTTAAATTGTGCCAAAAAAGATTTGGATTTGCATCCATGGTTTGCTCTGTAAAAATCATTTTGCATATTTCAATCTTCAATTTTAATACGTATTAAATCTAGTATTTTTGTGGTTTATGATTTTTCTGAGATCAATCACCTAGTGATAGATCTTGAATAATTTTATTCCTTGAAAATAAATAGGTTTATTATTTATTATAATTAAATATTGAAATTTGCACCATTTGTATTCATAAATTCTTAAAAATTTATCTTGCATCCAAAAATTCCAAAAAAATTAAAGTGCATTCATTTCACCATATTTTACATATTATCCAAATTTTGTAATTTTTGGACATCATTTGATTGATATTTATTTTCTAGTCCTTAAAATTGGCCACATTTGCATCTTGCATCCCAAAATTGCATTAAAAATACAAAAAATACCGTCTCAAAAACTGTGCATAAAGTTTGATAGATAAAATTCTAGGTTGTTCCTTTGCCTCCTTTAGTTTGACCTTAGGACTTGCCCAAGTAAAATAAGCATAAAACCACACCGAATAAAATTGATTAATTTATTATGGTTATTTCTTGATCGATTCCGAATTCCTGACGTAATTACAGCGATACATTCATAATTATTTTAAAGCTTAATTCACACCAATTAAGAAGAGTATTTTCGGGTTCCTTAGATGGTGCCGTTGTCGGGAAGGCAAACGGATTAGATTTTATTTTAAAACTTTTGTGTTCGGTTTTCCACATTCGGGTAGTATGGCCCATAAATCTTCACTGTATATTTTCCATATTTTTTCCTTATCTGCATTTACTTTATTTTATTTTACAACATTTATTTTCTTATTTTATTTTTAATTTTTATGTCACTCTCTTACACTCTCTCTCATTTTTCTTGCGAGGTACCCAACTTACATGGAGCAGTTTCTCACAAAACCGACGCTCGAAAAGCCACAATTAAACTAAGATCGAGTCGTGTTGTGAGAGAGCATAGAGTCTAGGATTTATTTTTCTGCAATTTTAATTCTGTAATTAATTTCTCATTTATAGCGGTGTCCATTTAGACTCTCGCATGTGTAACAAGGCTTAAAACTTTTTCTGTGGTGTGTCATGGCATGTTTCACTCTCCAGTGAGGGTGGGACCCGACTTGAGTGGCTCGTAGGTTAGACCTGCACATACGGCTATTAGAGCTTCTTGAATTTTTGACTGTACTCGTAGAACCTAGGACCACACTTCACATTAATTGATACGCACATTAGATCATTCAACTTAGTCAGATTCAAATCAATTCTTCACGTCTAATAGAACTTTCTGCTAGTTACATTTTTTATCGGCTTGTATTCATCTAGAATAATGTTTTAAATTCTTGTATTGCATCTCACATGAAGATTGTAAGGAATCACTGTAAGTCTTCTATCTGAGCATACAACATTGTTTCATGTGCATATGTTTTTCCTAATTTCTCTCTCCTGTTTTATCACATAATTTTAAAGCAAATTAGGATCGGACGGTAGACGTGTATTTCTGCTCACCTAAATTTTCAGTGATCATATAATGAAAATTGGGACTGCTAAATATAGCTGACTTTAATTAACCCATAAAATCAAGTATTTTTGCAGGAGAGCAACCCCGACATTGGATTCATTTATTTGTCTGAGTGAGCGAGAGGCGACACTTAAGGTTAGAGCCTAGCTCCAGAATCTTCGTTCAGACTACTATTTCTAAAAATGATTAGCTACTTCTCAGTGAGGATCTATGTGTAATGGGTGGTTTAAAGGAAATTGTGTAAGGCTCTATCATTAAGTAACACAGGTAGCCATTTTATGGTCCGTACTTACACCCATACTGGCTGAAAGTGGGTGCAAATAGTCGTACGAATTGAAGCTAGTCTTTAAGAAAATTTTCGTCACCTAACAACTCGCTAAATTTCCAAGATTGAATTTACCACTAATTCAAATCGAAAAGATAATTTGTCGAACTCCTACGGCTTCATTGTATGAGTTGGAGAACTTGAGGTTTGATTTGTGTTTGCATTGGTATGCGTGAACCGATCTCGAATATCAAAAACTGCACATTTGTGCCATCACTCTCCTTGATTTAAAATTTTGAGTTTCTACTGTTGAGTATCCCGAACACTTGAAACATGATAACTCATCCACCTTCTTCAAAGATGACGAGATAATTGTCCAAGTATCCATCAAATCTATACTATGAAAATGAATTCATCTCAGTTAGACCCAAAGCTTCAAAACCTCCTCCAACTAGACATTATCCAACTTCCACAGGAGACTCTCACCCACAAATAGATCCAACCATCGCTACAAATCCGATCTACCTCATGAATGACAATCCTTTATATTCGGATCATACAAACAAACAACTGACTGAGGTCTCCACTTCTTCGAATGTCAATCCTCTATATTCTAATCATATAATCCATCCTTCATATTCTGTAAATGTCAATCCATCATTCATGGGAGATTCTAACCATATGATGAAACGAATCGAATTTAACACTTCTTCACATCTTCCACCTCCCCCATTCTTGACCACAAATGAGCAACTGACATCTTAGATTGACCCATTTTTCGTCGGAACTCATGAACCATTTGGAAATCAAATTACTTTTGAAACAAATGACCGGTCGAGACAACAACTCCAACCGATTTCAATGTCTCCTCACCATATTGTTGGAACAGGTCAATACTTCACAAATCCACAATTCGATTTGACCATTGGAAATAAAACGGAGATCCAAACATATCAAGAGGATTGGCTCTCACCTGATAATCTTCCATCTTGGATTGACCGTGACAATCCCATCTTCAGACATGACACTCATACAGAGAACTGGACTAATCATATCAACACACATAAATCCTGTATGTTGACTCCACAGTACAAGGGTCCGACCAATCATAACCAAAGGAATGGACTCTACTCAAATCAACTATACATACCTGAGTTACAACATGTTGATTATGAGATCGATAGTGGCCCTCACATCAAGCAGACTCCTTCCATGATTTTTGAGGAGAAATTTCCAGAAGATAAAGATCATATATTAGATATTCTAAGAAGATCTTCTCCCAGGCCATACATGAAAATGGAAGATGCAATGATCGGATCTCAAATTCAAAAACAAGAAACCACACAGACTGCTCCTAAAAATTCTTTGGAGGATGACATTTTGAGGATAAGTAAGAGATATGAATTGATGGAGGAAAAATTCAAAAATTTCATTGACTGACTAATTTCTTTTTACGGAAGCTCAGGTATAAAAGTAGAGGATGAAATAAATGGATCTAATGTTGAGAAACCTGAGGATATTCAGAAACCCATGGACTATGTTCACCCTAGGGACGACTCTGACAGCAACACTTCTGCATATTACTCCCCTAGGAATAACTCTGACTCTGATTCTGACTCAGCACATCAAAGCCCCTTCTCATCTACAGAAAGCACCATATCTACACATCACACAGAAAATACCAAAAAAATCGAAATATTGAAAAACATCCAAAAATTGAAAATCCAAAAAATAAATAAATAAAAATTGAACAAAAGAAGATTTGAAGAATTTGTATCCTGCTCTCAAGGAAGCACTGGAGAAAAGATTGATTTTTGAACTTCCCTTGATACAGGCCATTGAACACTTTCACAACCTTAAAGGATTTGTAATGAGAAAATTAATGATGAAAAAGTCGCGCAAGATAAGAAGAAAGAATGAAAGACATATCTTGTCAATGGCCACCTTTTTGGTGTTGGGGAGAAAAATCAAGAGCCTCATAGTGAAGCGGTTGCCCAGATTTGACCGTGGAATCATATACACAATATTTACCCATGCTCAAAATGATGATGAATCACCAATAAATATCCTCCTGACCTCTGTATTTAACAAGCTCAAACTTAGACCTATCAGGAAGATACAAGATCGTTCAACTGGCTAATCGATCGATAAAGCGGTCAAGAGGAACAATTTCGATCATTGTTACATTCCAAGTTGCTCCGCTCAAAGTGGACTTCACGATCATTGATATTGAGCATCAAGGAGAATTTACCCAATCTCCGATCATTCTCAGAAAACCATTCTTGGCATTGGCTAAGGCAATTATTGAATGTAAGACTCGAGAAATCAATTTTACAACATTGGGAGCACTTCGATCTTAACCAATCTTTGAGGAACCACGATTTTCTGAGGTAACCCACTGAGCCGTCAACAACCATAACCATCAAGCGGTAGATGAGCCCTACCCCGTTGCTACACCTGAGATAACAGTTGTTGAGGAGACTATTGGTTCAAAGACTCTCCCCACTGTTCCATTTCCTGCTTCTCTCACCATGGGAAATGACTTCTTATATGATCCTGAGACGTATGCATGGATGCATCCTCAGTCAGCCGATATCTCCTCTGACCACATTGATCAAATCAACCTGACCCAAGAATGCACCAACATCAAGTCAATTGAGAATAAATATGCAGAGACTCTCCCCACTGTTTCATTTGCTGCTGCCCTCACCATGGGAAATGGTTTCTATTATGATCCTGAGACACATGCATGGGCGCATCCTGAGTCGGCTGAAAT
Organism: Ottelia alismoides; assembly: GCA_037367405.1. Classification (NCBI taxonomy): domain Eukaryota; kingdom Viridiplantae; phylum Streptophyta; class Magnoliopsida; order Alismatales; family Hydrocharitaceae; genus Ottelia; species Ottelia alismoides. The sequence continues at coordinate 254,598 of JAZKJV010011380.1, read as the reverse complement.
CTTCTCTGACCACCTCGACCATTTCAATCCAACTCAGGAGTACACCAACATTAATACAACATGAAATAAAATGGTTGCTCCTTCATCTAAAAAGAAAGTCGCCTTCGACCTTCTGGAAGAGGAATTGTATGATGATTCCTCATCAGGCCCGGAAAGGGTAATCAACATGAGTGAGGTCTGTTCGGTAGCTCTGAAACCCTATCTACGCAAGGATCCAGATTTTGATTCCCGTTGGATGACTCCTATTCCTCACTATTATTCATCCAAAGCTGATTCTCCTGGTCTCATTAAATATATTGGAATAATTTTTATGAGCTGACTGAGACAGGTGCTTCAGAGTATTCATCATCAAAGGACGAATCGCTTGATCCTCAAAAGGAACAAATTCTGAGAAAAGAACTGAAGCAACTAAAGAATAAGAATATCTGGAGTGCCTCCACTTTCAAATACTATTCCTCTGAGGATAACTCCGATGATGGTTATCTTTCATCTGATTTATACGCTTCATCTACTCTCCAGCATGATTTCTCTGAGGATAACACTGATAGTGGTTGGGAATCACATGCTTCATCTCCTTCTTATCATTACGATCTCCCACTACATGCTCACAAAAAGTTCGGCCGAAAATCACCTTAATCATCATCTAACCTCCCTCCCTCCCGACCCCATCAGTCTCCTTGTACATCTTCTTCCTCTACTTAGGCCAAGGCCTAAGTATAGGGGGGATCGATGCCCTCTATATATACCATTCTCCTTATCCACTCCTTCTCACGATCACCCCATTTCCACCCTTCTTCTGTACTTAGGATGACCAGAGCCTAAGTTTTGGAGGAACCGATGCCCATCTGTATATATTCTCCTCATTCACATCTCCCTGACCGCCTCATTTTCACTCTTCTTCTATACTTAGACTGTTCACAACCTAAGTATAGGGGTATGTGCCGATCTATTTTTTTCCTTTTCCACTCTTACGCTTAGCCCGAGCGTTGTCTTCTCTACGCCTCTTGTGCTTTGAGGACACATCACTCGCTAAATATAGGGGGTGTGTATATATACTGTGTATATATTTTACCCATATATCGTACTTTCGTATAAGTATATATTTATTTACGGGGTCGGTAACTAACTTGAAAAAAAACAAAAAAACAAAAACAAAAAAGAGAGGAAGTTTTGCTGCTAACACCGACTGTGTCCAACCAAGAATTTTGAAAAAAATGGCTTCTTATTCATTTTTGCATATTTTTTCCAAAAAATATCCACAAATATTCAAAAAAATGTGTCTACATTTCACACACCTACACTTCATCCAGCATTACATGCATTTGCATTTGTGAAAAGCCTTTGGGTTCTGAGCCGAGTAATGAGCAGAAACTGAGAGTGTTATGGACTTGACCTTAATCCACCTAATTTTTAGAGGAACTTCATCGAGAAAGAGAATTTTAGAAACTTCAGGTCTTTGACTTAATTCTTCGAGTTCCACATAACAATGTGCAACATTTGGCTCTTAGTGTCTAACCTGGTCTCTTCATTCTGGGTACAACTCTGGAAATGGGAATTAATTGGTACTCTCGCACTATGCAGTTAGCTCAACTCAGACGGGGTGTTGGAAGACTGTGTGAGTTTCTTTTCTGGTAGCGTGGACATCTAAAGTCCGGAGTACGAGTTGGAATAAAGCTTCGGAAAAGGGATAGACGGCTGGGCATAATTTTTTCTAAGACCCGAAAACATGTACAGAAAAAAGATTCCATATCCGTAGGGGCACAACAAGATCCAAGCAGAGCTATCAAAAATCCAAACACAAAGAAGCCAACTATCAAATAATTATTTGACCAAAAAATGGTCCAAGCTTTAAGAAAACCTACAGATCTTGGTGGAAACTTGGCTAAACTGGCTGGCTTTACAAGGAGAGGTGACTACACTGGCCACCCTTTAGTTCTTTTCCACTTCTTCTAAATTCTTCCTCAATTCGATTGTGAACACGTCGTGATAGACCTTAATAGAAAATACCTGATTCCCCGAGGATGAGTTACTAGAGAGGAGGTTTGCATGGTAGTACGGCATTCTGGATGGGAAGAGTTAAAATATTTCACACACATGAGTCGATTGTTCAATATTCATGGGGTATGCTTTGGGAGGAGGATTGATCTAAGATGACTTCTGAGCCGGAACTGTGAAAATGATGTGTAGAACTTGGAGGCTGTTGATTTTAAAACCCTAAGTCTCACAGAAGTTCTGCCAAACTAATAATCCAAAGGTCGGGTCTAGTTTCATTTTCACCTTCTTCTCATGGTATTGGTAGGGAACCCAATGCCATTTCACCTCATTGCATTTCTTTATATTCTCAGGGACAAGCATGATTTAAGTATAGGGGAATGATGAATCTCAGATTCATCACCCTAAAAATGACTAATTAAGCTCAAATCCCCAAAATTCATTGGCATTTCTTCATTTATATTGCATAATTAACATTCATGCATGTATTAATAATAATTACATTTTATCACTCATTATTGCATATAATAAGAAGCGAAAAATCCCAGCCAAATTGACATGTAAAATAGACTAACTTTCCTGATTTTTAACTAATTCATGATAACTACAAATGACCTAAAACTACCTCCAATGTGTACATATTACTAACAAGAATAAATGAAAAATACAAAAAAATCACTACCTAAATAAGTGGATAAAAAACTCAAAACCTAATTCGAGGATTTTCGTACTAAAACCTCGATATCTTCTTCATATAGTGTCCGATTTATCCTACTCACTTTTCAACTTATGTACATTCAATTATCTTCAAAACAAGACCAAGTTCAAGTGAATCAGATCTCATATGTGAAAGTTGGGTTTTGGGCCTCTTTTTGTACATTTTGTATTTTAGCGGTTCTTGACCTATTATTTTATGTACATATTAACTCATTTGATTTTATTTCTCTTTAATTTATTTTTTTGACGGAAGTTTTATTAAAATGCACAAAAATCCAAATCCAAAATGAGCTTAAAATCAAAGAAACTAATTGAGTCAGAGTCTTTACTAAATGTCTGCACAAAAATTGTTTTTTTCGTGTTTTATTTTATTTCTTCTTCTTCTTCTTCTTAATAAAAATCCAAAAATTAGAATAATGTGTAAATATTTATATTTATATTTATTATATTTTTCCGGATTTTTATCTTGTTTAAAAATACTAATAAAATTTAGAAAACCCAAAAATCAATATATTCTTTGTACATGGGATACCCCCAAAATATCACTTTATACAAATGATCGATTTTGATTTTGGTCTCTTCATGAAACTTGTAGATCTCATCGAGACAAGCAACTTTTGTGGAAAAACTTTTCGATCCGAGGTCGTTTGCTATTTCTTGTTTACTTTTCTTCTTCTTTTATTTTCAATTTTTTGGGGCTGACACCTGGCAGCTCCTAGAGCCACCATGTGTCAAACATTTTTAACCCTTTTATATATTTATTTTCATTAAATAATATATACATATATACATACATATATATATATATATATATATATATATATATATATGCACATGCAACACACGTGCCTCCTGCGCACGTGCCCTGCACGCGCTCCACCCTCCCTTCCACTATGCGCCACGTGGCAAGCTCAGGACCGTCCAATCTCAGTCGATCGGACGATTCTTATATCTCGTCTCTGTAAACACTTCCCCAAATCGCCACCACCGCGATGTCGTTGCTCCTCCGCAATCTCTGCCGCTCCCCGCGAATCCCGTATGCTGCCTCCCGCGTATCTCTCATCAGACCCCGTAGTCTTCAATCCCTGCGATTCACCAGATTCCGATCAATCGAAATCCCCATTTGATATGAGCTCAACCTCTTTCCATCTCCGGCATACCCTCTCCTCCCTATTCAAACACCACCACTCTTCCTCATTCCCGATCTGCCGATAGCCCTAAATCGAGGAGGGGCGGTGGTGACAACACCTCTCCTCCCCTTCAATCCGTCGAGGTCCGTGGGTCCCCCTCATTGCAGCACGACCTCCCTCTCTACCGCTATTGCCCCTGCTCCGGACCTCTTCCGCCAAGCCAACCAACTTCGACCCATCTCACCTCCATCAGAGCTCTGCTCCTCCGTTAGCTCTACTTCATTGAGATACTCCTCCATCTTCACAACGTTCATCCTCCACATGTACATCTTCGACAACGCCTCCAACAACATCCACCTCCGTCTTCGACTACTTTGCCGCCACAACCCATTACCTCCATAGCAAGCCACGCCAGCCGTCGCCTGGAACCCTTCATCGACCACCAACCGGGCTCCTCTACAACTCTACTTCCTTTGCCAACACCTCCTGGTTAGAGCCAGGAGTCATCATCACCAACAAGTTCCATCATCTCCGTCCTTAACACCTCCGACACACCACCTTTGCTGGGACCCCCACCTCCGCCTCTGCCATGGCCATGCCCAACTCTGCCAACCTCTAGAAGCCTCCACCGCATGCCACCTCAGTTCCTCTGCTGCTCTCCCGGGTTCAAGTCCCCAGGCGGTCACACGCTTCTCACGTGACGCCTGGGAACAATTGCAGCCAACACCCCTGGTGATCTCTAATTTAACAGAAGCAACCCCAGCCCAGAGGTCACGTGTGACGCACGTGACCACCGAGACATTGCAGGAAGGACCCCGGAGGACCCAAGTATTACCAATCGCCCCACCACTGAAGGGTCACGTGCCTAGCACGTGACCCCTTGGGAATTTACAAAAATTACCCCTTGGATTTTGGTAATTACACGTTAGTCCTTGCTCTGTATATTTTTATTTTTTATTTATTGTAATTGCAAACAGATCCCTATGTCCCCCCTTTATTTTGAACCTCTACATCACATCATTTTATTTATTAAAAATAGGAATTTTATTCTACAATTAATTCTCTACATCATGACATGCTTGTGACATTTTTGTGGTCAGTGGTTAATTAGCAACAATTATTCTTGTGGAAAATTACGTATTTTGCCCATTTTGTGCTTCGAAATTCATATTAGATTAACCATTGCTCGAAAAATTACCAAGAATTAAAAGATTGTAGAATTAGTTGTACGTTACATTGTGCCCAAAAAGAATTGCATTTGCATAGATGGTTTGCTCTGTAAAAATCATTTTGCATATTTGAATCTTTAATTTTATAGGTATTAAATCTAGTATTTTGAGATTTAGGATTTTTCTGAGATCAATCACCTAGTGATAGATCTTGGATAATTTTATTCCTTGAAAATAAATAGGTTTACTATTTATTATAATTAAATATTGAAATTTGCACCATTTGCATTCATAAATTCATAAAAATTTACCTTGCATCAAAAAATTTTCAAAAAAATAAAGTGCATTCATTTCACCATATTTTACATATTGGCCAAGTTTTGTAATTTTTGAACATTTTTTTATTGATATTTATTTTCTAGTCCTTAAAATTGGCCATATTTGCTTCTTGCATCCAAAATTGCATTAAAAATACAAAAAAACACTACCTCAAAAATCATGCATAAAAGTTGGTAGACAAAATTCTAGATTGTTCCTTTGCCTACTTGAGTTCGACCTTGGGACTTGCCCATGTAAAATAAATATAAAACCATGCTGAATAAAATTTATTAATTTACCGTGGTTATTTCTTGATCGATTCCAAATTCCCGATGTAATTACAATGACACATTCATCATTAATTTAAAACTTAATTCACATCAATTAAGAAGGGCATTTTCGGATTCATCAGGGGGGGTCAAAGAATGTAAGAACTCGAGGTACACACCCCTATACTTTGGACAAATATATAAGTCTGACAAAAAGGGGCGACACATATTTTTTTTGGTAGATAAAGAAAACTGAAAATGAAAAGAAGAAAAGAAGAAAATATAAAAATTTAAAGGAAGAGTTTTGGAGTGACATTATCTGAATCTTGCGATGCTGCTGAGGTTGTGGATGCTCCTTCAGTGCAGATTACTTTGACAAAGTCGACAACTATAAGGAAAGTGCCATGCTTAAGGTAAGGCTTTAGTAACTGACCGTTGACGACAAACGGTTGTGCGTCAGGAGATAATTCTGATATCACAATGCTTCTGTTGTCACACACTTCTTGCACTCTGAATGACCATGTCCATTTACTCTTTAATTTGCCCGAGAATACCTTCAACTTTACATCAAATAGCCACACTTTTTGTCCAGTCTCGAAGGTCTTTCGTCTGATGTGCTGGTCATGCCAACATTTAACCTTCTCCGTGTACATCAATTTGTTATCATATGCATATTCTCGAATTCCAAGAGCTTGTTCAGATCCTCTTTTATTTTCTAACCACCTTTTTGTGAGTCCAAATTGCAAGTGTTGACTGCCCACAATGATTTATGAATCAACTCTACTGACAGATGGCATGGCTTTCCATATACAAGACAATAGAGTGACATGCCTAAAGGAGACTTGTAAGTGGCCTTGTACACCCAAAGGACTGAGTCTAAGAGTTGGGACCAATTTTTCTTGTCCGACTTTACAAGCTTCTAGAGGATCGTCTTGATTTCTCTATTTGATAATTCAACCATGCCATTGGTTTGAGGATGGTAAGGAGATGTGACTCGATGCTCGATGCTATATTCCTTCGTTAATTTCTTGACCTATGTGTTAATGAAGTGACTACCCCCATATGATATCAGTATCTTCAGGATCCTAAACTGTGAAATTATGTTCTCTTTCAAAAATAGATAAACTGTGTGATTATCTATGTCTCGAGCGATAGCTTCAACCTAGTGACTCACATAGCCAACGATAAGAAGGATGTGCTCGTATCCCTGATTGTTGGGGAAGGGTCCCATAAAATTGATGCCCCATGCATCGAATACATCTGTAGTCTGAATGATCTTCAGGGGCATTCAATATTTAGTTGTAATGGTACCTTTCAATCTTTGACAGTCAGTGCAACTCTTGACATATGTTGCGACATCCTTAAATAGCGTAGGACACACGAGACCACACTACAATACTTTCACTGTCATTCTATCTCCAGAGTGATGTCCACCAGATTCAAGCGAATGATAATGCTCGAGGACACTGTGATTCTCCTCTTGAGAAATACACATGCACCAAATACAATCTGCTTCTTCCCTGAATAAGAGAGGATATTCCCATTGGTAGAAATGGATAGTGGACAAGAATTTGTCCTTCTGGATCTTCGTCCAGTCTTGTGGAACAACACGCGAGATGAGGTAGTCAAAATATCGACATACCAAGAGAGTGAATCCACAACCAGAATTGACTCCTCTGGAAAGATGTCTGTTATGGGTATACTTCTCAGTGAGGCTCTTGCTGCTCAATTCTAAAGAGGTGATCTGCTACTACATTCTGAACCCCAGGCTTGTCCTTGATTTCCAAATCAAACTCCTGAAGGAGAGGGATCCATCTGATCAGTCTAGTCTTGGCATCCTTCTTATGTTGTAAATATCTGATAGCAAAGTGGTCAATATAGATAACGACTTTTGATCCATGTAGATAGGATCTGAACTTCTTGAAGGCGAACACCACAACCAGCAATTCTTTCTCTGGCACATTGTAATTTCTTTGAGCTTCATCTAGTATTTTGATGGCATTGTGAATGGCATAGGGCTCCTTATATTTCCTTTGTCCTAGAACAACCCCAACTGCAAAATCTGAAGCATCCGTCATGATCTCGCAAGGAAGAGACCAATCTAACGATTGTAGGAACGGATCTTGAGTGATGAGCTCCTTCAGCTGATTAAATAAAAGGAGAACTTGCTGATCAACATTGAACTCTGTCTCCTTGCACAACAATTCTGTAAGAGATCGGACGATGCGGCTGAAGTCACGAATGAATCTCCTATAAAATCCCACATGCCCCAGAAATGACCTCACGTTTTTTACTATCTGTGATGGCTCTAAATTGTCAATCACCTCCATCTTTGTTGGATTGACTTCCATGCTACGCTTGGAAACAACATGACCCAGCACAATCCCTTATGTGACCATGAAGTGGCTCTTTTCTCATGATAACACCAGATTGACTTCACAACATTTCTGAAGTACTATGTCCAGGTGCTCAAGACATGAATCGAAACTGTTACCGTATACAGAGAAATCATCCATAAATACCTTGAGAAAACTACCTACCATCTCGGCAAAAACTGCAAGCATGCATCTCCGGAATGTCGTAGGTGCATTACATAGTCTAAAGGCCTCCTCCAAAAAGCATATGTACCGAACGAGCAAGTGAAGATAGTCTTTTCTTGGTCCTCAGAGGCGATTGCACCTTGGTTGTACCCATCCATAAAGAAGAAGAACTCCTTGCTGGTTAGTCTTTTCAATACTTGATCAATGAATGACAAGGGAAAGTGGTCTTTCTTGGTTGCTACATTAAAAAGGCGGAAGTCAACATATACACTCCAAGATGTCGGTACCCGAGTAGAAATCCCCTCTCCTCTGTCATTTGTAACCATGGTGAGTCCTGCTTTCTTCGGAACTACATACAATGGGCTCACCCATTTTGAATCGGAGATGGGGTAAATGAAGCCTGTGTCACACCATTTTATGATTTCAATCATGATGATGGCATGCGGGTTTGGGTTCAGTCTTCTTTGAAATTCTCGAGATGACTTGGCATTTTCTTCCAAATAAATATGGTGTGAGCACATAGCATGATTTATCCCGTAGAGTTCTGAGACGTACCAACCAAGTGCCTTGTGGTTTTTCTCTAGAACCTCGAGAAGTCGAGATTCTTGATCTAGGGTTAGCATCTTGCTGTTGATGACCGGATACATATTTTCTGCACCCATAAGGAAAGCAAACTTAAGGCATGTCAGAAGTGGCTTTAATTCATGTTCCAATCTGGCCTGCTTCTCGGTCACTTCAGAAGTTGTGCTGGTCAGAGGATGATCTGCCATCATCTTAAAGGTAGTTCTGCTCACCTCAGTAACTTGTTGCTCAACTAACAATGTACCGAACATATCTGCAATGAATTCATCATGCTCGAGATGGAATGAATCATCTAAGTCAAAGAGATGTACCAACGTATTAGATTCTATCTCTCAAGTGCCAGCGGAGCTTGTGTCGACTATGCTTTCCCAGTCCTCCTCAGAAGAGAGGATTTCTAGGGTCCAAGTGTCATTCAAAGAGAGGTTTATATCACTTATCTCTGCAATAAAATCATAGTCTGCTTCAGGTGATACGTCATGACTTTCATCATATATGACTTTAGGCTTATTGACCATGTCTATTGTAACTCTGCGATTGCTTGAGTTGAACGTGATCTTGCCAGACCCGTAGTCACCTACGATCTCTGTGGTATGCAGGAATGGTCATCCAAGGATAATGAGGGTCTGGAGTAATGGTATAGGGGACTACATATCAAGGGCCACAAAGTAAACAAAAAACTGCATATCCTGCACCTTTACCACAATGTCTTCCAGTAAACCTCGGGGATGCTTGACAGATCGATCCATGAAATGAAGGATCATGCATGTTTTCTTCAACGGACACATCTTAAATTCCTGCAGTAATGACGAGGGCAAGATGTTGATGGAAAAACCATTGTCAAGAAGAGTCCACTTGAAGACTTGGTCAAATATCTCACATTTGATCAAAGGTGCCCCTTTGTCTAGCTTCTTTTGAGGGAGATTGTTAATGGCTGCAAGTATGGCCATGGTGAGAACATGCTTCTCTATTTGCTTGCGTTTGTTGTTACGAGTTGGCCGATGCTTGTTTGGACATGCCTCCTTCAAACATTTCTTCATAGCAGACATGTATTCCATGGCTTTCATCAACAGAATCTCAATGGTCAAATTACTAAGAATATCCACAACTCCAGGATCAGATAACACACTTGTTCTTTTTGCATTTTTTGTATTTTTTTTCTAATGCATCAGGAAAAGGAATATTTATATTGTTGAAATGAAAACAGAGTTCTTATTTGCAACAAATTTTTTGTCCACAAAATTCTGTACATACAGATCATAAAAGGGTGTACATGTTGGAGGTGAAGATCCTGCTGCTGACGGACAAGCAAATTTTCTCCGCTCCGTCGGTTGGCATTGGATCGATTGCTGTTGCTGGCTCCTTCGTGGCTGGTGCGGCTTCACATCGACTGCGAACATTTTTTTGGTCTTTTTTATTTTTCTGATTTTGTTGTTGTTTTGTTGGTGGAGATGGAGATGGATGGCAGCTGGCATGGCTCCTCCTCCTTCTTCTTCCTCACTTGAACATGTAGCTGGCAAGACTGATGCAGAAGGTGATGATTCACCTATCAAGGCTTTATTTTTCCCTTGATTGCAACATATGGAGGCAGAATCCTACCGCTAGAGTAACAACATTAGATAAAACAAAATCACGACTATCTGACTCGACATGCACATATGGGACATCACACTCTACCTGCTCTTTCCTTTTGAAATTGTTGGGATTTGCTTTGACATGCGCCAGAATAGGAGTTTTAGTGGCAGTTAGGTCGTCAAGCTTCTTAGTCATCTCTGCTAGACCCTTAACAAGTTGGGCCAAGCAATCCAGGGTAAGGTTCACTGGATCCGCCTTAGAAGTTTCAGCATGCAGATCACGTTGTTGCTGATGGTTAGGATGTTGAGGCTGGACTGCTGATGGTTCTATGGAGGAGGAGGAAGCTGATACCATTGATATGGAGGAGGGGGATACTGCTGTTGTCCAGCTGCATACTGATGATACAACTGTCGATGGCGGTATTGCGGCTGAGGTACTGTTGTGTCTGTCTCCAGTTGCCTTGATACTGCAGATACTGGTGATTCTGGTACTGAGGCTGAGGTTGGAAGGACCGAGGGAAACAACCATGATGAGGTTGGTGTTAAGGCCGGTTGGTTGTTGGCTGACTCTAGTGTTGTCCCGTAGGACGGGTCAGCTGTGCATGGTTGCTCCATACACCATTCACTTTCTGAATTAGTGGTGGCAGTGGAAATGTTGGATCAGAGGATTGTAGGAAGTTTGGTTGATAAACACCATCTGCTGTTGCGGCAGGCCCTGCTCGGGCGCCTACACGTAATATACATGCTTGATGGACGGCTGCTGCTGACTCGGCTAAGGCTGATGTGATAGTGATGGTTCATCCTTCTTCTCAGCAGGAGTCTCTGACGTTGGTGTCACCGACTGAACAAATCTGATGGTGCTCACAGTAGCTCCAACTATTTGGAGATATGGTCCAGCTTATCTAGGTTTTGATTCCTTTGTTTGATCACAACGAGCTTTTCAAAATCCTATGACCGCTTCTCAATGATGTCAACCGTTGAAAGATGGCCCTGATGATACTGAGGCTGGGGCTCTCATCTTTCTCTACCTCACGGGCTGCTGGCATATGAACTGGCTTTTGGAGGACCTGAGGCTATCTCTGATAGGCACGCGATGAAGATAGGGAGGCTTCTCCTTCAGCCATCTCTTCGAAAATCTGTCACACCACATCTTCATCCTTGTTGAAACAAGATCCTTTGCATGCAACATCTAATAACCTTTGACTTTCTACATTCAGGCCCCTGAAAAAGTGTTGGACCAAGTTGGTCTTCGGTATCTCATGGTGGGGCACTTCTTTTGAAGGTCCGTAAATCACTCCCATGCTTCATGGATAGACTCGTGAGTAGCCTGGAAGAAGTTTTTGATCCAGGCTCACATCTGGTTGAGACGATTGAGAGGGTAGAACTTGTGAAGGAATGCAGATTTAAGTTCTTGCCAGGTCGTCACAACCTTTCCCAAATGATTGATCTAGTAGAGGGCCTTGTCTTGTAGGCTGAAGGGGAACACCATCATCTTCACAATGTCCAAAAGAATGTTGGGATAGTAGGTATTTCGATAGATGCACGAGAACTGCTGCATATGAATGTATGGCTCCTCATTGGTATTCCTGTGGAATAATGGCAGAAGAGCAAGGAATTGTGGCTTGAGCTCGAAGTGAGCATGTACCGGTGGAATGAGGATTCACTCGGTCATCTAACTGTCTCCAGGATTGTATGTCTCTTTCAATGTAGGTTTCTGCCTCTCACATTACGGTTCTTCTTCAGGGTCCTCGTAGGGTCTGTCTCCGCCTCATCCTCCTGTTGGTTTGTTCCGTAAATCATTCAGCATGTACTGAAATGTGGTCTGAACTAAAGAATGCTCTGTTAACTGCTATTTTATGGCATGCATGGAAGCCAGCAACTGAACATTCACTTGGTTCTGATCGGGTCCCTGACCCAACTCCACTTATGGAGGCTGCTGTCATTTCCCTTTTCCTTGAGATGCCATCTCTAGGTCTGAATCAGAGGAGATGAATTCTTTATTGGTATCCAAGACCGGGGTTGGCTTCTAACTGAATTATGAAAGAATCCCAATCATACAACTTAAAATTGAATTCTTGCTGCCAAGATGAGAAAAAGATGTGGACTGAAATCAACTCCCATTCATAATGGTAGATGTGGGACAAGAGGGGTCCTGGTTTATTAGGTGATCAAGGGGGTGGAAAGAAGACAATGAGTCTGGAGATCAGCACATAAGGTATGGACCGGATTCTTGGGAATAACCTCGAATTATTGATGATGTCGAGTCTATGGAATTGATGTGGGCGTTGGTGGAATCCCGACTAAACCATTCATGGGTTGTCGTTGTAAAGGAAGAGGAAATTGATGTAGGAGGAAATATACGGTGGTCAATGAGGAAAAAAGTATAAATAGTAGAAAGGCCCAAACTGAGCAGGGGGTCAAAAGGAAGACACATATGGCAAAATTTTGCGCAAATGCATGGGGCTTGACCTTTGAACCTTAATCTATATCCATACAAACACAATACAAAATTGGGTTCACCAACTCATGCCATGTGAAGCCATGAAGAATCGTCTATTTATTATCTTTTCATTTTTAGAGCTGTTCTTTCAGGCATATCTTTTAACAAGTCCTTAGCATGCTAACACTATAGGAGAGAGAGTACTGCCAGAAAAATATCATGTACTTGTCCTCCTCCTTTGCAACATGTAGTCTACATTTTTTGAGGTCCTTGTAACCTGTTCTGGATCCTTACTCAACCAAAGAAATAGAGGCAGGAAGTCGATAGGCGAAACCACTATTTTGGACCTCGTGTGCAATGGAATCACTCGTGAGCGTGCAAGGAACTACTCAAACGTAAATCGATGAGTCAGACACACCCGTGAGGGTGTGGCCTAAGCTCAGTACTTCATACCACGTCAATGTTCCACACAAGGTAGGAACACCGTCACTGATGAGGCCCTACTCGTCCACGTAGGATTGAAACACCATTACTTCGGAAATCCATGCAATAAACAAGGCAGTTACAGACTAGGTTTTTGCTCTAATCCTTAGCGGGTCGTGCCTCTCTCATGGGAGGGGTTTTGGTCCCCTCCTAAGGTACTTGAAAACAATGAGGGCTTTATGAACCTGGAGCAATGATAGTCCATTACAGATTTTAGTTAAGGTCAAAGTTTATTTAGCAGTACCCTTATTTAATTTTTGAGTTTTCACTTTTTTTTTATATTTTGCATACAAGCACCTTAACAATTTTGTAGATTTTCATTTAAGTACTAGATGCTCAAAATCAGAGGGAGATAGCGGAAAAGCCGTGCAAGTTGATTCTATGATGGAAATCTCATCATTGAATCTAATGATGCATGCTGTTAGAGGACTTACAATGCTTCCCAACTCTCTCTATGTGGTATGCAAAACAGAATGTTAAATCCATCTACGTGGGTGTGTGCAATTGACAAAATTTCCCTAAACAATAGATGCTATTAGTCATGAAGAATTGTATGTTAATTATTCAGAAATGAGACTAAAAGCCTGGTCTTCGATGCCACTCAGTGCCTACCCACAACGGGTCTAGCCAGCGCTGTATCTGACCTCTCTCAGCACACGGTCTTAAGTCCAAATAATTAACATTTACTAATTTGACTAGATCCAAACGTAAGAGACTATAGGTACATGCTTCTTTTTAGGATTTGGACCTAATTACCGATACAAGCAACCTATGTCTAGGAGCTCCATACACACAAAACAAATAAAAAGAAAGGCGGAAAACTCAAAACATCAAGAAACTAAGTAAAAGAAGGTGATGGAAGCGTGAAGAAAACCACGACGAGGCCCCCAGGTGACCAATCACCTAGGCACTGAACCTCGTAGAGTAGAGCATTGTCAAAGTCTTTAATTATTACCAATCATGAATAAATCTCTCTGTCACCAATAAATAAATAAAATCTACTTCTATGCTAAGTCTTCTCTCCCTGCTCCACTTGCTACCTCTCCATCTGGTCAAAAGATGAAGACCAGTCTCCACAAGCTTGGTTGTACCTGCCTCCTAAGAAGTCATCCTCACGTAGCGGGCCCTTGCAACAAATTCACAAAGGAAGTTATATTAGCACATATAATCAAATAAAATTATCCAAATCAGTTATGTACAAATAATAAATAAATATGCACAAGAAAATATGAATCATTAATTAAATCAATGAATAAATAGATGAACAAATGAGCACACAAAATAAGCAACAAATAGGCTACGCACATTGCTCCCCGGCAATGGTGCCATTTGATAACCAAAGATTTTGCGAGGGTCTAGATATCTCACAAGGCGAGAGATCCGGTCGATACGGTGTCTGCTCATGAATCCTCAATTAATCAACAATTAACCCACGATATAATATTGATAATGAATAGCAAAAAAGTGAGTTAAAATTTATTATTCTCTACAATACAAATGTATAAGCAACCATTTAGGGGACAAATCACAGAGGGCAAAACATGTATCCTATGATTATTGCTAATCAAGGTGTAGTATGTACAAACATATCTCTCTTTTTTATACATTTTTATGCATTTTTAATTAATATATATTTTTAAGTTTTAATATATATATTATTTCTTTATATTTTAATTTTCTGATTTTTAAAATTTTCTTTTTCCTCTTTTTTTAATATATAATGAACTATATAAGGCTATATATATCATATAGAGTAATATAACTATATATACTTAGAAAAAAAATAATAAAATACATCAAATAAATTGTTTTTTTGGTTATATATATTTCTAATATTTTTATGACTTTTCTGGAATGTTTGGTAATTTTAGGCATTTTTAGAGTAAAAAATATCCCATATCAAGGATTAAATAATAGGCCAAGATGAAAAAGAAGGTTAAAAATAGAAAAAATCCAATATTCTTTAAATAAATTTTAATAGATAGATAAAAATATAAATAAAATTCAAGAATAAAAAAATATATTTTTGGGATTTTTTTTATGATTTTTCACATTTTTATAAAGGATTTGGAGCTTTTTGGTTTTTAGTATTTTTGTTTCTATTTTTAAGGGATTTTTTGTCTGGAGTTAATAATTACTTAAATAGACAACATATATTTTTTTGGGAATTTTTCAAAATGATTTTCTATTTTTTGGTATTTTCTAATTCGATGAAAGATAAAAGTGTGTTCATTTTAATTTTAATATATAGTTAAAATGCCAGAATTGCCAAAATAAAAATGGGACATGAAAATACATGTTAGCAGGCATCTAACCCTATTTTTTCATAATTTTTATAACACGGATGATATTTTTAAAAATGAAACCCAAGCACTAAAAATACATGAACTAGGAAGGGCATATTTGTAAATAAAATAAACATCAGGGGCATATATGCAATTTTCCTAGAAAAATACAACATATATTAAAATTTATTAGACTAAATACAAATACAAAAACCCATAAGGGTACTATTACAATTTCGCCACCTCACGTGGGATGACATGTGAGGTGATGTGGATTGGACCCATTTGAATTAATAATTACATGGTCCTTATATGAAAAAGTCCATTTTATTTACACGACATATTTTATTTACAAGACTAAAAAATAAATACAAAAAGAACAGGGTGAAGTATGCAATTTTTCCCATCCTTGCGTGCCATCGAACGAGTCTGATCAATCATTAATACATGTGTCTTCATCTGGACAGATGATACCCCTTCTCATTTGGACGCCTTAGATTATATCGCGGGCGACAGTAAAACGGTCTGGGCTTTGGGTAATCCAACGTCTCTGGTGCAATCTGGAGTGTGGGTCTATATTGAACAGTGCTGAATCCGCCTCCAAGAACAAGGAAGAATACGCGCATGTTCTTCCTTGTTCTGTCGATTCATCAAGCTCCGAAGCTGCTCTCGCAACACTGAGGTGCTCTCTACATTCCTATTGCCGGTCCGCGTCTAATGATGTCTCTCACAGAGTCCAGGACCCAACGAGGAGTCCTAATGAGTCACTGAAGCTACAGTCACCTAGAGGAGCCAACCAGGAGTCGATTTGCCCCTAATAGGGGTTTGTTCAACTTGGAACCTGCACGAGGATATTACTGGGTCTGAGGCGATGAAGCTCGGCCAATTTTGAAGCCGATCTGCATGAAAATGGAGGTGGGTGGTGAAGGTTCGATGAGCGGTAGAGTGGGACCCTCGATTCGGTTGGTATGATGGGAGATTCAGATGGAGAATTCACAGGGGAAGAGAATGGATGCGATGAGGAGGGTCGGGGACAGACTGAACCATGGTGAAAACTGTCGGAGCTCAAGAACTCCAGTGAGGTATCCTAACTAATCTAAACCAATAATAAACTAAAGCTCAAAATTAAATGCAGAAAAGAAAATGGGAGAACTAAATCTACCAAGAACATAAAGAAAAAGCAGCTCTTATACCCGAGGGTTGCTCAAGGAGCAGGGTGATCAGAGCTCGCTGTGGACCGCCTCCTCTCCTCGCTTTGGCACACTCTAAGCACGGGGGAAGGCTCTCTGTCACCTGCCTTCAACTCACGCACACGAGGTCTCGATCAGGGTCTCCAGGAGGGATCAAGAAGAGAAGGATGACTAGGAGATTTATTTATAGACAATAGTGTTCTGATGGACTTCGATGTGGATTATTGACAGGCTCGAGGAAGATCAATAAGATCCAGTGATCCGACATGAGAGAAGATCGTCATGGGAAGGGAATCCTTGAAGAGCTTGAGGTAGAAGGATCAATAGGATGGCCTCGAAAAATCAAAGAAGGCGGGGCGCTCGAGACTCTTATAGAAGTTAGGCGAAAGAATGGTGAGTTGACCGAGGTCAACATTCCCTCGAATGTGGTTGGGTCACGTTAGCCCACTACAGGATAAAAGAGCTCCTTTTATTTGAAAATAATTAATTAAATATAGTAAATGATTTTATTATTTTTAGATGTAAAATAAAAATTATTTAATATTTTATGTAGTATTTTAATGTGATTTTTATTTTTTGGTGTTATTTATTACAAGTTAATTTTTAGGGGTGTATTTATAGGTATATTCATCTATGTTTTGTACATTTTATTTTTATTTTGTATTTTGTATTTTTATTATTTTATTATCCTATTGTATATATTTATATTTTTTTAGGTATATAAATATATTTTTATTATATTTTTGTGATGTCATCTGCAAACTTAAATAAACAGGAATATAAATTATACAGATATAAGTATAAGTATTTCATCAATGCATTTTTGTATATCATTTTATTTTTATGTTTTCTTTATGGTTTCATTCTAGTTTTAATATGTATATATACTAAAAATAATATTTACAAAATTTTAAAAATGTAAAATTATAAAAATAATAAAGAATAAATAGAATGAATATTTTATTCGGGTATATAGTATAATAGGGTTAACTCCAAAAAATATGAAACCACATTCATTAGATAGCTTAATAAAAGTTATATTAAATTAATGGTGATTTTGACACATTTTTAGTTTTTATTTGAGAGATATGGGTTTGGGAAGTTGGGATTTTGGAATCTTATTTAGAGTATAACTTGTACACTCTATATTATTTTTGTATGAAATCAATTTTATATTTTTCTATATCTTTTAATATACAACTTTAATGTACACAGTTTCTTTTTTGAGGTATAAATAATAAAGAATAAAATAGGTCCCAAAAAAGCTTTATTGATGAATTAAAAGAATAGAAATTATTGGTAGTTTTTGACCCTTATCTCCCTCTACTTTATTCCTTGTCGACCCAGTCATCAAGATGCCTAGGTTTCAGAGTTTAGGGTCATAAATTACCTTTGGTATTTTATTTTTTTTCTTTCTTTTTCTTTATTCTATAATTTTGACATTAGAAATATTGTTTTATATACAATAATTGGAGTAATTATTTTTAATAGACTATAAACTTAAATTTTCTAGGTTTAGAATTTTTCCTAGATAGATCATCTTAGATACATCTAGGATAATTTCAGTTTCTGAAGATATTTAGGTTTTCTATTTATTAAAATTAATTTACTAAAAATCACATCTTTTACATTATTTAATTCATTAAAAATTCATAATATTTTTAAAATATCAATAAAATTAAAATAGCCTAATTTCATCACGTTTAACATTCTTGATAAGTTTCATAATTTTTGGACATCATTTGAATGAAAATTGAATTTTAGTCCCTGAACTTTGCTAAAATTGCATTTCATCCATTAATAGCATTTAAAAATACCAAAAAATATTTCTCTAAAAACCTAAGTTCTGAATCATATACAAATTAACCTAAGGAGACAGTGGCCTCTCTGAGTTTGACCTTGGGCTTGCCCAAGTAAAAAATAAATTGACTGCTCGCTTTAATCGATAAAACTAATTAAGTAGTGATTTGGATATGTTGATTGCCCGGATACTACAACAATTCGGCACTATTAGCTAGGGCTTTTAGGGTTTTTCACTTCTACATAGATCACCATGAACACAATGGCACTCCTAAAAGCTTATTTTATACACATGGTTTATCAAGATTACGAACGGAATTATAACTCTGTATGGTTTCATCAAATCAGATGTTCCAGCTACGAGAAGCTTGTTTAAGGTGATATTTGGATTTCTTCAGCTTGCCCACTTTTCCTTCCTCAACTATGAGAAATGTAGTCTTTACGTTCATCTACCAGATGTCATAGTCTAGTTGTGCAGTCTTTACTAGCAATATCCTGATGGATTTAAGCATGGCCACATGAGAGATGTCTAATAGTAGTTGATTCCTTCTCTCTATGTGTATCCTTGTCTATGAGTTGTGCCTTGAAGGTCTTTACCTTTCCATCAAGTCTCGTCTTTCTCTTGAATATCCATTGCACTCAATGGGTTTAACCCTTTAGATTGATCTTTGAGAGTCCATACACCATTTTTGTACATGAAGTCTGCTTCAAACTTCATTGTTGGCATTAATCTACCCATGTCATGATCTACCTTGCTTAAACATGTGTCAATAAAACCCAGATAATGTCCTGTAATTATCAGAGTCCTTAATAAATTAAAAACCACAAAAAAATCACAAAATTAAAATCCGTGGTATTTTTAGCCTTAAAAATACCCTCCAAAATATTTCGAGTCTTTGTTTGATCTCATCTCCAGTTTTGGTCAACATGAAACTTGTAGATCTAATCGAGATCTACAACATTCATGTTTTGAATTTTCTCAAATTCGGCCAATACCACCCTCATATTTCAATTTTCCTCTTGGAATGATCTCATTGGGCCACGTGGCCCGTTTTGGGTGAGCCACGTGGCCCGCTGCACTTGTCTTTTCTGCCTCCATCTCCAGCCGTTGGATCTCTTCTTGATCCAGTGGCCAGCTGCTCTCCATGTACGCTCTTTATTCCCTGCCGTTTGATCTTCCCAGGTCTTTATCACCACCGTCCTTGAGCACCTCTCCCTCATCACACCACGTGGCGGCTTGAACACCGCTTGATCGCACCCTCAACTTTCTATCACAGTCTTGATCAGGGGTATTTTTGCATGCTTTGACCTATATGACTTTAACTAAACATTTAATTAGATAGATTAAAAATCTGATTAATACGAGAAAGGCTCGTGTCCCTGAGTTCGACCTTGGTATCTTACCAAGTAAAAAAATTACGACCATCTGATTTTATTTATATATCTAAATGAGATGGTCTTTGATGACCCGAATCGGCTCGGCTCCGATGACGATTTCAAGTGCTAATTTAGCACTACTAGAGGGCCGATTTAGCGGTTCGTCAAATGGCACTGTTGCCGGGGACACGGCTTATTTCTTATATTATTTGGAATTTTGTTTATTTAATTAAGTGTTTTATTTTATAGGTCAATTTGTTCATTTATGTTGCATTATAAAATTTATCTTTTTAACCTTCGTTTCTGTGGAAGGGCCTTTGGTGTTAAAGGAGGCGAGGAGCCGATGCTTCTCGCTGCGAGGAGCCGCAGAAGCTTGCTTGGAGCAATTAGAAAGGAAGAAAAAAAGTGTCTTGCATTTTTATTTCCATGCATAAACATGTAATAATTCGTCTTTTACAGCAGTATTCAATCGAAGACTCGTGAGTGTAATCGAACGATCGTGGTTGTGTGGGGATCGTCCCCACTTGAGTGTCGACCTAGGACCAGGCACACGGCTCTTCGAGCTTAGTTTACAATTCTCATTTTTTTCATGTGCTTGCTCATAGGTAGGACACACCTTAATTCAAGACGCACATAATCTCGCCTCACTTAGCCAAAATTAATGGAACTATTCCCCGCTAATAAAAGCATGATTAGATGCAGCTTTTATCGACTTGCATACATATTGATTTTGGTTTTCAAAACGGCCCAAGTTTTTTTCACGGATTTATTGCCAAGTCACTTCATGATTCCTCGCTTAGCCTAGATCGCGGTTTTATCGAATACGCGACTTTTTCTTGATTTCTCTTTCCTAGCTTGATCACCTAGGTTAATGGAAAATGAGAATGAACGGTAGATGATGATTTCTTGATTTATGTGCTAACCTTAATTCAGTGACAAGCTTAAATAATAATTGGGACTGTTAATTGCAAGTCAACAAAAAAAAGAGTAAAAATTTTGGTTTTGGGAGAGCAACACCCTCGTTTACGCATCGATTTTCACTTCACATTTTCTCCGCGTGAAACATTTAATGTTTTATCACCAATAAAACCGACAAGATAATAAACCAACCTCGGTTGGTCTCATGTGTGAGTTGGTGAAATTGAGGGTCTTGCTTGCTTGATTGAGCCATGATTGCTTCGATACACTCCCCAGAACCTTAGTCACTCCATCCATCTCCGTAGATTCATCCGCTCATCTGTACATCCATCCATCTTCTTTGTTCCCCTTGGGTCCCTCCCAACATCAAATTCCATCTTTATACTTAGGCTAATCTCAGCCTAAGTATAGGGGGGACCCGAGTCCCCATGATTTTCTCTACTCTCCTTTCCTTGCCTTTATACATAGGCTATTTCTAACCTAAGTATAGGGGGAGCCCCTCTTAGCTCCCGTATATTCCTATATATTTAAATGGACCTATGTACTTGTAACATCTAGTGCTATGAGGACATAGCAAAGTTTAAGTATAGGGGGGTATACCGTATATACTGTATACTTACTTTAGCTATAATCTGAAAAATTTGAAAAATTTAAAACTTTTTGGCTCAAGTAAATTCTTTGGACTAAGAGAACTCAAATGTTTTTCACGGCTTTTCGATATTATGTTACACTATTTTGATAAAAATATTTTCGAAAATGATTTTTCCTTGTTTTGAAAAAAAATCTTTTGAAAATATTTTGAAAACTTTTTATTTGTGTAACATGGTTTTGAAAATCTTTTATCTCTTTTCAAGGAAAGTTGAGTCTAACTTGTGTTTTAACCTTCAAATTAAAATCCATAAAAATGGGAAAAACCCAAAAATCCTTTAGGAGCCGTTAGTGACTTCTAAGCCCAATTAAGTAAGCCGCATTCAGTGAGGGTTCACCCTTAGCAGATTGGATGGTTTAGAGGACATCGCGTAAGGCCCTGTCCTCAAGCAACGGGCTTCGGCCTGTACTTACATCCATACTGGCTGGATTGCAGATGCTTAATTGAGTTTAAGCAGTCCTAATATCTCTTAAAGTCCAAAAAAAACTAACTAATAAGTTGGTTTAATCCCCGACACAATTCACTTTCATACAAGACTAGTGATGTTCAAGAACACTTGGTTTATGGTCTTGATACTTTGAGTTAACCAGCCTTAGTCATTAGGGTCTTGGACTTAATTATTCACATTTCCCTAGTTTGAAAGATTTGTGTGCTATATTGCATGCTTAGTCTCCACCTTAAGAATATGATCAGCACCTCACATACACGACTGCAGTTATGATGAGATGAGTTGAAATTTCACTTGAGGAACTGGGATGAGAGATTTGAGTTTGGACTTGATTTGATGGCTCGAGGATGGGATAAAATCAATGAAGGCTTCATGAAACCTGAGTGTCAGCATCTTTAGCCAGTATGAGAACATGGTTCTTGTACTATCTCTTGACATTTACCTTTGTGCCTGGGTGTAATAAAATAAAAAAATGTTGATCAATGTGCGCCAACTCTTGGTAAAAGTAGTGGAGCTAGCTAAAATACTACAAAGCAATGAAATGTTAAAGAAAAGCTCTCATTCCACAAATTCAATTATCAAAAGAGCTTCCACCAAAGGCGAGCGCTCCCAACCATTTCAAAGTGTCCACTTGGACCACCGCTATTAGGACCAGGAGTCCAGTTTGCACGAAAAAAGGGCTCTGCATCGTAAATGCTACAAGTCTGGGTGTAGAAGGTACGATAGGTACTAAAAAAAGGCACACCTCGGTGTACTCCCAGGAAAACAAGTGCAGACGGCTCCAACTTCTCTTGAAGGACGCACTGATCAACACTAAAAAAATGCGTTGCGTAATAAGGCACTTGAGAGGATCCTTGTTCCAATGAGAGGGAGAGAAGAAATGACACAATCCTATGCCCTCCATCAACTGACCTTCCATCTCCACTTTTAAGTCTGACAACTAAAGAGACGGTGGATTGGATGCAAGAAATGGTTTATTCCCTAGTGTTGAGGATCGGGTTCTTAGGAGAGTCTCTTGGACTGGAACCTTGGGTGACGTGGTGACTCTACTCTTGTAACTGCGGTCAACACTTAAAGTCATATCCCTTATATATGTATACAAAGAGAGTCTGATGATTAGGGAAATTGGGTATCTTTTGACTAGAGCTTGGTTCAGCTTAGAATTTTAGGATCTCTAAAACCGAGAGTTCTTGAACGGATCAAGTCTTGTATTCACATGCACAGTCAGGGGTTAATCCAACTTATTCATTCTTTATTTGCTCGAGGACTAGCAAAGTTTAAGTATGGGGGGGGGGGTGATGAATCCGCGATTCATCATCGTAATATCTTGATCTTAGCAAAATCCCTAAGTAAAGTCTCTAATAAATGTCTATAAAATCCACAAATTAATAAAATGACTCTTGTAAATAAAATACATTAATTATTGTATATTAGATTGTATAAAATAAATTAACACTAAAACGCTGCAAATTAAAGGAGTTTTTCACCTGTAAATAGCCCAAAACTTCATAAATTTTTAATAATTTCATTTCAACTCCTTTTTGGCTAATTCTTTCTCTATCTTGTTCATAAAATGTAAATAAAAATACAAAAATACAAAACAAATTTTACCTCAAATAAATGCTCCTAGATCCCAAAGAGAAAAAGCCGTAAAATCCAATTTCAAGCCAAATTCCCACTCCGTATGAACTCCAAATTCACCAAACTCACTTTTAAAGTTCAAGTTAGAAAATTATCTATCCAAAGGAAGTGGTTTCATTAAAATCGGAGCTCATTTGCAAAAGTTTGGTTTTGGGACCTAGATGGACATTGTATATTATGTATATATTCATTCTTTGTTCATTTTTTATTTTATCTTTCTTAATTAATAAAAATACAAAAAAATCATAATTATGTTGTATTTTAATTGTAGTATTTTATTGTATTTTTCCGTTGTAAATATCTCTTATTAAAAAGACAAAAATTTTACATATTAGAAAAGTAAAAAAATGTACATGTTGTTTGTCTTCCCTTGTAAATTCTCCACTATTTTATTTCTTTTTTTATTCTATTGTAATTAAAGTAGCCTACTTTATTTTATTTATTTATTTATTTTACATTCTCTACAATAACCGCCATTCAACTCATCCTACCACCAACCTCCATTCAACCCCACCATTTTTAAAACCTCCCATTCAACTCCATTAATAAAATAACCTCCCACCATTTTAATAACCTCTCATTTCATCATCTATATATACATTCCATTCTCCTCATTTTTGCCTTTGATCCATCTTTATGTGAGAAGAGCCTAGTTCCCAGAGTTGAATCGGTGACAACGACGCAACCGCGGTCGAGCGACGACGGCCCTCTCTCCGGTGAGATCCGTTGGTTTTTTGGCCAACATCACAGCCGCAACCGCGCGCTGCTCGAGCTTATCACACGCCGGTGATTCGAGCGAAGACCGTGCTCTCATGAGCACACCATAGGCGACCGCTTTCATCTTAGGTAAATTTTCCCTTCATTTTATCACCGTTGTTATTTTCTCAAAATATTTTTTTATCACATTACCACCACCACCATCATTTTATATCATCTTCACACCACCATTTTTCCCTTCCTTTTTTGTGTAAATAGTATTTCCTACTTAAAGAAAATTAAAAAAATAATAAAAAAATTAAAACAAAAAAAAGCAGCAGCATAATTAAAAAAATTAAAAAAAACAAAAAAGGAGCAGCAAGCGCACCCGCCGCCCCCTTCCTCCAAGGGTAGCGGCGCACCCGCCGCCCCCTTCTATCAACTGCCACCGTGCGCCGGTGGCCCGCCGCTCGCCCCCAGCCACGCAAGGCGGCGCCCTTCCGCCGCGTCCTCGCGGCCCTGCCGCCTCTGCGCTGCCGCTCGCCCTCCACGCCAATCGGAAGGCCGCCGCCCCTTTGTCCTCTCCTTCCCAGCCACTGGAGCGCCCCCGCGCAGCTCTTCCACCGCCTTTATCCAGCCGTGGCCAGCGGCCTCCGCCGCCGCTCCCTCCGTCAGTCTAAGGCCGTGGCCGCCACCTCCCTCATTGGGTTTCACTTCCACCTGCGAAGACCAAGGAAGAAGAAGGTCATTGTCTTATTTTTTTATTATAAAAATTACGATTTTTATTCTCATGTTTTTGTAATTACAAAACAGTCCCTGTACTTTTGTTGTGTTGTTTAAGTCATTTACAGTTTGCATGGATACCCCTGTCTTTGTCTATTAATTTGGACTTCAATATTGTATCTTTTTATTCAGTAAAAAATGTTTTCATGTTGAGCAACTAGTTCTATACCTCATGGATATTTAATTATATTTTTGTGATATTTGGGTAATTAATTAAAATTGTCTAACTGAAATTTCTTTTTATTTTACCTATTTTGAGCACTTAATTTCATATCTCACTCACTGTTGCTTTAACAATTCCACAAAAAATAGGAATGATGCTTTGATATGTGATTGAGAACTTGTCCAAATTTCATCCAAATTGGAGTTGTCATGTGCTCGAAATAAATTGTAGAGTGATTTTAGTATTTGATTTTTAGTTAAATCCACATACAACATTTTTACGAAATTTCAAGTCTCCTGAATGCCATATGAAAATACCTATAAGAGATAATTTTATCTCTGCCTAATTTGAAAACGTGGATTAATTAGGAATTAATTACTCATTATCACTCTGTTTTCACTAAAAAATCATTAAAAAATTCATATATTGTCAAAAAATTCCAAAAAAATTACTGTAGTCTCCTTGCATCATGTTTCATTTCAGTTAAATTTTCATCATTTTTGCTTACTATTTATGTGAGAAATTATGAAAACACCCATAAAAAGTGTGCATTTTTATTTATTGCATTTTAATTCCTAAAAATACAAAAAATGTGTTTTGTGTTCCTACTGGGTTAGCACTCTAGGAAAAATATTACTTGGCTAAATTGGACTATTTTGACATTAAAATTAATTTAGCCTTGTTGTATGATTTCTTAGTGTTTTAATTCAGCCGCATTTGCATTTGGCATTCATTTTGCATTAAAAAAATCTAAAAAAACCGCATTGGAAATCTAGTCCTAAGTTTTCAAATTAAACCCAAGTTGTTCCTTTGTCTCCCTGAGTTCAACCCTGGACTTGCCCAGGATATAAATTAAGCCGAGACACTCTTCACGGAGATCTCCTCTCGGTTCTGACTGAATCGCTAAGTACACGTATTACAACGAATATGAATTATTTATCGTATTTGCAATTATGGTGAAGAAACCCAATTTCATCATCATAATTGTCTATTATTAACCCCCTTGCTTAAACATGTGTCAATAAAACCCAGATAATGTCCTGTAATTATCAAAGTCCTTAATGAATTAAAAACCACAAAAAAATGGCAAAATTAAAATCCGTGGTATTTTTAGCCTTAAAAATATCCTCCAAAATATTTCGAGTCTTTGTTTGATCTCATCTATAGTTTTGATCAACATGAAACTTGTAGATCTCATCGAGATCTACAACTTTCATGTTTTGAGTTTTCTCAAATTCGGCCAATATCACCCTCATATTTCAATTTTCCTCTTGGAATAATCTGATTGGGCCACGTGGCCCGTTCTGGGTGAGCCACGTGGCCCGCTGCCCTTGTCTTTTCCGCCTCCATCTTCAGCCGTTGGATCTCTTCTTGATCCAACGACCAGTTGCCCTCCACGTACGCCCTTTATTCCCTACCGTTTGATCTTCCCAGGTCTTCATCACCGCCATCCTTGAGCGCCTCTCCCTCATCACGCCACGTGGCGGCTTGAACACCGCTTGATCGCACCCTCAACTTTCTATCACAGCCGCTGATTCCATACCTCGTGCCTCAGCCATTGGATCAAGCCTGGATCACATCTAAGCTGCCTGCCAGCGCTTGCACTTTAGCGCGCCACGTGGCGCACCGCTAACCCTTAGATCGCTTCGCCTCAGATTAAATCCAAGCCGATCCTTAGCGCTTTCTTCTCCGCCGTTGGATCACAAGATCCAACGGCCAGGACCTTGTCTTCTACCTTTGGTCAGCCTCTCTCCCACGATCTCCACTGCACCCACCCGTCGCCCCCTTCCTATTATCTCGCCATCTCCAGCCATCACCTCCATTACCCAACTGCCCCACGACCTTCTCCACTCACCCATCATCTTCACCAGTCATCCCTCACTCCACGAAAGCCCTCCAGTCACTCCATAATTCCCTCGAACCCACGTCCTCACCAGCATACCTGCAACCTTCGTCTTCTAATACGCCGCTCCCTCCTCCGAGTTCCGGCGTCCATCTTTACGCGAGGCATGGCCCAGCCCTCCGCCTCCTCCCTGTGACAGGGGGAGGAGCGTGGATAGAGCGAAGATGACCGTGCCCTCGGTGAGACCAACCGCCGATCACGGTGGTGCTGCGGAGGTTCAAATCCCCGCCCGAGCTCGCTGGCAAGGCCGTCCAGCACGTGCAAAGACCCCGAGGTCCTCCGATGACCTCGAGCCCAGGCCACTACCTCCATCTCCGGCCAGGTAAGGTTTCTGATCTTTTCTGTATTTTTCCTTAGTTTCTCTTAATTTTTTAGGTTGCTTCACCCATCTCCGACTCCCGTTGATCACTCCCCGAGCTCCGCCGCATATCCATCATCCACGCTCCACCTCCAAATCATCTAATTCTTTTTCCCAGAACCTCGTCGCCTTCCGACCCATCTCCTCCGGGTTTGCCGGAGAAGAACCCCGTCCATCACTCTCTTCATCTCCTCACGGTCGTCCACATCATTCACCCACGTCACGACCTATGCTTCGGCTATGTGTACTAACGATGCAGGTTATTGAACCTTCAATGGACGGAGGTCTCGCCGGAGGACTTTGGCCGAACCTCGTTTCCATCACCGGAGTGACGATATGAAGGATTGAGCATCGCCGCGACTTGCTCAGCTCCGAAGCTTCATCGCCAACCTACCAGGAGTGTCAGGAGAGCGTCGTTGACACCAGAGAGAAGTGGCGGAGATCGGGCTCCTTCACCGGAGCTCGAACTTCGCCGCCCCCTGTAGCTGAGGAAGAGAAGCAGATGCCGTTGGATGGTCCTCTCTCAGCGACCATCCAACGGCCCAGGTTAATCCACGTCACCCATGAATGCACACTCCAGACGCCGTTGGATTTCCACATCCAATGGTCTACAATGAGACACGTGTCTGCACTAGAACCCGTTTGAGGCTTGGATGTCCCGAGCCTTCTCCGAGCCTACACCGAGCCTAATCCAGCACCCGAACCAAGCCGAAGCACACCGAGCCTCTGTCGAGCCTGATCCGTCCTCCGAGCCTGGATAGCACGTGCCTGGCACGTGCGTATCTGAAAAATACAGAGACACCCTGCCAACTTCTCCATATTGCATCTAGGTCCAGCTTCATGTGCAGCGCACGTGCACAGTGGGTATTTTACAATGAAACCCTTACAGGTTTCCAAAATTGCAAAAATGATCCTGTGTGTGTGTATTTTACAAGGAAGGCCTCACACTTTTTCATAATTACATTTTAGACCCTCCTAGGGACCTGTATGCAATTTTATTTCATGTTTTCTTTCAGTTATGCCCTTACTTTCTTTCTTGCATATCATGAGCTCCGTATGTCCGATTAAGTTGATTTCAATTTCATTTTAAAGCATGTTTGACGTACTTTTTAATGGCATATTTGTTCTCCTGTTTTGACACTGTAATCTCAATGTATTTTTTTAAACAACTCGAGTGTCTTTTATGCCTTTTTGACTAACCTTGCAATATATGTCAAATGAGTTATTGCTTGATTTAAGTCGGAAATTAACTACTGGTTCAAGTCGCTCATGATTTTTAATCAAGGGCCTGTTTGTTTTGCATTTTCATAGCATTGATGCATGAATAAAATAAAATAAAAAAATGCATGTTTTATTTTAATACATTATTGTGTCTCCTTGCATGCTTTGACCCATATGACTTTAACTAAACATTTAATTAGATAGATTAAAAATCTGATTAATACGAGAAAGGCTCGTGTCCCTGAGTTCGACCTTGGTATCTTACCAAGTAAAAAAATTACGACCATCTGAGTTTTGTTTATATATCTAAATGAGATGGTCTTTGATGACCCGAATCGGCCCGACTACGATGACGATTTCAAGTGCTAATTCAGCACTATTAGAGGGCTGATTTAGCGGTTCGTCAAATCACGCCATTGTCGGGGACATGGCTTATTTCTTATATTATTTGGAATTTTGTTTATTTAATTAAGTGTTTTATTTTATAGGTCAATTTGTTCATTTATGTTGCATTATAAAATTTGTCTTTTTTATTTGATCTCTAACCTTTGTTTCTGTGGCAGGGCCTTTGGTGTTCAAGGAGGCGAGGAGCTGATGCTTCCCGCTGCGAGGAGCCGCAGAAGCTTGCTTGGAGCAATTAGAAAGGAAGAAAAAAAAGTGTCTTGCATTTTTATTTCCATGCATAAACATGTAATAATTCGTCTTTTACAGTGGTCTTCGATCGAAGACTCGCGAGTATAATCGAACAATCGTGGTTGTGTGGGGATCGTCCCCACTTGAGTGTCGACCTAGGACCAGGCACGCGGCTCTTCGAGCTTAGTTTACAATTCTCATTTTTTTCATGTGCTTGCTCGTAGGTAGGACACACCTTAATTCAAGACGCACATAATCTCGCCTCACTTAGCCGAAATTAATGGAAATATTCACCGCTAATAGAAGCATGATTAGATGCAGCTTTTATCGACTTGCATACATATTGATTTTGGTTTTCAAAACGGCCCAAGTTTTTTTCACGGATTTATTGCCGAGTCACTTCATGATTCCTCGCTTAGCTTAGATCGTGGTTTTATCGAATACGCAGCTTTTTCTTGATTTCTCTTTCCTAGCTTGATCACCTAGGTTAATGGAAAATGGGAATGAACGGTAGACGATGATTTTATGATTTATGTGCTAACCTTAATTCAGTGACAACCTTAAATAATAATTGGGACTGTTAATTGCAAGTCAACAAAAAAATGGAGTAAAAATTTTGGTTTTGGTAGAGCAACACCCTCGTTTACGTATTGATTTTCACTTCACATTTTCTCCGCGTAAAATATTTAATGTTTTATCACCAATAAAATTGACATGATAATAAACCAACCTTGGTTGGTCTCATGTGTGAGTTGGTGAAATTGAGGGTCTTGCTTGCTTGATTGAGCCATGATTGCTTCGATACAGTCCCTAGAACCTTAGTCACTCCAACCATCTCCGTAGATTCATCCGCTCATCTGTACATACATCCATCTTCTTCGTTCCCCTTGGGTCCCTCCCAACATCAAATTCCATCTTTATACTTAGGCTAATCTCATCCTAAGTATGGGGGGACCCGAGTCCCCATGATTTTCTCTACTCTCCTTTCCTTGCCTTTATACTTAGGTTATTTCCAACCAAAGTATAGGGGGAGCCCCTCTTAGCTCCCGTATATTCCTATATATTTAAATGGACCTATGTACTTGTAACATCTAGTGCTATGAGGACATAGCAAAGTTTAAATATAGGGGGGTATACCGTATATACCGTATACTTACTTTAGCTATAATCTGAAAAATTTGAAAAATTTAAAACTTTTTGGCTAAAGTAAATTCTTTGGACTAAGAGAACTCAAATGTTTTTCACGTCTATTCGATATTATGTTACGCTATTTTGATAAAAATATTTTCGAAAATGATTTTTCCTTATTTTGAAAAAAATCTTTTGAAAATCTTTTGAAAACTTTTTATTTGTGTGACATGGTTTTGAAAATCTTTTATCTCTTTTCAAGGAAAGTTGAGTCTAACTTGTGTTTTAACCTTCAAATTAAAATCCATAAAAATGAGAAAAACCAAAAAATCCTTTAGGAGCCGTTAGTGACTTCTAAGCCCAATTAAGTAAGCCGCATTCAGTGAGGGTTCGCCCTTAGCAGATTGGATGGTTTAGAGGACATCGCGTAAGGCCCCGTCCTCAAGCAACGAGCTTCGGCCTGTAATTACATCCATACTGGCTGGATTGCAGATGCTTAATTGAGTTTAGGCAGCCCTAATATCTCTTGAAGTCCAAAAAAAAAGTTTTGTTCTTGAATGAAGGAGTTGGATTAATCCTCTACACTTACACTTCCACCCAGGATCTGAAATGATCAAGGAGACTTAGTTTTTTGAGGTCTTTGAGATTTTAGGTTAACCAGCCTTAGCCATCAGGGTCTTAGACTTACTCATCCACATTCCCCTAGGTTTCTAGATTTGCATGCTATATTCCATGCTTAGTCTCAGACCAATAAAGAATATGATCAGCACATCACATGCACGACTGCGGTTTATGATGAGATGAGTTGATTTTTCACTTGAGGAATTGGGATGAGGAAGTCGAGTTTGGATTTGATCTAATGATACTCGAGGATGGGATAAAATCTTTGGAGGCTTCATGAAACCTGAGTGTCAGCAATATTAGCCAGTATGAGAACTTGGTTCTTATACTAATCTCTTGATATTGACCTAAGTTCCAAGGTGTGAATAAATAAAAAAATGTTGATCAGTGTGCGCCAACTCTTGGTAAAAGCAGTGGAGCTAGCCAAAAATTATACAAGTCAATGAAATTTCAAAGAAAAAGCTCTCATTCCACAAAGTCAAATATCAATGAGCTTCCACCAAAGGCGAGCGCTCCCAAACTTTTCAAAGTGTCCACTTGGACCACCGCTATTAGGACCAGGAGTCGGGCTTGCACCAAAAAAGGGCTCTGCATCATAAATGCTACAAGTCTGGGTGTAGAAGGTACGATAGGTACTCAAAAGAGACACACCCCGGTGTCCTCCCAGGAAAACAAGTGCAGACGGCTTTAACTTCTCTTGACGGACGCACTGATCAACACCAAAAAAATGTGTTGTGTAAAAGGCACTAGAGAGAATCCTTGTTCCAATGAGAGGGAGAGAAGAAATGACACAATCCCATGCCCTCCATTACTGACCTTCCATCTACATTTTCTAAGTCTGATAACTAAGGAGACGGTTGACTGGATGCAAGATTTGATTTATTCCCTAGTGTTGGGGATTGGGTCTTTAGGAGATTTTCTCGGACCAAGAGTTTGGGTGAAGATTTGACTCTACTCTCATAATTGCAGTCATCACTAAATTTCATATCCTTTAGATTATACGTATATCAGAGAGAGTCTGGAGAATTAGAGGAATTGGGTGCCTCTTGGTTAAGGCTGGTTGAACTCTAGGATTTTGGACCTTTAATGTTGAGTTGACTTGAACAAATTGGATCCTGTATTCACATGCACAAGGGGGTTAATCCAGCTAATTCATTTTTCTTTGATGCTCGAGGACGAGCATAGTTTAAGTATAGGGGGGTGATGAAATCCAAATTCATCATCATAATTGTCTATTATTAACCCCTTGCTTAAACATGTGTCAATAAAACCCAGATAATGTCCTGTAATTATCAGAGTCCTTAATAAATTAAAAACCACAAAAAAAATCACAAAATTAAAATCCGTGGTATTTTTAGCCTTAAAAATACCCTCCAAAATATTTCGAGTCTTTGTTTGATCTCATCTCCAGTTTTGGTCAACATGAAACTTGTAGATCTCATCGAGATCTACAACTTTTATGTTTTGAGTTTTCTCAAATTCGGCCAATATCACCCTCATATTTTAATTTTCCTCTTGGAATAATCTGATTGGGCCACGTGGCCCGTTCTGGGTGAGCCACGTGGCCCGCTGCCCTTGTCTTTTCCGCCTCCATCTCCAGCTGTTGGATCTCTTCTTGATCCAACGACCAGCTGCCCTCCACGTACGCCCTTTATTCCCTGCCATTTGATCTTCTCAAGTCTTCATCACCACCGTCCTTGAGCGCCTCTCCCTCATCATGCCACGTGGTGGCTTGAACACCGCTTGATCGCACCCTCAACTTTCTATCATAGCCGCTGATTCCATACCTCGCGCCTCAGCCATTGGATCAAGCCTGGATCACATCCAAGCTGTCTGCCAGCGCTTGCACTTTAGCACGCCACGTGGCGCACCGCTAACCCTTAGATTGCTTCACCTTAGATTAAATCCAAGCCTATCCTTAGCGCTTTCTTCTCCGCCGTTGGATCACAAGATCCAACGGCCAGGACCTTGTCTTCTACCTCCGGTCGGCCTCTCTCCCACGATCTCCACTGCGCCGACCTGTCGCCCCCTTCCTATTATCTCGCCATCTCCAGCCATCACCTCCATTACCCAACTGCCCCACGACCTTCTCCACTCACCCATCATCTTCGCCAGTCATCCCTCACTCCACGAAAGCCCTCCAGTCACTCCATAACCCCCTCGAAACCCACGTCCTTACCAGCATACCTGCAACCTTCGTCTTCAAATACACCGCCCCCTCCTCCGAGTTCCGGCGTCCATCTTTACGCGGGGCATGGCTCAGCCCTCCGCCTCCTCCCTGTGATAGGGGGAGGAGCGTGGATAGAGCGAAGACGACTGTGCCCCCGGTGAGACCCACCACCGATCACGGCGGTGCTGCGGAGGTTCAAATCCCTGCTCGAGCTCGCTGGCAAGGCCGTCCAGCACGTGCGAAGATCCAGAGGTCCTCCGATGACCTCGAGCCCAGGCCACTACCTCTATCTCCGGCCAGGTAAGGTTTCTGATCTTTTCTGTATTTTTCCTTAGTTTCTCTTAATTTTGTAGGTTGCTTCACCCATCTCCGACTCCTGTTGATCACTCCCCGAGCTCCGCCGTATATCCCTCATCCACGCTCCACCTCCAAATCATCTCCTTCTTTTTCCCAGAACCTCTTCGCCTTCCGACCCATCTCCTCCGGGTTCGCCGGAGAAGAACCCCGGCCATCACTCTCTTCACCTCCTCACGGCCATCCACATCATTCACCCACATCACGACCTATGCTTCGGCTATGTGTACTAACGACGCAGGTTACTGAACCTTCAATGGACGGAGGTCTCGCCGGAAGTCTTTGGCCGGACCTCATTTCCATCACCGGAGCGACGATACGAAAGATTGAGCATCGTCGCGACTCGCTCAGCTCCGGAGCTTCATCGCCAACCTACCAGGATTGTCAGGTGAGCGTCGTTGACACCTGAGAGAAGTGAAGGAGATCGAGCTCCTTCGCCGGAGCTCGAACTTCGCCGCCCCCTGTAGCTGAGGAAGAGAAGCAGATGCTGTTGGATGGTCCTCTCTCAGCGACCATCCAACGGCCCGGGTTAATCCACATCACCCGTGAATGCACACTCCAGACGCCGTTGGATTTCCACATCCAATGGTCTACAACGGGACACATGTGAGCACCAGAACTTGTTCGAGGCTTGGATGTCCCGAGCCTTCTCCGAGCCTGATCCAGCACCCGAACCAAGCCGAAGCACATCGAGCCTCTGCCGAGCCTGATCCGTCCTCCGAGCCTGGATAGCACGTGCCTGACACGTGCGTATCTGGAAAATTGTAGAGACGCCCTGCCAACTTCTCCATATTGCATCTAGGTCCAGCATCACGTGCATCGTGCATGCATAGTGGGTATTTTGCAATGAAACCCTTACAGGTTTCCAAAATTGCAAAAATAACCCTGTGCGTGTGTGTATTTTACAGGGAACTCCTCACACTTTTTCATAATTACATTTTAATCCCTCCCAGGGACCTGTATGCAATTTTATTTCATGTTTTCTTTCAGTTATGCCCTTGCTTTCTTTCTTGCATATCTTGAGCTCCGTATGTCCGATTAAGTTGATTTCAGTTTCATTTTAAAGCTTGTTTGACGTACTTTTTAATGGGATATTTGTTCTCTTGTTTTTACACTGTAATCTCAATGTATTTCTTTAAACAACGCGAGTGTCTTTTATGCCTTTTTGACTAACCTTGCAATATATGTCAAATGAGTTATTGCTTGATTTAAGTCGGAAATTAACTACTGGTTCAAGTCGCTCATGATTTTTAATCAAGTGCCTGTTTGTTTTGCATTTTCATAGCATTGGTCTGCATGAATAAAATAAAATAAAAAATGCATGTTTTATTTTAATGCATTGTTGTGTCTCCTTGCATGCTTTGACCTATATGACTTTAACTAAACATTTTTTAGATAGATTAAAAATCTGATTAATACGAGAAAGGCTCGTGTCCCTGAGTTCGACCTTGGTATCTTACCAAGTAAAAAAATTACGACCATCTGATTTTTATTTATATATCTAAATGAGATGGTCTTTGATCACCTGAATTGTTCCGGCTACGATGACGATTTCAAGTGCTAATTCAGCACTACTAGAGGGCCGATTTAGCTGTTCGTCAATATGGTACACTTGGATTATGTCCAAACCACAACTCATGAGGGGTTTGGCTATTGATTTCCTTCGAATATTGTTTTGGACGTCTCTATTGCATGTCTCTGAAATTAAGAGGTAAGTGTGCTCTACTAATCATTGATCTCACAATGTCCAACATGGTTTTTTTGAACCTCTCTACAACCTTGTTAAGTTGAGGAGTACCTAAAGGAGTAAAATTGAAAAATTTTCCTCCCTCCCTAAGGTATTCCTAGAATTCAACAAAGAGGTATTTTCCACCTTGGTCAGATCAAAATCATTTGATCTTTCTTACTTGTTTCTTAACCAAAGCCATGAATTCTTTAAATTTTTCAAAGGTATCATACTTGTAACGTAATATGATGATAAAATCATACCACAAACGGTCATTAATAAAGTCA
Organism: Ottelia alismoides; assembly: GCA_037367405.1. Taxonomy (NCBI): domain Eukaryota; kingdom Viridiplantae; phylum Streptophyta; class Magnoliopsida; order Alismatales; family Hydrocharitaceae; genus Ottelia; species Ottelia alismoides. The sequence goes on along the minus strand of JAZKJV010011380.1, from coordinate 219,036 downwards.
CATAACATTGATGGCCATTATTTGTTGAGGTACTAAATGGACCACACACATTGGTATGTATTCGATCAAGTATACCTTCACATCTCACACCTTTCTTAGATAAGGGTGTTTTAGACATGTATCCTTATAACAATCCTCATAAGTTAATAAATCTTGGACTTTTAAAAAATATAAAGATCCATTTTTTTACCAGTCTATCTATCCTATCAAGAGATACATATCCAAGTATTTGATGCCAGACCATTATCAAATAATCCTCATCCATTCTTGATATTTTAGGGGTATTATCATTAGTGCCATACCTTCTAAGACTGGATATCCTTTTTGAATATCGCTTGACTATGTTAGTTGTTTCATTGGACTGACTCTTTAGATCCCAACCCTACATTAGCATCTATGATCTAACTCTTTAGATCAACATCTGTATGATATCAAGATGGTCATGGTACATAACCTTAATTGTGCTTATGGGACCTTACAAGTACAAACATGATTTACACTTTAATTTAGATAATGGAATGAAATAAGTTGAAGCAACTTTTATTGCATAATGGCTCACCATGAGCATACATGTCTGATAGTCTTAAACTAGCCATCATATCCATTCATGGACTACTCTCAAACATATTCCTACAACATGCTAGTCAAAAGCATTTTGTGTCAAAGGTTTGATAAACGAATAAGCAATATTTTTTGTAGAGGCAACATTGGTGACAATAATATCGTAATATTTTTTAATCTCTCAAATTATGTGATACTTTCTCTTCACATGATTACTCTTTTGATGCCACATGGATTTTTTCGCTTGCATTATGACACTCATGTTATCGTAGAGTAATGGAAATGGGAGGATCTACTAAGGAAAATACGCTAAACTCCAAGATGAACTTGCGTAATCATATAGCTTATTTAGCATCATAAAAGGCTGCAAGCTTCAGTTGTCAAATTTGTCGTGGTTTCATGCTTCTACATCTCATAGCACCATCATTCAATAAGAATACAAACCTGATGTTGATTTCCTATCATCCACAACAGATTAACAAATTGAATCTGTGTTCCCGAAGACTTTCAAATATTATCTCTATATACCAAGATGTAGTCTTGAGTCCTTAGGTACTTGAAAACACTTTTCAACACACTCAAGTGTTGTTATCCATAGAAAGGTTGGTAACGACATACACTTTCACCATATGGCACATATCTGGTATTATACACATTATAACATTCATCGAGCTTCCTACAACTGATGCATAAGGGAATCCAGCCATATCCTTCTTATCCTCAATACTTTGAGATGACATCCCTTTAAATGGGTTAATACCATGTCTTAAAAGAAGGAAGAATTTCTTTATTTATACATACAAAATCTTTCCAAGATCTTAATACATCCTTGTGATAGTCCTAATATCCTCTTTTCTCTGTTTCTGAACAACATCATACCTATGTTTGAGGCTTCCCTGAGATCATTCATCCCAAAGGTGTGGTACAACTAGATCATACACTGGTCATTATCCCAATTGAAGGATATAGGGAGATCCTTTAGCGCATCATGGAAGTGTGAGGATCGCATCGAATGCGATCGGGAGCGACTAGTCGCACTAGTTGCTCGATGCAGCGGAATTTAAAAAAATTTAATGTGATGAAACCACATGATCCAAGAACCTATCTCGGATTGTTTCATCTAAACCACAATTAGGTATAAGGTTTACCTCTTGAAGCGTGGTTGCGATCGAGTCTCTAAACGAAGAGACCTCCTGTCTCAAGTCCGATCTGACAGAGTAGACACTTGCGAGCACGTTGATGAGACGTGTCCTTCTTGTAATCCCTGTTGATGATCCAAGTGGCAAATCTCCTGATCTCGTCACATGAGATCCGACGTCTTCTTCATGAGAGAGGCGCACCGAAGGAGACGGAGATCCACGAGCAAATACTCCAACAACATAACACAGATGCTACGGTGATGGCGACTCTCTCAAGAGCTCCATGGTGGACTACCACAAGAGAGAGAGAGAGGGAGAGGGCATTTTGCATGTAGAAAGAGAGAGGGAGAGAGCATATGTCGTAATCGTGCAACTCGAAGATCAAGAGGTGCCTCCTCTTATATAGGGTTTTGGGATCAATGGATCTCAATCCATGGACAACACAAAATCAATGGTTGAGATTGATTTGTGTTTCTTTTCAATGGCCATGATGTTGTTGTAAAAACACAACAAGAATTGATTTAATTTAAATTAATATATATTGAAAAATCAATATAATTAATTTTGAATTTAAATCATTTGACTGACCTTGGAGATAATGAGGAGATTGATCATATCCCCTAAAGAAGGGGGCAGCTACTCATTTGAGATAGAATGGGTCTATCTCCTCAAAATCTCATGAGATCTCATTATCTCATGAGATCTCCAAGATTTACAACGATATTTTTTGTAAATTATTTCACAAAAATAATTCATAATTATCTTGTGAATATTACAATCACACCATTGGAAAAATGTGTATCACATTCACATCCCAAAACAAAATATAAATTATATTTTCAATTAATCATCCAATGTGAATCTAATTCACATCAATAATTAACTAAGAAATATAAATCACAATATGCTCTCTTTAATATATTATAAATCACATTTATAATATACCTGAATAATATGGATTGTGCTATCCACATTATTCAGATCCATGATAATTAAATCACATTTAATCATCTTGGATCTCTATTCTTATGTGCCCAAATAATATGAATCATATTCACATTATTCACATCTTTGATAATTAAATAACATTTAATTATCTCAAATAACTCTCCTTATAATATGAATCAAATTCATATTATTCATGATAATTAAATCACATTTAATTATCTATTTTCTCAATGCTCCGATACATATATCAATAATGAAATTATCCTGAACTCTTTCAAGGATAATGCGCTTTCTACGCGGATACTTGGAGATAAGGGCAGGGCGATTGTATTGTTCCATGTATAGTGACTTGGATATTGAGATCACATCTTAAATCCAAATCTTGCGGACCTCCCATAGATTCTTGATTAAATCAAGACCACAAATCTAATATTGTCATTACATCTGAATCATATTCAGATCAATGTCCAACATTTGGACTAAGATCAGATTACTTCTCTATGAGAGGAGTAACTAAAATCCCTACCTGTTTCACCACTCCCTCATAATGGAAGTTTCATGGTTATACAATCATTTATGATCACATCATCCTCATGTATTCCTAATACATGTACATCCTGCATACTGGAAGACCCAGAACAAATCCGAAGTTTTAGATCTCTTTTAGACTATCTCCTTTGAGATTTTATCATTAAAGTTCTCATTCGATCATTGGGAGTTGGTATCGATTATATACTTTCCAAAAGCATATATCATACCTAGGTGTTGATCATATACTTTTCAAAAGCATATATCAAACCTTACAAATTCAGTCAAGCTTCCAAAGCGAGACGACCACATGTGGAATTTGATTCTTCCCAATATCTCATGAGTGAGCTCATGTCTTCCAGTTCAGCATGAACCTGTATGATCCCTTTGAGAGATTGTATTACTCACATGCCATTGCACGCACACCAGCATGCCGGTGTATAGACCTTGGTTAGGTCATCAACCTATTGGTCTGCCAAATGTACATATTCAAACATATAGTAACACATCTGTCTTCGGTCAGAGGATGCATGCCTATATCGTGACAGCATACGACATAGGTCTTTGGTTATCTCGATCTCATTAAGTCAACTCTTTGACCTAACTAATCTGACACCTTCGAATCTCTATTCCCATGTAGAGGACCTGCATCAAGAGGTCGGTTAGATATCAGCCAAATGAGAAAGGATTGGCATCTCTTACTCAGGCTGGAGATCATCTCTTAACAATCATTTGACGGTGCTTGATAAGTCCTCAATCTAACTCTTTAGATATTCATCCAAGAACCAGCCTCTATGATTCAATAATTGAATCAACAGTTGTATGATCATTAAGATGGCAATGGTACATAGCCCTAATTGTACTAAGGGACCTATTATGTAAATTAGTTATTCTTCATTTCAGACCAGGGAATGATATTTGCAATAAAATTAATTCTTAATGGCTTGTTGTGGGCTCGCATGTCCAACAATCTACCACTAGCCCAAAGAACCATTAATGGGCTAATAATTTAAACCCACACTCATGTGACAATCATAGGCTATTTAGAAAAATATCTAGGTAAGCTGATCAGTCACTCTGTTCCCAAGAGACTACGCCAAGTCCTTTTACGACACTTGCATATTCCAAGTAACAGTGCTCGCATCCAATGCAAATGTATCTTATTCAACCAATACTCAATTTTGTTAGTTATAGTGTCCTTGACACTATAGCTCTATAATTATTTTAACCAGTATGTAATTTCTATTATCCTTATCAGAATACCCTTATTCTCGGAGATCTCTATCTCCTAAGGTATCCACAATTAAGACTTTTTAGATCTCTATCTATAAAGTATTAATTTCTTGAAGATAAGACTTTGAGATCACTATCTCTAAGTCTTGTCATCTTTGAAGATTTTGTTATTACTTCAATCAAGTATTTTATCACCTTAGTAGGATTAGCAGCAGTTTACTACTCCCACTGCATGACATATATATGGCTTTTGTATACATCCGGCTACAACTGGCTTTGTATAATTGATGCACAAGAGCAAGAAGTTTTAGCATTCACTTCCTCATCTTTTTGAGGTGTTATCCCTTCAGATAGGTCAGTACCACACTTTAAGGAAAAGAAGCCTTTCTTGGAATTTTCTAGAAAATAGAATATGTCCAAGGTGTACCACTAATGCGACGGTTCCAATGCCCTCTTTTCTTTGCTTCTGAACACTATCAGAACTAAGAGGTTCCCTTGAGATTACATCTCAAGGCATGGAATTGCCAGTCTACAAAACACTTATTATTATCCTTATATCATTCCAAATGATTAGGATATCATCTACATTTAGCACAATGAACACAATGGCACTCCCGCTAAGCTTCACATGGTTCATCAAGATTCTATTTGAAATCATAACATTTATGATTTCATCAAATCCAATGTTCCAACTACAATAAGCTTATTTGAGTCCATAGATGGAGTCATTCAGCTTGCACATCTTTCTTTCCTCAACTATGAAGCCCTGGGGCTACTTCATATGAATAACCTCGGAGAGGTATTCATAGAGAAATGCAATATTGACTTCTATCTTAAAGATGTCAAAGTCAAGTTGTGTAGCTATAGTTAGTGATATTCCGATGAGTTTAAGCAAGGTCACTAAACTGCAAGTCTCATCGCAAACAATATCTTCTCTTCGGTGTGTAGCTCATGGATACGAGCCGTGCTTTGAAGGTCCCTACCTTCTCATTAGGTTCTCTCTTTCTCTTGAAGATCCATTTACACCTTAACGGGTCTTACCCATATAGGTGGATCCTTGAAAGTCCATATATAACACTTGTATATGAAGTCTACTTTAGACTTAATTGCTAACTTCCATCTTTCCATGTCATGATCTTCAGAAGCTTCATCACATGAAGTTCGATCAATGTCAGATTTCTCTGACACATGAAATCCATCCTCAAACTTATTTGAAGAGGTATGAGTGTTTCATGTTTAATTATCCTTTTAGTTTCCAATTTCAGGAGCCTCATTATCATTTCAAGATTAAATGAGTTCCTTCACTTCATTTTCTTCTTGAATATCAAGAGAGTCATCCTTTAAGAATCACATCCTTAGAGATGAGATATTTTAAGAATCTCAAGGTCATAAAGTATGTATCCAATACCATCCTTTATTATCCTAATGAAGCAGCACTCTTTGGTGCTAAATTCCATCTTACTTGCATGGAACTTTATTAAGGATATATATCGTAGTCTATTCTACATATATACCTTGAAACTAAGAGGTAATTATGCTAAGACTCATCATTGATCAAATCATGTCACACATGATCAATTGTATCTCCCCACAACTCTATTGAGTTTAAGTGTATCAGGAGGAGTGAGATAGGAATGATATTCATATATCCACAAGGTATTCCTTGAATTCATCTAATAGGTACAAGCTACCTAGATTAGATCAAATCCATTTCATCTTCCTTAAACTTTGGTTCTAAACCATAATTATGAAATCTTTGAAAATTTCAAAGCTTTTTAAGGTGAAGGGAAGAAATCTCATATCATTAATAATCATCGAATGATATCATATATCATCAATGTTTGTTATGATATAGATGATCCACATACATCAATATGTATGAGATCTTGAATACCTTGGAATCTAACACCATTCTCAAAGAAGGGTGCATTAGACATTTTCTACTTTTAATACAATATTTACAAGTATGTAAGATTTGAAATTTCAGAAAATCTAAAGTTTCATCTCTTACCAGTCTATTGATCTCATCAATATACATATGTCCAAAATTTGATGCAAGATCATTGTCAAATGATCTTCATACTCCTATTGATATTTTTAAGGTTTAATTTTTAGTGTTAGAAATTTTAATGAACCATTCATTAATTTTCTAATTTAGTAGAGTCCTCCAGATATCAGAATACTATCTGAAATATATCCATCATAACTCTTTATGATAGGTCTATTCCAGAATTCATGTTTATTTCCAACATTTAGAAATAAACAATGAGTGTATTCTAATATCCAAGTCATAGAGACATTCTTTAAGACTATGGGCTTTCCCACTGAAAATATGAAGTCTATCTTTCAAATAGAGATTGTTGCAACCATTGCATCAATATCCAAGGATGACTATTAAACCTTCTGATCAAATTTCTAGTCTTCTAAAATATATGCAACCAATTGCAAGTGTTATTAGAAGATTGATATACAATTATTAGACTTTTAATCTTATCAAATAAGAAAGTCAATTTCAATTATTATATGTAGATGTAGATTATTCCAATGCACTATATGAGTCCTTCTCTAAGAATTCTAGATAGTCTTGATAGTCATACTATCAGCATCAGCTTGTTGCAGTATTGGCATTCATCCAACTCTTTGGATGCCATATGTGTGGAAATCATAGAAGTACAGTCAACTCTTTGGCTTTCCTTCTAACTTAGGTTCAACCCATGTTTCTACTGCGCTCCTTTGATCTATAGACAACCATTTCTTAAGACAAAGGTTATCTTATGTTGAATTCAAAAAAATTCAATATATAAGAGTATTTCAACATTTATACATGCTTCATTTAATTCATTCAATATGAATATTATGAAGCTTCATGAATGACTAGAGTATAGATAGTAGAATGGTGACATTGATCATATCAACATACATCTTAACTCTTAAAGACTTAGGTTCATGTAGGTACTCAAACATTTGAATACATCATCTCTTATAGAGCTACCATTTTGCATGATGCAGTGAACCATGTCATTCATGATTAAATGTCGAGAGCACATATGTACGTCAGAACATCTTCTTAGATTTTATAAGGATTGTGTGACAATTACGATCATCATCGACGTGTCACTTTCAAAGTACATTCGATAAGAGATCAAGACTTTAGAGAAATACAAACCCTAGGATTGTAGACCTATTGTCTATTTAATTGTCATTCCTCATTAATATGAAGAAACTTGCACATTGCAACCACATACATTGTGCGTCCAACTGCAAGTACATGATCCAATCCATGATATTTTTACTGGTTATTATTGAGTATAGTATTGAGTAGGTTTAGTGAAGGATTAACTTAAATAAGAAATTTGCATATATATATATTACTTTGATTTAGGATTTTTTATATCAAAGTTGTCTTGCCTTGTCAACACTGAAAGTTCAATCCCTTAATCACTTTCAATGCTTACAATTATATCTCAACAAGATATGGGATCTCCTTTCTAACTTTGTTGCATCTCAATGATATGAGAAACTACAATTCAGATAAAAAGAAGCGGGAACTCATTCCGTCTTGCAAGTCCAACTTGCATTCCCAATTCGGGTTTTAAAACACAGGCCCACCACCTCTAAGGTGATGTTGACCCATCGTTAATTGAACCAACCGTCAACAGGATCAGAACCCGCTATGCGCAATCCAATATCGCCCCAATAATATGAGGAACCGATATTGGGGTCACTACATATATGGCCTTACTCTTTCGAGAAGCAAAGAGCCCGATCTAGATGTGCTTCTATGTAGGATCTGTTATTTCGGACATACGTCTCCTACATATAATCCCTGGCGACGGAACCCTTCACCTTGACGGGAGACCATGTATGTCACTTATGTGATCCTTTACCTTATATTCAAATTCTAATTAATCATTATGAATTATATTCATTATGATTAATTCTTCCAAGGGAAATAACAACTCTATTCATAATAGAGTATTTTAATTTTAATTGGATTCCAATTAATCTAATCATATTACTTTAATGGTCCAACTAATAACCGACAAACATTTATAATTGTTATTTAAAATATTGTATTATCTCAAATACGTATTATCTTAAATTTTAATAATTAGAAAAATAGATCATGATCTCTCAAGAATTATACGTTTCCTATCCGCTGTCATGGCCACTACCGACAGGAGTGGAACAAACTACAAACGGTACAACCTGCTATCCCAACGCTCCCTTACTAGACACCATATCCGCCTCGGGAAAAAATAATGCCAAGTCAATCACTTTGTACTTGAGATGATAATTAGTTTTCCGAAGTTATACCATATAATAATAATAATAAACATTTTGATTAACATTATTAGGATATTTCCTAAACAAATCCCCTACCCTATTCAAGCATCTTGTTTATTGGAAAGTGTATGATGTAACCAATTTGTGATCTATATCATATCTAATCAATTATTGTTTAACGCAATATCATTTAATGAAATAATTATCATATTTAAATATTTCACAAATATTTATCAATAATTATATCAAGAAATTAACCATTAATTTCTATAAAAAAATTAAATGACAATCACAAGGTTCTTGATTAAGTATGCATTTTCCAACAGTAACCCTCACTTACTAAAATTAGCATATCTTATTTATTTTAAATCCAAATTAAGAAAAGTAAGTTCCCAAATTTGCTAATTTGATTATTAATAGAACTCATGATAATCACACATTTCTAGGTGTGTCAAAACAGTAACAAACTCTTTAATTATGCCATGATTCGCCTTGCCCGAAACAATGGATATATGTTCATTAAAATGATCATATCTTGAGTTATCGGATTCTAAATGGTGCAAACTCAAATCCCACAGTTTCCTTAATTAATGAAGAACATTATTCAAGTGATATTTTTGTATTTAATTATTTTAAACATGGCCGAAAATAGTCACAAAATAGGGTTGTGAAAACGAAATGCGATAAAATTTCCACAATCCCTAATGAGCCCAAGTCTTCCTAGGTTCATAGATCGCATCCAAAACCTTGAACCTGGCTCTAATACCACTTGAAGGATATGAGGAGATCCTTAAGAGCATAACGAGAGCGAGAGGATCGCATCGAATACGATCGGGAGCAACTAATCGTACTAGTTGCTCGATGCAGCAATTTAAAAATTTTAATGTGATGAAACCACATGATCCAAGAACCTTTCTCGGATCATTTCATCTAAACCACAATCAGATATAAGATTTACCTCTTGAAGCATGATTGCGTTCGAGTCTTTAAATGAAGAGACCTCCTGTCTCAAGTCCGATCCGACGGAGGAGATGCTTGCGAGCGCGTTGATGAGACGCGTCCTTCTCGTAATACTTGTTGATGATCCAAGTGACGAATCTCTTGATCTCGTCACATGAGATATGACATCTTCTTCATGAGAGAGGCACCAAATGAGACGGAGATCCACGAGCAAATACTCCGGCAACATAACGACGATGCTATGGTGATGTCGACTCTCTCAAGAGCTACATGGTAGATGACCACAAGAGAGAGAGGACATTTGGCATGTAGAAAGAGAGAGGGAGAGAGCATATTTCGTAATCGTGTAACTCGAAGAGCAAGGGGTGTCTCTTCTTATATAGGTCTTGGGATCCATGGATCTTAATCCATGGACAACACAAAATCAATGGTTGAGATTGATTTGCGTTTCTTTCAATGGCCATGATGTTGTAAAAACACAACAACAATTCATTTAATTTAAATTAATATATATTGATAAATCAATATAATTAATTTTGATTTAAAATCATTTGACTGGTCTTGGAGATAATGAGGACATTATCCCCTAAAGAAGGGGGGACAGTACTCATTTGAGATAGAATGGGTCTATCTCCTCAAAATCTCATGAGATCTCATTATCTCATGAGATATCCAAGATTTACAACAATATTTGTTGTAAATTATTTCACAAAAATACTTAACAATTATCTTGTGAACATTGCAATCACGTCATTGGAAAAATGTGAATCACATTTACATCCCAAAATAAAATGTAAATTATATTTTCAATTAATCATCCAATGTGAATCCAATTCACATCAATAATTAATTACCAAATATAAATCACAATATGGTCTCTTTAATATATTATAAATTACATTTATAATATACCTGAATAATATGGATAGTGCTATCTACATTATTCATATCCATGATGACTAAATTACATTTAATCATCTTAGATCTCTATTCTCATGTGCCCACAGAGTATGAATCATATTCACATTATTCACATCTTTGATAATTAAATCACATTTAATTATCTCAAATAGCTCTCCTTATAATATGCAACAAATTCATATTATTCATGATAATTAAAGCACATTTAATTATCCGTTTTTTCAATACTCCGATACATATATCAACAATGAAATCATCGTGAACTCTTTCAACGATAATGCGCTTTCTCCATGGATACATAAGACAAGGACATGGTCGATTGTATTGTTCCACGTATAGTGACTTGTATATTGAGATCACATATCAAATCTAGATCTTGTGAACCTCCCATAGATGCTTGATTAAATCGAGACCACAAATCTAATCTTCTTATTACATCTGAATCACATTCAGATCAATGTCCAACATTTGGACTAAGATCAGATTACATCTATATGAGATCACTAAAATCCAGACATGTTTTATCCCTCCCTCAAAATGGAAGCTTCATGGTTATACAATCGTTTATGATCACATCACCCTCAGGTATCCCTAATACCTGTACATCCTGCATACTGGAAGACCCAGAACAAATCTGAAATTTTATATCTCTTTTAGACTGTCTCCTTTGAGATTTTATCATTAAGGTTCTCATTCGATCATTGGGAGTTGGTATTGATCATATACTTTCCAAAAGCATATATCATACCAAGGTATTGATCATATACTTTCCAAAAGCATATATAAAACCTTACAAATTCAGTCAAGCTTCCAAAGCGAGACGACCATACATGGAATTTGATTCTTCCCAATATCTCATGAGTGAGCTCATGTCTTCCGGTTCAACAATGAACCTGTATGATCCCTTTGAGAGATCGTATTACTCATATGCCCTTGCATGCACACCAGCGTGTTGGTGTATAGACCTTGGTTAGGTCATCAACCTATTGGTATGCCAAATGTACATACTCAAACATATAGTAACACATCTGGCTCCAGTCAAAGGATGCGTGCCTATATCGTGACAGCATACGACATAGGTCTTTGGTTATCTCGATCTCGTTAAGTCAACTCTTTGACCTAACTAATCTGAAACCTTCAAATATTTATTCCCATGCAGAGGACTTGCATCAAGAGGTCAGTCAGATATCAGCCAAATGAGAAAAGATTGCCATCTCCTGCTCTGCCTGGAGATCATCTCTTAACAGTCATTTGATTGTGCTTAATGAGTCCTCAATCTATCTCTTTAGATATTCATCCAAGCACCAGCCTCTACGATTTAATAATTGAATCAACAATTGTATCATCATTAAGATGGCCATGGTACATAACCTTAATTGTACTAACGGGTCTATTGCAAATTAGTTATTCTTCATTTCATGTCAGGGAATGATATTTGCAATAACATTTATTGCTTAATGGCTCGCCATGGGCTCGCATGCCCAATACCAATATCATTTCCAATGATTGGGATGTCTTCTACATATATCACGATGAAAACCATTGTGCTCCTAGTAAGATTCTTATATACACATGGTTTATCAAGATTTGAACGAAATCATAACTCTTTATGGTTACATATAATCAGATGTTCCAACTACGAGAAACTTGTTTAAGGCCATAAATGGATTTCTTCAGCTTTCCCACTTTTCCTTCCTCAACTATGAGCAATGTAGCCTTGATGTCCATCTACTAGATGTCATAGTGAAGTTGTACAATCATTCTATCAATATTCTGAATGATTAAAGCATGGACATATGAGAGTGTCTCATCGTAGTCGATTCCCTCTCTCTATGTGTATCCTTGGCTATGAGTTGTGCCTTGAAGCTCTCTACCTTTCCATCAAGTCTATTCGTTCTCTTGAAGATCCATTATACTCAATGGGTTAACCCTTTAGATTGATCTTTGAGATTCCATACACCATTCTTGTACATGAAGTCTGCTTAAAACTTCAATGCTAGTATCCATCTATCCATGTCATGATATATCAATGCTTCGTCATAAGAATTTGTATCATCATAAGACTCTTCTAATACATGAAATCTAGGTGGTTTTATTACACTTGAACTCTTTCTAAGATATATCTGTGTCATCTTTCATTATCTCTTCAGCTTCTGGTAAATGAGCTTCACTAGACTCAATGAGTTATTTTACTTCATTGTTATCTACACTGTTAAGGAATTCATCCTTTTGAAATTTGACATCTCCTGAGACAAACACTTTTTGAGTTTCAGGCTCATAAGGTAGGCATACAAGACCATTCTTACATATCTAGTGAAGTAGCACTCTAAGGTACGAGATTCCAACTTGCTTGCATCCACATTTTTAACATAGAGCAAACAACCTCAAATTCAAGTGTTGTACACTTGGATTAATTCCAAACCACAACTCATGAGGGGTTTGGGTATTGATTTCCTTAGAAATTGTTTAGGACATAAGTCATAGTCTCTACTACATATCCCTAAAACTAAGAGGTAAGTGTGCTCTAGTAATCATTAATCTCACAATATCCAACATGGTTTTTTTGCACCTCTCTACAACTCTGTTGAGTTCTGGAGTAACCAAAAGGAAAAATATTGAAAAAATTTCCTCTCTCCTTAAGGTATTCTTAGAATTTAATGGAGAGGTATTCACCACCTTGGTCAGATTAGAATCATTTGATCTTCTTTCTTATTTGATTCTAACTAAACCATGAATTCTTTAAATTTTTCAAAGGTTTCATACTTGTAATGTAATAGGAAGATAAAATCATACCATGAACAATCATCAATAAAAGTTGCATAATATTGATTGTCATTGCGTGTTGAGGCACTAAATGGACCACACACATTGGTATGTATTCAGTCAAGTATACCTTCATGTCTTGTACCTTTCCTGGAGAAGGTTGTATCCTCATATACAATCCTCGTAGGTTGGTAAATCTTGGACTTTTAGAAAATACAAAGCTCCATTTTTTACTTGTTTATTAATCCTATCAAGAGATATATATCCAAGTATTTGATGTCTGACTTATCAAACGATCCTCATCTTTTCTTGATCTTTTAGGGGTATTATCATTAGTGGCATCAACATTCATGACCGGTTCATTTATGTTCCAAGAGTCGCCCGAGTTTGATAAAACCATATGATATAATCATAATGACTTATGATATGCCTTCACATAATATAAAAGAATATCTATGTCAAACTAGATTAGATACATATAATAAGTTCCTTCTAATATCTAGAACATAGAGATATTTTCCACTCACTGGTAATCTTCTACTAGATAATGATAGTCTGCATGTTCCAATGGCGACTGTTGTAATGGTTGCAGAACCCATTTGGATGATTATCTCCCATTCATCAATTTTTCTGATTTCCCAAAATAGATGCAACAAAGTGCATACATGAACATAAGCACCAGAATCAACAAACTAGCTCCTTCTCGTCCTAAATGTAAGTTGGTTTCAATGATGAATATAGATATGTTACCTACCACAACTATACCTTTGCCATTCTCTACGTTTTTAGATATTATGGGTAATTGCATTTCCAGTGACCTGGTTTATTATAGTTGTGACAAACATCCATTTTATTTGATGCTTTAGAAGTTTGGGAAACAACTTGATCTTTCTTCTTCTCCTTTTGGACCGGACCCTTTCGAGTTCCATGCTTCCTACTACACATCCCTTAAACTTATGTAACCATTTCACTGGCTAAGGGGATTGGAGATTAGGGTTTGGATCTTAGCGCATCACGAAAGTATGTAGATCACATCAAATACGATCTAGGGCAACCAGTCATACTATATGTGATTGGGCAACAGAATTTAAATTTTTTAATTAGATGAAACCACTTGATATGATAGCACTTCTCAAATCGTTTCATCAAGATCATAAACGAGCCAAAGGATTACCTCTTGAAGCATGATTGTGATCGTGTATCTCTAAATGAAGAGAACCCCTGTCTCAAGTCTGATCCAACAAAGGTTGCACTTGCGGACGTGTGGATGAGACGTGTAGATCTTACAGTGTAAGTTGATGATACGAGCACGGAGTCTCCTGATTTCATCTCATGAAATCAGTAGCCTTCCTCACGAGCAAGATGCACCGAAGAAGGCAGAGATCTACGAGGAGCCGATCATGCAACACGACGATGATGTGATAACTGCGAGGCTCTCTAAGTCAATATAGTATACGAACCATAATATTGAGAGAGATCTGGGAAAGTATGAGAAAAGAGAGAGAAAGAGATTTTGTTGCTTAGTTTTTGTTGTAAAAAAGAGCTAAGTCTAGCCTTTCTTTTTATAACAAATTGGATGCTCATGAATCTCAATCATGTGCACACATAATCAATGGTGTAGATTAATTTGTGCTTTCAAATCAATGGCCATGATTTTATTGCATAAATTTGCAACACTAAATACTTAATTTGAAATTAATTAAATAAATTAAATATTCATCAATATAATTAAATTTAAAGTAAATCAATTAATGTGTAAATAATTGGAAAGAGAACAAGCCTCCTTCTTAACATAGAGTGGACGACCACATTGAATTAGGACTCAATGGTGGTCGTCCGCCATATATAATAGGAAGGCGGTTTCCTTCTTCCAATTTCATGATATCTCATATCTCACCGAAAATTCCACTGGTGCAACAACTTTTGTTGCATAATTATTCACCAAAATAATTCCAAATTATTTTGTGATAATTTCAATCATGCTATTGACAATTATGAATCACATTCATCCATACAATATTAATTGTAAATTGCATTTACAATCAATTGTTCAGTTTGAATCCAATTCACATCAACATTTAATTCGTATATACTATTTACAATTAAATCTCACCAACATATTATAAATCACATTTATAAAATTTATGATTACTATCGATAGTGATATCCACACTAATCATATTATCATGTACATTCCATGTATAGTGACTTGGATATTGGGATCATATCTCAAATCAAGATATGAGGACCTCTCAAAGATATTTGATTATTTCAAATAGTTAATCCTGTCTTCTTATTGCATCCGAATCACATTCAGATCAATGTCCAACGTGTTCATTAAAATCAGATAACTAACCAACTGAGAGGAGTTACTAAAATCCAATCATGTTTCATCACTTTCTCAGAATGGAAGTGTCATGGTGTTACAATCGTTTACGATCACATCACCCTCGAGTATTCCTAATACCCGTACATCCTACATACTGGAAGACCTAGAATATATTCGAAGTTTTAGACCACATTTAAACTGTCTTCTTCAAGGTTTTATCATTAAGTTTTTCAATTGATCACTGGGAGTTGACATCGATCATATGTTTTCCAATAGCATATATCATACCTACAAATTCTTGTCATGCTTCCAAAGCAAGACGATCATGCATGTAATTTGATCGACCCCAATACCTCATGAGTAAGCTCATGTCTTTTGGTTTAGTAGTGAATCTGTATGATCCCTTTGAGAGATCGTATTACTCATATGCCCTTATATGCACACCAGCTCGTCGGTTTATAAACCTTGATCAGGTCATCAACCAAATGGTTTGTCTAATGTACATACTTAGACATATAGTAATACATCTATCTCTAGTCAGAGGATGTGTGCATATATTGTGATAGCATATGACATATGTCTTGGTTATCTCAATCTCATTAAGTCAACTCTTTGACCTAACTTATCTAACACCTCCAAATTTATATTCATATGCAGAGGACATGCATCAAGAGGTCGATCAAATATCAGTCTTTAGAGAGGGTTTACCATCTCCTTCTCATGGTGAGGATCCTTTCTTAAAAATCACTTGACGATGCTTGATGAGTCCTCAATATAACTATTTAGATATCATCCAAGCACCTGCCTCTATGATTCAACAATTGAATCAACAACTCCATGATTATTAAGTTGGGTATGGTACATAACCCTAATTATATTAGGGACCTTATAAGTGAATTCATTCATTTATTCTCAGATAAGGAGTGAAATAAATCAATAAACTTTATTGATATATCAAAGATTGCAATAGTATTTATTGTAGAAATGGTTCACCCCAGACTCACATGACTAAATCTCCTACTAGCCTCAGAACCATTCAGGTACAATGTTTAAACCCATTCTAATTATATGCTTGTCGAAAATCTTTTGAGGTAATGGTTTGGTAAGGGGATCAATAACATTATCGATAGATGCCACCTTGGTGATTATGATGTTACCATGCCTTTGAATATCCCAAATGGTATGGTATTTCCTTTCTGCATATTTGTTCTTTTGATGCTACCTAGGTTCCTTCACATGAGCTATGGCTCCCATGTTATCGCAGAGCTACGAGATGGGAGTAACAGAGGAAACTACGTCAAGTTCCATGATAAACTTGCGTAACCACACCGCTTCCTTTTCAACATCCGATGCAACAATGTATTCGACTTTTGTTATTAAATGAGCCGTAGTGACCTGCTTCTTGCTTCTCCAGCTCACATCATGACCGTTCAACAAGACCATAAACCCTGAAGTTGACTTGCGGACATCTGTACCAGACTGAAAGTTTGAATCTGTGTATCCTAAAACTTGAAGATAACCATATCCATAGACCAAGATGTAATCTTGTGTCTGTCTTATATACTTGACAATGTTCTTCACTGCATTCCATTGTTGTTCTTCATAGCAGGATTGGTAACGGCTTACCACTCCAACTGCGTGGCAGATATCTAGCCTTGTGCACATCATGACATACATTAGGCTTCCCACAACTAATGCGTAAGGAAATCTGACCATGCCTTTATTATCCTCAACACTTTGATGATCCATCCTTTTAGATATGTGTATACCATGTTTAAGGGAATGAAGCCTTTCTTGGAATTATCTGTATAGAAACGTCCCAAGATCTTCTTAATGTACCCAGGTTGTGAAAATCTCAAATCTTATTTTCTCTATTTCTGAATATCTTAAGACCCAAGATATAAAAGGCTTCTCTAAGATCTTTTATCTTGAAGGTATGGGACAACCAAATCTTAACTCTATTCATCATCTATGTATCATTCCCAATGATAAGAATGCCATCTATATAAAGCATGATGAATACGATAATGCTCCCACTAAGCTTCTTGTACACATATGGTCCATCAAGATTCTGAACAAAATCATATCTCTTTATGCTTTCGTCAAATCTGATGTTCCATCTACGAGAAGCTTGTTTGAGCCCAAAGATAGATTTCTTCAGCTTGCATACTTTATCTTCCTCAGTTATGTAGCCCTGGACTGCTCCATATAGATATCCTCCTCGAGGTATCCATTGAGGAGTGTTTTCTTTACGTCTATCTGCCAGATGTCATAGTCAAGATATGCAACTATAACTAGCAGTGTCCAGATGGATTTAAGCATAGCCACATGAAAGAATGTCTCATTGTAGTCGATGCCTTCTCTCTGTGTGTAGACCTTGGATACAAGCCGTGCCTTGAAGGTCTCTACCTTCCCATCAGGACCCCTCTTTCTCTTGAAGATCCATTTACACCCAATGGAGTTTTCCCCTCTAGGTGGATCCTCTATGGTCCATACATTATTCTTGTATATGGAGTCTATTTCAGATTTCATTACTAGCATCCATCTATTCATGTCATGGTCCACGAGTGCATCATGAAATGAAGTTGGATCATTGTCAGTTTTACCTGACAAATTGAATATGTTCCTTTAGGTGGTACTACCACCCTCGGACTCCTTTGAAGATGTACTCGTGTTTTATCTTTATTTACATTTTCAGATTATGGTTCAGGAAGCTCAATATCCTCAGGGGATTCAATGAGGTCCTTTACTTCATTTTTGTCTTAACTCTTAAGGAAGTCATCCTCTAAGAATTTTATATCTCTGGAGACAAAAACCTTTTGAATCTCAAGGTCGTAAAGTTGGTATCCAATACCATCTTTACATACCCAATGAAGTAGAACTCTCTAGTGTGAGATTCCAGCTTAATTGCATCCACATTCTTCACATGGACTAAGCAACCACAAATCCTCAAGTGTCTAACACTAGACTTGGTTCCAAACTAAAGCTCATGAGGGGTTTTGTGTACATATTTGCTTGGAATCTTGTTTAGGATATATATTGTAGTATCTACTGCATATCCCCAGAAATTAAGAGGTAAATGTGATTTACTCATCATTGAACGTACCATGTCCAAGATAGTCTTGTTGCATCTTTCAACAACGCCATTTAGCTTGGGAGTTCCAGGAGGACAGAGATTGGATACAATTCCTCTCTTTGAGGTATTCCTTATATACATCTGAGAGGTACTCGCTGCCTCGATCATATTGAATCTATTTAATCTTCCTACCGATTTGGTTCTCGACCAAAGTCATGAATTCTTTGAAATTTTTAAAGGTTTTAGATTTATGATGTAATAGGAAGATAAATCTGCATCGTGAATGATCATCAATAAATATTAATTAGTATCGACATCCATTTCGGGTCGCGGTATTGAAGGGGCCACATACTTCAGTATGTATTAGTTTAAGAATAACCTCGCATCGTATAACCTTATTACGAATCAGCGATCTGATCATTTTACCTCAAATGCAATATTCATGGGTAGGCAAAGTTTGGACCTATTGAAAATATAAGGGTCTTTTAATCAATCTAATGATCCTGTCAATAGATAAATGACCAAGCATTTGATGCCAAATCATATTAGAATGATTTCTATCCTCTATGATTATTTTAGGGGTTTTATTAGTAGGTATTACATTCATGACAGATTCATAAATGCATAATACATATAGTCCACCAAAAGTTAGAATACCATCTACATTATATTTATCATAACGACTTATGACAAGTTTCTCACCGAATAAGAATGAATATCCATTTCTAACTAACTTAAATACATATATAAGGTTCTCTCTAATACCTGGAACATAAAGATATTCTTTAAGTACACGGACTCTCCCACTAGATAATGATAGTCTACATATCCTGACGATGATTACTGTAGTAGTTGCATTAGATATCGTCTGGATGGTTATCTCCCCTTCATTAAGATTTATAGTTTGCTGAAACAGATACAAGAAATTGCGTACATGAACAAAGCAACAGAATCAATGATCCAACTACCTACTCGTCTGACAAGAAAATTGGTTTTAATGATGAAAGTAAAGATTATACCTACTGGGGCTTTACCTTCACATCGGTTTTCAAGTATTTTGGGTAGTTACACTTCAAGTGCATTGGCTTCTTACAATGACGACAAACATCAGTCTTCTTCGATGATGTCAGTGTATAAGCATGAGAGGATGAGCCAACAACTTGACTCTTCTTCTTTTTCTTCTAGGCCAGACCCTTCCAAGTCACATGCTTCCAACTGCGCTTCCCTTTGACATGTGCAACCGTTGCTCTACTAGTGGGATTCTCTTTCTTAAAGATATCCTCAACGGACTTCAATGAAGAAATCAACCTAACATTAGTCAAGCTTAACTTGTTCATGTGGTAAGATACCTCGAAGTAGTTGAAAGACTTGGGCAAAGCCAACAGAATGAAGTTAGACTGTATATCTGCATCCATCCGTGCCGCAAGGGTATCCAATTCCGAGAGATAATCAACCATTTTGATTACGTTCTCTCGAACTGAAGTCCCTTTCTCCATCTTGCAGCAAATAAGTTCTCTCAGAATATTGTAATGTTGAGTGTAGTTTACATCACCAAGCTTCTCTTTCAGATACAACATTATGTCACGGGTTGTGTCCATGTCCACATGTTACTTTTGAAGCACGTTAGACAAAGATCCCATAATATAACACCAAGCGAATGATTGATCTTCATCATATTTTTCATTGTACTTAAGTTCTTCCAATGTTGTAGGATTTGTGTGCTTGTTCTTGGTGAGCACATAGCATGTAACCTGGACTGGAGGGTGCATGTATGGATGATCATCTATGGATTCAGAGCTCTAATGTTTTCATCTTGACTATTGAGAGAGGCTGAAGGCTTGATGTGGTCGAGCTAGGGCTTCAACACCAACATTGGATCTTGTCGCACCCTCTCTTTCTCGCTCGACAACAGATTAACTGGATATGGTCACCATCTCGGTCTCTTTCTTGGAGCTCATTAAATAGCGAATGAAAAATGGTGGATATGAAAGCCTAGAGATATAGGGTTTCCTTACATAGAGGAGGGAGTAAGAACAACTCGGAGAAGAAAAAGACAAGGGTCGACGATCTGACATAGACATACCTGTATGTAAAAACTGTAATAATTCATCTTAGAAAATACATCTATCTCAACCATGTCCATAAGTGTAAAAAGAAAAAGCAAAGAAACTGCACAAAACATAACACACTCTATTTGGTGCACATTGTTTATGGAAGCTCGGACGAACATAGTTGTTATATTTTGTCTTCTCTAGCCATTATTGAGTTGATACAAAGGGTAAAGTTATCAACAATCACCTTGCAACGAAGCTAATGCTAAACACTATTATAAAGACAACCAAAAAGTGTACCCTCTCAGGGGTTCATGTCCTCACTGTAAAACAAGCATGTACTAACTCACATTAGGTCAAATGTTTAATTAGTATATTGTTTCTCTATATAGTAATCAAGAGGTTATCTCGATTGCCACAATGCCCTACCCATGGAAATTGAAGTTGTGATGGTGTATGCTACAAAATGCAATTGCTTTATATGTTGTTAACCTTCTACCTATTAGCAAGAGTCCACAATAACATCAAGTAAAAATACATGGTATGTTGGGCATACATCCAATGTTATGATACAAAAGCGTCAACGCATTTCACTCCTTTATAAACCACAATCATGAAACTCCCCCCCATGAGGTTAACAGTTGGAATACCATTTGATTTGACTAACTCCATGTATAAGAGAGAACATTAAACTACCAATCATACCACTTGGCATTAATCTTCATCATGCATCATTGGGAAACAACATTTGATATTAAGTGAAATATGACAATCGGTATGACCGTTGGGATTGTGTCTATCTAAGTTTCTAACATGGTGTCCAAAGATGCATGTCCATCCCATCCAGTACCTTTCTCCATATATCCACATAACACAAATAAATTATTAAAATATACCGTTCAATATATCAATATTATCAAAACTTCATCCAGATCAACTCTTGTATATGGAACATTATATTGTAATGTAGCAGGCGTATCCGCCAATTCGACTACCACGATAGTGTATTCCATAGCCCCTCAACTATCAAAAAATTATGTCATTTAACGATACGCAGGATCGATCATCATAAATTCTTAAAATATACCATTCAATATATAAATATAATCAATTCTTCAGCTAGACTATCTCATGTATAAGGAGCGAGATATTGTAATGTAGTAAGCGAATCCATCATTTCGTCTACCATAATAGGGTATTCCATACCCCTTATCTATCGTTAAAGTCAAGTCGTCGCTACTGCAACCGTATATTCAGGGTAGAGATGGATATTTGAATGTTTTTTTATCCAATAGCTACATAAATACATAAGACATTTTGCCCTACATATTTGTGTGAGGTAAAGTCTAACATGGAAACAATGACTTATATTAATATGCAGAATTGTTTTGGAATTTAAAAATAGCTAAAGGCGCAAAAATCCTTCAAAACTTTTTTTAATATACTTTAAATATAATAAAGATAATTTATAGGCAGAAACAAATATTTTTGGATTTTTCTAGATTTTTTTATAATTTTTATTATGATTTTGAATCTTTTTAATTTTTAGTCATTCTAGTATGTCATAAAAAAGCATACACTCAGACTCATCTTCCCAATACGTCAGTGCCATTTAATTTTTTTATGAAAAATAGGATCCCTCTTGTTTATTTTTTAAAATAAAGAAATGACACTTGAATCACACTACATTTATGATACATATATAAAACATTTGTTCATATTGTTTCCATCCTCTTCCCTTATGCACACGTATATCAATCCTTTTCCAAATTATCAAAAAAATATAATTTTATTCTAAACTTGGTTCATCCTGCCCATTATTTGACTGATATCGATTAGTATTGATTGATGTTGATCAATTCTAAGCACTAATTCTCCAAAGGCCAGGCTGCTCAATCAATATCAATCAACTGGATCATTTTGTGTAAGAAAAAAGTTATAGATTTGCATTTTTAAATTGGCTGTCTTTGCTAAAAATTGATTTGCAAGGCTCTCGAAATGGAGTAAAATATCATATATCAATGAATATGAAATCCTAATATATGCATACACTTGGGGGGTTTGCATACACTTGGCGTTGTGAAATGTATGGAAATAACAACAATAAGAGGAGTGAAATTGTTGCCTTCGAGGATGTTTCCTTCTAGATATTTTCTTTCTCTAACAACCTTGATAAATGTACACATAGGTGATACTGAGATGTTGTAGCATGTACACATAGATTCCCTCAGATCGTCGATTAGACAAACTTCAACACCGGTGATATCGGTCCTTTAGCTACAGAAGCGCAGCTCTAGCTAAGTGGATCATGGAGGAGATGGCTTAGATCTAAGAAAACCCTCTCCCTACATCTATTGTGTCCACCACCACCACCCCTACAACCTTATGTTAGCCATGTGAGCCCGAGGCGAACCATTCCTACAATAAATGTTATTGTAATATATGATTTGTCGATAAAAGTTATTGATTGTTTCACTCTCTTTTTAAGATTAAACGAATGAATGCACTATAAAGTTACTCTATACAATTAGGGTTATGTACCATGACCATCTTAATGATCATACAACTGTTGATTCATTAATTGAATCATAGAGGTCGGTGCTTGGATGAATATCACTATAAGAATTTATACCTTTTGGGACGACAACTAGCGACGGTTCCAGTATGACCGTCCCTATTGACAGTTTTTGGGGACGGTCAATCGACAACCATCCCCAATACCCACATAATGGGAGACGGCCTTTGGGTTATCGTCTCCTTTTATAATAACGTAATAGGGATGGTCATGAATGACCGTCCCCTCTGCCATGACCAAGCCACTGGTCCATTTTCAACCAACGAGGGGGCTTTGAGGACGGTTCTGACCGTCCCCATTATGCTTCTGTTGGTGTCACCTCTGATCCAATGACCAAAGTGGTCAACCAAAGGGGACGGTCGTCAGTGACCGTCCCATCTACCATGACCAAGCCACTGGTCCATTTTCACCTAAAAGGGGGGCCTTTGGGGATGGTTCTGACCGTCCCCATTGCGCTTCTATTGGCGTCGCCTCTGATCCAGCGACCTAAGTGGTCGACCAGAGGGGAAGGTTGTTCGTGACCGTCCCTTCTGCCCTGACCAAGCCACTGGTCCATTTTCACCCAACGGAGGGGCCTTTTGGGAGGGTTAGGACCGTCCCTATTGCGCTTCTGTTGGCGTCGCCTCTGATCCAACGACCTGAGTGGTCGACCAGAGGGGACGGTCGTTAGTGACCGCCTCCTCTGCCCTGACCAAGCCACTGGTCCATTTTCACCCAACGAAGGGGCCTTTGGGGACGGTTCCGACCATCCCCATTGCGCTTCTATTGGTGTCGCCTCTGTCCCAGCAGCCTAAGTGGTCGACCAGAGGGGACAGTCACTAATGACCGTACCCTATAGCAGCCAAAGGGGACGGTTTTAGTGGACCGTCATCGATTCTCACAAAGGAGACGGTCCAAACGACCGTCCCCGATGGTCAGATCTAAAAAACCACTTCGACGTGCCTTCTTTCCCATTTCAAGCTCCTCCTCAAGACCGCCGCCTGCTGCTGCCTATCGCCATCTCAGTCCCTCGTGCTTGCCGGCCTCCTCCATCTTAGTTTCTGGTATTTATCAACACTCCTTTATTTTTATTATTCTTCATTTTGCTCGATAAAATATGTATGGATGTTTCCCCCCCCCCATTTCTATAAGATAAGATGGAAAATATGTATGGAATTTTTATTTTTCTTCATTTTTTTACATTTTGCCTCATGATTAACTTGAGTCCATATGAAGCATTGCTTGTTGTGTATAACTTTTCTATATAACTTGTTGTGTTTAACCTTTTCTATATATCTTGTCCCACGTTTAACTTGTCTCTCATATAAGTTGTTGTCTTCATATAACTCGTTTACCCAACGTTTAACTTGTCCCCATATAACTAAAACATCATGGTGAATTTTATTCTGATGAGGAGATACGATGATTTTCATCGATATAAGAGAGGAGTGATCACGTTCTTGGACTGGACATTTCAAATAGAAAGAGTTAATAAGAAATTTGGTGGTCTTAAGATTTATTGTCCATGTGTGAGATGTAAGAATATTAAATGTAATGGTAGAGAGGAAGTCTATAACCATCTTATACTCAATAGATTTTAGTTACATTAATCCATTTGGACTGAACATGGAGATGTTATAGATCATTTGCGAATGGATGAGGATATGGGTGTAGATGTAGGAGTCACTACACAATCCTTGAATAATGTTGATCATGAGTTATTTGAATCAATGGACGACTTAAGAAGACCTAAAACACAAAACATTGGTTTAGATGATAGGTTTTCAAGCAGTTTGCCAGATGCAGAAGATATGTTGGCTCCTGGGATGGAAATGACGCGTTTATAGTTTTTATTAGAGTTGTTTAAGATGAAAGTAAGGAACAGATCAACCGTTGCAATGATGACAGATGTACTGACTTTAATCCGGAAGTTATTGAGTAATCTTCAGAATTATCTAAAGGATTGGAAAGAGGCGAAGCAACGATTCCAATCGCTAGGTCTGAAATATGAGAAAATCGATGCTTATGTTAATGACTGTGTGGTTTTTTGAGGAGAAAATTCGGATTTAGTACTTTGTCCCTATTGTAAGGCTTCCAGGTATAAAGAAGAAAAACTAATTTAAAAAGGAAGAAGAAGTCGGTGAAAATATTACGATACTTCCCATTAATTCCAAGGCTGAAACGTCTCTTCATGTAAGAAAAAACTGCAAAGTGGATGACGTAGCATTCTCGTTCAATAAACGAGATGCTAATAAAATTATGAGACATCTATCTGATGCAGAAGAATGGATAAAATTTGATCAGAGATATCCTAATTTCTCTCAAGATGAAAGAAATGTTCAGTTGGGATTAGCTTCAGATGGTTTCAATCCATTTGGTAATATGAGTTTGAGTTACAGAATTTGGCCCGTGATTTTGATGGTCTACAATCTACCCCCTGGATGTCAATGAGTTCATCATTTATGATGATGACATTGTTGATTCCTGGCCCTAAAGAACCTGGTAACGCGATTGATGTGTACCTACAACCGTTAATGGATGAACTAAAACTATTATGGACCACAGGAATACCTACATAAGATGCATGTAGGAAAGAAATATTTACATTGCATGCTGCATTGTTGTGGACTATAAATGATTATCCCGCGTATGCAAATTTGTCTGGTTGAAGTACTAAGAGAAAACTTGCGTGTCCTGTCTATCTTGAAAAAACACATTCAACATGGCTTTCTAGAAGTATGAAGTATTGCTATTTGGGTCATCGTCGATTTCTGCCACCGAAGCATAGATGGCAAAGAGCAGATAGTAATAAGAAATTTGATGGCTCACCTTATGGACAACGACTTAACTTAGCTCGTGTGAGTGGCAGCATTATTTGGTAAGAATAATTACTTGTACGAAGTAGTTGTTTAGGACAAACGTCGAAGAAAAGTGTAGCCGATGGATGGAAGAAACAAAGTATTTTTTCAGAGAGTTACCATACTGAAAATATTTACAAATTCGTCATAATTTGGATGTCATGCATATTGAGAAGAATATTTTGGAAAATGTTTTGGGAATATTAGATCTTTTAGGTAAATCAAAAGATAATCTAAGGACGAGATGAGATTTAGTTCAACTTGGTATACACAAATAACTACATCCAATTGAATTAGACAATGAACAGACTATACCTGCAACAATATATACATTATCCAATGGTGACCCTGATAAAATTCTCAGTTTCCTTAAAAATTTGAAGGTATTTGATGGGTTCTCGTCGTAGTTGTCGAGGTGTGTAAATGAAAGAGAACGTAAGATAACCGGATTGAAAAGTCATGACTGTCATGTTTACATGGAAGTGTTACTCCCATTCGCTATTTGCGGGATTGTTGACGATGTTGTCCTACAATCATTAATAGAATTGAGTGGATTTTTCAGATTATTGTGTTCGAAAGTTTTAGATCCGTTGATCTTAAAAAGACTTGAAGAAGATATTGTTATCATATTATGCAAATTAGAGAAGATATACACACCTGCTTTTTTTGATGTAATGATTCATTTAATAGTTCATCTAGCATGTGAAGCAAGGATCGGTGGGCCGGTTCAATATCGTTGAATGTATTCAATAGAAAGATACCTTCGAAAATTAAAAAATATGGTCGTTAATAAGGCACAACCCGAAGGATGCATTGCTGAAGGTTATCTTTGTGAAGAGTGTATTAATTTCTGTGAAATGTATATGGAAGGTGAAAGCGTGCATTTCAACTGATATGAATGAAATGATGAAGGCGAGGTCATGGTGGAAGAGGACGAATCTAAATTATGTGTCTTTTAATCATGTGGCAGGCATATATTCAGTGGTATCCGTTGCGTAATATCCGACGAGGATAGAGATCTCATACAATACTATATTTTGATGCAGTTGTCAGAGATTGATGAATTTTTTTGATGAGTACAATTCATTATTTAATGAGACACACAATAAATTCTAATTCCTCAAATGGTTCCATTTACGTGTGAAATATTTAAGGGAAATGGCAGATGATAGGTGGAACATTAACCTTGACATTCTTGGATGTATACCATATTCACAAGTTATGTCTTACAAGGATTATATTGTGAATGGCTACAGATTTAGAACAAAATCCGTCGACGAGATGAAATCAACGCAAATGTCCGGTGTTATAGTAAAAACAGATTTACCTTCAAGTTTAGACAGCTACTATGGGGAAATACTTGACATAATAGAGATCAGCTTTACTCATGAATGTTGATGTGTTCTTTTATGTGCAATTGGTTCGATGTCGATCGCGAGGGGATATGATATTGAAGAGATAGAAATGTGATTTCTTCGTTGAAACAATCTGGGAAATTGCAAACAAATGAGCCTTTTAGACTTCCCAATCAGGTAGAACAAGTTTTCTATGTTCCAGATAGCTTAAGTGATGGGTGGATCATACCCGTAAGAACAATACCAAGATATTTTTTTGATGTCCATGATGATGATGAATTACTAAATATAAACGACGCATATCAAGCTGAGATACAAGAACATCCATCTGATATTGTAGATGCGGATGTTTAAAGTTTAAGTTCATCATTAATTTTTTTCCAATTGTTTGATCTCTAATATATGAAATATACAATTCTTGTTATCTCATTTAAATGTTTCATTATATGCAGATATGCCTCCACGTCTTAGACGCATTCGGGATGCACCTCCTGCACCACGTCGAGGGAGTGAGACCTCCGATCCTGACGGATCGAGTAGCTCAGGTAGACGTAGAGGTCCATCACAGTGTCGAGTGTTAGACCGACTGCGTCCCGGTGAGACACTCAGGGTGCAGATAGTTAGAGGCGATGCAGTGGGGGAGAACTCGATTGTTTTTCAGAGTTACTTCGGGCAGATGTGCAAAGCCAGGGTTCCTCTCCACATTACAGACTGGCGTTTAGTGGAGCAATCAATAAAAGATGCCATTCTTCATGATTTGGAGGTATTTAAAATAATAACAAAGCAAAGTTGTTGTTCAGTGTATAAACTTAATTTTGTTTGCTTCCTTTTCTTTGCAGTCTAGTTTTTCATGGGATCGTGACCCGACCACCGATGCTCTGATTTTAAGACATGAAGAGGAGTTGTTACATAAATATCGAGGTCGTCTGAAGGCCCGAGTGAGTACAATAACTTGATTTTTCATTATTTAAGTATGTAAGTAATTTTATTTAAATTTTTTAAGTACTTTGACCCGGAGCTTCCATTGGAAACTCTTTTGACAAATTGTCCTCCAAATGTACCCGCTGACCAATGGAGGGCGTAGATTTATATTTGGATGGGAGAAGAACATGTGGTATGTGGCATATATATGTGCGTGTTATATATGTATTACTTGGGATTCTTTTATAAAAATTATTATCTTTGTATAGGGCATCTCAAGGAGAAATGCAGAAAATCAGAGGGAAGGTTTCAAGTCTACCCATAGATTGGGGAGAAGAGACACAAATCAACTGAAGGATGACTTTGTAAGTAATCTACTATATGAATTATGTTTAAATTCTATCCATTATATATTAAAATGGTATCGTAAGTTTTAGTGATCTTTTCACATTAGACAGTGGAGAACAATCGTGTGCCCAACCGAATGGAAGTCTTTGAGAAGTCTAAGAGTCGCGATGTGGGCGGGGAAGTTCATTGGGTAGATCATGCCTATGGTCCAATTCATGTAAGCTATTCATAACATTTTTGCATCTTTTTTAAATTTAAATGAATTTTGAACATACTTAAATAAATTTTTAGGAGGAGATGGTCATGCTCACTATCATTGGCTCTCTAGACAACACTGGAATGAGTCAACCGCCTCTTACTCCTGATGCTGCCTTCCTCCATGCGACCGGTCCGGAGCATCAAGGACGAGTCTGTTGTGGTGGTTGTGGTGCCACCACACGGAATTGGTATGGAGTAGGGAGCGGCTCGTCATCTTCCTCTCAAAAGACACAAAGGGAGAGGGAATTAGAGAGTCAAGTGTCTATCATGAATATCGAGATTCAAGATTTGCGACAGCAAATAACGATTTTTAATGCATTTATGCAGGCACATCAAGGTGTTGCGTCGACTAGCCACCCAACACAAGTGGATAATACCATTGAGAGGCTAGGTGACGACGATGACGGAGAAGAAGAAGAAGATGATGATGATGCTGATGATGATGAGGACGACGACGACGATGAGGACGACGATTAGGATGACATATAGATAGTTTGGTTACTTGATAGGATATAGTGTAGTATATTGTATAATTATTTTGGATAATTACTTTGCAAAGTAGGTTACTTTGTTTGAATACTTTATGCTTGAGTACTTTTATTTGAATCTTGTAGCGTATTCGTCAGTTCTAACACTTCGTCTAGCTACGAATGTGAAATGAATGTTATTTTCAGTATTGATCATGATATTGAAGAAACAATTATTGTAACAGGTACTAAATTATAGTGACACTATTTGCAGGGTAAAATGAAGAGCAAATCAGGGGTAATGAAAAAATTTTTATTAGCAGATGAACAGAGGGGACGGTCATCGTGACCGTCTCCTTCGTTATCGTAAGAGACGGTCATGACCATCTCCACTACGTAACCTTTTGGGACGGTCCTGACCGTCCCCCCTAAATGACTTTATGGGACGGTCTTGACCATCCCCGATAATTGACTTAAAGGGACAGTCATGACCGTCCCCTCTATTTGACTTTAGGGACGGTCAAGACCGTCCCCTATGTGTGACTATAGGGAACGGTTTCAACTACCGTCGCTTATAACAAAGGGATGCAGGCTATGGAGACGGTTTCATGACCGTCCACTCTGATCAGAGGGGACGGTCAATCTCTCATGGGCGACGGATAATGACCATCGCATGTTCTACACTTTCTTGTAGTGTATCTAAGGAGTTAGATTGAGGACTCATCAAGCACCGTCAAATGATTGTTAAGAGATGATCTCTAGCCTGAATAGGAGATATCAATCCTTTCTCATTAGGTTGATATCCGACTGACCTCTTGATGCAGGTCCTCTGTATGGGAATAGTGATTCAGAGGTGTCAAATCAGTTAGGTCAAAGAGTTGACCTAACGAGATTGAGATAACCTAAGTCCTATGTTGAATACTGTTACAATATAGGCACACATCCTCTGACTAGAGATAGATGTGTTACTATATGTTTGCGGGTGTACATTTGGCACACCAATAGGTTGATGACCTAACCAAGGTCTATACATTGGCGAGCTGGTGTGCATGTAAGGGCATATGAGTAGTACGATCTCTCAAAGGGATCATACAGGTTCACTTGTGAATTGGAAGGCATGAACTCACACATGAGGTATTGGGACCGATCAAATTCCATGCATGGTCGTTATGCTTTGGAAGCATGGTAAGAATTTGAAGGTATGCTATATACTTTTGGAAAGTATATGACCGATACCGATTCCTAATGACCAATAATGAGAATCTTGATGATAAAATCCCAAATATGACAGTGTAAAATTGATCCATATCTTTGGGTTTGTCATAGGTCTTCCAGTATGCAGGATATACGAGTATTAGGAATACCTGAGGGTTATGTGATCATAAACGATTGTATAACCATGCGCTTCCATTCCGAGGGAGTGATGAAATAGGTCAGGATTTTAGTGATTCCTCTCAGTGGAGAAGTAACTTCCAAGTGTTGGAGATTGATCTGAATGAGTTTCAGATACAATGAGAAGATTAAGTTTACGGTCTTGATTTAATCAATCATCTATGAGAGGTCCGTGTGATCTAGATTTGAGATGTGATCTCAATATCTAAGTCACTGTACGTGAAACAATACAATCACCCTGTCCTTATCTCCAAGTATCTGCGGAGAAAATACATTATTCTTGAAAGGGTTCAAGAATAATTTCATAGTTGAAAAATATCTAAGCATTGAGAAATGGATAAATAAATGTAATTTAATTATCTTGAATGATGTGAATTTGATTCACATTATTGGGATGCATGAGAATGATGATCCAATATAATTAAATGTGATTTAATTATTATGGATGAGAATAATGTGGACAACAATATCCATTTATTAATAATATATTATAAATGTAATTTATAATGTATTAGAGAGAGCTTATTATGATTTATATTTGTGATTAATTGTTGATGTGAATTGGATTCATGTTGGATAATTAATTGAAAGTGTAAATCACTATTTATTTTAGGTTGTGAATATGATTCGCAAATTTCCAATGTCAAGATTGTAATATTCTCAAAATAATTAAGAATTATTTTTGCAGAATAATTTACAAAATTGTTATTGTAGATATTAGAGATACATGGAATCATGCAATCTTGGAGATTGCGTTGGAGATCTTGCACTCCTAATGTTGGACATGCGAGCCCACAGCGAGCCATTAGGCAATAAATGTTATTGCGAATATCATACCCTGATCTGAAATGAAGAATAAATAATTTGCACAATAGGTCCCATACAATTAGGGTTATGTACCATGGCTATCTTAATAATGATACAGCTGTTGATTCAAATATTGAATCATAGAGGCTGGTACTAGGATAAATATCTAAAGAGTTAGATTGAGGACTCATTAAGCATCATCAAATGATTGTTGAGAGATGATCTCCAGCCTGAGTAGGAGATGGCAACCCTTTCTCATTTAGGCGGATATCTGATCGACCTCTTGATGCAGGTCCTCTACATGGGAATAGAGATTCGGAGGCGTCAGATTAGTTAGGTCAAAGAGTTAACTTAACGAGATCGAGATAACCAAAGTCCTATGTCGTATGCTGTCATGATATAGGCACGCATCCTCTGACCGGAGACAGATATGTTACTATATGTCTAACTATGTATATTTGGCAGACAAATAGGTTGATGACCTAATCAAGGTCTATACACCAGCATGCTGGTGTGCATATAAGGTCATATGAGTAATACGATCTCTCAAAGGGATCATACAGGTTCATTACTGAACCAGAAGACAAGAGCTCACTCATGAGATGTTGGGAAGAATCAAATTCCGTGCACGGTCATCTCGCTTTAGAAGCTTGACTAAATTTGTAGGTTTGATATATATATACTTTTGGAAAATATATGATCAAGATCTAGGTATGATATATGACTTTGGAAAGTATATGATCGATACCGACTCCCAATGATCGAATGAGAAACTTAATGATAAAACTCTGAAGTAGACAGTGTAAAATTGATCTTATACTTCAGGTGTATTCTGAGTCTTCCAGTATGCAGGATGTACAGGTATTGGGAATACCTAAGGGTGATGTGATCATAAACGATTGTATAACCATGACGCTTCCATTCCTAGGGAGTGATGGAACGGGTCTGGATTTAAGTGACTCCTCTCAGTAGAGAAGTAATCTGATCTTAGTCCAAATGTTGGCCATTGATATGAATATGATTCAGATTCAATGAGAAAATTAGATTTACGGTCTTGATTTAATCAAGCATCTATGGGAGGCTCGAGATCTGGATTTGAGATGTGATCTCAATATCCAAGTCACTATACGTGGAACAATACAATCACTCTGTCCTTATCTCCAAGTATTCGCGGAGAAAGCACATTATCCTTAAAAGAGTTCAGGATAATTTCATTGTTGATATAAGTATCCGAGCGTCGAGAAAATGGATAATTAAATGTGATTTAATTATCATAAATAATATGAATTTGATACATAATATAAAGAGAGTTATCTTTGATAATTAAATATGATTTGATTATCAAAGATGTGAATAATGTGAATGTGATTCATATTATTTGGGCACGTGAGAATGGAGATCCAAGATGATTAAATGTGATTTAATTATCATGGATATGAATAATGTGGATAACACTATCTATATTATTCATAATATATTATAAATATAATTTATAATGTATTAGAGAGAGATAATTATAATTTATATTTGTTGATTAATTATTGATGTGTATTGGATACACATTGTGTAATTAATTGAAAATGTAAATTATATTTTGTTTTAGGTTGTGAATGTGATTCACAAATTTCGAATGGCAAGATTGCAATATTCTCAAAATTAATTGTGAATTATTTTTGAAGAATAAAACACAACGAAAGTTGTTGGAAATTATGCGAGAAATTCATGGAGATATGCAATCTCATGAGATTGCATGAGATTGCCTCCACCATGAGGACATGATGGATGGCTATACATTCTCACAAGGAATGTGGTAGCCGTCCCCCCTTTCCTTATGGGGAGTAATCTCTATGTTAATTTCTCCTTAATTGCTTGATCTAATTTAGGATTGAATCATATTTGATATGCCAAATATATTGATTAAATTAGATTATTAGTTGTTGGTTTTTTACCAACAACAATCTTGATCATTGGATTGAACTTAAATCAATCTCATCCATTGATTTTATATGTCCCATGGATTGAGATCAATGGATCCCAAAACTCTATAAATAGAGAGGCATACCATGCTCTCAAGGGTTATGCTTTTGAAGCACATCTCTCTCTCTCTCTTCTCTTCCCACACGCCCTCTCTCTTCTTCTCTCATGGCCGTCCACCATGGATGCCCTAGAGAGAGTCTCCATCGCCGCAGCGTCGTCGTTATGCTGCCCGATCGTTTGCTCGTGTATCTCTGTCTCCTTCGGTGCACCTCGCTTGTGAAGAAGACGTCAGATCTTGTGCATCGAGATTAGGAGATTCCCCACTTGGATCATCAACATGGATTGCGAGAAGCACGCGATTCATTCCCGCGCTCGCAAGCATCTCCTCCGTCGGATCAGACTTGAGACAAGAGGTCTTTTCGTTTCGAGACTCGATCGCAACCACGCTTCAAGAGATAATCCTATTACTTGTTTGTGGTTTAGACGAAACGATCCGAGAAGTGTTCTTGGATAATGCGGTTTCGTCACATAAAATTTTTTTAATTTCCGCTGCATAGAACAACTAATGCGACTAGTCGTTACTCGTCGTATTCGATATGACGATCATGCTTTTATGATGCGCTTGAGGATTATACCAGATCCTTCAAGTGGTATCAGAGCCATAGGTCAAAGGTTTTGGATACGATCCATAAAAATGAAGGCGACTTGGGTTCGTTAGGGTTGTGAAAGTTTTATCGCATTTCATTTTCGCATCTCTGTTTAGTGATTATTTTAGGCCCTGTTTAAATTATTTAAACACGAAAAAAAACTTGGATTTTGTTCCCCATTAAATAAGGAAATCATAGGATCTGAGTTTACATAATTTGGATTCCCTTTGCTCGAGATATAGTTGTTTTAATGAACATGTTATCACTGTTGCGGGAACTACGAATCTTAACATGATTAATGAGTTAACTACTATTTTGATCTGCCTTGAAATGCATGAAATATCACTTAGATTCTGTCCTAAATCAAATTAGAAATCTTTGAAAACTAATTTTGTCTAATTTGGATTTGAATTGATTGAGATATGTTAATTTTAGTAAGTAGGGGTTACTGCTGAAATTACTGTCCTAATCATGAACCATGTGATTGTCAATTAGTGAAATTAATTGTTAATTTCATGAAATAATTATGAAAAATATTTGAGAAATATTGAATGATGATTATTTCCTTAATTGACATGGCCTCAACCAATAAATTGATTAGATTTGATCTAGATCATATTTGGAAACACAATCATCAAACTCCTTGCTTAAATAGGGTTGGGAATTTGTCTAGAAAATTTCCTTATAATCAAAAATATTTTGATTATTACTATATGGTATAACTTCGGTTAAAGAACCGATGATCATCTCAAGTACATATTGATCTATTTGGCGTTATCCTTTCCTGAGGTGGATATGGTGTCTAGTCGGAGAGCATTGGGGTAGCGGGTTGCAACGTATGTGGTTCGTCCCACTCTCGTCGGTACTGGCCATGACAGAGGTATCTGAAGTCTTCTCATGGTACGTGTTTATTTTTTAGTACATGGACATCCCTTACCATCATGACCTGTGCAGAATACCATATATATATATTCAAGTAAAACAATCAAGTTTGTTGATTGAATTGGATTGATAATTAATTTAATATGATTGAATTAATTATATCCAATTAAAACACTCTATTATGAATAGATGTGTATTTCCCTTGGAAGAATTAATTATGTAAATATGATTCATGATAATTAATTAAAATTTGAATATAAGGTAGAGGATCACATAAGTGACATCCATGGTCTCCCGTCAAGGCAAAGGGTTCCATCGCCAGATATTGTATGTAGGAGATGCCTGTCCGAAGTCAGCTCCTGCATACGATCCATTTGGATCGAGCTCGTCGCTTCTCGAAAGAGTAAGGACGTATGCGTAGTGACCCCAATATCAGGTCCTCATATTATTGGGGTGATATTGGATTGCGCATAGCGAGTTGTATTCCTGTTGACGGTTGGTTCAATTAATGATGGGTCAACATCACCTTAGGGGTGGTGAGCCCGGGTGTTAAAGACCAAATTGGGAGATGCAAGTTGGACTTGCAAGGCGGAATGTGTTCCCGCTTCTTTTTATCCGAGTTACAGGTTCTCATATTATTGAAATGTAACAAAGATAAAGAAGGAGATCCCAGATCTTGCTTGAGATATAATGGTAAGTATATCTCTTACATTGAAAGTGATTAAGGGAATGAACTTTCATTATTGACATAGCAAGACAACTTTGTTATTAAAATTCCTAAATCAAAGCCAATTATATATTTATATATATTTATGTAAATTTCTTATTTCAGATAATCCTTCTTTAATCCCACTCAATGTTATACTCAATAATAATCAGTATAATATCATGGATTGGACCCATGATCCAGATATTGTATTTGCAATTGGACACATAATGTATGTAGTTGCAATGTGCAAGTTTCCTCATAATAATGAGGAATGATAATTAAATAAACAATAGGACTAAAACCCTAGGGTTTGTATGTCTCTATAAGTCTTGATCTCATTGAATGTACTTTTGAAAGTGACATGTCGATAATAATCGTAATTATCAAATAATCCTTATAAAATCTAAGAAGATGTTCTGGCATACATATGTGCTCTCAACATATAATCATGAATGACATGGTTCTCTGCATTATGCATAATGGTGGCTCTATAAGAGATGATGTATTCAAATTGTTTGAGTACCTACCTGAACCTAAGTTTTAAGAGTTTAAATGGATGTAGATACGATGAGTGTCATCATTCTACTATCTATACTCTAGTCATTCATGAAATTTTATAATATTCATATTCTATGAATTGAATGAAGCATGTATAAATGTTGAAATACTCTTATATTGAAATTTGTGATTTTAACATAAGAGATCCTTTGTCTTGAGCAATAGTTGCTTATAAATAAAGGGAGCACAGTGGAAGCATGGGTTGGACCCAAGTAGAAGTATAGTCAAAGAGTTGACTGTACTTTCGTGACTTCCATATGATATCCAAAGAGTTGGATGAATGCCAATACTGCAATAAGTTGATGTGTTGATAGTATGACTATCAAATCTATCTAGAATCCTTAGAGAAGGAATCAGATAGTACATCAGAATAATCGACATATAATCATTGAAATTGATTTACTTATTTGATAAGATAAAGTCTAATAATTGTTTCTCAATCTTCTAATGGCACTTGCAATTGTGTGCATCTGTATTAGAATATTAGAAATTTGATCTTAAAGTTTAATGGACATCCATGTTGGAAGTGATGCAATTGTTGCAACAATTTCCATTGGATCAATAGATTTCATATTTTCAGTGGGAGTCCTTAGTCTTAGAGAATGTCTCTGTGAACTGGATATTATAATACATTCATAGTTTATTTCTAAATGTTGGAAATAAACATGAATTTTGGAATAAACCTATCATAGAGAGTTATGATGGATATATTTCAGATAGTAATCTAACATCTAGTGGACTCCTCTAAATTTAGAAAATTAATGAATGTTTCATTAAGATTTCTAATACTGAAAATTAAACCTTTAAAGATCAATAGGAGGATAAAGATCATTTGACAATGATCTGGCATTATTTTTTGGACATATGTCTGTTGATGAGATCAATGGACAAGTAAGAGATCTAACTTTAGAATGTCTAAAATTTCAAAACTTGCACACTTATGAATATTGTATTCAAAAGTAAAATGTCCAATACACCCTTCTTTGGGAAAGGTGTAAGATGTCAAGGTATTCCGGATCTCAAACATATTGATGTATGTGAATCATCTGTATCATAGTAAACATTATGGATATTTGATATCTATTGATAATTATTTGTGATATGAGATTTCTTCTCTTCACTTAGAAAACTTTGAAATGTTCAAAGATTTCACAATTTTGGTTCAGAACCAAAGTTTGAAGGAAGATGCAATGAATTTGATCTAACCAAGGTAGCTTGTACATATTATATGAATTCAAGGAACACCTTATGGAGATGTGAATATCATTCCTATCTCAATCCTCCTAATGAACCTTAACTCAATAGAGTTGTAGGGAGATACAATTGATCATGTGTGACATGATTTGATCAATGATTAATCTTATCATAATTATCTCTTGTTTCCAGGTGTATATATATATATATATGTGTGTGTGTGTGTGTGTGTGTGTGTGTAGTAGTAGAGACTACATTATATATATCCTTAATAAGGTTCCATGTGATTAAGCTGGAATCTGGCACTAGAGAGTGCTACTTCATTAGGAAAATAAAGGATGGTATTGGATACCTACTTTATAACCTTGAGATTCTTAAAAAGATTTCATCTCTGAGATTGTGATTCTTAGATGATGAGACTCTCAAGAATCAAGATAAAAATGAAGTAAAGGAACTCATTTAATCTTGAGAAGATAACGAGGCTCCTGAAATTAGAAACTAAAAGAATAATTGAAGATGAAACACTAATACTTCTTCAAATAAGTTTGAGGATGTATTCCATGTGTCAGTTAAGTCTGAAAATGATCGGACTTCATGTGATGAAACTCCTGAGGATGATGACATGGAAAGATGGATGTTAGCAATAAAAGTCTAATGTAGAATTCATATACAAGTGTTGTATATGGACCCTCGAGGATCCACCTATATGGGTAATACCCATTAAGGTGTAAATGGATCTTCAAGAGAAAGAGGGAATCTGATGAAAAGGCAGAGACCTTCAAAGCATGGTTCGTAGCCATGAGCTACACACCGAAGAGAAGACATTGCTTGCGATGAGACTTGCTCTTCAGTGACCATGCTTAAACCCATCAGAATAATGCTAACCATAGCTACACAACTTGACTATGACATCTTCATGATGTAAGTCAAGATTGCATTCCTCTATGAATACCTCTCTGAGGACATTCACATGAAGTAGACCCATAGCTTCATGGTTGAGGAAAGCAAGGTGTGCAAGCTGAAGAACTCCATCTATGGACTCAGATAAGCTTCTTGAAGATGGAACATAAGATTTGACGAAATTATAAATGTTATGATTTCAAATAGAATCTTGATGTACCATGTGAAGCTTAGTGGGAGTGTCTTGTGTTCATCGTGCTAAATGTAGATGATATCCTAATCATTTGGAATGATAAAAGGATAATAATAAGTGTTTTATAGACTGGCTATTCCATACATTGAGATTTGATCTCAAGGATACCTCTTAGATCTCAGTTCTGAAGATGTTCAGAAGCAAAGAAAAGAGGGTATTGGGGCCATCACATTAATGGTATACCTTGGACGTTTCCATTTTCTGGAAAATTCCAAGAAAGGATTCTTTCCCTCAAGATATGGTATTGACCTATCTAAAAGAATAGCACCTCAAAGAGTTGAGGATGTGAATGCTAAAACTGCTTGCCCTTGTGCATCAGTTTCGAGAATCCGGGTGTATGCTAGATGTGTGCGAAAGCCAGAAGTCTACCATGCAGTGGGAGTAGTAAGCGGTTACTAATCCTACTATGGTGATTAAACACTTGCAGTAATAACAATATCTTCAAAAGATGATGAAACTTAGAGATAGTAATATCAAAGTCTTATCTTCAAAAGTTTAAGACCTTGTAGATAGAGATCTATAAGGGTCTTATCTGGGAGATAGAGATCTCTAGGAATAAAGGTATTCTAATAAGGATTATGATCATACTGGTTATAATAATTATTGAGCTATAGTGTTAAGGACACTATAATAAAAATTGAGTATTGGTTGCATAAGATGCAACATTCGCCTTGGATGCGAGCAATGTTACTAGGGGATATGCAAGTGTCGTAAAAGGACTTGGCGTAGTCTCTTGGAAACAGAGTGACTGATCAGCTTACCAAGCTATTTTCTAAATAGCCTATGATTGTCACATGAGTGTGCATTTAAATGATTAAGCCCATTAATGGCTCTTTGGGCTAGTGGGAGATTGTTGGACATGCGAGCCCATGGCGAGCCATTATGCAATAAATGTTATTGCGAATATCATTCCCTAATCTAAAATGAAGAATAAATAATTTGCATAATAGGTCCCTTAATACAATTAGGGTTATGTACCATGACCATCTTGATGATCATACAGCTGTTGATTCAAATATTGAATCATAGAGGCTGGTGCTTGGATAAATATCTAAAGAGTTAGATTGAGGACTCATTAAGCACCGTCAAATGATTGTTGAGAGATGATCTTCATCCTATGTAG
Source organism: Ottelia alismoides (assembly GCA_037367405.1). Classification (NCBI taxonomy): domain Eukaryota; kingdom Viridiplantae; phylum Streptophyta; class Magnoliopsida; order Alismatales; family Hydrocharitaceae; genus Ottelia; species Ottelia alismoides. The sequence goes on along the minus strand of JAZKJV010011380.1, from coordinate 179,037 downwards.
GAGATGGCAATCCTTTCTCATTTAGGCTGATATCTGACTGACCTCTTGATTGCAGGTCCTCTACATGGGAAAAGAGATTCGGAGGCGTCAGATTAGTTAGGTCAAAGAGTTAACTTAACGAGATTGAGATAACCAAAGTCCTATGTCGTATGCTATCATGATATAGGCACACATCCTCTGACCGGAGACAGATGTGTTACTATATGTCTAAGTATGTACATTTGGCAGACAAATAGGTTGATGACCTAATCAAGGTCTATACACCGGCGTGCTGGTGTGCATATAAGGGCATATGAGTAATACGATCTCTCAAAGGGATCATACAGGTTCATTACTGAACCAGAAGACATGAGCTCACTCATGAGATATTGGGAAGAATCAAATTCCGTGCACGGTCATATCGCTTTAGAAGCTTGTATGAATTTGTAGGTTTGATATATATATATACTTTTGGAAAGTATATAATCAAGACCTAGGTATGATATATGTTTTTGGAAAGTATATGATCAATACCGACTCCCAATGATCGAATGAGAAACTTAATGATAAAACTCTGAAGTAGACAGTGTAAAATTGATCTTATACTTCAGGTTTATTCTGAGTCTTCCAGTATGCAGGATGTACAGGTATTGGGAATACCTGAGGGTGATGTGATCATAAACGATTGTATAACCATGATGCCTCCATTCCTAGGGAGTGATGAAACGTGTCTGGATTTTAGTGACTCCTCTTAGTAGGGAAGTAATCTGATCTTAGTCCAAATGTTGGACATTGATCTGAATATGATTCAGATTCAATGAGAAGATTAGATTTGCGGTCTTGATTTAATCAAGCATCTATGGGAGGCCCGAGATCTGGATTTGTGATGTGATCTCAATATCCAATTCACTATACGTGGAACAATACAATCACCCTTCCTTATCTCCAAGTATTCGCGGAGAAAGCGCATTATCCTTGAAAGAGTTCAGGATAATTTCATTGTCGATATAAGTATCCGTGCATCAAGAAAATGGATAATTAAATGTGATTTAATTATCATAAATAATATGAATTTGATTCATATTATAAAGAGAGTTATCTTAGATAATTAAATATGATTTGATTATCAAATATGTGAATAATGTGAATGTGATTCATATTATTTAGGCACGTGAGAATGGAGATCCAAGATGATTAAATGTGATTTAATTATCATGGATATGAATAATGTGGATAACACTATCTATATTATTCATAATATATTATAAATATGATTTATAATGTATTAGAGAGAGTTAATTATAATTTAGATTTATTGATTAATTATTGATGTGTATTGGATACACATTGTGTAATTAATTGAAAATGTAAATTATATTTTGTTTTAGGTTGTGAATGTGATTCACAAATTTCCAATGGTAAAATTGCAACATTCTCTAAATTAATTGTGAATTATTTTTGAAGAATAAAACATAACAAAAGTTGTTGGAAATTATGTGAGAAATTCATGAAGATATGCAATCTCATGAGATTGCATGAGATTGCCTCCACCATAAAAACATGGTGGATGGCTACACATTCCCACAAGGAATGTGGTAGCCGTCCCCCCTTACCTTATGGGAAGTAATCTCCATGCAAATTTCTCCTTAATTGCTTGATCTAATTTAGGATTGAATCATATTTGATTTGTCAAATATATTTGATTTAAATTAGATTATTAATTGTTGGTTTTTTACCAACAACAATCTTGACCATTGGACTGAACATAAATCAATCTCATCCATTGATTTTATATATCCCATGGATTGAGATCCATGGATCCCAAAACTCTATAAATAGAGAGGCATACCATGCTCTCTAGGGTTTTGCTTTTGAAGCACATCTCTATCTCTCTCTTCTCTTCCCACATGCCCTCTCTCTTCTTCTCTCATGGCCATCCACCACGGATGCCCTAGAGAGAGTCTCCATCGCTGTAGCATCGTCTCTATGCTGCTCGATCGTTTGCTCGTGGATCTCTGTCTCCTTCATTGCGCCGCGCTCGTGAAGAAGACTTCAGATCTCGTGTGTCAACATCAGGAGATTCCCCGCTTGGATCATCAACACGGATTGCAAGAAGCACGCTATTCATCCCCGCGCTCTCAAGCATCTCCTCCGTCGGATCGGACTTGAGACAGGAGGTTTCTTCGTTTAGAGACTCGATCGCAACCACGCTTCAAGAGGTAATCCTATTACTTGTTTGTGGTTTAGACAAAACGACCCGAGAATCGTTCTTGGATCATACGGTTTCATCGCATAAAAAATTTTTAATTTCCGTTGCATAGAACAACTAGTGCGACTAGTCGTTCCTCGTCGTATTCGATATGAAAATCACACTTCCGTGATGCGCTTGAGGATTATACCATATCCTTCACCTAATAGGAGTAGGGACGACCACAAATTCTTACAAGGAAAGGATGGATGTCCACCTCTCCTATATGGAAGGAGATTCTCCTTCCATTATCTCCAAGATTAGTTGATTTAATTTAAGGATTAAATATGTTGATTTATCAATATATATTTAATCGAATTAAATTAATTGTTATGATTTTTCAACAAAATCTTGGGCATTGAAAGAAGCACAAATCAATCTCATCCATTAATTTTGTGTAGTCCATGGATTGTGATCCATGGACTCCAAAAGTCCTATATAAGAAGAGGCACCCCTTGCCCTTCCAAGATGTTAACAAGTTCATAACAAGCTCTCTCCTCTCTCTTTCATTCTCATGCCCTCTCTCCCTCTCTCTCCTTGGGTGGCCGTCCACCCTAGCCCTAGAGAAGTCGTCGTTGTGCTGCCGCCTCGACAATCCTTGGTTCTCTATCTTCTTTGGTGCATCTCGCTCGTGAAGAAGACGTACAATCTCGTACGACGAGATCAGGAGTCCCCTTGCTTGGGTCAACATCTTTGATTGCGAGGAGTACACGACTCATCCCCGCGCTCGCAAGCGTCTCCTCCGAAGATCAGACTTGAGAAAGGAGGTCTCTTTTCTTAGAGGCTTGATCACAATCACGTTACAAGAGGTATTCCTTTATCTATTATGTGGTTTAGATGAAACGATCCGAGAATTGTTCTTGGATCATGTGAACCATCGCATGATTTTTTTTAAATTCTGCTGCATCGAACAACTAGTGTGACTAGTTATTCTCGATCGTATTCGATACGATCATCATGCTTCCGTGATTCACTTAAGGATTATTCAATATCCTTTAAGTGATATCAGATCCTCAGGATGGAGGTTTTGGATACGATCCATAAACCTAGGAAGACTTGCGTTCGTTAGGGTTTGCGAAAGTTTTTGTCGCATTTCAATTTTCGCATCTCTATTTAATGAATAATTTCAACCCTGTTTAAAATATTTTAACACAAAATAATCACTTGTATTTTGTTTCCCATTAAATAAAGAAACTGTGGGATTTGAGTTTGCGTAATTTGGATTCCATTTGCTCAAGTTATGATCTTTTTAATGAACATGTATCCACTATTTCGGAGACTGCAAATCTTGACATAATTAAAGAATTTATTACTATTTTGAAATACCTAGAAATATGAGATAATCACTTGGGTTCTATTGTAAATTAAATTATCAAACTTTAGAAATTTATTTTGCATAATTTGGATTTAAATTGACTGAGTTATGTTAATTTCAGTAAGTGGGATCACTGTTGGAAATTACATTCCTAATCAAGAATCATATGATTGTCAATTAGTGAAATTAGTGGTTAATTTTCTGAAATAATTATGGAAAATATTTGAGAAATATTTATTGATAATCATTTCCTTGATTGACATTGCCTCAACCAATAATTGATTCGATATGATCTAGATCACAATTGGTTGCACAATCAATAAACAAACTTGCTTGAATAGGATTGGGAATTTGTTTAGCAAATTTCTTTATAATCAAAATGATTTTGATTATTACTATATGGTATAACTTCGGTTGAAGAACCGATTATCATCTCAAGTATACAATGATCAATTTAGCATTATCATTTCCTGAGGTGGATATGATGTCTAGTCGGGGAACATTGGGGTAGCTGGTTGCACCGTATGTGGTCTGTCCCACTCCCATCGGTACTAGCCATGATAATGGATAAGAACTCGATAATGCAAGAGACATCACGATGTATTTTTCTAATTATTAAAATTCAAATAATACGTACTTTGAGATTATACCATCCGTTCAAGTAGCAATCAAGTTTGTTGATTGAATTGGATTGATAATTGATTTAATGTGATTAAATTGATTATAACCAATTGAAACACTCTATTATGAATAGATGTATATTTCACTTGAAAGAATTAATTATAAGAATACGATTCATGATAATTAATTAAAATTTATATATGAGGTGGAGGATCACATAAGTGACATCCATGGTCTCCCGTCAAGGCGAATGATTCCGTCATCAGGGATTGTATGTAGGAGATGCCTGTCCGAAGTGACAGCTCCTGTATGAAAGCGCATCTGGATCGGGCTCTTTACTTATCGAAAGAGTAAGGCCTTATGCGTACTGACCCCAATATTGAGTCCTCATATTATTGGGGCGATATTGGATTACGCATAGTGAGTACTAATCCTATTGACAGTTTGTTCAATTAATGACGGGTCAACATCACCTTAGGGGAGGTGGGCCTGGGTATCAAAGATCGAATTGGGAGATACAACTTGAACTTGCAAGGTGAAATGTGTTCTTGCTTCTCTTTATCTGAGTTACAAGTTCTCATATTATTAGGATGTGACAAAGGTAAAGAGGAGATCCCAATTCTTGCTAGAGATATAGCGGTGAGTATATTTCTTGCTTTGAAAGTGATTAAGAGGATGAACTTTCAAAGTTGAAAAGGCAAGACTAATTTGATTAGAAAATTCCTTAATCAAAGATTTTAAAATTGAATATATATTTATTTATATATTATAATATAGTGCATTCTTAATTTCAGAAAATGAAGTCCATGAACCCACTTAGTAGGCTTATGGAGATCAATCAACTGACCGGACCAAATTATTTGGATTGGATCCGAAATTTAGATCTTTTTTTAATGAAAAGTATAATGAAGATCATAATTTGGCAAGATGTTATATTTTGGGTTCATTGTCCAATATGCTGCAAAAGCAACATGTGGAGATGGGCACTTGCCATGCTATTATGGTAAATCTGAGAAAAATGTTCGGTGACATAAACTGTACACAAGGTTACAATATAATGAGAGAACTTATTCATTACAAGATGCAGGATGAGACCTCTGTCATAGAGCATGTACTCAAAATGTTTGGGTATCTTTCTGAGTTGGAAACCCTAGGAGCTGACATGGATGCAGATATGCAAGCCGACTTCATTCTGCTGTTACTCCCTAAGTATTTCAACAATTTTATTGGCATGTTCCATATGAGCAAAGTTTATTATACTAACACTGGGCTATTGGCTGCATTAAAGTCTGTTGAAGACGTAATAAGGAAGGATGACCTCTCTGGCAGAGCAATGGTTGCACAGGTCAAAGGAAAGCGCAGTCGAAAGCAAGGTTCTCGGACGGGCCCAACCCAGAAGAGAAAGACTAAGAGTCAAGGCATTGGCTCATCTTCCAATGCATCCATGTTGATATCATCGAAGAAAACCGACGTTTGTCACCACTGCAAGAAGATGGGGCACTGGAGGCGTAACTGCTCAGAATACTTGAAGTCTGCCGACAAAGGTAAAGTCCCTGCAGATATGGAATCTACTTTCATCATTGAAACTAGCTTTCTCATTAGATGAGAAGGAATTTGAATTGTTTATTATGGTGCTTCTGTTAATATATGCAATTTTTTGCATCAATTTCAGGAAACTAAGAATCTGCAAGAAGGGGAGATAGTCATCTAGATGGGATCTGATGCAAGTGTTGCAGCAGTCGTCATCGGGACCTGCAGACTATCTTTATCTAGTGGGAGAGTCCTTTTACTTAAAGAGTGTCTTTATTTACCTAAAGTCAGAAGGAATCTAATATCTATATCTAAACTTGTTAGAAGTGGATATTCATTCCTGTTCTGTAATAAAATAGTCATAAATCATTATGATAAATATATTGCAGATGGAGTTTTGACTTATGGTGGACTCTATGAATTGTGCATTGATGAACATGTCATGAATGTTACTACCACTAAAAATAATAAAAAACCTAAAAGATCCAACGAGGATGCAAATCATTCAAATATGATTTGGCATCAAAGGCTTGGTCATTTATCTATTGATAGGATCAATAGATTGATAAAAGATGGACCCTTAGATTTTCTACAGGTTCAGTCTTTGCCTACCTACGAACGTTGTATTCGACGTAAAATGACTAGGATGCCTTTTCTTAACTAGGCTACATGATGTAAAGGTATTCTTGACCTAGTACATACCGATGTATGTGATCCCTTCAGTACTACGACTTGAAATGGATATTGTATTATTTAACATTTATTGATGACCATTCACAATATGAGTTTATCTTCCTACTACGTCATAAATATGAAACCATTAAAAAGTTTAAAGAGTTCAAGGCTTTGCTTGAGAACCAAACTGATAGGAAGATCAAACGGATTCGATCTGACTGAGGTGACGAGTACCTCTCAGATGAATTCAAGGAATACCTTAAGGAGAATGGAATTGTCTCCAATATCACTCCTCTTGGAACCCTCCAACTTAATGGTGTTGCTGAAAGACACAACATGACTATCATGGATATGGTCCGTTCAATGATGAGTAAAGCACATTTACCGCTTAGTTTCTGGGGATATGCAGTAGAGACTACAATATATATCCTGAATAAGATTCCTAGCGAATCTGTACCTAAGACTCCTCATGAGCTCTGGTATGGAATCAAACCTAGTGTGAAACACTTGAGGGCTTGGGATTGCTTGGTCCATGCGAAGAACGTGGATGCAAGTAAGCTAGAATCTTGCTCTCGCGGGTATCACTTCATTGGGTATGTTAAAGATGGTATTGGATACCAACTTTATGACCCTAAGACCCAAAAGGTTTTCATCTCTAGAGATGAAATTTCTGGAGGATGACTTACTTAAAGGTCAAGACAAAAATGAAGTAGAGGAACTCATTGAATCTCATGAAGATTATGAGCTTCCTGAACCAGAAACTGAAGATATAAATGAAGATGAAACACCTATATCTCTTTGAAGGAGTTCGAGGGTGGTTGCACCACCTCAAAGGTATGGATTCCATGTGTCATGTGAGACTAACAATAATCCTTCTTCATTTGATGAAGTACTTGCAGATCATGACATGGATAGATGGATGCTAGCAATGAAGTCATAAATTGAATCCATGCATAAGAATGGTGTATGGACCCTAGAGGATCCACCTAAATGGTAAAATCCATTGGGTGTAAATGAATCTTCAAGTGAAAGAGGGGACCTGATGGGAAAGTATAGATTTTCAAGGCACGGCTCATAGCCAAGAGCTACACACAAAGAGAAGGCATCGACTACGATAAAAGTTCTCTTCTGCGGCTATGCTTAAGTCCATCAGAACACTACTAGCTATAGTTGCATCACTTGACTACTACATCTATCAGATGCACATCAAGACAGCTTTCCTCAATGAATACCTCGAGGAGGATATCTATATGGAGCAACCCTAGGGCTTCATAATTGAGGATGGTAAAGTGTGCAAGCTGAAGAAATGCATCTATGGGCTCAAACAAGCTTCTCGTAGCTGGAATATCAGATTTGATGAAACCATAAAGAGTTATGATTTTGTGCAGAATCCTGATGAACCTTGTGTGTACAAGAAGCTCAGTGGGAGAGCCATTGTGTTCATCGTGCTTTACGTAGATGACATCCTTATCATTGGGAATGATACATGGATGATGACCAGTGTGAAGATTTGGCTATCCCATACCTTCGAGATGAAAGATCTTGGAGAAGCCTCTTACATCTTAGGTCTGAAGCTGTTCAGAAACCGGGAAAAGAGGATATTGGGATTAGCACAACATATGTACATTAAGAAAATTCTTGAACGTTTATGTATGGATAGTTTCAAGAAATGATTCCTCTCCTTAAGATATGGTATCCATCTATCTAAAGGGATGATTCTTGAGTAAAAGAAAGTTGTGGCTGGATGCCCCAATGCATCAGCTGTAGGAAGCTTAATGTATACCATGATGTGTACTAGGACAAATATCTGCTATGCAGTGGGAGTGGTAAGTCGTTACTAATCCTGCTATGGAGAGCAACACATGAATGCAGTGAAGAACATTTTCAAATATCTAAGATAGACGCAAGATATATCTTGGTCTATGGAGATGGTGATATCCAAGTCTTGGGATTTACAGATTCAGACTTCCAGTCGGATATTGATGATTAAAAGTCGACATCAGGGTTTTTGTTCCTGTTTAACGGTGGTGTTGTGAGCTGGAGAAGCAAGAAGCAAGACACTACGACAGATTCAACAACAGAAGCTGAATACATTGCCGCATCAGATGCTACAAATGAGGCAGTGTGGTTGTGCAAGTTCATCCTAGAACTTGACGTAGTTTCCTCTGATACTCCCATCCCGTTACTCTGCGATAACACGGGAGCCATTGTCTAGGCGAAGGAACCCAGATGGCATCAAAAGCAAGCACGTGGAAAGGAAATACCACATCATTCGGAAGATTCAAAAGCGTGGTGATAGCATCATCACCAAGGTGGCCTCTGTCGACAAAGTTGCTGATCCACTTACTAAACCTCTGACACAGAAGTTTTTTGACCAACATGCAATGAGTATGGATTTAAGGATTGTTCTTGAATGGTTTTAAGAGCTAGCGGGAGATTGTTAGCCATGTGAGCCCGAGGCGGACCATTCCTACAATAAATGTTATTGTAATATATGATTTGTCAAAACAAGTTATTGACTGTTTCACTCCCTTTCTGAGATTAAATGAACGAATGCACTATAAGGTCCCTCTGTATAGTTAAGGTTATATACCATGGCCATCTTAATGATCATACAACTATTGATTCATTAATTGAATCATAGAGGCTAGTGCTTGGATGAATATCTGAGTTAGATTGAGGACTCATCAAGCACTGCCAAATGATTGTTAAGAGATGATCTCCAGCCTGAGTAGGAGATGTCAATCCTTTATCATTAGGCCTATATCTTACTGACCTCTTGATGCATGTCCTCTGCATGGGAATAGTGTTTCAGAGGTGTCAGATTAGTTAGGTCAAAGAGTTGACTTAACGAGATCGAGATAACCTAAGTCCTATGTTGAATACTGTCACAATATAGGCACATATCCTCTGACCAGAGATAGATGTGTTACTATATGTCTGAGTGTATATATTTGGAAGACCAATAGGTTGATGACCTAACAAAGTCTATACAACGGCGAGCTGGTGTGCATGTAAGGGCATATGAGTAATACGATCTATCAAAGGGATCATACATGTTCACTTGTGAACCGAAGGCATGAGCTCACTCATGAGGTATTGGGACCGATCAAATTCCATGCGTGGTCGTTATACTTTGGAAGCATGATAAGAATTTGAAGGTATGATATATGCTTTTGGAAAGCATATGATCGATACCGATTCCCAATGACCAAGAATGAGAAACTTGATGATAAAACCCTAAAGATGATAGCGTAAATTTGATCCATATCTTCGGGTTTGTCATAGGTCTTCCAGTATGCAGGATGTACATGTATTAGAAATACCTGAAGGTGATGCGATCATAAATAATTGTATAACCATGACGCTTCCATTCTGAGGGAGTGATGAAACATGTCTAGATTTTAGTGTCTCCTCTCAGTAGGGAAGTAACATGATCTTGGTCCAAGTGTTGGACATTGATCTGAATGAGATTCATATACAATGAGAAGATTAAGTTTACGATCTTGATATAATCAAGCATCTATGAGAGGTCCGTGGGATCTAGATTTGAGATGTGATCTCAATATCTAAGTTACTTTGCGTGGAACAATAAAATCGTGTTGTCCTTATCTCCAAGTATCTACGGAGAAAGCGCATTATTCTTGAAAGGGTTCAAGAATAATTCCATAGTTGAATTATATCAAATTTTACATCATTCAAGATAATTAAATATTTTTAATTATCTTGAATGATGTTAATTTGATTCACATTATTGGGATGCATGAGAATGATGATCCAATATAATTAAATGTGATTAAATTATTATGGATGAGAAAAATGTGGATAGCAATATCCAATTATTCATAATATATTATAAATGTGATTTATAATATATTAGAGAGAGCTTAGTATGATTTATATTTGTTGATTAGTTGTTGATATGAATTGGATTCACGTTGGATAATTAATTGAAAATGTAAATCACTTTTGATTTTGGGTTGTGAATGTACAAATTTCCATTGGCAAGATTACAATATTCTCAAAATAGTTAAGAATTATTTTTGTAGAATAATTTACAACAATTGTTATTGTAAATATTGGAGATACATGGAATCATACAATCTTGGAGATTGCATTGGAGATCTCCCTCTCCTAATAGGAGTAGGAACGGCCATCAATTCCTACAAGGAAAGGGTGGTCGTCCACCTCTCCCATATGGAAGGAGAGATTCTCCTTTCCATTATCTCCAAAATTAGTTGATTTAATTTGAGGATTAATTATGTTGATTTATCAATATATATTTAATCAAATTAAATTAATTGTTGTTGTGTTTTTCCAACAAAATATTGACCATTCAAAGAAGCATAAATCAATCTCATCCATTGATTTTGTGTAGTCCATGGATTGTGACCCATGGACTACCAAAATCCTATATAAGAAGAGGCACTCCTTACCCTTCCAAGAGGTTAACAAGTTCATAACAACTCTCTCCTCTCTCTTTCATTCTCACGCCCTCTCTCCCTTTCTCTCCTTGGGTATCCGCCCACCCTAGCCCTAGAGGGAAGAAGTCCTCGACGTTTCGCCGCTGTGCTGCTGCCTCGGCGACCCTTGATTCTCCATCTTCTTTGGTGAGCCTTGCTCGTGAAGAAGATGTGTGATCTCGTGCGGCAAGATCAAAAGTCCCCTTGCTTGGATCAACATCTTAGATTGTGAGGAGCACGCGACTCATCCCCATGCTCGCAAGCATCTCCTTCGAAGATCGGACTTGAGATAGGAGGTCTCTTTTCTTAGAGGCTTGATCGCAACCACGCTACAAGAGGTATTCCTTTATCTATTGTGTGGTTTAGATGAAACGATCCGAGAATCGTTCTTGGATCATGTGGTTTTATCATATGATTTTTTTTAAATTCCGTTGTAACGAATAACTAGTGCGACTAATCTTTCTCGACCATATTCGATATGATCCTCACACTTCTGTGATACACTTAAGGATTATTCAATATCCCTCACCTTAATGTATCCACCACCACCACTTCCACCCTTATCGCTTTCTCTGTCTCCAACACCATAATAATAACAAGAACTAGATCATTCAGTATCGTATCCACTATCCCTTGCAATTCATGTATTTGCCATCGCCTCCTCCATTACTCTATCAATAACAACAGATGCATGATCCATTTCCATCTCGATAACCAGAATCACATACCTCTAGCATACACTCCGATGTATAACACTTTATCCGTCACCAAAGCATGTCCATAAATTTATTCTTAGCTCAATTTCTAACATGCCATATTCACACCGTGAAATGACAAGTCGAGTTTTAAGGAATTTAAACGATTAGATTAAGAGCCGAAACCTAATAGAACAACTATCGATGAGAAACTCCAAAAGTAACTAACTTTTAATTTGTTAAAGAATTCCAGTGCAATTTGTTAAACATATCCCTTAAGTCCCTGAGCATAATTAAAAGCACATCCTGAAGGGATAATGTATATCAATATTTTAAAGGTATTTGGAAAGTTGAAATTTTAAGATGATTGCTTTTGCGGTAAGGAAACATCGTCACATTCGCAACTCATCTTTCCTAATAGAACATGCCTCATATAATGCATTTTTTTATTATATATTAACTTGATTAATTCAAATGAATGTTAGAATGCATTAGTTGTAAATAATACACGTCTATTCTTAACATTTACAAAAATAATGAAAATTTTAAACTATCTGCAACAATTGATACAACAAGATTAGTAATCTACCCTATATGATTGATGATTAATCTTTCCATGGTACACTGATTTTTTAGTTTTTATTGCATTTGGTGGGTTATTAATTTCAAAGAATTAGTCTGATGAGGGTCAATTCCATACATTGTCATAATCTTATTCCACTCTTACCTAGCACTTGCATGCATCAAGAGTCATAGCGCATCTTCATGAGCATTTTCTAGCTTGTAAAAGCTAGGACCTACCAAGTGTGTAAATATTTAAAAAAAACACATGAGGGAGAATCAAGTCCCTACATGTGTTGCACATGTCACATAGTGTTTAGAGCCACATAACTACTTGGTGTAGAGGGACGCGTGCGTGTTAATGAGATTTTGTCTGACTTACTACACTTTACATGCCGAGCTTATATGAAAAATATTTAATAAAATACAAATAATTCAATTATCAGTATATCTATTAAAACATTAACATTTATATATAAAAAATATACAACTATGAAATTTTAAAAATATAGTAATGTACTTATCAAATTTATAATTAATTATAAATAATAAAAATTCCAATTATACTTTTGCTTATTCCTTGCATCAGATGGGTGCCTGGAGGAGCTTATTCCTTACATCAGATGGGTAGTTGGAGGAATCAACGATGTCGCTATTAACAAGGAGGGGGTGGTGTACTTGGAGGACATGGACAAGGTAGAAGAGGATATAAGAGGTGGTGGAAAAGGAGGCTAGGGAGTGAGGAGGAGGAGGAGGAGGAGGCATGGGTGGGATTGGTTTGAGGCACCAGAAGAAGTTGGGCAGTAAAGAGGAGGGGGAGATGGGGAAGGCGGGGAAGGAGAAGGTTGCAGAGGAGGCTTGGGAGTGGGGACTAAGAGGAGGAGGAGGCATCGATGAGGAAGGGAGGCGGAGACGACAAAGTTAGTAGGGGAGGAGGCTTGGGAGTGGCGACTAAGAGGAGGAGGAGGCATCAATGAGGAAGGGAGGCGGAGACGACAAAGTTAGTAGGGGAGGGTGGAGGATAAGACGCAGATGAAGTGATGGAGAAAGGAGGGGGAGGAGGTGGTAGAGGATGTCGTGGATTGAGGAGGAGGTGGTGAGGAGGGAGGATGAGTAAGAGATGACACAGAGAAGGAGGAGGAGGTTAGGCTGTCGAGGTTGGGTGGTCAGGGTTGTGTCAAGAAAGGATTTAGGGTTAGGGAAATAGAAAAAGGAAGAATGTATAGGGCAATAATTTTCCAATCATAAAATAAGATCATATATGTGATCACATAGTGGGCATATATTGCATCACCTTCTAGGATACCACCTTCTAACCGCAATGTGGTTACATATCGTAGCAAGTTTGTAGGGTACCATGCATATTGCGACTGCATGTCGTGCCAATGGGTCGTGTTATGCATTGCGACCACATTGACACCATATGTAGTCACATTTCTATGGTGGTGGATATTCATTTTTCTTGTAATCTATCAAAGATATGTTTATCGATCTACAATACAAAGAATATTTTTGGAATTGATGGCTTCATAGGATCTAAAATAATGACCCATTCATTTCTCTACAAAATAAGAGTGCTGGAGTGTCAGTAGTTATATATAAACAATGGTGTGGCTAGAGTTACTCTTCTCTCTTATCTTTGTATTTCTCTTCATACAATCTTAAATGCATTAGGCTTTTCTCTGATATGATTTTTGAAGATGACTATAGCGATGTATATCGTTTGTGGAAGTGGATCGTGAAATCTCGGAGCATCATTTCATGATCATGTGTGTTTGTATTGTGGGGAACATCCTTCCTCCAAAAGAATAAGCTTCATTTTTAAGAATGCTTCGGTGATGATTTTCTCATTCAGTTATCTCGAATTCGTATACATCTACTCGCATGGTTCGGTCGTGTGTTTTGTCCATTTATTTGTAGCTACCCGTTTCCATACTGTCATCCTAAAATTAATACGTCTCAATGTTTATTTAACACGGATCTACGACACAAAACGCACATACGCGATTTATATTTCTGTTTATATTTGCATATATGCATTGGCATAGTGTATAATGTGGAACTATTAGTCTCAATCACATGGATTGCACCAATGGATTTAAAATCCAATCTTTCCTCCAAAGACATGATGATCAGATGACATCTTGATGATTGGTAGAGCTTTAATCTCAAAGATTAAAAAAAAGGAAAGGGGAGTAAAATGGAAGGTGAGTGGCAATTTCAGTATGACATGCATTTTTTGCAAAGCTAAAGGGTTTGTGATGTCAATGGTCGTCTTTTGAGGCAAAGTGAGGGGCAAAAAACAAATAGATGAAAGAATCAAATTCCATTCACAGCTTTGTTGTGAAGCAAATGAAAGTGGAAAGGCACCATCTTCCCCCTTGCTTTCCACTTGGATCAAAGCCATCTCATGCCATAAAAGATACATGGTTTTAGTGCAAAGCATCGAAATAAGGACAAGGAATCGAGTAGCAATCACATCAGAAACTGGGATTATTTTGGGAATTAGCACGTGTGGCACAGCCTTTAGGGTTGGGAAAGGCATGAGACACCATTAATTAATTGTAGTAAAATAAAGGAAGAGAAGCTTTTTTTATAACAAAGGGCTCGAAGCTTCACGCTTTTTCTATGTGAAGAGGCTGCAATCTTGAACGTTTCCTTCTCGCATACTTCAACTCACTGGTCTTGATGCACTCCATGGTTTAGTGTGCCAAGTTAAAGAATACTTTTTATAAATGATAGTAATAATGATTTTTTTGTAAATAATCTATATGCATAATATTCATATACTACAACAAGTTTGACATAAGGAATCGAATAATTTTTATTCATTTTCATACCGTCCGTCACTAAATATATATAACAATGAATATTATATGTTACTTCATTCTTTAAATTTCCAATGAATATCTTATCCATTGCTATATTCTTAGTAACGAACTCATATGACAACTGTTATCCATTGACTATTTCTTGTAATAGTTGATAACTTTAGCAACAACTAATACAAAATTTAACGAATAAGTCAACTAGATAAATGATTGCTATATGAATCTTTAGCAACAAATATGACATTTATTGTTAAATTAAAGAAGAAATATTAATTTTACAATGAATAATATTCGTTGGTATACATTTAATGTCGGAAGATATGGTAACGAATAATAAAATTATTCGTTGTCTTAGGTCAATTTTCCTACGGTACACATACGCTTATAACTCGCTCTCACACTTTGTGAGTATTAAATATAATGGCAACAAATCCTCTCTTCAACAAAAACATAAATACTGTGACAACTAACTTTTGAAAAAGAAATTTAGCTTGTGCCAACGGATTATGACAATACCCATTACCGAAAATTTGGTGGGCATAATTTTGTTGCAACTGACAAGCCGTTGACATAAATTGTGGTGACGTTATTTTACTGTGATGCGTGACAACACTTTTAGTGTGAACATTTTTGCGACGAAATTTTTGTTAGAAAAAAATATTCAGTTTCTAGATAATTCCGTTGCTATAACTTAGTCTTCAGGAGAATATTTAGGTGTAGTGTGTGGACAACAAAAACATATTAACAAAAGCATGAGAAGACGAAGATCTCAGAAAATGACCAACATGATATGTTATTTATAAAATTAAATTCACATGTGACGGGAACCGAATTGGGTAATGGAGGATATGTCCACGACCAACTTATCATTGATGATTCAGGCCGAATAATGAAGTCGTGCTAATCCAAAACCTTAGCCTAATAGCAAGTTGGATAGGTAAAGATGAGGAATTTGTCAACAAAACTCCAAAATCAAGTACAAATTGGACTAAATAATTATCTGGATTCTATTTTTTAACCCAGAGGAACACGAAAAAAATGTACATGAAATATATGCATTTTCTTTCACCTGCAATTTTAATTCCATCGACAAAACCTTTTCGCATGATTTTAGGCATTGACTCACCCTTGGTAGACGAACCTCACGGAGGAATCCTTAAGTTTTTGGGACATTGGATTCTCACTAATGTTTCCATATATTACTCAAGCCGACATTATCACTTCCGGTTCGTCCACACATGCTTGTGCAGACGCTTTCCTCTAAGGTGGAACACTCCCTTACTGATGTTTTTTTTTACATCCCCCAGCTTTGGCAAACGGCTTAACCTTGCTCATCTTTGTTACAAGGGCGCTCGACACATGAGTTATGGTGCACTCTTTCAAGGGTGGCTGCTTCTAGGCAAACAACCTAGCTGTGTTTTCTAAGCGGTCAATTAGGGGCCTTAACTAGAGATCGGATTGTTTCCCTTTCGATGATTTCTTTTGTAGATATTGTCAAAAAGGGGAACAAAAGAATCGAAAACTTTGCAATCCGATTGCATCCAATGCTATCAGATCGGATTAGTTTGATTTGATCATTTAACGTGCTTCACGCCCCCCTCTCTCATGCCGAACCCTCCCTCGCCCCCTGCATCTGCCACCTCGTTCCCATCATATGCATATGTCATTTCCACTGTCTACATATTTCAGTTACATCTGATGGTACTCTGTTAGCTTAGAGCCCGTTCGGTTCGGAAATAAACAGGAATAAGGATGAGGAATAAGGAGAATAAGGGTCTATTCTTTGTTCGGCTAGAGGATAGGAATAAGGAGAATAAGGTGAAATAAAGGTAGATAAGGTGGGATAAAGATAGGAATAAGAGTGAAATAAGATGGAATAATTGGGAATAGTCGTACCACTAGGAACCGTGTCGGGAGGAGAATTGACCCCTTATTCCACGGCTTATTCTCCAACCAAACAGGGCCTTTAAGTTTACTTTTGTGCTAAGTTATTATCACCTTCCTTACGTTTCAACTTATTTCTAAGTTTTGTCACTGCCATACTATGATTTCCTGTTTTATAGTCTCATGTAATAATATTGACTATGAAAGCATCTCTCGAAATATCCAAGTTTATCGAAGCGTACAAACTTATATTGAAATTTATGCTTCTAGTTTATATAGGTTTCAAATCAACACGACATTTTGTAGATTATTGACATAGTCCCACAAGGGAAGTCCTGTAGGTGTAGGTTATAAGTGGTGAGGATTACAACTTAACAACTTGAGCATAAACATTTTGAGTTTGTCAATGGAGCCATCTGGGACTGAATCCAATACGTTGTCGGAGTCAGTTTTCCTCGATAATGGAATGGGGAGCTAAGTTCGGGACATTACAATTGGTTTCAGAACAAGATTCCCTATGATAGTGGAAATGACTACTTGAGATGAGGAGCCACCTCTACAATGAGATACGAGGAAAAGGCAATCCCGAGTATACAACCACCGCTGTCATTGAGAATAAATGATGGGTTATGTAACAACCATTACAACTAAAATGACATAAGACAACTGTTATATAATGACGATTTAAATTATACGTTGTTAGGTTTAAATGTAACAATGATTCTAGGTATTCGTTGCTAACTTTATTTAAAATAACAACTTTTTTTCAAATCACTGCTAATACATTGTAGCAACGAATCTATAGTTGTCTTAATTTTCCTATAATCGTGACAAAATATTCGTTGACTTTTTCCATAACTACGTAAAAATATGAGCTTTTTACTCGCCTATAAACTTTTTAAATTACCTATACGACCTTTCACACAACGTAATTACCCTATCGACCCTGTAAATTATTCCAAGAATCCTCACATACTTCAAACAAATTAACTGGAAGGTTCATGGGATAAGAGTTGGCAAGTTTACTAGGTTGAGCGGGGAATTAGGTTATTTCAAAGGTCGTGGAGGTAATTGGCAAAGTTTATAGAGTCTACCGGTAAAAATCCCTAAAAATATTTGTTGTCTTGTTTTCCTATAATAACGAAAGTCGTATTCATTGTTTTTTCCCCGTAACAACGAAAATTGCATTCGTTGCATTTTTTTGCCCATAACAACGAAAATAATATTTGTTGTTTTTTTTTCATAACAATGAAAATGCATGAAGGGTGATCCCTAAACTCCACATGGTGTCTCATGGCTGCTTTGAGCCCCCCGAAGCTATAAGCTCGATTCTGGGTCTAGAGTTGTGATCAGGCCCATTGGATCTGACGACAACCGTTCATTGGGGGTCTTCTTGCTTCTTCTGTAACGCTTGGCAGCTATCTCCTATGGTGATCGAGGCACTGAAGTGGTGCTCCGGTGGGAAGCGAGGGGCTAGACATAACCAATTTTGAAATCTATACTTCCCAGGGTTGTATGTTGCATCAATCGGTGCGTCCGGTCCCACATTAAGCTGACCTATACGAGCTCAAAATACTTCATTATGATGCTCAGATACAACCAACCTGGCTAATATCATCTGAAGTGGATATTCACGTTCCTCCTCGTCATTTTGTTTCTTTAGATGCATCTTAACCAAATCTTCTTGAAGTCCTAAATGAAAGAAAGGTCTAGGGTCAAGAATGGTGGAATGAGTCAACCTAAACTCAAGAGAGTCATGAGTCCATGTAGATCCCCGAAGTGAGGTTCCACGGACCGTAGAAGACATGCTCTTTGGAGGGATGGGCGTGGAAGTCAACCTCTCCTTGAGCGTACATAGACCTGGCCAACAGGCTGGGGGCTCGCCTGCCCAACCTGCCCCAGCCTGCTCATGGGTCGGGGTTGGGCTAGGATATTTCGAAATGGGCCAGCCCGACCCGACCTGCAAAAAATAAAAAAAATATAAATATAAGTTGAATAATACATGTATTAATATGATACACTTCAAATGTTTCATATGCGACACTAGTTTTAAATAAAAATTAATAGTTTATATGTCAAGTAACATGTAAACTACTTATTAGTTATATAAAGTATAAATGGTAGTAATAAAATTATTTGTACATATTAAATACCATCAGAAAATTCAATGGATAAAAAGATAAATGGGCCATGGGTCGGACCATGGACGGGCTGGAGATGGAGGACAGAGGCGTTGTTGGTGGTAGGGTATGCGAGGGAATGAGTAGGGGCTTAGGAAAGGTGCATTGGTGGTCGGTGATCGGAATGGTTTTCATGTCATAGTGGGGGTGCTTTGTGACTTCAAAGATGGTGACCGGATAGTGAGTATCAGACATGTTGGACAAAGAAGTTAATGGAGATACCTGGTAGGTCTTTGTCCGAGATTGGAGCAGCGGTTGGACAGCTTCAATTATCGCTCGAGCCATACAACGGAGATGGCAAGCTTTGCAACTTGATGGACATGCCACAACATGGTTGATGTCCATGGATCTTGCCAATCTAGGAAGGCCTTCGCCCGAAGAACGGGGTGATGCTGTCACTAGCACCCTTCTAGCTTTCTCTCCCTCTTATTCTTTCTGTAGAAGATGGTGGAAGGTGTATACCAGATACTGGAGTCCAGTAGGGGTTTAAATAGGTGGGGGGAGGTGTGAGATGGAGGGGTGTATGGGATTGGGTTCTGTTGGGTGGAAGTTACATGCGTGGGAATTTGGTTTTGCAGTTGGGATTAGGTAGAGGAGGAAGCAAAATCTCCTAGGCGATTGCATGTTTTTGCTGATAGAATATGAGATCAAGAAGGTTACAATGGCCACGAAGACGATGACTCCATGGGATGTTAGATCGTATAGGAGCTAGGTGAAGGCGAGGTATTGCACCTCACGTATCACGGAAGTATGTAGATCGTATTGAATATGATCTAGATTGACTAGTCGTACTAATCGTAAGGGAAATAGAAATTAAAAAAATCGATAAAATCACATAACATGGGAATAATTCTAATGTCATTTAATCAAGATCACACATGAGTAATAGAGTTACTTCTTGAAGCGTGAGTGCGATCCACGAGTCTCTAAGCGAAGAGACCTCATGTTTCAAGATTGATCCAATGTAGCCAGCTCTTGTGGACTCGTGGATGAGACATGTGCTTTCCAAAATCCGAAGCGATGATTCGAGCATGAAACCTCTTGATTTCATTCCACAAAATCCTTTGTCTCCTTCATGAGCATGAGGCACCGAAGAAGACGGAGAACCACAAGCGATCAATCTGGTAGCACGACGACAATGCGGCGACGATCATGTCTTCTCAGCTACAGGGCAGTGGACATCCACAAGGGAAGAGAGAGCGAGAGAGAGCTTGAACGTGTAGAGAGACATAGAGAGGGTTGTTGCTTCAACTTAATTGTGTAAAGAAATAATAAGGGTTTCTCTTTCTTTTATACAAAATTAGATGGCTAGGATGACTCCTAATGCACTTCTAATTGAATCAATGTTCAAGATTTTATTGCAAAAAATTGCAACATAATATTAATTTTAAAAGAAAATAAGTTGAAGATATTCTTCAATGAATTAGTCCAATTAAAATCAATTAATATGTAGAAGGAATAGAAAAGAGAGAGAATCCTTTCCTTATAGGTGGTGGATGGCTACTGTCACACCCCCAAATTCCGTGATCGAGAATGATCGTGCAGACCCAGTAGTGGATGCTCGAGAATGATCGATGGAGTTAGGACTTCAGGAGGAGTCCGAAATACGTGGGTATTAGGGAGGTTATCCACGAGAGTCTGGAGGCTCTACCATACGTGACAATGGAGAAGCGTCACAGGACACTGGCTTGGTAGCAGAGTGTCGTGGTGCTCGTAGCAGTGCAAGAACAACGAGTACAGGCAGCAATGCAAGACATGACAGTGGATGCACGTAGTGGTACATACGCGAGCGTAGAAGGGAAGTATGCAGTGAAGCAGTACACATCGAGGAGCAATGTGGTACGGTCATATTGGCGTACGCACGAAGGCGCACGGTATTGGTATCAAGGCGTGGCGATCCAAGGAGACATGGAGCGTTGCAGGTGTTGAGTACGAGCATTGTCGAGCATGCTCGGTAGTACGCGTATGAGAGTGGTCAGGAGGCCACGATAGCGAAGTTCTGGAGGACTTCTCCTTAGCATGCAGAACGCTAAGGAAGGGTTTACCGCACGAGGGTCTGGAGGCCGTGGGTTCCCTTTGGCACAAGATCGAGTGTTCGGTGGCATTCGATGAATTATGACAAAGCTGCATCTATAAGGCATTGGAGCGCATGTGTGTTGATGACTGGGCAGTTGATATGGCATCAACCATGTGGGAAGATGAAAGGACAATATGGGAGTCGAAGAGATGAGCGGATAAAGAGTTGCTGAGGAATGTGAAGGGTTTCCGAAGAACTCGAAGGGTCTCTTGTGTCTTTATGTATCATTATTGTAGAAGTAATAATGAGTGTCCCTTGAGTTGCCTTGAGTCTTGTATAAAAGGAGTGGTGGTGGCTGATAAGAGCTAAAAATCAGTTCGCGACTTTTTTAGATGATGAAGTTGTCGGTGTAGAAAAAAGCTGCGAAAACAGATCTTCAGTCTATCAAACAAATTCGGTTTTCGGTAGAAAACCTACACTAAATATTTATCCAGGTAAGTGTGCTGGGTCAAACTCAAGGAGGCAGAACAGAAAACCTTGATTTTTTTAAGAGTTATTTTTGCGATTTTATTTTATCTCTTCTAAAAGTTATCAGAGGAAAGAAACACCTTTTTTATTTTATTATTATTTTATTATTTTTTTAATTTTTTTATTCTTTTCAAATTTTTATTTAATTTTCAAAAAGGGATATTTTTCAAAAAAAATTATTTATTTTTTAATAGGTGAATATAGGTAGATTATAAAATATAATAGGTGGAACCGAGCAACGGGCTCGCACTACACAAGAAAAAAAATCAAGATGAAGTCGGTTTTCAACAAATCAAAACACGATGAAAAATAGACAAAAACTCATGAAAATTTAATACCAACTAGTTGGGGTAGTTGCGTAACTACCCTAAATAAATCAACAAGAAATAAGGTCAAACGTGATCCAAAGATCCCCTACAGCCCAAGGGCATAAGCGCGAAAAAACTATAGAAATTGTTTTGCAAATAGGTCCTCATAGGACTGTTCTAAAAGAAAAACAAAGTACTTTTACATTTAGGTCCCTGCGGAGGGACCTAAATGTAATTTCGGAAAACCTCTATGCGGGAATAAACTCTGGAAAACCTGCTGGGTTAAGTATGCAATTTTCACACCAGTTCAGAATCAACGGCCAGAATTAGAAGCTTCAGGCGCTGATCGAACGTCTGTGTACCTGCCATGTGTCGCGAACCTGCACTTCGCCTGTTCTTGAGTCTGTTGAACACCTGACGAACAAGCCTCCTTCTCCGACTTTCCTCCGACGAACGGCGGCGATCTGGGCGCTCCGGCGGGGCCAGAGGGGTGGCTCCTCCACCCCTCGAGGTCGCCCGAGGTAGATGGTGATCGGCGGCGGTTCCGAGCGGCGGTGGTGGCACGAGGAAGATGATGGTCAGGTGCAATAGCGTCTGAAGGTCAGATGGTCACGCCATCTTTGGATGTGATTTCCGTGAAGATAAGGGCTTCCAGATCTGGGGAGATGGCTCCTGATGGAAGATGGACCTGCGAATAAACGATGGATATGCTCGATTCGAAGAATCGGCCTAAGGATTAAAGAGTTCGCAAGCTCAAAACAAGGAGTTTGATAAGGTTTCCAGAAGAATTTACAATTGCGTAAAAATGGTGATGAAACAAAATGCGATTTGAAATATGAATCCAAACGATCTGAAGGTGGATTCGTTTGGGCGTCTAAGCTAATGGATTAAGCGTCCTAACGACGGCTTAATCGCGCAAATATCTACACGAAGATCGAGGAGAAAATAAGGCAAAAATGATGGAGTAGGTCTGTGGGTTCAAGGTGTATTACTTGGAATGAAGTCGCTCGATGGACGACCTTGGCCGGAGCTCCACGCACAAGACGGTGGCGATGCAAGGAAGAGAACCTCCTTGGAACCTCCTCCGACGATCCTTCTTCCATGCGGTGTAGCTTGCAGGCGCTGTCACCACCAAAGAGATACTGAGCACGGCTGGAAAGGAAGGGGGTCAGGCAACTGGAACTGGGTTCAGGTTGTTGGAGAGTTAGGTTGGCGATGGCGGATCTTTAGAGGCTTTTATAGATCGAATTCGTGCTCCCCAAGTAAAAATCGAATAGTGGCGAATTAGTAGGTTGTTAGGTTGAACAGATCAACGGATTGGTTCGCCTGAAGGAGTGAAGAGGTGCACGAAATAAATGGGTGAACTCGGCCAGTCAGAGCAGTTGGAATACCGGCTTCTTGGAGAAGACAACCCAGGTGCTGACAAGTGTCAGCACCTGGTTGGTCAGTTATGCTGAATTACTTCTAAATTCAATAATAAATAGTAACTAAGGTTATTTTCAATAGTTTTAAATACAATAAATGCACATAATTTAGTTATCTAATTTATGGAATAAATACTTTTTTATAAATAATAAATTGTATTCAAAATATAAATATTATATTAATAAATATGTCTTTATAAATAGGTTTTAGATTTTTAAATTGATAAATAAATAATTAAAAATTAATTTTATATTTTCTTAATTATTAGAATAATAAACAAGGTTTATGTGAATTTTTATAGATTTTAATAAATTAACTTACATGTATTAATAAATAAGGGTATAAGTTAGCTAGTTCATTTTTACCTATATTTTAAGGTTTTTGTTTTTATTAAAATAATAAATAAGCTCCAAAAAAATATAAAATAAATTAGGGTTAAATTTCAAGATCATGAAAATATTTAGAAATTATAAAATTAAGAAAACTATAAATAAGGTGTGTTATATAAAATAAATAGCCAAGAAACCCCGTTGTCTTTTGGTCCAAAAATCGACTTTTTGCAAACGGACTCCGAATTCGATGAAACCACTTTATTAAATAGAGAATATCATTTTATGAACTTTAAAGGTGAGTAGAGTGAAATTGGAGTTCGTATGAAGAAGTTATGATGTTCGGAAGTTGAGATTTTGACAATTTACAGGCTGGGTTTCTTGGCATATATACAAGGTAATATTTTTAACTTATTTTTATATTTATATATATATTTTAGAAATAATTAGGAAAAGGGTTTGGTGAAAAATATGTTCATATGAATTAATTAAAATTCATTGAATTTTTATATTTATTTTATACATAGTGAAAGGTGTATACAGTATGACTTAATTTATTTTTACGGTTTTCGTTCCTTATCTCCCCCTACTTTTTGATTTGTCGACCAATCCATGCTGACTTGGTCTCGGGTGTTAAGCTATAAATATACCTTACAGTTATATTTATATTTTAAATCATATTGTACATATTTACAAATATCTAATCTGCCTTTTGTTCTTTTTCTGGTTCTTTATTTATTTACATGATTTTGATGGTTAAAATTGGCTTTTTATTCATGAATGAGGATTTATTAAAAGATGGGAATTAATGAATATTTACATGTATTTGTTAAGGATTTTAAAATAAAATGCGATAAAAAAGTTAATGAATCATGGATTCATCAACCCCCTATACTTAAACTTTGCTAGTCCATTAGCAAATACTTATTTGAAAAGTAAGTGAAAAAGAAAGAAAATTAGAATGAATTTGTTTTCCTAAACCTATTCATGAGAACAGACAAAGGACAGAGCTCGATCGGGCCTGAAACAAGCATTTTGTCGGAACCTTAACTAGGATTAGGATTTTATCCTCAACAGTCCTCAAGTTCCACAAATCCCAAGATCACTTTATCGACTAGTTCAGACTCACTTATTCATATCGCAAACTCTATCATCCTTGAAGTCAACTTGTACAATGTGTGAATTGATGTAGCTCTTCCTGCTTAGAGAACCAAAGAAACCGTCCATCCCGGCTATACACTTCTATGGCTTCCTCATCCCGCTACTCTTTCCTCGGGGAGGGAGTGAGTTCAGTTCTGCTATGTCCACAATTGAATATAGGGAGAAAGTAGAAGAATGAGAAAAGAAGTGGAGTGCGACCAGTGTAGACGCATCTCCTTGTGAAGCTCAACCGGTGTAGCTGAGTCTCCACTAAGATGTGCAGGCATTTTTGGTGGAAGCTTGGACCATTGCGGTCTTATTTGGTGGCTTCTGCTTTGCTTTGACTTTGTAATTTGCTTGCACTACATTCATCTTTTTGTGCCTCGATGGATATATCATCTTTGTATTCCGTCCCTTTTTTGAGGTCTTAGAAAAATTGTGTCAGAAGATCTTTCCCTCATCCGAAGCAACTATCGCAACCCCAATCTCTCCCGTCTTTAGACGTCAATGCCGCAAGGATAAGGATAGAAACGCACTACCAAGGTGTACTGCCCTTCGGAACTCCATGCGAGTCGAACTAAGTGCAGAGTGCATGTGTTCAAGATTGGTTCACTGGAGTAGAGTTGTACGGATGGCTCCAAATGGTCTACTTAAGCACACATGACTTAATTTCTCGAATATGATCTAATGGAATTCAAATATTTTAAGTCAATAGACCTGAAGAGTCTAAATTCCAGACCCTAATCAGGCTCCTTACAACGAAAGTTAAAGGCTGTAATCAAGCTCCATCCTTTAGACTAGACTCAGTCCTTAGTTCCAGAAATCAAACTTCATCTGAAAAATACGAATGCAAATGCAACCACGTTTTTGTGGAGTATATTTTCTGAATTTTACTCATTTTTATGGATTTTAAGGATTTTGTAATTTTTATGAATTTTAGGACTTAGTATTTTTTTATGGATTTTATGGTTTTTATAAACAAGTTTTTATACAAGAATTTTACAAGATATATTTTATTCGGGTTAAGTATCTAATGTATTTTACAGATTTTATTTACAAGGGATTTTTACAAGGATTGAATGATTTTTACACATATTTTAATAAATACGATTTTAAATAAGTATTATACAAATTTTATTTACTTATTTTGAATACATATTGTAATTACAGATTTTAAATACAAGTTTTAAACATATTTTACTTATTTACAAGCATTTTATAAATAATAAATAAATATATAAATGGATTTTAAATTAACCCTTACCTACTTTTTATGGATTTTATAGATATAGAAAATACATAAAAGTACGAGTTATGGACAAAAGTATATATACAATATATACGCACCCCCTATACTTAGCTTGTGCTATGTCCTCATAGCGTCAAAAGAGAAAAAAGAGGACATAACTCATGCTAAGTAAAAGTGAGTGAAAAAGAATAGAGTGTAAAGTCAGTCAACCCCCCGTATACTTACGATCAGGTCATCGTAAGTATTACGGGAGAGCAAAAACGGGATGACTGAATGAAAAAGAATAAATAGCGAAAGTTCAAAAGGAAAAGAATACGAAATCATCGAAATCACTCGGTCCCCCTATACTTAGGATAAGGCATCCTAAGTATAGAAAAGAGTGTGGCCAAAAATCAGAGACCAGTGATTTGTGAAAAAGAAAGGCTATAAGAAAGAATCAGAACAAAAAATAAAACGTGAATCAGCGGACAATCGGTCCTCCCTAAACTTAGGATCTGGTATCCTAAGCATAGAAGACGAGCAAAAATGGGGACGATTGTGGTCTACGAAGAATCTACAAGTGTTGTGGATTTCCAGAATCGAATGGCTCAAAAGAATTTGTACAGGATGAGATGAAGTGAAAGAATGATCATAATTCCTGTACAAAATAGATCACTTCAACCAGGATCATACTGAATTTTCTGCTTTTCATGTGCGTACTGATCGTTGGCTGAAAAAGTAGAGCCTCCTCTGTAAGTGAACTCTGTACATGGCATAGCTCTCTGTTCTAAAATATGTGTCTCTGGAGTCGGACTACAGAAGGTGTCTATATGTGTAAGCATCACACCATCCAACTCTCTACACTGAATAGACTGTATGATCTGTACAATATAATCAATTGACTCTTGTGCTGTAATATGTGTACTTTCAATCTGCGGCACTGAGATGTCTACTGCAAGTGACTGCTCATCTGAATCTGATATGAACTCTGTCTCTATATGTGAACAATCATCTGAAGAACTAGGTACCAAGTGATCTACCCTATCCTCGTGTAGGATATCGTGGGTATCAAAATAAACGCTCTCAAGATCAGGAAACTGTGTCTCATCTATGTTCTGGCAATCTTCTGCAAGACTGGTGTCCTCTGAAATGAATGACAATACTGATCTAGGACCGCTTCATCCTCTCTCCATCTCAATGTGTATCTCTCCGTTGTCTGTGCGGAATGATACTCTCCCAGCATCATAATCAAAGAGTGCTCTTGCTGTCTGCAAAAAGGACCTCCCGAGAATGATTGGAGCAAGGTGTAACTGTGTAGGGCATGTCATGTCTAGGACAGTAAAGTCCACGGGAAACTGTGAGCCCTGAACGGTCACGATAATGTTCCTCAGCACACCTCTAGGTCTCTTTATAGATCGATCTGCAAATTGAAGTATCGCTCGTGATTTATAGAGAGGACCTAGCTTGAGCTTATCAAGCAAAGAGGTTGGAAGCAAATTATTCGAGGAACCATTGTCTAAGAGAGTTCGATGGAATGTAGTGTCTTCAATCTGACAATTGACATAGTGAGCTCCAAAATCTTTCTTCTTCTTGGATACCTTGTTCCGAATTGCACACGAAGTTGCCTTGGTCAATATATGTTTCTCAACTCGTGATCTCTTTTTCCTACGCGTGGTACATTTGTTACTCAACTGATTCTTGAGCGTAGGAAAATGATCCAAGGCATCGTGAAGTGGAATCTTCAGAAAAATGTGATCTTTCAATAGTCATTCAGTTTCTGGAGTGACAACATTCTTTTTAGTGTTTTTCTTTCCTTTTCCAAACAAAGCATCAGGAAAAGGAATAATTTTAGGAGTCAGAAAATCAGAATTTTTATTCATTTTGGAATCAGCTTGTACATTGAGAGTTTCAGAATTATGTACAAAACTCTCTAAGACAAAGAAATGTTTTGCTCTGGAATCTCTGCCTGATCTGGCGTGATGTCATCATCTGATTCACCAGTGTCCATATCTATTGTGTTGGCATCGCTCCCATCTCTTGATTATGCAGAATGGTCCTCATCATCTTGCTTATGCTCCTCCTCAGCATCAGAATCTTGCGGTTCATGGATCTGCTCGTGCTCCTCTGATGCTCTTTCCTCTTCTCCAGCAGGTGCTTGTGGTGATCTACCACTCCTGAGACGAATGAAGTTAGATAAAAATTCAGAAAACGAGATCTTACCTGTAGTGTCTACCTGATTTGGATGCCTCCTCTTGTTGTTTGGGTTCATATGAGGCTGGGCTGGGAGAGTGGTCTTCGGCACGGTTAACTCGTCCAGACGACGGTTAACCTGCTCCATCTCGGTTTTGTGCACAATCTGGAGCGTACTCAGCATATCCATGATCTGATTGAGTGCATGGGCCTGTGAAGACATCTCTGGTTCGGTGTGGTGGCCCTGGCTTGCTCCTCTCTCCTGCCTTGGCGTGTAATGCTGAGAGGTGGACAGCTGAGTATCGCTGAGGTGTGGAGGAAGACTGTTGCGACTGCTGATAAGGATAGTTCTGTGAATTATTAGCAGGGTACTGAATAGGATGCGGTCTCTGATGGTATACATTCGGGTGAGACTGCTGCGGCATGAAAGTCTGACGGTGCTGAAAATTCAGACGTCCATACTGTGGATGACCGTACGGCTGCTGCTGCTGATTCGGTATACTCGGCTGCTGAATCGGAGTATACCAAATCCCGTTGATCTCAAGAGTGGCTTGCGGCTCCACCTCCATCTCTGCGGTGCTGGTGATCTGGCCGGGATTGGCGTGAGACTGATCCTCATGCCAATCGATCTGCGGAATCTCGGACTCGCTCTGAACATAGTGGATCTGACAGGTGGGTGGAGCGGGTGCGATCCTCCGTGTTGTTTGTGCATTCGAAGAAGTCTGGCTCTGTTGATACTGGAGCTGAAGATCAGAGACCTTCTTCGAGAGATCACTCAGCTGCTGAGGTAGAGATGAGAGTTTCTCCAACTCTCGCAGCGGCTGTAGGTCTTGGACCTGCTTCTGAATCACGTCCACCAACGTCAATTTCTAGCTAATATATCCCATGTTGGTGTTGGATTCAGAATCTGAGATGTTAGCCACCTTGTGATGTTCTTGGTGATGTGGTGGCTGCGAGGCTTTCTGAAATGCCCAAGTAGAGTCCACGACTCTCGAGTTTTCGACCATCCCTTCGAAGATGGCCCAGACTGACTCGTCATCCTTATTCAAGTAACTGCCACCACATGCGGCACTGACGAGCCCCTGGATCTCTGGCTGGAGTCCTCCGAAATAATTCTGTACGAGCACCTTCATCGGGATCTCATGATGCGGGCATCTCTCCGTAAGGTCCTTGAATCTATCCCATGCCTCATGGAAAGATTCGTGCGGGAGTTGCGTGAAGTTGGAGATCTGGCTCCTCATCATGTTCGTCCTTCCCAGAGGAAAATATTTGCGCAGGAAAGTGGACTTCAGATCGTCCCATATAGAGATTTCCCTCCCCAGATGACTCAGCCAGTAAAGAGCCTTATCGACTAAGGCAAAGGGGAAGGCTTTGAGGCGTACAGCCTCCTGCGTGACTCCTGGATAGCAAGCCGTACCACAAATCATTTTGGACTGTTGTAAGAAGGTAATCGGCTCCTCTTTGGCATTCCCATAGTACTTGGAAGCAAAGAAATGAAGGACAGTCTCATCTCGTATGGCCCTTGATTCGGCGGTAGCCGAATCCAATGGTGGAGCGTTCTAGCGCCCATGTCATACTCATCTCGTAAAGTTGCGGGAACCGCAGGCGATAACTGGTTCCCGGCCCCTGCTCTCAGCGCGGCTATTTCAACCCACAGTTCATTCTGAACTCTAAACTGTTCTTGAATCTGTAGGTTCATCTGCTGAAGTGTATCGAGAATACATGCAGTAACATCTGCGGGTGGATCCTGTCTTCCTTCCTGATTCTCCCCAGCTGGTGGCCTCTCGTCTGCTGCTGGTCCTTTGCAGCGAGCCATCGGATTGTCTGTGAAAGAAAAGCTCTTGTAAGCACTCAGCGACAAATTGACTGGAGATCTAGATATATTGAGGCAAGGGTCTGCCTCAATGTTCTGGCCAGGAGACAGGTGAGTATAGGTCTGACTCTCCTTGAGATCAGATGGGACCAGCTCGGGAAGAGGGTCATCCCGAGCCTGTGAAGAAGTACGCTCAACGGTGAACGATCGATAGCTCACGGAGTCTGAGCAGAAAATCCATCGAGACGTCATCTTCGATGTCAAGAGGAATGATCGGGAGAGCACGTTTTACGATTCAAATGAGAAGGATATAAGAAAGCCGCGGAAACTCACGCCCCGCAAACAAACACAAAGCAAACCACGTGTTCACCAACTCAACCCGATGAAGACCGTAAGAGTTCGGTCTTTTTATCTTGTCAGTTTTAGGGTTGTAATTAGCAAACAAGTTGCGGTTATCGTGGGCTGAGCGAGCTGATAGGTGCCCGATAGTTTCTCCGAAACACTGGCCCGAGTCCTTACAAAAGATCGCTCGCACTCAGCCAGTATGGGAGTAAGTACGGACCGTATCCGGCTACCCGTGTTACTTGAGGACGGAGCCTTGCGCAGTGTCCTCTAAACCTCCCACTCTGCTAAGTACACCCGGACCATTTCCGGCTACCCGAGAGTACCCACTGAGGAACATTGATCAATTGTATGAACTAAGTAGTATTTCGCGGGAAATATAGGATTTTGGCTCTAACCTTATGTGTCGGCTCTCGCTCGCGCACTTTGAGATGTTGTGCGGGGGTTACTCTCCCAAAACAAATGAATCGGTTTACGGCTTTTAAAGTCAGATATGATTAGCAGTCCCAATTTTATTTTGCGGTTTTGTGATTTTTTTGAGTTTTTTCAAGCAACGTCTACCGATTTTTTTATAAAAACCCTAAAATCATGCACCTAGGTTGCGAGTCCTAAAACTAACTACGTAGGCATAATCAGATAGAGTAAAAAAATCCTAAGCAAGCATCTAAAAAGCCGTGGAAAACAGATAAGCGAGAAAAACCGCGGTGGGTGCCCTGATCCCTCGGATACACGGTATCCGACGAATCAGACCCTGAAAAAAATGGGGGGGGGGTTTGTTTATTGTCTATTACAGTTTCTCTCTCTTTCTCTCTCTTTTACAAAAGATTACTAATCTAATTCTGACCTCTGCAGCCGACTCATGAAGAAGAAGTCGACCTCTGCTCTTTCAACTCATTCGACTTCTTAAGAAGCCGGTTGATCCTGCAGGCCCTGCAAAAATTTGATTAGCCGTACAAAAAGCCGTACGAAATCAAGAGAGAAAAAAATGAGAAAACCGTAAGAAAAGTCGAAAGAACAAAAAGAAGTCAGTCGATAAAAGCCGTACGAAAAAACGTACAAAAAATACGAAAAACGAAACAAAAAGAAGAGAAAAAATAAAATCACAAAGAATGAAAAAAATCAAAATATTCTAACGCCTCCCCAGCAACGGCGCCATTTTGATAAGAGCTAAAAATCAGATCGCGGCTTTTTTTATAGTAACGTGGTCGATGTAGAAAAAGCCGTGAAGAGACTCTCAGTCAATCAAACAAATTCGGTTTTCGGTTGAAAACCTACACTAAATATTTATCCAGGTAAGTGTGCCTGTGTCGAACTCAAGGAGGCAGAATAAAAAACCTTCATTTTTTTAAAGAATTATTTTTGCGATTTTATTTTATCTCTTCTAAAAGTTATCAGAGGAAAGAAACACCTTTTTTATTTTATTATTATTTTTTTATTTTTTTATTTTTTTATTCTTTTCAAATTTTTATTTAATTTTCAAAAAGGGATATTTTTCAAAAAAAATTTATTTATTATTTAATAGGTGAATATAGGTAGATGGTAAAATATAATAGGTGGAACCGAGCAACGGGCTCACACTACACAAGAAAACAAATCAAGACGAAGTCGATTTTCAACAAATCAAAACACGATGAAAAACACGATAAAAACTCACGAAAATTTAATATCAACTAGCTGGGGTAGTTGCGTAACTACCCTAAAGAAATCAACAAGAAATAAGGTCAAACGTGATCCAAAGATCCCCTATAGCCCAGAGGCATACATGCGAAAAAACTATAGAAATTGTTTTACAAATAGGTTCTCAAAGGACTGTTCTGAAAGAAAAATAAAGTACTTTTACATTTAGGTCCCTGTGGAGGGACCTAAATGTAATTTCGGAAAACCTCTGGAGCGGGAATAAACTCTGGAAAACCTGCTAGGTTAAGTATGCAATTTTCACACCGGTTCAGAATCAACGACCAGAATTTGAAGCTTCAGGCGCTGATCGAACGTCTGTGCGCCTGCCACGTGTCGCGAACCTGCACTTCGCCTGTTCTTGAGTCTGTTGAATACCTGACGAACGAGCCTCCTTCTCTGACTTTCCTCCGATGAACAACGACGATCTGGGCGCTCCGGCGGGGCCAGAGGGGTGGCTCCTCCACCCCTCGAGCTCGCCCATGGTAGATGGTGATCGACGGTGGTTCCGAGCGGCGGTGGTGGCGCGAGGAAGATGATGGTCCGGTGCGATAGCGTCTGAAGGTCAGATGGTCACGCCATCTTTGGATGTGATTTCTGTGAAGATGAGGGCTTCCAGATCTGGGGAGATGGCTCCTGATGGAAGATGGACCTGCGAATAAACGATGGATATGCTCGATTCGAAGAATCGGCCTAAGGATTAAAGAGTTCGCAAGCTCAAAACAAGGAGTTTGGTAAGGTTTCCAGAAGAATTTACAATTGCGTAAAAATGGTGATGAAACAAAACACGATTTGAAATATGAATCGAAACGATCTGAAGGTGGATTCGTTTGGGCGTCTAAGCTAATGGATTAAGCGTCCTAATGACGGCTTAATCGCGCTAATATCTACACGAAGATCGAGGAGAAAATAAGGCGAAAATGAAGGAGTAGGTCTGTGGGTTCAATGTGTATTACCTGGAATGAAGTCGCTCGACGGACGACCTTGGCCGGAGCTCCACACACAAGACGGTGGCGATACAAGGAAGAGAACCTCCTTGGAACCTCCTCCGACGATCCTTCTTCCACACGGTGTAGCTTGCAGGCACTGTCACCACCAAAGCGAGGCTGAGCATGACTGGAAAGGAAGGGGGTCGAGCAACTGGAACTGGGTTCAGGTTGTTGGAGAGTTAGGTTGGCGATGGCAGATCTTTAGAGGCTTGTATAGATCAAATTCATGCTCCCCAAGTAAAAATCGAATGGTGGTGAATTAGTAGGTTGTTTGGTTGATCAGATCAACGGATTGGATCGCCTGAAGGAGTGAAGAGGTGCGCGAAATAAATGGGTGAACTCGGCCGGTCAGAGCAGCTGGAATACCGGCTTCTTGGAGAAGACAACCCAGGTGCTGACAAGTGTCAGCACCAGGTTGGCCAGTTATGCTGAATTACTTCTAAATTCAATAATAAATAGTACTTAAGGTTATTTTAAATAGTTTTAAATACAATAAATATAAATAATTTAATTATCTAATTTATGGAATAAATACTTTTTATAAATAATAAATGTTATTCAAAATATAAATATTATATTAATAAATATGTCTTTATAAATAGGTTTTAGATTTTAAATTGATAAATAAATAATTAAAAATTAATTTTATATTTTCTTAATTATTAGAATAATAAATAAGGTTTGTGTGAATTTTTATAGATTTTAATAAATTAATTTACATGTATTAATAAATAAGGGTATAAGTTAGCTAGTTCATTTTTACCTATATTTTAAGGTTTTTGATTTTATTAAAATAATAAATAAGCTCCAAAAAATTATGAAATAAATTACGGTTAAATTTCAAGATCATGAAAATATTCAGAAATTATAAAATTAAGAAAACTATAAATAAGGTGTTATATAAAATAAATAGCCCAGAAACCCGTTGTCTTTTGGTCCCAAAATCGACTTTTTGCAAACGGAATCCGAATTCGATGAAACCACCTTTATTAATTAGAGAATATTATTTTATGAACTTTAAAGGTGAGTAGAGTGAAATTGGAGTTTGTATGAAGAAGTTATGATATTCGGAAGTTGAGATTTCGACAATTTACAGGCTGGGTTTCTTGACATATATATAGGGTAATATTTTTAACTTAATTTTATATTTTTATATACATTTTTTAGAAATAACTAGGAAAAGAGTTTGGTGAAAAATATGCTCATATGAATTAATTAAAATTCATTGAATTTTTTGTATTTATTTTATAAATAGTGAAAGGTGTATACAGTATGACTTAATTTATTTTTACGGTTTTCGTTCATTATCTCCCCCTACTTTTTGGTTTGTCGACCAATCCATGCTGACTTGGTCTCAGGGGTTAAGCTATAAATATACCTTACAGTTATATTTATATTTTAAGTCATATTGTACATATTTACATATATCCAATCTGCCTTTTGTTCTTTTTCTGGTTCTTTATTTATTTACATGATTTTGATGGTTAAAATTAGCTTTTTATTCATGAATGAGGATTTATTAAAAGATGGAAATTAATGAATATTTACATGCATTTGTTAAGGGTTTTAAGACAAAATGCGACAGAAAAGTTAATGAATCATGGATTCATCAGTGGCTCATTTGAAAACACAAAGTATACACACAAGTGTAGAGTGTCATCATCCACTCCCAGAGAGAGTTCCCCTTCTAAAAAAGAGAAGAGTTTTGTTCCCGTGCTTGTGTAATCGTCTGATTGCATTATTGAGCGTTCTTGAGAGTGTTCTTGAGCGATCCATAGAGTCGAGCTTGTGCTTGTGTCTGAGCGTCGGTGTGTTAGCAAGCAGGAGTATCGAGAAGAGTTGGAGCGTATCCATGACCGTTCTACACAAGAAGGCTGGTTAGCCACGGGTTAGCTAACGCCGCACATGATCGGTCGAAATCGATAGCGGGATTTTGACACTATGATAAGTGGTATCAAAGCTGAAGGTGATACCAATCGTTGGTACGATATGGTGTCAGAGCACGGTTCGTGGTACAACTCGTTGACACGAGTCGGTATCAGAACGAAGGAGCAGTTCATAGATCTTGGTCAGTGCCAAGAAAGCGGGTAAAGCTAGGAGTGACTGTCGGTGCAATTGATCGCGGGAACAGAGGATACTTGTTGGTGCAAGTATATCTTCAATTAGCAGAACAAAGATGGTGGGTGTCACCGAGCATGTGGCAGCACTGGAACAAGCGATGGCAGAAGTGGAGTCTACCATTGGGACTCATGCTCATCGCATCGCCGTCTTGGAGGAACGTTCTTCAGAAGGATCGAATGTTGGGGACGAGACCCAATGCTCAGCGGAGCAGATCAAGTCCTTGGAGGACAAGCTGGAGGTGTTCAACACGATGATGGAGGATCTACGCAGCGAGATCTCCCTCATCAAGAAGGCATTGGCGAACAGCGGGAGCTCCATGGAGGTGCAGCAACGCAAGTTACCCGAACCCAAATCCTTTACAGGTACACGTAGAGCCAAGGATTTGGAGAACTTTCTATGAGATATGGAAGTTTACTTTGAGGCAACCAAGACGAGGGAAGCCGAGAAGGTCGGTTTGGCATCGATGTACATGTCAAGCGACGCTAAGTTATGATGGAGGAGCCGTGCATCAGATGAGGCGAGACTGAAGATATCCAGGTGGGATGATCTAGTCATAGAACTGAAGGCATAGTTCCTACCGAAGAACACTAGGTGAATTACACGGGAGGCTCTTCGACACCTGAAGCAGACATGCACTGTTCGTGAGTACGTGAAGCAGTTCACGTCCTTGCTGCTGGACATCAAGGGCATGCCAGAGGAGGACAAGCTGTTCAACTTTACAATCGGGTTGCAAAGCTGGGTGCAAGCCGAACTGCGGAGGCAGGGCATGAAGGACCTTAATTTAGCGATCGTGGTGGCGGACGCGTTGGTCGACTACGGTATCCAACCAGACCACAATGCTGAAGAGAAGCAGTTCTCTAGCAACTAGAAGGCACAGTCAAAGGACAAGGGCAAAGGCGTTGCCCTCTATCCACCTATGGTGGAACGAGAGTACTCCAAAAAGAGGGAGCAACCGGGAGCAAGGGATGCTTCATATGCGACAGACCTCATCGGGCGCAGGAGTGTCCAAAGAGAGAGAAGCTTAACGCTTCGTAGGGACGATGAGGAAGAAGAAGAGGGTGAGGTACGCTTGGGAGCAATCGGTGCTATGCGCAAGATATGCCTCATGACACTTCCAGCTAGAGCTTCGAATTCGGTGGAGCGAGGGAACTCCACAACAAAGAGCTTTGGAGGTGCCAAGGCTCGATCGAGGACGCATAGGAGTACACAGGTACGTGCTGAGCACCAATATGTGTACTGGAGACACACAACCAAAGCCGCGGATAGAAGAAAATCCGTGCACGAGAAGGCGATGCAGAGCTCTGGAGGGCAGTGCAACATGGACAAGAGGCTACACGTCCATGGAGGAGGAGTGGTGACGAACCATACCACCAACGATCTTGCAGGAGGCAAGATACCAAAGATGCTTGGAGCGCAGGAGGTGCTCATTTCCCAGGATGCGAGGACGCCCACAGGGAACGATAGAGATCGTCAACGAGCAAGCGTGGAGGTGAGTACTCCACATGTAGAGCTGGAGCTACCACACACCAGCGATGGAGCTGCTTTATCCAGGAGGGATACATTGAGAATTGGAGCTGACAAGGAAGCTCCACTTTTCATGTTGAAGACCAAGTCATGGAGGGACGCGGCTCGTGAGAAGACCAAGTGCAGGAAGGGAGGCGATGCACGCTTGCACCACCCTTCCAATTGAGTAGCATCAGGAGGTGCGTAGTGGTTGGAGGATCGTGACGGGACGCCAGCTGAAGAGGGAATGCTCGGTTGAGGATAAGCAATTCTTCAGGTGGGGGAGGCTTGTCACACCCCCAAATTCAGTGATAGAGAATGATCGTGCAGACTCGGTAGCGGATGCTCGAGAATGATTGATAGAGCTAGGAGTTCTAGAGGAGCCCGAAATACTTGGGTATTAGGAAGGTTATCCACGAGAGTCTGGAGGCCCTATTGTACGTGACAATGGAGAAGCGTCACAGGACACTGGCTCGATAGCAGAGTGTCGTGGTGCTCGTAGCAGTGCGAGAACAACAAGTACAGGCAGCAGTGCAAGACATAACAGTGGATGCACGTAGTGGTACATACGCGAGTGTAGAAGGGTAGTATGCAGTGAAGCAGTACGCATCGAGGAGTAATGCGGTACGGTCACATAGGTATACGTACGAAGGTGCACGGTATCGGTATCAAGGCGTGGCGATCCAAGGAGGCATGGGGCATTGCAAGTGCTGAGTACGAGCATTGTCGAGCATGCTCGGTAGTATGCGTACGAGAGTGATCTGGAGGCCACGATAGCGAAGTTCTGGAGGACTTCCCCTTAGCATGCAGAACGCTAAGGAAGGGTTTACCGCACGAGGGTCTAGAGGCCGCGGGTTCTCTTTGGCCAAGATCGAGTGTTCGTAGGTACACGGTGAATTATGGCAAAGCTGCATCAGCAAGGTGTTGGAGCGTAGATGTGCTGATGACTGGAGGGTAGATGTGGCATCAACCGTGCGGGAAGATGAAAGGACAACAAGGGAGTCAAAGAGACGAGCATACGAAGAGTTGCTGAGCAACGCGAAGGGATGCCGAAGAACTCGAAGGGTCTCTTGTGTCTTTATGTATCATTATTGTAGATGTAATAATGAGTGTCCATTGGTTGCATTGAGTCTTGTATAAAAGGAGGGGTGTTGGCAGTGTACACACAAGTGTAGAGTGTCATCATCCACTCCTAGAGAGAGAGGGAGAGAGAGTTCCCCTTCTAATAAAGAGAAAAGTTTTGTGCATGTGCTTGTGAGATCATGTGGTTGCATTCTTGAGAGTTCTTGAGCGTGTTCTTGAGAGTGTTCTTGAGCGATCCATAGAGTCGACCTTGTGCTTGTGTCTGAGCATCGGTGCATTAGCAAGCAGGAGTATCGAGAAGAGTTGGAGCGCGTACGTGACCGTTCTACTCGGGAAGGCTGTTAGCTACGGGTTAGCTAACTCCGCACAGGATCGGTCGAAATCGATAGCGGGATTTTGACCCTGTGACTGCTACCATGGTGGTTCCACCGTAGCCATCCAT
Organism: Ottelia alismoides; assembly: GCA_037367405.1. Classification (NCBI taxonomy): domain Eukaryota; kingdom Viridiplantae; phylum Streptophyta; class Magnoliopsida; order Alismatales; family Hydrocharitaceae; genus Ottelia; species Ottelia alismoides. The sequence continues at coordinate 140,923 of JAZKJV010011380.1, read as the reverse complement.
TCCTAATATGGATTAGAGTGCTCTCCACTCAATTCCTTAATTGGTGAGATCTCAATCTCCATGAAACCATCTACACTTGCAACAATTTTAATATTGAATTATCACTAAAATAATTCCAAATTATTTTGTGATAATTTCAGCCATGCTGTTGATAATTATGAATCATATTCAACCATCCAATAATAAACATAAATTATATTTATATTTAATTATAATGTGAATCCAGTTCACATTAACCTATAAATTGTAAATCCTATTTGCAAATAAGTCTCTCTATGATATTATGAATCACACTCACAATATTTACAATTATTGTAAATAGTGCTATCTACACTAATCTCATCTCTAACATTTAAATCCAATTTAATTATCTTAGATGCCTCTCTACATAAGTCCAAATAATGTGAATCATATCCATATTATTATTGATAATTAAACTTTATTTAATAATCAATTTTTTAATGCTCAAATATTGCCAATAATAGAACTATTCTTGAATCCTTTCAAGAACAGTATGCCTTCTCCGTGGATACTTGGAGATAAGGATAGGATGATAGTATATTCCATATATAGTTACTTGGATACTGATATCTAATTTCATATCCAGATCTAGAAGACATCTCAAAGATGTCTGGTCAAGTTAGATATAATATCTAATCTTCTCATTGCATCTGAATCATATTCAGATCAATGTCCAACATTTGGACCAAGATCAAATCACTAATCTATTGAGTGGAGTCACTAAATTCCAAACTTATTACATCACCCTCGGAATGGAAGTGTCACAATTATAAAATAGATTAAGATGACATCACCCTCTAGTATTCCTAATACTCATACATCCTACATACCAGAAGAACTAGAATAAATCCAAAATTCTGATCATATATTTGAGTTATCTTCTTCAAAGTTTATCATTAAGTTTCTCATTCGATCATTGAGAGTTGGTATCGATCACATGCTTTCTAAAAGAATACATCATACCTACAAATCTTGTCATGCTTCCAAAGCAAGGTGAGAATCGATGGAATTTGGTTGGTCCCAATATCTCATGAGTAAGCTCATGTCTTTTGGTTCAGTAGTTAACATGTATGATCTCTTTGATAGATTGTATTACCCATATGCCCTCATATGCATAGCAGCTCACCTGTATATAGACCTTGATTAGCTCATCAACCTAATGGTCTATCAAATGTACATACTCATACATATAGTAATACAATTGTCTCCGATTAAAGGGTGTGTGCATGTATCTTGATAACATACGATATAGGTCTTGGTTATCTCGATCTCATTATATCAATACTTTATCTTAACTTATCTTACACCTCTGAAATCTTTATTCCTATGTAGAGGATCTCATTAAGAGGTCGGTCGGATATCATCCTTTGGAGTAAGGATTTCCATCTCCTTCTCAGGCTGGGGATCCTTTTCTGACAATCATTTAACGGTGCTAGTGAATCCCCAATCTAACTCTTTTGACATCATCTCTGTACTAGCCTCTATGATCCAACCATTGGATCAACATCTATATGATTATCAAGATGGACATTAAACATATCTCTAATTGTACTAAGGACCTTATAAGTGCATGCATTCATTAGTCTCAGATAGAGAGTGAAAATCAATAATTTTATTGATATATAAAAAGATTACAATGGCAATTATTGTAATAATGGTACGCCCTAGGCTCACACATCCAACATTTGGGGGGTGGGGGTGTAGGCAGGCTACTGGAGATGAAGGGAGTATGCTTATTGCGAGGAGGTCAGGTATTTAGTGAAGGGGAGTTTGGTTCTGGTCTTCTGGGGTTTGGGATGATGTTTAGAATTAGACATGTTAGGGTTTTGAGTGGCGATTGATTTTGGTTTTGGAAAGATAGAGGATAGAATAAGGGAGATTGATTGCTGGAGGTTAGGGAAGATATGGATGAAGTGGTTGACTAGGGATAGAGAAGATCGAGGGGAGAGGTGCTGAGTTGTTGGGTTTTTAAACGAGGGAGGAGGCGGGAGGAGGGAGTGTTGACATAGAGGTCAATGGTGGGGGCTTTCTGATTGGTCGGGATGTGTATAGTGTGCAGGACTCTGAAGGTGTAAGTGCAAGGGTTGGTAAGGGAAATGAGGTGATGACACGTAGCTCATGTTGGCCATTGAGCAATGCAACAAATAAAGAAAAGTGAATAAAAAATAGCAAGCAACCTCGAATGCAAAAATTCTCAAAATGAAAAATGTTGACTAATTGTATTTTATAATGTTCATGAAGGATTCGAGTGTGAATGCACTCAACTATGAAAGGTGTGATTTTTTAATGATATATAAATATCATTTTTGTGTTTTGATTTTATTTAATTTTTATAGATGGCTAATACATGCAAAAATCAAGTGAAATGCTAAATGATGCATGGAACATGCATGCAATTCTTTTGGATTTTTGCGAGTTAAGAAAAAATAGAAAAATAGGAGTATGAATTATGGATATGTGAATTGGGCTAAATGTACAAAGTCAGAACTCATACTTTTTATGGTTTTTTTGAAATTTTTAGATTTTTTATAATTAGTTTGAAAATGAAAAGGAAATAAAAAAGACTAAATAAAAAAGAGTTAGATATGTACATGAAATAATAAGTCAAAATAAGTAAATATGTACAATAAACAATTCGGTCCCAAAATCCAAGTTTCACATAGGAACTCCGATTCTTTCGAATTTGATCTTGATTTGTGGACGATTGAGTGTGCATTAATTCAGAAGTGAGTAGAGTGAAATTGAATATTGTACGAGGAAGGTATGCAATTTTACAGCTTTCTGACCTTTAATTAGGGTTTGGGATTTTTATGTAATTTTTTGGGTTAGTATTTTTTGATATTTTTCATGTGATGAAGTCAGTAATATGTACACAATTGAGCTAGTTTTAAATAATTTGGAGTGAGTATGAATTAATTAAAAAATAAAGTTAGATGAATTATATGCAATATGAAATGCTTATTTATGCAAATTATTTGCAAGTGCATGAATGATAATTATGAGTTATAAACACATGAATGCACTTAATTACTCAGAATGAGGCTGCATTTTTAGCCAATTAGAGTGAAGAAACATATTCATCAGCCCCATATACTTAAACCTTGCTCGTCATCGAGAAACAAAAGAATAAAGCAGTGAAATGGGATTGGGTTCTATATCGAGATCATGAACAAAAGATGAAAATAAAGCTCGACCCAATCTTTGATTTAATATTTTAGTGGAACTCCTGTAAGAATTAAAACTTTAAAATCAGTGGTCTCTAAGTTATACAAATCACCATTAAGGTCTGGCTCAAAAGTCATCTTAGATCCACAACTCTCAAAGCACACTCCATGAATATTGAATAATTATCTCTTGTGTATGAAGGTGTTAGCTCTTCCCATTCAAAATGCCAAACTACCATGCAATCTTCTCCTACAACAACTCGTCCTCGGGGAGTTAGGTATTTCCTTCTAAGTTAAAGTATTGCCAATATCAAAAAGGATAAAGAGGGAAGAAAGTGGAGCTTAGTCATTTTATCCAAGTCTCTTATTAGAAGGTTGACTAAAATAGCCAAGTCTTTGATATACAGAAAATGGACCATTGTGCTTAAGAAATTAGGATTTTAATATTTTTGCTCTGCATTTATTTTGGGTTTTTTTGCATTTTTTCCCGTCTATTCAGGTTCAGAGTATATATATTTGGTACAAAAGTGAACATCCATATTGGGCCCCAATTTCGACTGGATGGCTAAGTACTACCACACTATTCATCATCCAAAGCTTTATTTCAACCCGTACTCTAGTATTTAGATGTCTACATCACTAGAAAAGATGTTAGACAGTCTTCCAACACCTCATTTGAGTTGAGCTAAGTGCGCGATGCTAGAGTTTAGATTAGTTTATTATTCAAGATTCGTACTCAGAACATGCAATCAGCGTAGACACTAAGAGTCGAAGTCTGGACACTATCATGTGGAATTCAAAGGTTTAATTCTAGGACCTGAAACTTCTAAAATTCTACTTCTCAGTGAAGTTCTTCTGAAATATAAGTGGATTAAGGTCAACTCCGCTCACGATTTCCGCTAATGACTCGACTTAATTAGAACCCAATGACTTTCCACCATTGCATGTGCATGATATGCTAAATGAAGTGCAGATGCATGTGATGCAAGTTTTTAGATGAATTTTTTTTATATTTTTTATGTTTTTTAAGTTTGTGTTTTTGTCTTTTATTTTTTTATTTGTGTTTTGTTTTGCGTTTTGTTCTATTTTTTAATTTTACAAAAGTTTTAGATATTTTACAAAAAATATTCTTATTTTATAAGTATTTTATATATTACATAAATTTTAAAAGTTGTTACAGATTTTACAAGATTTACCCACACCCGGTATTAAGTAAGTATTATATACAGAAAATACACTATAATATAGTACAATTCAATACATAATATTTACACAAACGTAGCTCACCTCCCCTATACTTAACGCATGCTAAGTATAAAGGTGTGCAAAAGAAGAGAGGAGTGGGGTAGAAGTCGATCCCGCACCCCCCACCATACACAGGCTCGGGTCAGCTTAAATACAGAAGAGAACTAAAATGGGGGCATCAAGGAGAGATGATGACTATACGTAGTACGTACATCAGTCCCCCAAATACTTAGGCTTTTGCCTAAGTTTAGAAGAAGTACAAGGGATCCGATGGGATCATGAAGAATATTAGAGGATTAAGGAGGTTTTTGGCAAACCTTGTTACAGTAGTGGGGAGGGAGGGTATATTCACGGAGAATGTCGACATTACTATCAAACGAATAGGAATCCGAACAATGTGAAGAAAATTCCCGATCATCATCAGAGTCATCCTCTGAGTATTAGATATGTGTGGGGATTTTCCAACGTGATTGAACACTCGATTTCTTGCTCAGATAGGGTTTCAAGACGGTCGAACTGAGCTCCCTCATGTCACTTCATCTGGGCCTTATGAGTAATCCAATTGTTCATTTAACACGTCCTGGAGGGTCTTAATGTAACTCAAATCTTCGATTTCATCATATCATCCTATCATTTATTATTTCTTCAACTCTGCATATTTTCTAATTTCCTCTGAGTAGTAGATAGGTGCGGGTATTTTCCAATGTAGGTCAACACTCAGTTGCTTGCTCAGGTAGGGTTTCAAGATGGCCGAATTGAGCTCCCCCATGCCACTTCATCCAGGCCTTATGAGGAATCTAATTGTTCATTTAACACATCCTGGAGGGAGGGTATTAATGTGAATCAAGTCTTTGATTTGATCATATCGGCCTATCATTTATTATATTGCTTTGATTTCAAAAAAATCCTCAATCATTCTTCTTCAATATTCAACTTCTGCATATTTGAGTCATCTTGACCAGTTTGATCGATTTAGAGACATCATTCACCCGTTACAACAAATTTGGCCTAAGGCAAGGAATAGTTTTTATTCGTTGTTACATCATTTATACTTAAATATATAAAGACGGATATTATATATTACTTCATTCTTCAAATTTACAATGACTATCTTATTCATTGCTATATTCCTAACAAAGGATCATATAACAACTGTTATCTATTGATTTTTTTGTCTAATTATTGTTAAATTTAGCAATGATTTGTACCATATTTAGTCATCAGATAAATTATCGCTATATGAGCCTTTAGCAAAGAAAACAATATTAGTTGATATTTCAAGAAAAAAAGGGTAACCTTATAACGAACAATATTCGTTGGTATATATACAACATTGGAATACATTGCAACGGATATTCAAATTATCTGTTGCCTTAGATCATTTTTCTATAACGACCTTATCTGCATGTACTATCTGCATGTACCTCATCTGATACTTCAAAGCTCCAGTGGCCTTCACCAATAGCTTGACTCCTAAGTCAAACTTGGACCTTGATCAACTGATCAACATTATTACACATAAAGAAACTTGTTTGGAGTGGTTTGGTTATGATATGACTACATATTTCCGCATTTGTTGGGGATGATGGACTATTTGCACCTATTTCCCAAGCGTGCTCATGGGAGGGGTACTTGGCCCATTTGATTGTGACCCGCCTTGATCTGTTGTTGTGGGGTTATCACGTTCCAATGGATACTCGATTGTAATAGATACTCGATTAATCTGAACGGGAAATGGGTACCTGTGCGTACTCATAGAAGTATCATCTATATTAAAAGGAAATTACTTATTTATTATATAAATATTAAGAAAGGAAATAAATCATCGATTATAATTTTTCAATCAATTTATTAACTTAGAAATTCACGGTATGTTTCTGTCATCACTCCCTCATGGATCCATTTCTTCATTCATTAGATTGATCAATTGTTATATATTTTGTTACTTAACATTCAAATTAAATATTGTTTACGTGGTAAAAAAATATTTATATTCATGGATTGGTGCCATGAGTGAATGCTGTCGAAGTGGGTATGTTGGTCTAAGTAAAGAAGACATTGCTAGTGAGAGATGACATATATAAGGAATGCAAGCGATATGTAATATATACATCTGTGACCATATCATATTCATATTCATAGTGATAATATCATAGGTACACGGTAATCAAAATGGTAATGAATGCAATTTAAGTGATGTTGATATTCGAAACTATGTGAATAAAATAAACCATAGAAACACATGAAATTAGAAGGAGTGCAATTGAATATGGATCCAATAAGTTCATTGTTATGAAATAACGCGAATACAGATAAAGGAGATATGATGAACGAGCTGTGATTGAGAAATGAATATATATATATATATATATATATATATATATATATATATATTCTTATTTAATTACATTAGTTCTCATCTACATTTGTGTCATGATGGACACACAACACAAAGTGATTCTACGCTATTGCATTCATTATCATCTTGGTTGAATGTCAAGGTGATCATATATCGATTTGAACTGTATGTTCACTATCATTTGCGATAATTCAAATTTCCATGTCCATACGTTTGTCCATTTTAAAATAGATACATAAACAAATACATCACGTGTGAGCCATCAAATGCATGTAAATTTAATCTAATCTATACTATATGAAATTTTATTATTTTTTGTATCTGATTTGCATCCATTTAATATCCGTGTCATTTTTAACATTTTGATAATATATTTTCTAGATTTACCAAATTATGTATCTTTATCCATGTTTATATTTTAAAAGAGATGTGAACAATGTTTATATATCCATATTTTTACCTAGGGTTACCAAATTATGTATCTTTTAGGGTAAAATGGGGCTGCCCCGTGGGAGTAGCCAACTTGGCTACTCCCACCCCTATTTTCCCCTCATTTTTTTTATTTCTTTGGAAAATAAAAATTCGTTTATTCATCACTATATCCCTCTAACATTCTATTAAAATTTCATCAGAAACATAGATTCCTAGGACTTCCATCCAGACGCCATTTTTTTAACGGTCGCAGGATTTTTAAAATCGACCCTGTTTAGATGGAGGCCGTAGGAGTCTCTGTTTCTAATGAAATTTTAATAAAATGTTAAAGGAATATAACGATGAATTTACAAATTTTTTATTTCCAGAGAAATAAAAAAATGAGGGGAAAATAGGGGTGGGAGTAGACAAGTTGGCTACTCCCAGGGGGCAGCCCCATTTAACCCTTTTACCTAACCATTTGCATTTTTTAAAGCAACAGGGGTAGTGAGAGCTTCTAACTAGATGTGGGCATCCGTTAATACAAGCGGGTTTTTTTGGATGGGGCAGACTCATGATATAGCAGGTACTCGACCCATCATTTTCATATGAATATCTGTGAGTTTATGGTCAAAATGAACGGATCGAGTTGTATACCTGTTGATCCGGATATATTTGAATACCCCTACTATTTCCTCACTTTTTTTTAAATTCTATCGTTCATTCCATGCATAGGAAAAATTACATTGTGATACACTCAATTACTTTATATTTCTAGCTCAAATTCATATTTTTGCATCGTTGTCCTTTTTCATATGCTAACATTTTTATTCTCTCTCAGAGTTAGCTAGTCCTCTAGGACTCCCAAATAACAAACTCTCTCCATATTCAATTTGTCTACTCAGCTTTGTTGTATATATGTTTAAAAGGCGGAAATCATTCCTCCTTTTAGGTTTATTAGTGATATCTTTATCGAAACCCTGCAATTGTCTTCGTTGATGTTTGAACTAACATGTTTAGAATTATTTTTAATTAACAAAACATATTTTTAGTTCAAATTTGAGATTTGGGGAATTTCTCAAAGAAAATAAAAAGATCGGAAGAGTATGCTAATTGGGTATATAATGACGTTTATTTTAAACATGTTAAAATATATAGTGATGAATATTATTCGTTGCTAAATGAATTTTTTCAAATAGAAGTTAAAGACGAAAGTCATATCTGTTGCTACACTATTAGCAATGTTATATATAGCAACGCTTATCTATTGTTATTTTTCAAAATTTTAACTAAACGTCGCTAAATTTTGAACACAAAAATAATCTGAAAATATTATAAAGCGATGTCACACTGAAACCTCCTGCTCCATTGGGTTGCTATTAAATGGCAAAATTCTTATGCAAAATAACCTTAAAAAAAGATTTTGCATTGATAAGTAGATTTCAACTATAAATGCTCTCAACCTCCTTTTTCCTTTGGTCGAAGAAGCCATTGGTTATTGTATAAAAGTAAAATATCTTGATCCCTTTGGAAATAAAGATGCAAAATGATGTCCTCTCATCCTAAACATCTTCCCATTGGTTTCATATATGCTACCTTGCTTGCTAAAAGAAGGCAATATATTAACGGGATTTTTACACTATGAACCTCAGAAATTTTGTAATTTACTTTTTCGACCTTGTATTCATTGTGATTATCACATGAATCTTGCAAACTTACTAACCTTTACACTATGAACCCTGAAGGACTCTACGATAAACTCAAGGAAGAGTTGTGCCATAACAATTAGCAAATTCATGGAGTTTAGATGATAATAACAGAGAATAAATGGTCGAGAAGGTAATTTACAATTTTTTTAATTTATAGTGTAAAAATCCCTATATTAAAAGTATAATATCCAAATTTGAAGTAATGTGTAGATTTCGCGGAGTCGATCATTTATCATTGATGTATAAGGGGAGCACAAATGTGATATGAAGCATTAGAGGGAAAAAAACCTCTCTCCACAACAAGCCAAGGAGGTTTGGTAGAGGAAACACATGTAGATATAAAATGAAGAATTTAACTGGTGTATCAATGAAAATAGGTTTGAGGCCATTTTTAGAAATAACTATAATATCGAGGGGGTAATGAAAATTAACCAGGTGGTTGTTATTACGTCCTCCCCACGTCGCGAGTCCTTGAGTTTAGTTTAGGTTGTTCACGCTGTAAGCGCTGAGTGTCCTCTCCTCTTTCTCTTTCACTTGCAACTTGTGATTATATAAGCGATGGTGAGCAACCTGATGGGTCACCGGAGGGTGTAAATGCCCATGACATTCCTCCAAATTGTTCCTAGTTTATGTAAATGTAAATGGATGTTTACTACTCCCACATGCGATAATTAACTGTACGATGGGTTGCCATGCTCCTATTTCTCTTCCGCTCCACATAAATCTGTAAGAGGCTGCAACATCAAGCATCACTTGGGCACAATCCCATGAGGGCAGTTGCGGCATTATCCCCAAGATTGAAGACGTGCCTGCCTCCACCGGAATCAAGATCGGTGAGCTGCGGAAGTTCAACTGCACAAACAAGGCACCGGTAAGCATCTCCTGATTTTGAATTTCTCGTTTTTTTATTAGTATAGGTGGCGCTAGTTTTCACGTATATATCATTACGTGCAAAAAAAATTTGGAACGTTTTTTTCTTCTTAAAATACTTGATTTTATTTAATTTGGGTGAAAGCGGTGATTAACCAGATGTCATTTCTTATAGTTAGTAGTAAGGCTTACACTGACAGAGCAACTAAATTATTGTTCTTAATAACTGTATGACCTTGAATTGTACAGATAGGACAAAGTGTCCCGATGAGGTCTTGGTACGGAAGTCAAACTTTCTCATCACGCCGATCTTGATTCCGATGTAGGCAGGCTCATCTTTGACCTTGGTGGTTCGCCTCCATTGCCCTCTTGGAGTCGTTCTCTGCTGATGCTTGACAGTGCTGCCACTTACGGATTTCTGTAGGAGCGCGACAACCCATTAACTATTAGTTTTCACGGGTGGAAGTTGTAGATGTCCATCAGGGGCAACGTGGAGAAATGTCATTGGCATCTACCTACCTCTCAGGTGAGGATCATGTGCGTCGTCAACACTGCTTCGCTTACATGTATCTCAAGTTTCAAATCCTGCCCCCAGTGGTAACAGTAGGAATCCCAAGAGGAAGAGGAGAGAACACTGACTTGGATATTTATCGATTAATGCTTTGTGTAGAGGAACATGAATTCCTCTACCACGCTTATAACAGATATATGTTATCGCGTTTGGATTTATACTCATTTAAGATGAATTTTTGTAACGTCGTTAGATAAGATCCAGACTGTCATACAGCGAGATGATGACAAGAAGATGTGGAATTCATATATTTTTCAATTCGCATTTGTTACCTTATTGATTGCATTCTCATGTTTGTTAGAGCATAATTGTGATCCATTGCACCGATAATTCCAACTAAACAAATAGCATATTAAACTGTTAGAACATACCAAAATTATATAAGAAAATCAAGATCACATGTCTCAAATAGATATGGAGGAGTTTTAAGAAGATTGGGCTATTTCACAAAACGATCATGGCACATAGCAGAATGGCTGCCAAAATAGATGGTAAATTCGTTGTTTTTAGCTTCATTTAATACAAAAAATTGAAGCACAAGGAAAAGAAAAGGAACCTACTCAATTTAAAAAAGACTACTCATATGAAGAAATGGATGCTGAAGTTGACTCAAATGAAACATATTAAGTTTCTGAATTCCTTTAGGTGGGATGAAATAAAAAGAGAAAATCCTGATTGATTGTAATGAGACAACATAATTTAATAAAAAATATAATATATTATATTAATCTGTATGATTAATATAAATTTGCAAATAAACTCCAAGGATGGAAGGCGGATATACTTCCTTTACCGCCACTCGGAGATCTCCTGTTCGCTCAACAGAGTAATCTACGGTCTCCCGGCGTCTGGAGGAGTCTCCTCAAATTTTAAACAAAAATTCCAAACAAATATTTTTTATCCAAGAAAATTCTATTTCCTTTGTCTTCTAGCGCATAACAAAGTAATCATTAAGACTTTCTTTACAAATTTAACATTTCACCTGTCAACAGATGTTATTTTTGCGGTTCCAATGCGAAAAACTAGGAGCACTTGTTTAAAACTTGCAATGTGATGTAACATATATTTAGGGAGGTTGGCTTTACGTGATCACCTGTTAAATTCAAAACATTCTTTGATTCCAATTCATTGCCGATGAATCCAACTAACTTCTTGCAGATTACTGTAATGCAGGCATCTTTCTAATGGTCGATCTGGAGAGTCTGATGCAAGATCGCTTTCGATGATATGTCGATCTACATCCCAAAAAATAAGGTTTTTTGATTAGTCTTTGGTTGCCGGATGATACGGGAAAGAATCAAGAATGGGGATATTAATCAGCATCTCCTTTAATTAAATCTAATTAAATATATCAATTTTAGTTCCTGAAGTCTTGTTTTCTTTCGGTGGGGGCGGTAGATTGTGTGATTCCATGCGATGTGATATTCTTTCTTTTTTCACTGATGAGTCCCCGCTACTACAACTGGACTTCTCCTGACCCTTGTCTAATTTGGGAGTCCTACCTACTAGAAGGGATACCATAAGGTGAAGTAGGATAGCTTTCCTCATTTTGTGAAGAAAGGCCTCGTCCTTTTTGCTGCCGTCCAACTAGTATATAAGTTCGCTCCTTTGATCCGGCGGGAGGCAATCTCCCGCTAGACCAACCAAGGAGGCTGAGAACTGACGGAGTCAGAGAGGTGAGTCCTGAGCCTTGTCTTCACTGCTGAGCTGGTCTCTAAATGAGGTATGTTCTCTATCCGCCATTGTGGAGCTTCTTCTTTTAAACAAGGTCGCCCTGTCTCATTCTCTTTGAGAGAGCTCATGTGAGCACCCACGAACGAATGAGCGAGTATTGGGGATGCAACATGAAGTGAGGGGAAAACATACTCTCTACTGGCTCAAATCTCTTTTGCTTCATATAATTCTCAATTCAATCATAAATTCTTCTATGTATATCAATCCTGACTTCTCCTACAACAGGAGGGGTGACAGCCTGTTTTGGTATGTTGAGAGATGTCATTATTGCTGAACCTAATGCCTACATCGCATTTGCAGGTCAAAGAGTAATTGAACAAACATTGAAGAAAACAGTACCCGACGGTTCACAAGCTGCTGAGTATTTATAAGAGTTTATTTGATTCAATCATACCACGTCATTTAAAAGGTGTTAAGAGTGAGTTATTTCAGCTCCATGGATTTTTTTCCAAAAAGAAAAAAAGGTTTTCTATATTGACATATATCAAATTTGATCCATATTTTCTATATTTGATTTATATTGAATTTGATTGATTAATATCATTATTATATAGGAAATGCCTTCTCAAAAATCAATCAGATTACATAATCTAGTCTGATTTATAGATCAATATCAAAGAAATATGGAGTGTTCATTGACGCACCGAAAGAAAAGCCTCAAAGGGGTCGGGATCCATAGGTACTGAATTCCGTATTCCGTATCATTCAGATGGACTCTTTTGCCTATAGATGAGTTGATATCTCTTATCCCTACGGGGTCTTCTACTTTCCCCTATCTCAGTTAACTCCTATCTTCTAGGTTCTAAGGTTGTGGTATATACAGATCATGCTGCTTTGAGATATCTCCTCTCAAAGAAAGATGCAAAACCATGACTCATTAGGTGGATCTTACTCCTTCGACAAATTGGATTTCTAAATTCAAAAATCCATTAGGGTTGAAGTCGTGGTTGACTATTTATCTGGCCTATGAACCTGCACACATGCAACCTATCCAGGATCATTTTCCGGATGAGCAACTCTTGGCTGTTTCTAAGGCTGATCCTCCCTTATCAATAGTAGCAGATATTGTCCTAAGACCCCCAACTAGAAGATTTTCAAAAGTGAGAAAGTCAATCTATTTTGAAAGGACTTTCCCAAGCTATATACTAGTATCTTGCTTGGAAGATCTAACTCGGAAATGGTTGTTTCAGTAGCCTAGGCTAAGAAGAGAGAAGCTAAGCTAGGATTCTGGTATGCCTGTGTTAGTCAACTCCCAGGGAATTCTCCCTGCCCTAGTGTGAAGTGAAAGAAAAAGTGGAGATGCTTTATAGATATATCAGAGTCTAAGCTATTCTTTTCGTCGCAAGAAGGAGGGTTTGATGGAAGTTCTAGCCCACGATCGAAGGGCTTTGGAAGAGCTGGTCAGCCACTTCACTACTCGACCCTGAGTCGAAGAGAAAGAGATCGGGTCGTAACCTGAACGATAACAGGGAAGTCCAATTTCTCCTCTATTGATGAACCTCGATCTTGACTATCTGGATTGTGCTATGACATCAAGATGGTCCAGGCTCATATATTAGCGTGACGCGGATGACATGATCTTTGGAATCTTATTTGGACCAAGTGGTGTGAAGATCTCAGAGGCCAAGTGTATAGCCTCTATCAGAGCTGAAAAAACGAGACCGGAGAGTGAAATTTCATTGTTTAGGTCATCAATCCCCCTATTGACTCCTTGTAGGCTTACGTATTCGTTTGAGCTCTGGGGGTTCAGTGGTTTTTTCCACTCCTTTTTCTCGTTGGAGCTCTCGAATTGGCAAACTTAGAAAAAAACCTTCTTCCTTCCTCAGTTGACTCTTCCAACGCTTTCAGAGCTACCTATTCTTTTCATGACCTTTTAGGCCTGATAGCCAGCGTCCAGTTCGATCAGAGATATTTTTGGCCTAGAAATATGGGAGCCAATGGGGAGGGATATGCAGGAGGTCTGCACGTCAGATTGGTGAGGCAATGTCTTACTGCTGGTCCGAGAGGATGATCAACCACACTGGGACTGAGATAGGGCCCAGACTCCTACGGGAGGCAGCAGTGGGGAATTTTCCGATAGCCTGACACGGTCGTGAACTTCTTTTCTCGGAGAAGAAGCAATGACATGAGGAAGGCTAACCCCATGCGCGGTCAGACGGAGGATGCAAGCCTTCTCGGGGGCGTCAAGCGTGGCTTTTCAAGTCAGCCGTCAAATCCACCCATGGAAACTACCAAGCTGGAGTATGGTAGGGACAGACCGGTGGAGCGGTGAAATGCGTAGAGATCGGAAAGAAGCGAAAGCACTCTGCTGGGCCGACCCTTGTTCCCTTCTCACTAGTCTCAGTGCTCTAGCTTAGAGCCTTCACATACTACGGGAAAGGACGAAGAGAAGCACATTTCTTCTTTTTCATTGAGATCTTCTTTTGATAAAGAAAATTCAAAGACTTTTCCCTCAATCAAGGGCTCAACTCCAAGACACCCAAGGAAGGTGGTGGAAACCCTTTATTCATTTGTCACCTACCTTGTTTTCTCATGGTTTGGTAACGAGACTGAAAGGACTTTGTTCTGGATGCTTGCTTGAGTGATGAACTGGACTAAGAATTCAGGCAAGGCTTAAGAGTAGAAGAGATTGGGCCCTCGAGTCCTATCGCAACTAGATATTCGAGGCCTTCGCACACCTAAAGCCGTCTCCTTTCAGTCTACAAGACTTCCCTAAGAAGAGCCTCAGCCTGCTCCCTACAATTACTAACCCTATTCGAGGCCTACCCTAAGGGGCACGACGTACTACTTGAATATTTCATAAGAGAGAGGAAACTGATCAATTCAAATATATTGAAAAGGTCGAAGAAAATGGACCTTCATCCTGATAAAGAATTTCAGGAAGGAGATGCATGGGGAGAGGAGACCCTCGTGACCTCGTAGAGTATATTACCTAACCTACTTCGACTTTCGGGAGGTGAATAAGGAATGGGGAGAGACTTTCTCTGTAGGGCCATATATTTGGGACTACTATTATCTCTTTTTGGACCTAGGTGAAAGAGGGGTGAGGTGGGCTTCTCTTATGAAGCTCGAGGGGTTTGAAAAGGACATCCGGATTAGACTTCGAAGGCTACCGAGGCGAGTCTTACACAATCGAGTCATGGGATCATTGACCAAAGGGTGCAAACCTACTACTATTTGATTGGAACAGGAGTCTGACCATCAGGTCCCATATCGGGTGCGGGTCTAGTACTATTTGAATAGAACAGGAGCCTGACGCGGAGAAGGTCCCTGTAAAGCAAGAAACCTAATAGACCTCCCTTTTTCTATATATAATGCAGGATATATAATAGTGGTTTCACTTCCTTTCACCTCGCAGCGTACGAGTCTAACTACCTCTGGGCAGCGGAATTCTCTCTTTGCTCGGTACGCAGTGCTATGCATCATTTGCTTGCTTTGTCTGCCGCCTTCTCATATCTATTCCTATATATCCGTCGATTCGTTTACCCTTACATTAACAAATGAGCAGTTCCCTCGACATTTTGGAAGAGCTCTTCCATTTATGACCTCAACGGCTGAACTCTCGAGCATGAAAAGAAGGTAGAGGAAAAGAAGTGAGTGATAGCCCCTTCTAGTTCGAAGTTGGGAATGCGAAGGGCGCGTATAAGTCTAACTGACTTCCGTACCCTTGGATGTCTTCCACGCAGACCAAGGGCCCATCCATCCTCGTCTGCGCCACTTTCCTTTTGTCACTCTATTCGCAAGCGCAGACGCTCTCTGGCCCTCAGTTCTTGCTCTTAGCCTTCTCTCTCCGCCTTTAGCCTAGAATCGAGTACGTCTGTGAGTTAGCCTTCTCTCTCCTATTTGATTTATAACTAATTTCAAGTACTACTAAGCGGACGGACATACTATGCCCCTTCCTTGCCTCACCCTTCTACTCCCTCTAGTGTAGCACTCAACAACTTACTATACTATCGCGAACAGTTAACATTTTTTATGTTCTTTATTATATCGTGAGGCAATCCCTTTCATTTCGGGTCCTACTTTGACGCGGATACCTCCTTCCTCCTCGCGATTATCAAGAATATATATAGAAAATGCTTTCTTTCTTATAGAGAAGAAAAAATGGACACATGCTCCGACCCTTATGGATTATCTTCCATAGATCCAAGGATCAAAGTAGCTGCAGGAGTTTTTTTCACTCGTAAATCAGTCCGTCGTCTACTATATAATCTTCTTTCAGCAGTTTACTCAGATCTAGTCTTCGAGGGTATCTTTGTCACATCAAAGGCATCAATCGAATCTACATCTGGGGAAGCAAATCCTTGACCTCCGGGGCTGATTTCTGGATAGTACCAAATTACTACTAGGTTGGATCGGATGTCAACCTGTGGAGGCACCATTTGTGACTAGTGGACAAATTTCCTCTTTCATTTTCTTCCATGCGTCACAAATCTGCATGGTGTCTTTGATGATTGAGCTCTCTCTTGTTCTATGGAGCTTGCATTTTACTTTTTTTTATGTTTTACCTTATGCTCCTTTCCTCCCTCAGATGTAAAGATCGATGAAACCAAGCATCCAGCGAATAAATCCGCCACGAGCCCATCCAAGGAAGGATCCGCCAAAAAAACAGCCCACGGATAATTAGATGAACTCTTGATAGATGATATTGTCTTTTTGGGAGGAAGATTTAATGCCTTTTGCGACCGATTATTTTTTGTTTTTTATTCGCAAACTTCTTCTGTGTTTGGTTATCCTTTAACTTTTTGGATCTGATTGTGCTGCATGTGCTTGGGAGTTATCCTGGAAAATATTTGTAGTATCATAAGTTAAGATATGAAAACCAAGATGAACAAATTATCTTTCGTAAACCAACATGGAGCAAATTCGGAATCAAATTTCAGTATAAAAAACATATATTCACAGAATAGATATCAAATCTATCTAGTTTATCATGAGTGGTTAGCCTATTATGATAAATGAGCCAAAGGAAATAAGAGACCTTTGGTGTAAACAATACGACCCGGAACTTCATATCAAAGGAAGAATTCTGACCACCATCAGTAAACAAGTGGTAAATGTTTTTTTTTATAGAAGAGTTGATCATTCCTGAGTTTCTGGTTAGGAAAATCGGAGGTGGATCGTCTGCGGTAGCTGCGGGAGCCGCTTGATCAAGTGGTTCACATAAATTCGCACGGGAAGTGCAAATTCGTGTGAACCGCTCGATCAAGATCGAGCGGCTTCAAAGATGCACGGTTTTACTGTAGAATCTGCAGTACTGCATAGGATCCTCTCGCAGGAAAATCACCTTATCAACTCCCTCTCTTAAAACACCATGTGAAAGCTAAGTAATTTTATGCTTCAAGGAACTAAATTCCCGATTTAATGAACTAGATGTCCTTCCACTGAGAGCCTTGTGTCAGCTGTTCTTTTTAGAGAGGGTAACGAGACCTTGATGTGCCTATGTGTGTGTGTGTGTGTGTGTGTGTATATATATATATATATAGAGAGAGAGAGAGAGAGAGAGAGGAGTGATCCTATGAGATGAGATTTGGTGAGATGGTGAGATGGAAGATTCTGGACCACTAATTTCAACTTTCTCTCTCCTGGCTGAAACTAGTAGTCCAAAATCTCCCATCTCACCATCTCACCAAAATCCCATCTCATAGGATCGGCCCTATATATATATATATATATATATATATATAGGGGGCCTTTCAAATAGGACGCAATCCTTCCATTCCTAAGGAAGGCCGCCCCTTTTTTGTATAAAACATGGCACTTTAGTAGAATACGTATATAGTTTGTATTATAGGTGCACGTTATAAATACAAAGCCGCACACAAAACTGCGCATTATAATACAAACATTAAAGCTGCACATTATAATACAAAACTATTTATAACGTGCGCCTATAATACAAACTATATACGTATTCTACTAAAGTGCCCTGTTTTATACAAAAAAGGGGCGGCCTTCCTTAGGAATGGAAGGACTGCGTCCTATTTGAAATAAATCCTATATATATATATATATATATATATATATATATAGGGAAAACTTGAATTGAGGTGGCACCTTTCTACAAAGATGGTGCGACACCTCTGTTTAGCCGTCCGATAATGATCAACGTCCCTCACCAAAACCACTAATTCTCTCCCAAAACCACTTATCTAATCGGAGTCTATATGCCAAATTTAGTAACATGTCTCTCTCTTTCAATTTGAATCCCGGATTTAATGCTATATAATAGCGTATTCAATTAATTACTAAAACCACCATACTAAAAATAGTGGCGCTCACGATCGAGAGCCCCACGCGCAGGCTATGGTGCAGCCGCAAGGAGACGAGGTGGAGGTCGGTGCGGTCAAGCTGCTGGTGGCTGCGACTTGGTGGTGTGCGACTGAAGGCAAGGAGGTGGCGTGGCGACGGCGAGAGGTAGGCCGACACACAACCAAGTCGTCGAGGCAGAGGGAGATGTGGGGGAGGGCAGAACAGGGGATTTCACAAAATCCCCTGTTTTGCATGCATTTGTTTAGGGTGCGCGAATAAGTGATTAATCGGTTGATGAAAGTTCGCCAAAAAATTCAAGAAAAATCACCGTTGCGTTCGCAACGTGTGATTTATCCGTGAAAGTGTGATTTGTTTGGTGATTCTGTGATCGGAAGAAGATGAATCGAGGAGAGAGAGAGTGGGTGTAGAAGAGGAAAAAGAAGAGAGGAAGAATCGTCTCGCTACTGGAAATCTTTATTTTTTCCATTACAATCTTTATATATTTTGATACCTTTTAATGTCAAGTTTTAAATGATGAGGACGATTTCTCGGTTACTTTATGTATTGCATTTAAAAAATATGTTATTTTTAGTTTCGTTTGTGCTACTTTAATTCTTTCATTTATGTTATACTTGTTCCTGATATATACATTTTTTGGACCAATTTGAATATCCATGTTACATTTTTTCACAAAGTTTTATATTTATGTGCTATCCATGTTAAATAAATAGTACATATTTCACTTTCATATACTTTATTTTACATTCTGTTTATAAAGTTTTACGTTCACTCAAACGCATGACCAACACTCGCTCAAAATGAAGACTCGTGGTACATAGCTACATCATTTCATTAACATATTTTACAATTGTAAAGTATGTTTTACATTTAACTCAGTTATTACACAATTGTCTGATATTTTCTTACAGTTACTTCCATGCGTCTAATTGAATATTACTGATTCACTTTATATTTGCAGATCAGCGTAAAAATTTTACAATGTGAGCGTGGATTTTACAAAATATGCACAAAGTTTACAATGGCTGATGAATTTTGATGGACCCACGACGTTGGGAAACATATTGGATGGACATATAAAATAATTTATACATTAATAATAAGCAATCTATTTTATGAACATCACATGAATTTTACAAAACAGAAACAGATTTTACAAAAAAAGTATCACAGTTTACAAACATTGCTCTAACAGAATGTTCTCAAATAAGACTACAAAAAGTTTCAAAATAAATAATGCGGTTTAGAAAAAAGATTACGAAATTTACAAAAAATATAATTACAAAAGCACATAATAAAAGCACCTTATATTTTAGGAAACACATCTACTCAAAAAATACAAATCTTCGTCAGATTTGGACATTTTTGCGAATATTAGTGGTTACACGTTTGTAATTTATAACACAGAATTGTAAAATATCTTAAGCATTTGTAAATTGTTAACGGTTATTTCAAAATATGGACATTTATTTCATCCGATATTTCTGGAAAATTCTGTACGTCACTCGATATATACTTAAATATAGAATGATCAATGACGTGTAATTTACCAAATTAGCAATAATTTAATCCAGCACCATAATAGGAATGTTAGTTGGCACGAAAACCACCTAGTGGTTTCAATCTCATTCGCACACGCATCATCCGACGGCTTAAGATGGCACCTTTCCATAGTCAAGGAAAGGTGACACCTCAATTCAAGTGCACCATATATATATATATATAGGAGTGATCCTATGAGATGAGATTTTGTGAGATGGTGAGATGGGAGATTCTGGACCACTAGTTTCTCCCTTCTCTCTCCTGCTGAAACTAGTGGTCCAGAATCTCCCATCTCACCATCTCACCAAAATCTCATCTCATAGGATCGGCCATATATATATATATATATATATATATATATATATATATATATATATATATATATATATATATAGAGAGAGAGAGAGAGAGAGAGAGAGAGAGGGGCGATCCTATGAGATGGGATTTTGATGATATGGTGAGATGGGGCATTATGGACCACTAGTTCCAATCAGGATAGAGAAAGCAGGAGAGAGAATACAAGAACTTGTGGTCCAGAATGTCCCATCTCACCATCCACAAAATCTCATCTCATAGGATCGCCCCTCTCTATATATATGTATATATATATATATAGAGAGAGAGAGAGAGAGAGAGAATTTATCCAGAGAGCCCTGTGCCCATTTGAGTTTTTTTGAGCACCCAATTGTAGCCATCCATCTACAAGATTCAATCCCAAAAAAATAGGAACTAATTTTCGTATGGAAATAAAAAAAATCGGAAATTAAAACTTTTCTAAAAATAGCGTTACGTTTTTGGAAAATGCAAGGCACACGTATATGATTGCTAAAACTATCGATTCATTCCAACGCAAGTACTTTTTTCGTTTCAACGCAAGAAGAGAGGTATGTGTTTCGTTTCATGATTTGATCGCTTATGAAATTTCATATTTTTTATCGTAACCAATATTCTTTTGAGAAGTATGATTGAAATATGAGAAAGTGGTGTTCATAATATCAATTTTTATTCATTTTGATACATGATCTGTAGTAATAATTGATTTTTTATCGACTGTATTTTGATTTCATATAATAAAAAGTTACAGTAAACACACACTACAACAAAATATACTTTAGCTGACGGACCTTTGACGACAGAATATTGGTTTTAGGTGACAAAAATAATTGGGGCGACAGATATTCTGTCACTTAATTGACGTCATTAAAACTGGCGTGGCCAAAGTCTTTGGCAACAGAATTCCGTCACTTTTTAAGTTACCACGACAGCAAATCCGTCAATGCAAATCGTCAGCATTACTGATATTCTGGAAAAAGAATTTCGTTTGCTTTTATCGGATTTGTTTGCAAAATTATCAATAAAAGGGTTAAATCAACAGTCGTATTACAAAATTGTAAGCATGATTTTGATAATCAAGTAATCATTGTCAATCATTTACATGTTTGTGGCTTCCCCCATTTAGATCCCATCTATGTATGACATTCCTATAGGTATAATAAAATCAAATATTAACCACTAATGGCACATCCTCGGCAGTCATCTGCAATATGTAGAATGATATCATAATGATGGCATCATCTACAGATATATCTATGCAAGCTGAAGTTGAGTCACATGCTATGTCTTCTGCAGCGACTCAGCCATTCAGCACTCTTAAAGTCCAACTTCCCTTTCTCCACCAGAAATGCATTGTAGCATTCTATTGATGCTATTGATGCATGGGATGACCATGCCATCAATATTCTGAGAAACGAGCCGACATAACTCCACTTACCAATATCCAAAACCATACAACTAATCAGAATCGCTGCAGACTCCACCACCTGCTTGGAATATTCACTTCTTCAGTAACATTTATCAAGAGAATCATCAAAATAACACTGAACTTTATAATACCTTGCTTCAATAGCTCCACAAGATCACAAAATCAAATTTCAAGTGGATACGATGGATCAACTCCGATGTGTGCATTCACCAAGAAGTTGATTTCTTCATGGGCCAAGATATCAACACGGTGATGAACAATGATTGTCTTGTTTGCCTTCATGGTCGTTACATTGTACATCATCATGCCGCCAATACGATCTGCATGCCTGTTGATTGTTTGACCAACCTAGATTGGCCTATGTATTGCTGTCCAATACAGAGTTTAGGCTCCCGTGCACAAAACTAATAACCTGTTTATCAAAGGACCATAAAAAAATCATCAGCTCCATGTGTTGGGGTAGAAAAAACATCCCAGTAGAATCTACCAAAAGGAATCACAAACAAACGTGATCGATTCACAAGTTAAAGATTGCTCGCAAAGTCCCATGATAGCATAAAATCCACAATTGATTCAAAAGTAAACATCACCACTAAACAATCAGAAGCAAGGCACAACATCAAGGCAAAACACTACTAATCCATCAACACCATGGCTATTACCCATTATTATACCAACATGGCTATAATCCACAGCTCAGATATACATGTGATACTCATAAATCTGATTTATGGGGTTTAAAGAAGGAATACATTTTTTGGCAGAAACTTAAGGTCCACGCTTTCGTTGTTCATCAGACAACATATATAACTTTCAACATCTTCTTGTCGAATAACATAGCATCTAATAAAGCAAGTGACTACTGATTTAATTTTGAAGTAGACTTTCAAATTAAGTCTTGTACTGACCCATCAGATCTTTGAAAATATGTATTGATCCAAAGAACTCCAAAACACGATTTGATCATGTTATCTATAACATGGTTCAAAAAGCATACAGTATCAATAATTCTTTCAGCAAGTTTCTAGCAGGTGCTAAATGGGTTCCCCGAAAACATCAAATACAGATCTAATGCTTCATGCTTTGATCCACTTTCGGATCTATCTTTGCTTCGTGCTTTGATCCACTTTCAAGTAGGTGCTAAATGGGTTCATTCTTTTGATCTTAACTTCAGAGCTTGAGTGGCGAATGAGCAAGGCAAAAATATACCTGCACAATGGTCGAAGAAGTGTCACCAAGAAGCAGGGGTGAGAGCAACACACTGCTATGGATCCTGACGGAGGCGATTTGCTTAAGTAGTATGGATCCCGATAATAAATTAACTGGCATTGAATACATTTATAGGCGACCTTACCAAAAATTGATATATAAAGAAACCGTTCGTATGATAGGATGATAAAGAGTAGATTTACCTACTGTAGAAGCATAGTGAACATGAAATTCGGATACCAAAGAGCAATCTGAAGGGAAAATCAAACTTTGGATTATCGAGCTTGCTTTATCATTCACAAACTTCAAACCCATGAGTAAACCAAAACCTGTGATTTACAACAGGGAAAAAGGGTGCAATTTAGTTAGAAATACTGATCTAATCTGAATTGCATGCACTACAGGAAAAAACAATAATTGCAACATTCCAAATTTTGTTGCAATAGATCATTCGCAACGTTTTTTCATTAAATGTAACATTTTCTTTGTGTCGCATCAATTGTCGCTAAAAGTGGTGCCGCAAATGCCAGTTACGACATTTATACACAAATGTTACAAATAAGTTATATTTGTAACATTTCATATTCGTTACAATTAATTAGTAACAAAAGCAAAATTGTTGCGATTGATGCATTTAGCTACATTTGTAGAATGATACAAATATTATTCTAACATTTAAACAAATATTGCATTTACAGGTTTTGTAACATTTATGTTTCGTTGGTAATAAAATAGCAGCATGGTGAGAATGTTGGAATCGTGGTTATTGCCAATATTTGATCCTTGTTTCAAATGATTTTTTATGCACAATTATCATAATTATCAGCTATTGGTAATACCTTTAGTATCATATCAAATATGCCTGCAACAATAATAATGCAAATATCAAATGTATCTTTTGACAGGTGAAAAGATAAGATCTATTAAAAATAATCAACCACAATCATCACTACTCATAATAAACCTTAATGACATAAAAGTACAGATGTTTATATTATAAAAAAGTCACTTCTGAGTTTTAAAGTAAAAGATCACATATATAATAAAAAAACTTTTTCTAAGCATCTTCCGAATAGTACTCAGCATCATCGCTAGACTCATCATTGTTACGAGCACTATCACTTGCTTGAGAAGACATGTCCTTTTCCTTTGACATCATTGATACGAGATCCTTCATCTCTTGACGATGAGCCCCCATCATATCCATCATTTGCTTTGCCATCTGTTGCTGCTGATCTGCCATTTGTTTCACAAACATTTGTTGTTGCTCTGTCATTTGGTGCATAAGGGATTCATGTCCTTTATTCATTGAAGCAATTTGTTCTGTCAAATTTCGTACGTTACTACGAAGTTCAATAACCTCTTTACTTGAAGAGCCACCTTGAACACCGAAATATCGAGAAGGAGTGGCACCACGACCTCCACAACGAACACGACCAAAAGGCTCAGGTCCTTTAACTTTCATAAAAGCTTCAGCTGGGTGATGAATACCCATTCATCACTCTTTATTCTTATATTTTAGCTACAAAAACCTTTGCAAATGCATGTAGATATGTGTAAATAGGAATAATTACCAAAAGCATGCATTGTGTAAAAACCTATAATTAGCAGGTTTTTGTGCAAAAATAAAAGAATAAAGATTAAAAAGAAAAAGAGGGAAATATTTAGAATAAATATTGAGCAACCTAACCCAAGGGAGGGCTCAGCATGGGCCTGACCGCATAAAAACCAAAGTAGAGGGAGATAGGGGCTCATGTGTAAATATTGGTGTAAATAAATAAAATCATATTTTCCTCACCCAAAAATATGCTTGTACATATTTGTACATATTTATTAATATAAAAACAAAACAAAAAGTTAAAAACACCAAAAAGATCAAAAATGCCCTTTCACCATGTACATAGACCATACTCCTATATTTATTCAACCTTATAAATAAATAAAATTATTTTCTAAAACTTTTTGTAAATATTCTATGTTATATATTGTAAATAAATAAAATAAAAAGAATCAAAACAAAAATCAAATAAAAATTACAAAATTCAAAATATAAAAAAAGACATTGTATATATACCATGTATATAGATGTATATATCTATTTATTTTACCTATGTATATAAATGATAAAAACAAAATAAAAATACCCTTTTATTCCTTATTTTATTCTATAAATAAACAAAATATAAAATAGGAATAAAATTGTATAAAAATAATAATTAAAAATCCAAAATTAAAAACCTACATATTGTATATATACCTATACCTAACCCTAATATGTATATAACTTATTTTTATTTCCAAAAATTAATTAAAAATCACAAAAAATAGAGAAAAATAAAATAAATATTTTTTGTGTTTTAAGTTTTTAGAAATTCGATCATTTTCTAGCCCAAATAAATCAGTCAAAAATAATAAGTTTGGCGGGCTCTAATTGGTCCACGGGGGATTGTTGACCCCCGGTCAACTCTCCCCCCAGGACCACCAGAGCCGGGTCTGTCCTGCCCGACCCGTTTCTCCAATTTCTATCCGTCAGACCCGATCGCCATTAACCCAAACCCCGGGCCCCGATTATTGCCCGATCATCCAGGACCCTCGCCCGGGGTGGGTTTGCTGGATCCGAGCTCCGCCTGACTCGCCCGATCACCATCTTCTCGGACCTGGCACCATATTTAACGTCGTCACCGGCGACCTAATTCTTCCATCTTTGATCTTCCCCTCGGTGCCTGTGAGCTCCTCCAGCGTCCCTGAGTGATAGCCGTGGCCCCTTGGAGTTGCAGCGAGGCCCGGGCAGCCGGGAGTCACTGATCCGGTGGTTCTTGCCACCGTGCGCCGCCGCGAGCGCGTTGAGCCTCGGGGAACTCGACGGCCCCTTGAGGCAACGACCGGGAGCTCCATCAGCTCCAGCCCAGTCGAATGCGCCCATCAGGTAGCTCTGTTAGCCCGTAGATTAGCGTAGGTTTCGATTTTTGCGATTTTCAGTAGTGTAGCCCCGCCGCCTCCGCCAGCCGTTTCCGTCTACCCATTTGACCATCCGACCACGCCACCACCTTCGCCTGGCCCCTCTCCATCTTCTCCATCCATCCATCCCTCCTGTCTCGCCCCGGAGCAGGACATTGGGTCTTCACCTCCGCCACTCGTCGGAGACCCTCCATATCGACGCACCGTCCACCTTCCGCCCGCTCTGACGGGTTGAGGCACTTTGCCCTCGACCCAGCTTCTTTCCTGTGCAGGTTTCAGGGATATTCGACCTCATCTGGAGGTCGGAACTTCTAGGCACAGCAGCTCCAGTGCTTTTACGTCGCCGGAGCTCTCTGGAGCTCCTCGTCTCCATCGGAGCAGAGCATCGGGTGCGGGGCTTCACGGCGAAGCTTTCCCGCACCTCAGGAGCATCAGACGAGGACCACCGCGTGCACAGAGGGCCGGCGAAAGTCGCCGGCGACCAGTTCTTCCAGGATCCTCGCCGACCGTCGGATCGCCCTCATCGCCCCAGTTATCATCTGAGCCATCCATCCTAGGCGAGGCGTGACCGTCCGATCATCTCGAGGGTCGATCTTGACCGTCTGCGCAGAGAGAGAGAGAGGCGCCAACTACCCGCATCCGTCAGATTCGCCACGTGCCTTCCTCTCATCCGTCGGATACACGAGGGTTTAGCCTCCAACGCACCAGAGCCATCCGATAGCCACGTGGAGCGCCCTCAGACGTCGATCAGCCCAACGTTCGCAAGGTCAAAGGCGCCGTCGATCTCCATCGTCAGATCTGCCACGCGTCATTCATCCGGCCGTCGACATTAATAAAAGGGGTAATTTGTCTTAGGCCCCTTTACTTTTTGCATTTAGTTTTTAATCCTGTAAATATTCAGTGTAGTTCTTTTGTTTTTGTGAAAATTGCACTGTGGACCTTCCCTTTTATGTTATTTGCATTTATACCCCTGCCAGTGGTGGACACGTGCATCGACACGTGATATTTTTGTGTAATTGCATTTTTGGCCCTGTGTTTTTGGCTTGTTACGCTTTGCATTTATAGAAATAGGAATTGCAATTAGGTCCCCCCAGGCCTGAGTCACGTGTATCGTGCGTGGCCCGGGGGGTAATTTGCATTTCCAGCCCTAAGCTTTCCAAGCTTGTTGTCCCAGGGGTCCAGAACTTTGCTTTATTTGCAGAAAGGTCCCTGTGAGCTGTTGCTTTTCTTTATTTTTGAATAAAATATCAAATCACCTCCAAATTCGACGAAAATTTGATACATGGCTCCTGCCATGGTGTAGGATTTATGAGAATTTTCGAGGACATTTTTGAGTTTATTTGTTATTTTTAAAAATTCAAAAACTATCATTTTAGTTACTGTCTAGTTCTAAAAACCCCAAAAAAATATAAAAACCCCTCTAAAAATTCTATAAAAATTAGGTACTGTTTAGTTTAGTTTGCTTTATTTTCTAGCCTATTTTGGCTATTTTTCACTGCTTAAAAACCATAAAAACTTAAAAACACCTAAAAACTCATAAAAATTCCAATAAATAATCTAAAAACCCAAGAACAATAAATTTGGTACTCAAATTTTCCTTGTTTTATCTAGTTTACAGGAAAATACCTCCCGGCCCTTTTGAGGCCCTTAGATATTTTATCTAGGGCTTTTGGGCCTGGCTGGACAGTACCTTGTATTTTTGCTACTGTTTGATTTTTAGAAAATAAAATACACATCAGAAAATTATCAAAAATTCACCAAAAACATAAAAAATATAAAACACATAAAAATATTTTTGTTTGAATTTTTGCTTGGTTTTTGTTGCATTAAATAAATTGTTGAAGTGTGCTTATTTGTGTTTTTATTATTTTCTTTACACATTAAAAATCCAAAAAAATATAAAAATAATTAAAAACCACTAAAAAATATTTTGTCTTTATTTTATTTGTTTTTACTACTTCGTAGGCCTCTGGCCAACCCGTGCTCCTTGAGTTCGACCCTGGGAGCTATACCAGGTTAAATATATAGCAGGACCGCTTCTCGGAGTTTGATTGATTTTATTTGCATTTTAGTGGTCTGATATTTTTTTTCTTGATGTACACATCCGAGTGATTGAGGTCGCAACGACTGTTTCAGTTACCTGATTGCCTTAGTCGCTCGGGGTTTTGTGTCATCACTGGGGAGAGTGCTACCACATGTGTTCCATCCTCGTTCTCAGTAGATGAAGGAGACATCAGACTTACCATTTCCTCTTGAATAATCATATAAAAATTATAATATTTACAAAACCATGAATTTATCTTCAAAATTTACTTACATGTTCTTTTTGATGGATCTGAGATGTCCACGTTCTCAAGCCTTTAATCTCACGACTCTTAGTCAAAAGAAACGTATCTACTCGTGATGGCTCATAAGAATTCAATTTCATCTGCATGAAGAAAAAGATAAGGTTATAGACAAAAGAAAAATATAGAATTAGAATAGACATGGATACCTGACTTAATACATACAAACTCATCTTGTTTTTGGTGGATATTTTTTCTACCCATTCGATGGGTTGGATTTACTTCCATTGTTCGACTTTTCTGGTTCTTACTTGCCTTTACCTAAAAATAAATATAAACATTGAATACTTAAATCCAAATTGACTATCTAAACTAATATGTTCTTTCATTGCTTAGTCCGGAAATTGTTCAATTGAACTGCATAAATCTCTTCCTATTTATCCAATTTGCTTTTATCATGAAACCATATTACAAGAAGTGGAAGTCCCCCTCCCATGATCTCTACTAATAGCATATCTATCAATGCTACGTAGTTTGGAAAAGTATACAAATAAAATGAGTTACTCCTAAACAAAAAGGAGGAGAACCAATAAGCAAATAAATTTACCTTATATTCCTCAGAAGACCAATAATCAACGAGTTTTCTCCATGTTATTACGTCAAGCTCCTTGGGAACTCTTTTACGTAGCTCTGATATGGGTATCGTCTCATCAAAATACTGTGAAGAAAATAAACTAAGAGATATTATTCAATATATTAGAACACTATTGAAATATCAATTTATTAGAAACGTTTACCTTTTTTTCATTTCACATCGATACCGACGATGTAAATCACCTGCATGTGACAATATTTGTCTATCTATCTCAGTATTGCGCTCCCATGTAAATGAACCCTAAAAGACAAGTATTAGAATTTTTTCTTAAAATCTTAACATCAGTTGATATCTATGGCATACCTCCATATCATGTAAAATAGAAGCTTTAACATCCTCTGAAACATCTCTTCTAAAATCACGAGTTAAGATAGGAATGCGTAAACGTGCCACTTTCCCCAAGAAACTGTGAAACAATGCAGCATTTTCTCCAACGGCATCTCCTCCAATAATTCTAACATGCAGTGTTTGTCCTGTGGCTAAGCGATCAAGGTAATGACACTTTGACGATCCTCTACGTCCCCTGCTTGATGAAGGTCCAATATCCCTTTCCTCATCACCATCTTGTATAGGTGAATCATGCATCTCTGATTGATCTCTAGCTACACCAGTCTCAATGTGTTCTATAGGGAGATTACATGTGGCATTAGCAATTGGCATGGAGTGAATAGATTGGTCAGTCAATGGTGTTATCTGCAAAAAAAATCACTTGATAAACAATATAAAGAAGCAATATTTTTACGAATATACTGTTTATTAGAATGTCAATGTTTAATATTCACTTGAAAATTTAAAACTATCAAATTACCGTTGATTTGGTTCCTCCTAAAGGTGCATTCGGTGTAGAGCGAACACGACGTTCAGATCGCGGTGCCATCTGCATTATATTATAGATAAATAATACAATCCAACACTTCTCAAAATTGAAAATATTTAACTAAATAAATAAATGTATATGAAATAAATAACTACACTCAATAAATAAACATTGAAGTAAAACTGTTTGTAATGTTAATCCACAAAAATTAAAACTATCAAATTACCGTCGGTTTGGTTCCTCCCAGATGTGCAATCGGCATAGAGCGAACAGGACGTTCAGATCGTGGTCCCATCTGCATTGTGATTCAGACCAATTAGACATCTTATATTACAAAAATGTTAAATATCTTGAAATAATATAATATTTTACCATTACCCATCAACAATAATATTGGTTCTACCAATAAGAATGTTGACATCTATATCATCTTGCATGCGTGAAGTATCAACGTCACCTATGTGATCTTGGTAGGCATCGGAGTCTGGAATGATTCCTTCTACTTGAACATCATAAAAATCCCTAGGCATCGCTTTTATGGGTATAATCCATCCGCGTGCTCCATTGTCATCTACATAGAAAACTTGTTCTACCTGACTTGCTAATGCAAAAGGTTCCTCAGTTGCCAAACGAGCACTCTTCTTTAAACTTACAAAGCCAGTTATCTTATCCTTACGATAACCTACACCTTCGTTGAACACATCAAACCAATCACATTTAAATAACACCACACGATGATCATGTGTAAAACTAACTTCAATAATATCTATGATTTCACCGTAATAGACTTCCAATCCAGAGTCAAGAGCTGACTTAACAATCACACCACTCATTTGATTCGTCTTGATGATGTCAATAGATTTCTTTCTAAATCTGAACCCATTTATAATATATCATGAATGTGAGTGAACATGTGAATACGGAGGTCGAGATATTATATCCAATTCTATTAACAATCATACCACACTCATTCAACTAAATACTGTGTGTCTTGTCCATACACACCGGACATGCAAGTTTCCCTTTCGTACTCCATCCTAATAAATTGGCATAGTCGTTAATAGTCCATAATAACATCGCATGCATTGTGAACTTCTCTTTTTTGTGTGCATCATAAGTCTGTACTCCATCGTACCACAACAGCTTCAATTCATCAACCAAAGGCTGCATATATATATATATATATATATATATATTGCATTTCCAGGCCCTTTTGGGCCCGGTATTAACATGGAGAGCATCATAAAGGATGGCTTCATACACATCCATGGTGGCAAGTTATAAGTCACGATTATTACTGGCCAAATCATATAACTAAGGTTCATATTTGCATACGGATTGAAGCCATCACTAGAGAGACCGAGCCTAACATTTCTAGCTTCTGATGCAAAATTTGGAAATTTCTCATCAAACTGTATCCACTCTTCCGCATCTGAAGGATGACGCATTAATCCATTAGGATCAATCACCTTATCTTCTTTATGCCATGACATCCACTTAGCAGTTTTGGATGACATGAAAAGATGTTGAAGTCTCGGTATCAATGGAAAATATCGAAGTATTTTTTCTGCTCTTTTCTTAGAATTATCATTGGCACTTGTAATCTCTTTGTATCTCGAAACATTACATTCAGGACAACTAGTAAGATCTTGATTCTCTTTCCAATATAAAATGCAATCATTACGACATGCATCTATTTTGTCCGACTTTAAACCCAATGAACGAAGACGCTTTTTCGCATTGTACCAATTAGTTGGATAGCCATCAGGAATATTCAAAACTTGACCAATAAACTCTAATAGTTCTTCAATCATTGCCTTAGTGCAATGATGCATCACTTTCATCTTAAAAATGGTTAACAAGAACTCCAATCGAGATACTTTAGATCCTGGAGCTATGGGCTCCTCTGCTTCTTTTAAATTTGTATAAAACTGATTGTCATCAATCTCTGGAGGATCTTGAAAGGGAAAAGGTGCATGAGTATATTGATTCTCCCATAACATATCCACAATTGAATCATTTTGGATCACTTGATGGGATGAATTACTAGCCTCCTCGCCATGTGCACTCCAAACCTCATAATGTAACCAGAACCCTTCACAGATCAGATGATCGTAGACAACTTCTTGTTTGTAATAATGTGTATTCTTACACTTTATGCAAGGACAAAGAATTTTCTCTCCATCTATTCCACCTCTATAAGAGAACCTATCCTCATGAAAAACCCATTCAAGAAATTTCTTCACCCCTCTATTGTATTCAAAGACATCTGCAAATCTCAATTGCATCCATGACTTATCCATTTCTGTGTCATGTAATAGTGTACAACCAATCATAAGTAATCTAAAGTAAATTTGATAAGATATGAATCAATTTGCAATCTTAGTTCAATAGCACAGTATCAATTACCTATACCTAAGGCACTGATCACATATGTTCTCATTAGTAAAAATATATATAATTGAATTAAAAGCCTAAAGATCTTAATCTTCAATTTTGCCTTAACATTCCAAATTAGAAGCCTAAATTCAATGGAAAAATCTATATTCAATAACAGTCGGCAGCTTACAGATTACCATAGACCCCTTAAGCATAGAAAACCTACCTTCTCAAAATCATGTGTCATGATTCATTATCCCCTTGTTTTGGTTCCAGATGTCATCAATCACCAATTCTTCTTTTTATGCCCCATCCTCTTAATCACCTTCCCCCATCATTATAAAGATCAACATCTGAAAAAAATGGATAGTACAAAGAAAATAGAGCAAGCCCCCCCCCTCCCCTCTTAAACAATTGACGACAACTCACCTCTCTCCCCTCCCCTCTCCAAACTTCCTTTACAATCCCTCCACTTCACCAAGCTACAACCATCAAATGCAAGTCCAGAATAGCAAGTTTACTAAAATCCCAGAAACAATTAAATAGTTTCCAATTACATCATAGCACCTATAACCATTGTAATTACACCACAACCCTATAATTACGCGATGACCGGTGATTAATCTTACTAATTCTTACTAATAGCAAGTAATTCGACAGTTCAGTTGGCAGCATCTTTAGCTCCCCCTATACTGTCACAAATCTCAAGCACTTGGGAAATACCAAGAGGTTGGAGTTATGGGAGAAGGCCACTGACATCAACAAGAGTTTTATGAATCAAATGGAGATTTTCTTACTGCAAACTTTCGCTAGTCTACCATTGAGAGCCCATTACATGAGATATCCCTGTTGTAGACAATGTGGATATGATCTTAATCCATTAGTCACCTTTTTTTTATTTCCTCCTCCATCATATCCGAGTATATTCTGGGCATGATTTCATACAATTTGTATCCAAATCCGTCTGGACAGCGGATTGTCATATAAACTCCCAAGAATAGTGGATAAACCTTACAAATCTATGCATTGTAAGATTATCTCTTTGTGATTTTTATCCACAATTAAGTATGTATCAAAGCTTTTGAGTGCCTCTAAGATCCGTTATCAAGTACCATGATATTGGCATACAAGATAGATGGACATGCTTTTGAGTCTTTTTATCCTATTTTAGAAATTGAATATTAGTTCTATTATTTGGATATCATTGTTGGATGTCTCAAATCCTTCTACAATATTTTAGAATTCATATCCGATTTTGTATTGAAAATAGGATGATCTATCTATAGGCCAGTACTATATAAACTCCCATAGTACTGGAGTTTATAAAATCATCTTCTCGTATCCATATGTGAAGCACAGCACAAACGAGCCTCCTATTTATATGTGAAGCACAACAAAATAAAAAAATAAAGAAATTACAAAATAGATGGACATGCCTTTAAGCCTTTTTATCATATCTTACAATTTGAATACTAGTTGTGTTATTTGGATCTCAACTTTGGATGTCTTAAATCCTTCTATAATATTTTAGAATTTAGATCTGATTTGTACTGGAAATAGGATGACTTATCTATAGGAAAGTACTGTATAAACTCCCATGGGGCACTCCCATAGGGCTGGAGTTTATAAAATTATCTTCTCATATACATACGTGAAGCATATCAGAGTAATGGAAAATATAAAGAAATTATAAATGAGCATCCTATCTATATGTGAAGCACAACAGAATAGTGGGAAAAAAATAAAGAAATTACTCATTACCACAACAACGACTGAAATCACACAAATCTGGAGAGGCGGATTGCTGGGAACGGCTCCTCGTGTGGAGGAGGAAGGTCGGCGGCGAGGGGTTTCTCACGGAAGAGGAAGGTCGCCGACGGAGAGGGGGTTTTGCGTGGAGGAGGAAGGTTGACGGAGGAGGTACCTAACCGTCAAAGAACTTTCCTCGCGTGGAGGAATATCGACGGAAAGGAGTCTTGCGTGGAAGAGAATCACCGGAGGAGGAAGCCTGTCGACCTGGGAACCTTCCTCGTATGGAGGAGGAAGACCGGCAGAGGACGAAGCCGGTGGAGGGCCTTCCTCACGTGGAGGAAGAAGCCTGCAGGGAACCTTCCTCACGCGGAGGAAGAAGGTGGCTGATGGAAGAGCTTGCGAGGGGCCTTCTTCTTGTTAAGGAGTTGATGGTGGATAAACTTGGAAAGGGATGACGGTGGGAGGGCTAAGGGTTATGGTTTTCGATCTTTTTTGTGCTTGAAAAACGTGGGCGGGCTTTAGTTCCGCCAAATTTTCGATTGTAACATTTTCTATCAAACGTTACATTTATTTATTTTAGTAACATTCGTTATTAAGTGTTGCAAATATAGCAACTAATTGTTACATTTATTGTCTATTATTGCAAAAGACCCACTCAAGTGTGACGCTACTTTAAAAATGTTACGAATACTATATTTAAACCAACATTTATTAGAAATGTTACAAATAATTCATCATTCGCAATATTTTAATACAAATGTTACTTTCATATCGGTTTTGTTATGAGACTCCAACTCATGCTTAAAAAGCATGTAAATGAATTCCAAATTGATAATCTAAGGCACTCCCAAGCTTACAAGAATAGGACATCTCGTAACTTTCATAATATAAATAAAAAACAGGTTAAAATGCTTGCAAGCACAACCAAAAAGGTATTTTATGAAGTACATATTATGCCTTCGGAGTGAACTTACTACCACTCAGAGTTAGCAATCGTAGTTGATCAACACTAGAAACTTAAAATCCAATATGTTTGATGCCAATCGTCTTGTATGAGATAAAGTTAAATCTTAAAAGTGGGATCCAGAAAACCTAGGTTAAGGATCGCATGTCTACTCCATCTAACTGTACGGTGTTTTTCGACGTGCGATTTTAATGTTATTTACATCCATGAACAAGTGTAATTTAATTGAGACACTCTTTTTCTTATCAATAGAAACCTCTTCAGAAGTTTTGACATTTTGTGGAGATTGTTTTGAAGTTCTTAGTGTATACAAGGAGACACAAAAGAAAATATACTAATCAAATGATGGGAATCTTTCTCCAAAAAAGTAAACAAGAATTAATGGAATGCTAATGAAAAGTTGATATGGAAGATTTTTGTGTGTTTTAATGCAGAAGAGTCACTATTCTAAGCTGCAATATACCAAGATCAATCCCAACAGTTGCATAAGGCATGGTTGATGAATAAATACTTTCCTCGATGTGTATAATTGCTCATAGCGCCTTGAATTATAGCATTTTCAGAACCCCCCCCTCCGATTAGACTCTTAGATGATAACATCCTCAGACGAATAAATAGTTTCCTTGATGTATAGATTTGCTTCACATATGTGGTGAGAGCATTTCTCAGACTGTATTACTTTATGTTAGGATGTTTGCTGGCCAGATAACTTTCAAGCAGATAATATTCATCATATACATATATATAACTTTGGATGACTATGTGTAATATGACTAATTAAATGTTACTAAAAATTTTAGTAACCAATGGTTTGACTGTGACAGTATTATTATTTTTGATAAAAATTGTGAGAAATTGGTTCTGTTTGCTTCTTCTTAGAAT
This sequence comes from Ottelia alismoides, assembly GCA_037367405.1. Classification (NCBI taxonomy): domain Eukaryota; kingdom Viridiplantae; phylum Streptophyta; class Magnoliopsida; order Alismatales; family Hydrocharitaceae; genus Ottelia; species Ottelia alismoides. The sequence continues at coordinate 105,364 of JAZKJV010011380.1, read as the reverse complement.
TGAATATGGCTTATATCAGTTTCAACCAAGCATATTACCTGTATAACTCAGAGGAATCATTCTTTACTGAGTACATTACAAGATGTGCATGCCAAACCATAAAAATTCACAAATTCACCCTTGAAGAACCTTTGGTAGAGTCCTATATTCAACCATATCTGTGTGACAGAATAAGGTTAAGGATTTCGAACTTAATGCTGATTAGGAATTAAAGTTGACTATAACATACCTTAACAGTGATAGTAACAATAGCAACACCATTCTCACAAGATTCATGGAAGAGCTCCCAGTGATAGTAACAATAGCAACACCATTCTCACAAGATTCATGGAAGAGCTCCCTTGCCTCACCGACTGATACAGAAGGAACAATTTCAGGCAAGGCTTTCTCCATTGCAAAGTGAAAGCAAGTTACAATAAGTATGCAACAATCTAATGCGAGATTAGAGTTAAATGTATGAGCACCATGACTATACATAAAAAAAATCATGCATTCCTAAATGCACCCAGCTATGTAATACTTGATAACATAAAAATCAGGGTTTTTATATTTTAACACCAATTAATACAATCTATATCTAGATCTCATAATTGAATGATATAGGAAACCCTCTTCAACACCCAGATCAAAACCTAAAACCATATATTTTAACATCATTCCTAGTGGGATTTTCGTTCCAAAACCCAATCAACAGTTCGAAACCTAAAATGCACCAAAACCCCTCTTCAACACCTAGACCGAAACCAAAAAACACGAGATCCATCAGTCTCAAAGCGATCTAGCTCATAAAATGTGATGTCACCATTTTAACTAAAAAACATCGGAAACAACTTGATCGAATGCCTCACAGGTCGATCTAACCATTAGATCTAAGAACATATCAAATTAAGTCTAAGTACCTTCGAATTGCTCCTCGAGCCAGTGGAAGTGAGAATAGGGAAGAAAATCGCCACAAGGATCTCTAATAGAGTCAGGGAGAGGGGAGGGAAGCCGCACGCCGTTGAGGAGATGGGAATGGGGAGGGCGCGGAGATATCGAGTGTTAGGGTGTTTTTTGGGTAATGACGTTTTAAATAGGAAGGGTTTACATGGAGTTAAGTGACAGAAGTTGATGACAGACATCTGTCACACTAAAATCCGTAGCCTAAATACCATCATGATAAGCCATTTCTGTTGCAGTGACTGTTGTTATTTTTCATACGTTGCTTTGACAATATAGTGAGTTATTGATGTATTTACGTATTTTACTTATAAGATATTTTATGTTACTATTGCTAACATAATTGTTACTTTTAATACGTTACTTTGAGGATATACTGAGCACTGATGTATTTACTTAATTTACTTATAAGATATTTTATGTTACTAATGCTAACATAATTGTTACTTTTTCGTGTGTTACTTTGAAGATGTACTGAGTTACTTCTCTTATAGTCATTATTACTGATGAAAAATGCTACAAGTTACCTGAGTAATTTAAATATTTACATGTCCTTTGCTATTAGTTACTGATATAGAAGTAAAAGTTACTGATTCTTATAGTCATTATTACTTCCTTGTGTTACTTTGAAGATATAATAAGTTACTGCTCTTATATTCATTGTTACTGATGAAAATGCTACAAGTTACCTGAGTAGTTTAAATATTTACTTGTCCTTTGCTATTAGTTACTGATATAGAAGTAAAAGTTACTGATTCTTATAGTCATTATCACTTCCTTCTGTTACTTTGAAGATATAATAAGTTACTGCTCTTATAGTCATTATTACTGATAAAAATTCTACAAGTTACCTAAGTAATTTAAATATTTACTTGTCCTTTGCAATTAGTTACTGATATAGAATTAAAAGTTACTGATTCTTTTCGCAAAATAAATCTACTTACTTTCGAAATAGTGAATTCTTACTGATATGAATTACGAAGTTTATCTTACCGCTCAATTCAATAAGTTACTTAAGTAGCTCATCAAATTATCTATGCTTCACTTTGAGTTACTGTTATAAATACAATTATTACTTTTCATGTATATATATATATGTCTTGCATTGTTACTGATGCATTTTCACAAATGCTACTGACGATTTATTATTTCAGGTATGCCAGATGTCAGAACATTTCTTATGTTTCACAAGAGAAAAAATAAGAAGTGTTGATGATCATTGCATACTTATTGATTAAAGAGGCGAGAATAACATATCTGACAATAATATTAAGAATATATCATTCTGTAACTAATAAAATAGTTAATTAACAAATGTAATTAACAAAAAATAATTGATGTGTAATTATAATTCAGTAACTATTCACAACGAGTCAGTAATATGGACATGCATATTCAGTAATTATGCATATAACTTCAGTAATATTCCAACTCAATTGTCTAGTAATTATTGAGAAGTACTAAGTAACTATATCTTCAGTAACAATCAGAATGGGTTCAGTAATATGGACATTGTAGTCAGTAAATATTGTATGGACACTAGTAATTACATAATCAATAATTGATGTATGGATACTAGTAACTATAACTTCAGTAACAATCATAATGCGTTCAGTAATATGCATATTTGTAATCGGTAATTATTGTATGGACATTAGTAATTGACACAATCGAAAATTATAATCAGTAATTTACCTTTTCTAATTTATACATGGAATGATCATTCCAACAATAGACTGTATGCCGGCAATAATTTAAATGTGTATTTTTTTTATCTTACTAAAACCGACCACCTATTTTTAAGCAAATGATTTAACTCGAATTCTTATTATGTTAATAATGCAAAGAACATTGTTATTACCAAAACTGTCGCCTACCAAATAGAACCAACACATACAAGTGTCGAGCCCACGTTTGATGCTCACCACAACCTAAATAGGCACAGGGCTCTCTGGATAAGCCCTATATATATGTATATATATGCATATGTATGCATGTATACATTTGCACACACTACTATTGCTGGTGGGTTTTTATCGATGATTGAACTTAGACCGTTTTCACGTGGAAAAAAATGACCGCCCCGCATCTTTTTTTTGCATTTCTTTTGCAAAATATCACCATGATTATTCATCTATATATCTCTAATATGCCATTCGAATTTCATCGGAAACAGAGATTCCTATACTCTCCATTTAGAACATGTAATTTTAACGGTCTAAACATTGCTATAACCGACTGGATCTAGATGGAGGGCATATGAGTCTCAGTTTCTGACGAAATTCGAATGATATATTAAATGGATATATATACATGGTGATTTTTTTCAAAAAAATTGCGAAAAAATGGCGTAGGAGCAGCCCTTTGGCTGTGCTCCAGGGGTAGCCCCATCAGACCCTATATATATATAGAGAGAGAGAGAGAGGATTTCCTTACAATAGGACACGGTCCTTCCTGAGTTCATGAAGGCCGATTCTTTTTTTGTAGAAGACACGTTGACTTTAGTAGAATACGTATACAGTTTGTATTATAATGTGCAGTTTTAATGTTCGTATTATAATATGCAGTTTTGAATGCGATTTTGTATTTATAATGTGCAGCTATAATACAAACTGTATACGTATTCTACTAAAATGCTCGTGTTTTCTACAAAAAGAGGGTGGATTTCCTAAACTCAGAAAGTAACGTGTCTTATTGGAAGCCACCCCCTATGTGTGTGTGTGTACGTAGGGATGATATTGAAAGCCAAAACCTGTGAGAGCATGAGAGCAATGATTCTTGACCACTAGATTCAACCAAGAGAGAGAAGACAGAATATAGTGGTCCAGAATCATTGCTCTCAAGCTATCACAGTTTTTGGCTCGCACATGATCACTCCTTTGTATATATATAAAGATCTTTCCAATGGGTTATTATCCTTGCATCCCTAAGGAAGATCAACAATCCCATACATCCGTAATTAATCTAATGTTTGTTATTAAAGACATGTTAATATTATTATTTAATTAACCAAAGATCGGTTTTGGTCAATATTCATTATCCAAATATAGTATGTACAACCTAATATAACTCTTCATTAATTTCTTTCATAATCTTTCCATTCATTTCAAAATCTCACACGTACACCTAAACTATCTCCTCATTAATCTCTCTTCTAATCTTTCCATTCATTTTAGAGTTTTACATGCAAAGAAAGCGGGGGGATAGAAGGATGTCGGGTGTTGCATGTCTCGTCGTCATTTGTCTCCGTCATGCGTACATCACAGGAGTCGTCTCCACCATCTTCACAGACCTCATCATCCTCTTCGCCATCTTCGTCTCCGTCTTTACCATCGACATGGCAGGTAGGAGGTTCTTCGCCACCTCCGTCTCCATCTTCACCGTCGACATGGAGCAGTTCACAACGTCATGCATGGCTTCATCAATAAGGCGGAAGTGGGTGGCACGCGTAGTTGCCGGGGGATGATGTCGTAGCTTTTTGAGAAGTTCTTTATATATACGACAAAAATAAAGTGTAGATCGGATCGTGGCGTGTGTGGCACTGTGGTGGCAGTGCAAGGAGGCCATGAAATCATTATATCTTACATATTTCATTTGTATTATACAATATTGATGTGTATTATACATTTTTTTATGTAGATTATATATATTTGATATGCATTTTTATATAACAATTTGCTACGAATGAGTTTTTATACATCTTGTATATTTGATGTGTATTACACATTTTGGATGTGCATTATACAATTTAAATTCGCACTATATGTATTTATTTGTATTTTACTTATCGTTTTAGCGTGAATGTCTATTATATTTTTACAAAAAACCATACAATATTTATTCTAAAAGAACCATACAATCATTACAAAAGGGGCATGCATTAATTGCTAATATGAATTGTATTCTACAAAGAACCGTACAGATTTTACAAATGACTAATGAATTTTGAAGAAACCACGAATTCTACAATAAAACATACAATTGTTACTAAAGGAAGCACAAATTATATAAAAAAATACGTGAGAATACAAATATCCGCCTCACGTAATGTCACCCAGCATGAAATTGGATATTATTTAAATAATGTATTGTGAAAAAATATCAAAATTAGATCTACGTAAATTTAGTATTTTGAAATATTAAATGCATGCATATTAATGCAAAAGACAATGATCAAAATAACATTTTTGGTAAAGTAATGGCTACGATCGTTGACCTTCCTTACATATGGAAGGACCATGTCATATTGGAATGATCCTCTATATATATTATATTGAAAAACTATCAAACCAAGTTCATTCATCAAAAGTAGAGGTGTAGCAGTGTTTTAGGTTACAATCCAACTAGCAAAGGTCAATCACACAAGCACGGTCACACAATCCAAAATCAATGAAGATAAAAAAAAACATCAAAGATTTTTAGAAACGTCATAGTGCACAAAAAGCAACATCAATAAACAAAGGCCAAGAAAAGCAAGAAACCAACTAAAAAAGAAGGGTCCCCGGAAAATAAATAGAAATCGATTTTTGTGGGGTTCTTCTTGGTTGATCCTCCTCTGGCTAGGCTCCTGGAAGTTTTTGTTGCAAGGCGCTAGGAATCCTCAACCTTGAGATCCGCAGAAGGTGCAAATGGAGAACAGTGTAGAGACAATCCATAAAAGGAGTTCAATTTGGGTAGAAACTTAAGTAGCCGATTCCACATTCATTAAAGGCGAAGAGCAGCCAACATGCACCAAACAAATTTGCGCGGCTTCTGCTATTATTTTTATGATTTTGATTGAGATATCATCAGAGGCATTCTCGCATCGAGCTTTCCTAAAATTGACCACCAAAGAGATATCCTTAAGACCACATTCTGTCAAGAAAGATGGGAATTTGTAGACAAGGCCACGAAATCAAAGAAGTTGCACAATCTAATTTGCAAGTTCCTGAGGCCAGCCTCTGCAAAAATTTCCGTTGTGAAAGGGCATGACTCGAACAAATGTTCGTAAGATTCTGCATCGGAATGACAAAGATAACATCTATTAGTAGATGAGATAATAAACTTATAAAGCAAGCCATGTATGTGAATTTTTCCATGAGCTAACAACCCCAAGAAGTAAGAGATTCTAGGGTCGAAGGTATTTGACCAAAAATTGGGATGAAAGTTTGATGAGATTCCCCCCCCCCCAAACCAGTAAACGATATATAACTTTGTTGAGCGAAAAAAATCTATAAATTGTTCTAATACACAATTATAAATAAATCTATGACTATATTTATATACTAAAATGTATATACGAATACGAATGTGAATATTTGTAAATGTCAAAGTGATATCTACATCCGTATTAACTTTAATGTGAATATGAATGCCAAAATATGTATAAAACGAATACGTGAATGAATCGGATATGAATATATTCATATTCTTTTTCATGCCTAACGGATAGACGTTGTCTTATTATATTTATTTGTGAACTACTCACAAACAATATCAATCCACGTACCACATATACTATAAATAATTGGAGTGAAATACAGGATGATTAGTTTAGAACAAGTCGCAGTCTACGACGACATCGTATATGGACCATATGTCACGTCCCGGACCTCGAAACATGGAAAAATTACGGAAGCATCCCAAAACAATGATTTTTTTGTTTTCCGAGTCCAGGAGCGAGACACAATAAACTCAATAATCAATAAATAACTTTCAGAGTAGCATACATAATGGAAGAATAAAGGAAATTAACCAATAAATAAAGACTTATCAAGTCAGAACTACACAATAAAACTAAATAAGTATATCCGTACAATGACTCAAGAGGATAGAAAATATCAAAGATTCTTCAATCCAGCCAACGGCGAACCTCGTGCTTCCTTCTAAGTTGCAAGGTTGTAATTCAATATTAGTCAAACGAATTTGACTAAGTATGCACCAATAATTTATGAGACAAACCAACATAACCATATACAATGAGAAAAAAAATTTACGATGACAATTCCATATAATAAGGACTATAAATCAATAAATAAACAATGAACTATAAAAGACTTTTTCAATTATGCCCATCATTATGGGATAACAATGACAATTCAATCAATTTCCTTAAATATCACAAGTTCTGTGACCATAATGTCAATATCCATATCAAATATAAATCAATACCGTCTGCCGACACCTGGCAGCACGAGCTTGGATAGAAGCCACCCCGTTCCCTTTAAAATAAAATTTTTAAGACTAAAACAAATATCAATACGAGACCTCCTATCCAAACCCCAATGCAATGGACATCAGTACTGAGTCAACCGTCGTAGCGGTAAGTTGTTTGGAGGTAGTGTAGGATTACCCGCCTATAACGGTCAATTGGCGGAATTAACCGTCCGCGCGGCACCCGGCCAGGTCAAAGCCTCTAATGGACCAACAATAAACAATGTCTACTCCCTCACAATGATGGTGTCAAAATCAACAATAATTTTCCAATAAAATATTTGAATAAAAAAATACATTTTAACCTATATAACAAAAGGCAATAATGTATCTATCTCTTTACATTTAACAACTAATCCATGAATAAGCATTATGGCTAAATACCAACTTGACACCTAATTACATAAAATTGTAACACAGAGATATAATAAAAAAGTTTAACGAGATATTATAAAAAAACTCTATTGCAATAACTAATAAAATCGAATGTGAGGTATAAATGACAATGGTATGAAACATAATTAATGTACATACCTTAAACTCTCTCGATAACAATGGTCCGAAACAACTGCTCTAATCACTTGGCAAATCAGACCCTATTACAAATATATGCAATCTAATAAGAAAAGTCTAAAATAGAATTTCTAACCCAACCTTATTATGCAAGAATTTTCCTACGATAGCCACTAAATTATGTGACTTACCCCAGATCTCGACCACATATTCAATTGATTCGATTGGACTACACAAATTCACTTTATATATATATTTTTATATGAATTTTTTTGATAAGTAAATAAAACATTGTATTGCCCAGTGAGAGTTTTACATGTTGACCACTGTAAAAACAACCAAAAATCCCCTTTGGGATAATAAAAAAAACTATGCTGTAAATGAAAATTACGAAGACAATACAAAAATCCTCTTTACATGTTGATCACTATGTCGTATATAAATTTTCTTACAGTATTACGTTAGGCTAAGTTATATATTTATATTTAATGTAGGTAACGTATTACATGCTTAGATAAAAAGTATTTTCTTTGTTTGTTTATAATATATATATATATATATTAAGAGAGTTATCAATTAATTCTCATTAACAGGTTAATGGATGCATCAAAACATGAACATTCTTCCGTCCGAAAAAAATGCTCGTGATATTAGACATTTTGAGTTCGGGATGAAACTAATTATATAATCATAATTCCTTTTGACTATGTCTATGCATGAGAAAAAAAAGTGAATTCTTATGCATGTAAAAGATGTAGCCTCATTTTTTAAAAAAAAATTCGAATTTTGCATCTTAATAGAGTAGCAATATTTGTCGAAAATTTGCTTGTCGAAAAAAAAACGTAATGGAGTTTCAAACTTTTCATCGCATGACTTCTATACGATTGTTAACGTAATCAAAAGCTAAGATGTCAAAGTCGACTCTAATCAGAATAGAAAAAAATATACCAAGATGAAGATCTCCAACGTTGACCTTGATTGAACACGATCGTCGGCGGCCTTGAACGTCGAAACACATAGACCAAGGCAAGTGCTCTCGACGCAAAAGTGTTGATGGGCAAGGAGCAATGTAGAGAATGGTTGGATTAGGTCATGCTACGTAGAATAGAGGTGCACATTGATGGGGATTAAAAAGGGTATGAGAAAGATTCATAAATTCAAAGGGATAAAAAAACAACGATTGAAATTTTAAAAAAAAGAAAGGATAAGAACCACTGCCGTTTATTTTTCCTGATAAAACCACTGTTATCTCTTTTTTTTACCAATTCGTTTCCTTTTTGAAAGGCACCAAATCCGACTTTGAGATTAATTTATTATTATTTTTTAGCTTTGTTTGTATTTTACCTACCTGTCATCAATTTTACCCGATTTTGTTTCAAATCTACATTTTTTTAAAAAGGTTTTCAATTTTGTAAAACACCCCATATTAAAAGCGGATGTTACAACTCTACCCTCCTTATAAGTAATTTCATCCTCGAAATTCAATAGACATACCTAGAAGTTCAGGATATTTTTCTCGAACTTCGTCTTCAAGTTCCCAAGTGGCTTCTCTATCTGAATGGTTGTGCCAATCAACCTTTACCATCTTAATAGTTTTCCTTCTTAACTGATGTTCTTGACGATCAACAATGTGCGAAGGGCGCTCTTCATACGATAAGTTTTTATGAACTTCGACAGGCTCATAATGAATATGATGAGATGGATCATGAATATATTTCCGCAACATGGAGACATGGAAGATATTATGGATATGCGAGTATTGAGGTGGTAATGCAATGCGGTAGGCTACTCGCCTACTCTATCCAACACCTCAAAAGGACCAATGTATCTTGGACTAAGTTTTCCTTTTTGCCCAAATCTCAATACACCACGGTTCGGAGTGAAGGATATGGTTAGATCCTCAAGCGCATCACGGAAGCGTGAGCGTCGTATCGAATACGACGAGGAGCGACAAGTCGCACTAGTTGCTCGATGCAGCAGAATTTAAAAAAAATATTACGACCAAACCACATGATCCAAGAACACTTCTCGGATCGTTTCGTCTAAACCACAAACAAGTATTAGGGTTACCTCTTGAAGCGTGGTTGCGATCGAGTCTCTAAACGAAGAGACCTCCTATCTCAAGTCCGATCCGACGGAGGAGACGCTTGCGAGCGCGGGGATGAATCGCGTACTTCTCGCAATCCATGTTGATGATCCAAGTGGTGGATCTCCTGATCTCGACATACGAGATCCGAAGTCTTCTTCACGAGCGAGGCACACCGAAGGAGACGGAGATCCATGAGCAAACCATTGGGCAACATAACGACGACGCCGCGGCGATGGAGAACCTCTCTAGGGCATCCATGGTGGACGGCCATGAGAGGGAGAGAGAGGGCTGTCGTGTAGAGAGAAAGAGAGAGATGCTTCACAAGCATTGTGTGTGTAAAGAAGAGCAATGGGGTGCCTCTCCTTTTATAGGGTTTTGGGATCCATGGATCTCAATCTATGGGACAACACAAATCCAATGGCTCTCATTGATTGTGTTTCTTTTAATGGCTAAGATTTATGTTGGTAAAACCAACAACAATTAATTTAATTTAATTTAAATATATGTTGATAAATCAATACAATTTAATCACAAAATTAAATCATCAATACATGGAGATAATGGAAGAGAGAAAAGCCTCCTTCCATGTGGAGAGGGGGGACGACCTCCCTTTCCTAATGGGAGTGGTGTCCGTCCACCCTCCTCCATTAGGAAGGTGGCTATTTCATCTCTTATGCAATCTCCATTATTTGCAACAACTTTTGTTGCAAATTATTCTACAAAAACAATTCACAATTATTTTGTAGACATTGTAATCTTGCCATTGAAAAATTTGTGAATCATATTCACAACCCAAAACAAAATATAATTTACATTGTCAATTAACTACACAATGTGTATCCAATACACATAATAATTAATCAACACATATAAATTATAATCAGCTCTCTCTAATATATTATAAATCACATTTATAATATATTATGAATAATTGGATTTTACTATCCACATTATTCTTATCCATAATAATTAAATCACATTTAATTATATTGGATAACTTATTCTCATGTGCTCAAATAATATGAATCACATTCACATTATTTACATCTTTGATAATCAAATCACATTTAATTATCTAAGATAACTCTCCTTATAATATGAATCAAACTCATATTATTCATGATAATTAAATCACATTTAATTATCCATTTTCTCAATGCTCGGATACATATATCAACAATAGAATTATCCATGAACTCTTTCAAGGATAATACGCTTTCTCCGTGAATACTTGGAGATAAGGACAGGGCGATTGTATTGTTCCACGTATAGTGACATGGATATTGAGATCATATCTCAAATCCAGATCGCGGGCCTCCCATAGATGCTTTATTAAATCAAGACCGCAAATCTAATCTTCTCATTGCATCTGAATCACATTCAGATCAATGTCCAACATTTGGACTAAGATTAGATTACTTCTCTACTGAGAGGAGTCACTAAAATCCAGACCCGTTTCATCACTCCCTAGGAATGGAAGCGTCATGGTTATACAATCGTTTATGATCACATCACCCTCAGGTATTCCTAATACCTGTACATCCTGCATACTGGAAGACTCAGAATAAACCCGAAGTATTTGATCAACTTTACACTGTCTACTTCAGGGTTCTATCAGTAAGTTTCTCATTCGATCATTGGAAGTTGGTATCGATCATATACTTTCCAAAAGCATATATCATACCTAGGTCTTGATCATATACTTTCCAAAAGTATATATCAAACCTACAAATTCAGTCAAGCTTCCAAAGCGAGACGACCATGCGCATGGAATTTGATTTTTCCCAATATCTCATGAGTGAGCTCATGTCTTCCGGTTCAGTAACTGAACCTGTATGATCCCTTAGAGAGATCGTATTACTCATATGCCCTTATATGCACACCAGCGCGCCGGTGTATAGACCTTGATTAGGTCATCAACCTATTGGTCTGCCAAATGTACATACTCAAACATATAGTAACACATCTGTCTCCGGTCAGAGGATGCATGCCTGTATCGTGACAACATACGATATAGGACTTTGGTTATCTCGATCTCGTTAAGTCAACTCTTTGACCTAACTCATCTGACACCTCCAAATATCTATTCCTATGCAGAGGACCTGCATCAAGAGGTCGGTCAGATATCAGCCTAAATAAGATAGGATTGCCATTTCCTACTCAGGCTGGAGATCATCTCTTAACAATAATTTAACAGTGCTTGATGAGTCCTCAATCTAACTCATTAGATATTCATCCAAGCACCAGCCTATATGATTCAATAATTGAATCAACAGCTGTATGATCATTAAGATGGCCATTGTATATAACCCTAATTGTACTAAGGGACCTATTATGCAAATTATGTACTCTTTATTTCAGATTAAGGAGTGAATTGCAATAACATTTATTGCATAATGGCTCGCCGTGGGCTCGCATGTACAACAATCTCCCACTAGCCCAAAGAGCCATTAATGGGCTAATCATTTAAACCCACACTCATGTGACAATCATAGGCTATTTAGAAAATAGCTAGGTAAGCGGATCAGTCACTCTGTTCCCAAGAGACTACGCCAAGTCCTTTTACGGCACTTGCATATCTCCTAGTAACAGTGCTCGCATCCAATGCGAATGTTGCATCCTATGCAAGCAATACTCAATTTTGTCGGTTATAGTGTCATTGACACTACATCTTATTAACTATCATAACCAGTATTCCCATAATCTTTATTAGAATACCTTCATTCCTGGAGATCTCTATCTCCTAAGGTATCTACAGTTAAGACCCTTATAGATCACTATCTACAAGGTCTTAAACTATTGAAGATAAGACTTTGAGATCACTATCTCTAAGTTTCATCATCTTTGAAGATATTGTTATTACTGCAACCAAGTGTTTTATTTCCAGAGTAGGATTAGTAACAATTTACTACTCCCACTGCATGGCAGACATATGGCTTTTGTACACATCTAGCATACACTTCAGCTTCTCGTAACTGATGCACAAGTGCAAGCAGTTCTAGCATTCACTTCCTCAACTATTTGAGGTGCTATCCCTTTAGACAGGTCACTACCACATCTTAAGGGAAGGAAGCTTTTCTTGGAATTTTCCAGAGAATGGAATAAGTCCAAGGTGTACTACTAATGCGACGGTCCCAATGCCCTCTTCTCTTTGCTTCTGAACAACTTCAGAACTAAGATCTAAGAGGTATCCTTGAGATCATATCTCGAGGTATGGGATAACCAGATTATAAAATACTTATTATTATCATCCTTAGATCATTCCAAATGATTAGGATAATATCTACATTTAGCACGATGAACACAATGGCACTCCCACTAAGCTTCACATGGTCCATCAAGATTTTATCTGAAATCATAACATTTATAATTTCATCAAATCTTATGTTCCAACTACAGGAAGCATATTTGAGTCCAAAGATGGAGTTCTTTAGCTTGTTCACCTTGCTTTCCTCAACCATGAAGCCCTGGGGCTACTTCATATGAATATCCTCAGAGAGGTATTCATAGAGGAATGCAATCTTGACTTACATCATGAAGATGTCATAGTCAAGTTGTGTAGCTATAGTTAGCAATATTCTGATGGGTTAAAGCAAGGTCACTGGAGAGCAAGTCTCATCGCAAGCGATGTCTTCTCTTCGGTGTGTAGCTCATGGCTACGAACCGTGCTTTGAAGGTCTATACCTTCTCATCAGGTCCCCTCTTTCTCTTGAAGATCCATTTACACCTTAATGGGTCTTACCCATATAGGTGGATCCTCGAGGGTCCATATACAACACTTGTATATGAAGTCTACATTAGACTTTTATTGCTAACATCCATCTTTCCATGTCATGATCCTCATGAACTTCATCACATGAAGTCCGATCATTTTCAGACTTAACTGACACATGGAATACATCTTTAGAAGTATTAGTGTTTCATCTTCAATTATTCTTTTAGTTTCCGATTTCAGGAGCCTCATTATGTTCTCAAGATTAGATGAGTTCCTTTACTTCATTTTCATCTTGATTCTCAAGAGAGTCATTCTATAAGAATCATATTCTCAAAGATGAGATCTTTTTAAGAATCTCAAGGTCATAAAGTAGGTATACAATACCATCCTTTATTTTCCTAATGAAGTAGCACTCTCTAGTGCTAGATTCCAGCTTACATGCATGGAACCTTATTAAATATATAATGTAGTCTCTACTAAATATATATACCTTGGAAACTAAGAGATAATTATGCTAGGATTAATCACTGATTAAATCATGTCACACATGATCAATTGTATCTCCCTATAACTCCATTGAGTTCAGGTTCATTAGGAGGATTGAGATAGGAATGATATTCATATCTCCATAAGGTATTTCTTGAATTCATCTAATAGGTACAGGCTACCTTGGTTAGATCAAATTCATTTCATCTTCCTTCAAACTTTGGTTCTAAACCAAAATTGTGAAATCTTTGAACATTTCAAAGTTTTCTAAGTGAAGAGAAGAAATCTCATATCACAAATAAATAGATATCACATATCCATAATGTTTATTCTGATATAGATGATTCACATACATCAATATGTATGAGATCTTGAATAGCTTAACATCTTACACCTTTCCCAAAGAATGGTGTATTGGACATTTTTACTTTGAATACAATATTCACAACTATGTGAGATTTGAATCTTTAGACAATCTAAAGTTTCATGTCTTACTAGTCCATTGATCTCATCAACAGACATATGTCCAAAACTTGATGCCAGATCATTGTCAAATGATCTATTATCCTCCAATTGATCTTAAAAGGTTTATTTTTTTTCAGTATTAGATATCTTAATGAACCATTCATTAATTTTCTAATTTAGTAGAGTCCACTAGATTTTAGATTACTATCTGAAATATCTCCATCATAACTCTTTATGATAGATTTATTACAGAATTCATGTTTATATCCAACAATTAGAAATAAACAATGAGTGTATTCTAATATCTAGGTCATAGAGACATTCTCTAAGACTAAGGCCTCCCACTGAAAATATGAAGTTTATTGATCCAATGGAAATTGTTACAACACTTGCATTACTTTCAACATGGATGAACAACAAACCTTAAGATCAAATTTATAATATTCTAGTACATATGAAACCAATTGCAAGTGTTGTTAGAAGATTGAGATACAATTATTAGACTATAACTTATCAAATAAGTAAGTCAATTTCAATGATTATATGTAGGTTATTCTGATGTATTATCCGATTCCTTCTCTAAGGATTCTAGATAGATTTGATAGTCATACTATCAACACATCAACATATTGCAGTATTGGCATTCATCCAACTCTTTGGATGTCATATGGAAGTCACAGAAGTACATTCAACTCTTTGATTATACTTCTTGCTTGGGTCCAACCCATGCTTCCACTGCACTCCCTTTATCTATAAACAACCATTGCTTAAGACTAAGGATCTCTTATGTTAAATTCAAAAGAATTTAATGTAAGAGCATTTCGACATTTATACATGCTTCACCTAATTCATACAATATGAATATTATGAAGCTTCATGAATGACTAGAGTATAGACAGTAGAATGATGACACTCATCATCTACATCCATCTAAACTTTTAAAAACATAGGTTCAGGTAGGTACTCAAACAATTTGAATACATCATCTCTTATAGAGCTACCATTCTACATGATGCAGAGAACCATGTCATTCATGATTACATGTCAAGAGCACATATGCATGCCAGAAAATCTTTATTGATTTTATAAGGATTATTTGATAATTACGATCATCATTGATATGTCACTTCCAAAGTACATTCGATGAGATCAAGACTTATAGAGACATACAAACCCTAGGGTTTTAGTCCTTTTGTCTTATTTAATTATCATTCCTCATTATTGTGAGGAAACTTGCACATTTCAACCATCTACATTATGTGTCCAATTGCAAGTATAATATCTGGATCAAAAGGTCCAATCCATGATATTTTACTGGTTATCATTGAGTACAACATTGAGTGAGATTAATGAAGGATTATCTGAAATAAGAAATTTACATAAGGATATATATTTATATATATACATGTTTTACTTTGATTTAGGAATTTTTATATCAAAGTTGTCTTGCCATGTCAACAATGAAAGTTCATTCCCTTAATCACTTTCAATGTAAGAGATATACTTACCATTATATCTCAAGCAAGATCTGGGATCTCCTTCCTTATCTTTGTTGCATCCCAATAATATGAGAACCTACAACTCGGATAAAAAGAAGCGGGAACACATTCCGCCTTGCAAGTCCAACTTGCATCTCCCAATTCGGTCTTTAACACCCGGGCCCACCACCCCTAAGGTGATGTTGACCCGTCATTAATTGAACCAACCGTCAATAGGAATACAACTCGCTATGCGCAATCCAATATCGTCCCAATAATATGAGGACCCGATATTGGGGTCACTACGCATACGTCCTTACTCTTTCGAGAAGCGACGAGCCCGATCCAAATGGATCATATGCAGGAGCTGTCACTTCGGACAGGCGTCTCCCACATATAATATCTAGCGACGAAACCCTTCGCCTTGACGGGAGACCATGGATGTCACTTATGTGATCCTCCATCTCTTATTCAAATTTAATTAATTACTATGAATCACATTCATATAATCAATTCTTCCAAGGGAATTATTAACTCTAATCATATTAGAGTATAATTGGACATAATCAATTCAATCATATTAAATTAATTATCAATCCAATTCAATCAATCAAACTTGATTGTTATGCTTGAATATATATGGTATTATTCTCAAAGTACGTATTAATTCGTATTTTAATAATTAAAAAAATACAACTTAATCCCTCGGATATTATCCCGTCCCTACCCGCTGTCATGGCCAGTACCGGCTGGAGTGGGACGGACCGCATACGTTGCAACCCGCTACCCCAGCGATCCCCGACTAGACACCATATCCGCCTCGGGAAAGGATAATGCCAAATTGCTTACTTTGTACTTGAGATGATCATCGGTTCTTCAATCGAAATTATACCATATAGTAATCAAAACAATTTTGATTATAAGGAAATTTGCTAGACAAATTCCCAATCTTATTCAAGCAAGGAGTTTGATGATTGTGTTTCCAATTATGATCTAGATCACATCTAATCAATTAACTGGTTGAGACCAAGTCAATTAAGGAAATAATCATCTTCCAATATTTCTCAAATATTTTCCATAAATATTTCTTGAAATTAACAATTAATTTCATTAATTGACAATCACATGGTTCTTGATTAGGAAAGTAATTTCAGCAGTGACCCCTACTTACTAAAATTAGCATATCTCAATCAATTTAAATCCAAATTAAGAAAAGTAAGTTTCCATAGTTTGCTAACTTGATTTACAAAAGAACCTATGTGATTTGCACGCATTTCGAGGCGTCTCTAAACAGTAATTAACTCCTTAATTACGTTAAGATTCGTAGTTCCCGTAACAGTGAATACATGTTCATTAAAACAACCATATCTAGAGCAAACGAAATCCGATTTACGCAAACTCAGATCCTATGATTTCCTTATTTAATGGGGAACAAAATCCAAGTATTAAATTCGTGTTTAAACAATTAAACAGTGCCGAATTTATTTACTAAACAGATCTGCAAAATCAAATGCGATGAAAACTTTCGCGACCTTCACGAACCCAAGTCGTCCTCGGTTAGCGAATCATATTCGAAACCGTCGACCTAAGGCTCTGATACCACTTGAAGGATATGATTAGATCCTCAAGCGCATCACGGAAGTGTGAGCGTCGTATCGAATACGACGAGGAGCGACTAGTCGCACTAGTGCTCGATGCAGCGGAATTTAAAAAAAATTTATTACGACGAAACCACATGATCCAAGAACACTTCTCGGATTGTTTCGTCTAAACCACAAACAAGTATTAGGGTTACCTCTTGAAGCGTGGTTGCGATCGAGTCTCTAAACGAAGAGACCTCCTATCTCAAGTCCGATCCGACGGAGGAGACGCTTGCGAGCGTGGGGATGAATCGCGTACTTCTCGCAATCCATGTTGATGATCCAAGCGGTGGATCTCCTGATCTCGACACACGAGATCCGACGTCTTCTTCACGAGCGAGGCACACCGAAGGAGATGGAGATCCATGAGCAAACCATCGGGCAGCATAACGACAACGCCGCGACGATGGAGAACCTCTCTAGGGCATCCATGGTGGACGGTCATGAGAGGGAGAGAGAGGGCTGTCGTGTAGAGAGAAAGAGAGAGAGATGCTTCACAAGCATTGTGTGTGTAAAGAAGAGCAATGGGGTGCCTCTCCTTTTATAGGGTTTTGGGATCCATGGATCTCAATCCATGGGACAACACAAATCCAATGGCTCTCATTGATTGTGTTTCTTTTAATGGCTAAGATTTGTGTTGGTAAACCCAACAACAATTAATTTAATTTAATTTAAATATATATTGATAAATCAACACAATTTAATCATAAAATTAAATCATCAATACATGGAGATAATGGAAGAGAGAAAAGCCTCCTTCCATGTGGAGAGGGGGGACGGCCTCCCTTTCCTAATGGGAGTGGTGGCCGTCCACCCTCCTCCATTAGGAAGGTGGCTATTTTATCTCTTATGCAATCTCCATTATTTGCAACAACTTTTGTTGCAAATTATTCTACAAAAATAATTCACAATTATTTTGTAGACATTGTAATCTTGCCATTGAAAATTTTGTGAATCATATTCACAACCCAAAATAAAATATAATTTACATTGTCAATTAACTACACAATGTGTATCCAGTACACATAATAATTAATCAACACATATAAATTATAATCAGCTCTCTCTAATACATTATAAATCACATTTATAATATATTATGAATAATTGGATTTTACTATCTACATTATTCTTGTCCATAATAATTAAATCACATTTAATTATATTGGATAACTTATTCTCATGTGCTTAAATAATATGAATCACATTCACATTATTTACATCTTTGATAATCAAATCACATTTAATTATCTAAGATAACTCTCCTTATAATATGAATCAAATTCATATTATTCATGATAATTAAATCACATTTAATTATCCATTTTCTCAATGCTCGGATACATATATCAACAATAGAATTATCCATGAACTCTTTCAAGGATAATGCGCTTTCTCCGCGAATACTTGGAGATAAGGACAGGGCAATTGTATTGTTCCATGTATAGTGACATGGATATTGAGATCATATCTCAAATCCAGATCGCGGGCCTCCCATAGATGCTTGATTAAATCAAGACCGCAAATCTAATCTTCTCATTGCATCTAATCACATTCAGATCAATGTCCAACATTTGGACTAAGATTAGATTACTTCTCTGCTGAGAGGAGTCACTAAAATCTAGACCCGTTTCATCACTCCCTAGGAATGGAAGCTAGGAATGGAAGCGTCATGGTTATACAATCGTTTATGATCACATCACCCTCAGGTATTCCTAATACCTGTACATCCTGCATACTGGAAGACTCAGAATAAACCCGAAGTATTTGATCAACTTTACACTGTCTACTTCAGGGTTCTATCAGTAAGTTTCTCATTCGATCATTGGAAGTTGGTATCGATCATATACTTTCCAAAAGCATATATAATACCTAGGTCTTGATCATATACTTTCCAAAAGTATATGTCAAACCTACAAATTCAGTCAAGCTTCCAAAGCGAGACGACCATGCGCACGGAATTTGATTTTTCCCAATATCTCATGAGTGAGCTCATGTCTTCCGGTTCAGTAACTGAACCTGTATGATCCCTTTGAGAGATCGTATTACTCATATGCCCTTATATGCACACCAGCGCGCCGGTGTATAGACCTTGATTAGGTCATCAACCTATTGGTCTGCCAAATGTACATACTCAAACATATAGTAACACATCTGTCTCCGGTCAGAGGATGCGTTCCTGTATCGTGACAGCATACGATATAGGACTTTGGTTATCTCGATCTTGTTAAGTCAACTCTTTGACCTAACTTATCTGACACCTCCAAATATCTATTCCTATGCAGAGGACCTGCATCAAGAGGTCGGTCAGATATCAGCCTAAATGAGATAGGATTGCCATTTCCTACTCAAGCTGGAGATCATCTCTTAACAATCATTTAACGGTGCTTGATGAGTCCTCAATCTAACTCATTAGATATTCATCCAAGCACCAGCCTCTATGATTCAATAATTGAATCAACAGCTGTATGATCATTAAGATGGCCATGGTACATAACCCTAATTATACTAAGGGACCTATTATGCAAATTATGTACTCTTTATTTCAGATTAAGGAGTGAATTGCAATAACATTTATTGCATAATGGCTCGCCGTGGGCTCGCATGTCCAACACGGAGAAATCTTGAAAAACACATGATCACCAACTGCAAATTCTAGTTCTCTGCGACGGTTATCCGCATAGCTCTTTTGTCTGCTTTGAGCTATCAATAGCTGCTTTTTAATCAAGTCGATCTTATCAGCACACTTTTGCACAAGTTCTGGTCCGAGCAATCTTCTTTCACCAACCTCGCTCCAACAAAGAGGAGATCTGCATGGTCTCCCGTAGAGAGCTTCGTACGGAGCCATTCCGATACTAGCCTGATAATTATTGTTATAGGCAAACTCAATAAGTGGAAGATTCTCATCCCAACTTCGAGCATAATCTAAAGAACAAACTCTAAGCATATCCTCGAGAATCTGGATAGTTCTTTCAGATTGACCATCTGTCTGCGGATGGAATGCAGTACTAAACTTCAGCTTTGTACCGAAAGTCTCCTGAAGCTTTTTCCAAAATCTTCCTGTGAATCTTGGATCTCGGTCAGAAACAATAGAGACTGGTATACCATGAAGCTTCACAATATTATTCATATATAAATTTGCTAAGCTCGCAACTGACTCCTTTTTCTTCATTGGCAAGAAATGGGCAGAATTCGTCAATCTATCCACAATCACCCATATGGCATCATAATTGGTTGCATCGGTCTTTGGAAGACCCATCACAAAGTCCATAGTGATGTGTTCCCATTTCCATTCCGGAACCTCTAGCTGCTCCAAAAGCCCAGCTGGTCTTTGATGCTCTGCCTTAATTTGCTGACACACCAAACAACGAGAAATGAATTCTGCAATTTCCTTCTTCATATTTTTCCACCAAAAATTTCGTTGGAGATCTTTATACATTTTTGTGCTTCCTGGATGTACAAAGAACTTAGAGCGATGAGCTTCATCCTGAATCTCATGCTTCAACTCTTCATGCGAAGTAACCCATAAGCGATTCCTGAATCTGATGCCGCTATCTGGAGCAATGAAAAATTTTGAACTCTCTCCGAGACTCTTCTCGGCTAAAACATGGTACTCGGGATCTTCCTTTTGAGCTCTCAATATTTTCTCTACTATCACCGAATGTATATGGATGCTAGATAAGATAATCTTGTCTTCTTCCTTGAAAGGATTCCAAGAGACCAAATCGTCAATCAACTTCCACTTTTTGATCATCAAACTTGCAGACATCGCATAGCCTTTTCGGCTCAAGGCATCTGCTACAGCATTTGCTTTACCTGGATGGTAAGCAATAGAGAAATCATAGTCCTTTAGAAATTCCATCCATCTCCTTTGACACATATTCAAATCTTTTTGAGAAAAGATGTATTTGAGGCTTTTATGATCAGAGAAAACCTCAAATTTCTCACCATATAGGTAGTGACGCCAGATCTTTAATGCAAACACCACAACAACAAGCACTAGATCATTGATGACACGAAAATGTCGAACAAGCGAGGTAGATCAGGTATATCTCAAATGGTCGTTGCGACCTCAATCGCTCGTGTGTCAATCAAGAAAAAGAGACCACCAAAATCGAATAAAATCAATCAAAATCAAATAGCGGTCTTGCTATTATTTTAACCTGGTATAACGACCAGGGTCGAACACAAGGAGCACGTGATGGCCTTGCGGCCTACGAAGTAGTCTCAAAAATAAAATAAAATAAAAGACAAGTGTTTTTGGTGGATTTTTAATTGTTTTTAATTTTTTTGGAATTTTAATTAATTAAGAAAATAAGGAAATTAAAGAGACAACCAAATTCGAGCAATTATTCAATGCATCAAAAATCAGTCAAAAATTCAAATAAATTTTTTTTTGTGCTTTTTATGATTTTTACTGTTTTTAGTGAATTTTTGGGATTTTTTTATTTTTATTTAATTTTCTAAAAATCAAACAAGGTAAGAAACTGAAGGTACTGTCCAGTCAGGAGTAAAAGGCCAATTTAAAATGCAAAAGAGCCTATAGCTCCCGGAGGTAACTTCCCTATAAAGTAGAAAGTTTAAGGAAAATTTGGGCACTGGATTTATGGTTTTTGGATTTGTAAATTATTTATTCAATTTTTTATAAGTTTTTAGGTGTTTTGTAATTTTTATGAGTTTTATATAACGAAAAATGGCCAAAATTGGTAAGAAAATCAAATACAACAACCTAAACAGTAGCTAATTTTTTTGTAATTTTTAGACAAGTTTTAATATTTTTTATGAATTTTTAAATCAAACAGTAACGAAAATGGCTATTTTTGATTTTTTAAAAATATCAAATAAAAGCAAAAATGTCTCCAAAAATTCTATAAAATTTTACAACATCGCAGGAGCCATGTATCCAATTTTCATGGAATTTGGAGTAGGTGTGCACAGGGACCTGTGCGTAAATATCCAAAGTTCTGGGGGGTCCGGTGCAAAAATCCCACGAAATCACGCGCGCAGCGCATGCCTGGGGCACTCAGGGACCTAAATGCAAACAAAACAAAGTTCTGGGACTATTTGGTAACAGGTACCAAAAGTCCAAGGACCTGTTTGTAAATTACCCACAAATAAGCGCACATACACAAATAAATCACACACAGGGGTATAAATGCAATTTCCTAAAAATATTCATTCATTCCAGAACACTCCAGGACTACATGGCTAACTGTGCAAATATCCCAAAAAGGCATGTGTCGATGCACGTGCTACACTACGAACAGGGGCATATATGCAAATACAGAAATAGACAGGGTCCAAAGTGCAAATGTACCAACGTAAATAAAATCCTAAAAATATTTACAGGACTAAACTGAAATTAAACTAAACTAAGGGCCTAAGGTATAAATTACCCTTTGTTACGCAAGCCGACGGATGGGCGCCACGTCAATGATCGGACGGCTGGGAAGGGGTAGCGCCCAACGCTGGACTCCTCGACGCTAATCGATCGGTCCAGGCGCTGCCATGTGGAAGATCAAACAGTGGACGGGCACGGTGGCTGAACCTCGCTGAATCGACGGTTGAGATCGACCCTCAAAGGATCGGGCGATCAATGCTGCTCCTCTAATGGACGAACAAGATCAGATCTGGAGCGTCGAGGTCGATCGGACGTCTCTGAAGGATGGAGGAAGAACTGGGCTCCGGCGAACTTCGCCGGGCTCATGACGGCGCTGATCTCCTCCTGGAAGGCCCCTGATGATCGGAGAAGGGAGCTGCGGGCCCTCCGCATCGAACGGTGGCCTCCAATGACTCAACGGAGGCTCCGAGGAGCTCTGGAGAGTCGAACAGAGGCGAAGCTGCTGGACCAGATGGTCCAAGCCCTCAGATGGGCTCGGATGTACCTGCAAGGTGCGCCAGCAAACTCGCTGGTCGAGGGCAAAGTGCCTCGACCCTGTCAGAAGGGGTGAAGGTGACTGGTGAGGCGGAGTGGTCGAGCTCCGGCGAGGGGTGGACGGAGGAGCTCAAAACCCAAGCTCCTGTGCGAGCTGGGTTGAATGGAGGGGCGTAGAACGTGCGCGGGGGAAGGGCGAATGCGATGGTGCGGTCCGATGATCGAATGGGAGGCGAACGCGACCGGAATCGAAGGTGGTCGGCGACGGGGCGATTTGGGGCTAAATCAAAATTCGAGAAATAGAAAAGAAACTACAGCTACCTGGGTGGTCGAGTCGACTGTGGGCGAGCAGCTGGTGCTCTAGGTCCTAGCCTCGCGGGTCATCGTGGCCCGAGGCTCTGGCGCTACCTCCAGGCGGCGCACGGCGGAGCAAACTCGTCGGATCAGTGGTTCCTTGCTCCCTCCTCGCTGCGACACCCTCTGGAGCAAGTTGTCACTCTCGCCAAGACGGTGGAGGTCACTGGGTGGTGAACAAATGAGCCAAAGATGCGGAATGAAGTGGCGGAGCTCAGCCTTTATATGGGTGCAGGTCCGGCAAGATTTGATCGGGTAGGGCAATGTGGAGCGCGGACCCCGAGGCGGGTGTGCCGGCGAAGGTGTCGGATGTGAGGTGAGTGACACGGACCCGGGGTTTAAGTGTGAGGTGTTCGGGTTTAGGCGCAATAATCGACAGAAATCGGGTCGCCCGCCTAATACCCGTGAGAGGTGGTCCTGGGGGGGGAGTTGACCGGGCGGTCAACAACCCCCCTGGACCAATGGGAGGCTGCCACCTGGAAAAGAATTAGAAATTAAATTAAAAATAGCAAATGGCCGATTTAATTAAAACTCAAAACATGAAATATTTTTGTTTTAATATTTTCTACTTTTTAGTGATTTTTAATTAATTTTTCAAAATAAAAATAAGGTATTTACACTTTATGCTATATATAGGTATTTACACATTTTTTTTAATTTTTGATTTTTAATTTGTTATTTTTGTGATTTTTATTCCTCTTTTATATTTTATTTATTTATAGTATAAAATTAGGAATAAAAGAGTATTTTTATTTTTTTATTATTATTTATATACATAGGTGAAATAAATATAGGTAGATGAGCTATGTATATGTACAAGTGATCTATTTTTATTTTCTTTTTGATTTTTTCCATTTTTATCTTGATTTTATATTTATGAATATATACAAGTATTTACGAGCCCATTTTATTCTATTTTTGGAGGAAAATATTTTTATTATATTTACAAATCTATTTACACACATGAGCCCCTATCTCCCTCTACTTTGGCTTTTATGCGGTCAGGCCCATGCTGAGCCCTCCTTTAGGTTAGGTTGCTCAATATTTATTCTAAATATTTCCCTCTTTTTCTTTTTGATCTTTATTCTTTTATTTTTGCACAAAAACATGCTAATTATTACTATTTACACCATGCATGCTTTTGGTAATTATTTATATTTACAAATATATACATGCATTTGCAAAGGTTTTTGTAGCTAAAATATAAGAATAAAGAGTGATGAATGAGTATTCATCACCCCCTATACTTAACTTTGCTAGTCCCTTAGCAAACACTTATTTGAAAAAGAAGTGAAAAAGAAAAAAAAGAAAAAGAAAAAGAGAAGAATGTACATGGATCAATGTTGATTATTAAACTTACCTTCATTAAATTGAGGTATGGAGTTTAATCAGATCTTTAAATTATTAATGTGTCGGAACCTTATTTGGACTTAAGTCTAAAACTCAACAGCCTCTAAGTTCCACTAATCTCTAATCAAGACTCCTCAATGCTCCAGATCAGAACAAGTCATCAAACACAAACCCTGAAGACCATGAATCTTTCCTTGTCCTGCGAATGTGAGGTATAAGCTCTCCACCTCAGAAATGGCAACTTGAAAACCCTCCCCAACAAGGTAACTCTATGACCTCAATCTGGCCACTCTTTCCTCGAGTAGCGGGGTATTCCCTTCTAAGTTCAAGTTCAACCGGCTCAAGAAGAGGAGGAAGAAGAGAATGGACCATGGCCAGTGTAGCCATGTATCCTTGGGAGCTTGACCAATGTAGCCAAGTCTCCCTGCTGCAAGCTACATAAGGTAGGGCATGGATCTCAAGCTTTGCTTATTGCACTCTATATACATACTCCGGTGGGATTATCATTTTCTCTCAGACCCACCACTTTTTTGGAGTTATTTTCTTTTTGCATTTTTTTTCAAGTGCATCTATACAACATATACATGTGCAGCATATATACAAGGAGTTTTTTCTCTTGAGCCAGTAGACTATCCCTCTTTTGAAGCTTTATTGCAACCCACAACTCCCGTCGTTAGACCTCATGGCAACCAGACCAAGTTGAGACGCACTTCCTTCACTAAAAGAAGAAGAGAGGTTCCGCCTAGAAGTACTACCCTCATATGCTACCCCAAGTCAAGAAAGACCGCCTCCTCACCACCTCATCCGTAGAGAGCTCGGTGCTAAGTGCTGGTGTCCAAGTAAAGACATTGTCTATATGAGTCATGTGTTGTTGTTAAGTGCTCTACTTAGGCTCATTGAGATGACATGTGATCATAGCCTAGTGGACTCAAAGAATTAAGTCACCATGGACCTGAAAAGCCTTAAACCTAAGCCTTATAAGGTTCCTCTTATAAATTAGGTGGATTAAGATCTTAATCAAGCTCCATTTCCCAATTTAATTCTAGGCTAGTTTAAATGTCAACTACAGCCAGAAAAACTATATACATATGTACAAAAGATGCTATTTACACAAATTTTACAAACATGCAAAATTTTTGAAAAATGTTTTGAAATCATGAATGGATGATGCATGAAGTGCAAGTTTTGCAAAAGGTATTTACACACATTTACACAAAATTTTTGCAAAGTTTTGATTTTCAAAACATTTTGGAAAAATTTTGTACTATATACATAATTTTGATAAGAAAATATTTACACAAGCTTTACACAAAAGGTTTTTGAAAACATTTTTACAAAAATAATTTGTACACTAGCTATTTATGTGCAAATAAAAGAATGTTTATGTACATGAAAATTTTTAATTTTTGTGGTTTTTTAAGGTTTTTAGCCATTTTATTTATTTACACACTCACACAAAGTACGAGTTATGGCTAAAGTATATATGAAATATATACACACCCCCTATACTTAGCTCGAACGATGTCCTAAGAGTCAAGAGCGATGAAGAAGACATAACTCGTGCTATGTATAGGGAAGTGAAAAGGAAGTCTATATACAAAGACGAATGAATGAATAGAAAGTCAAAAGGAACTCGGGTCTTCCCCCTATACTTAGGATCAAGTAACCCTAAGTATAGCAGGCTGTACACAAAAGGGAAATCGAGTGGAGAATATACAGGGTCTGCCCCCCTATACTTAGGGTAAAATATCCCTAAGTATAGGCAGCAGAATCAGGGATAGACAGAAACAAAAGAAATACCCAAAGGTCTTACATCCCCCCTATACTTAGGGTAAAGTGCACCCTAAGTATAGCATAATCAAAGATGACAAACGGGATGTGGGACTAAAGAATGTGATGATATGGACATCTGGATCTATACATGTCGGAAGATCAGTGAAAATCAGGCGTGAGATGCATTAGATGTGAGTCAAAGACCACATCTCACACAAAATGAATAGGGGCAACATCAACGACCCGCGGCTCATGATCTAGAAATGGCTTGAGCCGCTGGCCATTCACACGTAAGGTACTCTCAGAAGACAACTCGGATATATCAATGCTACCGTTGTCGTGTACCTTTCTCACCAAGTAGGGTCCCTTCCACTTGCTCTGTAGCTTCCCTAGATATAAACGAAGCCTCGCATCAAACAGCCATACTCTCTGTCCAGGCTCAAAATGCTTGTGGCTGATGTGAGAATCATGCCACTCCTTCACTCTCTCCTTATACTATAGGCTGTTCGAGAAGGCGGTATCTCTCAACTCCTCCAGGGATGCTAACTCTGCCCTCCTCTGGTCTCCTACACCATCTGGATCCATAAGTATCTCAGTGACTGCCCAAAGTGACCTATGCCTCAGCTCAACATGCAAATGGCACGACTTGCCATAAACGAGGCGAAAGGGCGATGTGCCCAATGGTGTCTTGAAAGACGTCCTATATGCCCACAAGACCGAGTCCAAAAGCTGTGACCAATCCTTTCGGTCAGGGCGGACGACTTTCTGCAATATAGTCTTGATCTCCCTGTTCGACACCTCGGATAGACCATTCGTCTGTGGATGGCAAGGTGTAGCAACACGATGGTCTATACCGAACTCGCTAGCAAGGGCCTTCACCTGGTCGTTGATGAAATGAGACCCCCCATCTGAACTCAATACTTGAGGTACCCCGAACCGCGTGATTATGTGCTTCCTCAAAAATCTGCAAACTGTCCTCGCATCAGCGGCTCGGGCGGGGATAGTCTCAACCCAATGACTAACATAATCAACGGCCAACAGAATGTACTCAAATCCCTGACTCTTAGGGAATGAACCCATGAAATCGATGCCCCATGCGTCAAAAACCTCACAGAAGTGAATGGGCTGCATCGACATCATATCACGCTGTCCACAAGTGCCCATCCTCTGACAGTCAGTACACCTCTTCACGAACTCATCAGAGTCCTTGAAGAGGGTAGACCACCACAAGCAGGATTGGAGCACTTTCTGTGCCGTTCTCCTCCCAGAATGATGTCCTCCTGCCTCAAGCTTGTGGCAGTATGTGAGGACTCTATGGTGCTCCTCCTGAGGAATGCACCTACGCCAGACGCTATCCCCTCCTTCGTGGTAAAGGATGGGATCCTCCCAGTGGTAGGACTTGGCCTTCGCAAGGAAGGTCTCAAGCCTCTGCCTGGGCCAATCTTGTGGGACTTTCCCAGCAACGAGAAAGTTCACAATATCGGCATACCATGGGAGTGAGGCGATAGCAAGGATCGCCTCATCTGGGAAGGTCTCACAAATGGGATCGATATGCTCAGACTCCTCAGGCTGCTCTAAACGGGAGAGATGATCCGCCACCACGTTCTTGACTCCAGGCTTATCCTTGATCTCAATGTCGAACTCCTGGAGTAGAAGGATCCATCTAGTCAATCTGGCCTTTGCATCCTTCTTTGCCATGAGGTATCGGATGGCGGTGTGATCGGTGTACAAAGTCACTCTAGATCCAATGATATAAGATCTGAACTTATCTAGGGCGAACACTACGGCTAGCATCTCCTTCTCTGTGACTGTATAATTCCACTGGGCGGAATCCAATGCGCGGCTAGCGTAGTGGATAGCAAAGGGGACTCCATCCCTCCTCTTTCCCAGCACGGCCCCCATAGCAAAATCGGAGGCATCCATCATGATCTCGAATGGGAGAGACCAATCAGACGGCTGAGAATAGGAGCCTCTATAACACACTGCTTGAGAGTCTCGAAGGACGAAAGACACTTGTCATCGACAAGGAACTCGGTGTCTTTCGTCAGTAGGTCAGTCAACGGCCGGGCAAGTCTGCTGAAATCATGTATGAATCATCGGTAGAAACCGACGTGCCCCAGAAATGACCGTAAATGCCTTAGATTGGACGGCGGTGCGAGTTTTCTAATGATATCTACCTTGGCCGGATCTACCTCCATGCCCCTGTTGGAGATGATGTGGCCAAGCACCGTCCCTTGAGTCACCATGAAGTGACTCTTCTCCCAAGAAAGCACCAAGTGAACCTCTATACATCGCTGGAGTACTCGGTCTAGGCAGTCAAGACAGGAGTCAAATCCGTCGCCGTAAACTGAGAAATCATCCATGAAGACCTCCAAACACTCCCCTACCATGTCTGAAAAGATCGACAACATGCATCTCTGAAATGTCGCAGGGGCATTGCATAGCCCAAATGGCATGCGTCGGAAGGCGTATGTGCCGAAGGGACAGGTAAAGGTGGTCTTCTCCTGATCCTCAGGAGCGATGGCCACCTGGTTGTAGCCCGATACCCATCCAGGAAACAGTAATGGCTCTTCCCTGCCAGTCTCTCAATGATCTGGTCAATAAAAGGTAGGGGGAAATGATCCTTCTTGGTGGCCTGGTTGAGTCTCTTGTAGTCAACGCAGACCCGTCAAGAAGTGGGTACTCGTGTAGCAATCTCCTCTCCCGACTCACTGATCACAGTCGTGATGCCCGTCTTCTTGGGCACCACATGCAAGGGGCTGACCCACTTGGAGTCGGAAATGGGATAAATAAAATCTGCGCTCCACCATTTTGAGATTTCCTTCATGACAACCTCTCTCAGATTCGGGTTCAGCCGCCGCTGGAATTCACGCGACGGCTTCGCCCCATCCTCGAGATAGATATGGTGGGAGCAACGTGATGGACTAATCCCATGGAGATCTGCTACGCTCCATCCGATTGCCTTGCGGTTCTTTTCAAGAACCCCCATCAAACGGGATTCTTGCTCTCCAGTCAGATCGGCGGAGATGATGACTGGGTATATCTCAGGCTCGCCCGCAAGGAATCGATACTTCAGCGAAGTAGGGAGCGGCTTCAGCTCTGGATAGCTAGGTGCTGGTGGATCTGGCCTCTGAAGTGTCTTTGTGTATGCTGCCAAATCTGTATGGGAGAACTGAAACTCTCTCTCAATCTCGGGAACTGGAGAAGGCTGCTCTAACTGACCGTCTCTTCTATGCTCGGCATCTACCTCCTCCTCAGCTGTAGGCTCTGTGGAACTCAGGTCTGGCATGTAATCCTCGCAATCTGCCCAATCAGACTCTGAATCCGAGGGATCTGCATCAACAAAGGTGGCATCAGCACCACCGTCACACAAGGTGGCCTCAGTACCACCATCCTCACTAAACTCCGTGTCGCGGTCGAGAATCGGCTCTGCTGCCACTGAAGTATCCTGAACCAGGAATGTGCTCTCCAAGCTCTCCTCTGCTGTCATCTCGGCATCAGTTGTGTCTGAAAATGAGAGGATGGCCTGTGCTACTGGATCTGCCCATGCTGCCTCATCATCTGTGATCACAAAGTCACAGTCCTGATGGATGTCTAGCCCGGCATCCATCAGCTGCTCCGCATCTGAACTGGTCTCTGAGCATGATCTGTCTCTGGCTCTGTAGTCCTCGACCGTCTCTATTTGTACACTTTTGCCCTCGATGCGAAAGTATACCTTCCCGCTATCTTGGTCAGTCACTGCCTTGGCTATGGCCAAGAACGGACGACCGAGGATGATGGGGGTATCGGTCACTGAATCAGGGATCTCCATGTCCAACACTACGAAGTCCACGGGGAATGTCAGGCCCTGAATAGTGACGACAACATCTCGCAACAACCCCTTCGGCTTCTTGACAGATCGATCAACGAACTGAAGGACTGTCCTGCTCTGTCTAAGAGTGCCCAACTCGAAGCGGTCGAGAAGGGCTGCCGGAAGGAGGTTGATAGACGATCCGCTATCCAATAGAGTCCGGTCGAATCTCTGCTCTCTAATGTGACACCTGACATAAGGGGCTCCTGAATCTGGCCTCTTGGCCGGCACACGGTTCTGAATCGCGAAACACGTGGCTTTCGTCAGCACATGGATCTCTGAGTGGTGGTTCCTCCTCTTCCTCCTGACTGTAGTCCTGTCTCTCAACGAACGCTGAAGAAGGGGGATGTGCTGCAAAGCCTCCTGAAGGGTCAGCTGTATGTGGAATCTATCAATCATGTTCTGGCTGAACTCCTCCTACTCTCTCTTTTTTGGATCTTTTCCTTTTTTCTTCCCCTTCCCCATCTGAAGGGCTCTAGGGAAGGGAATCACTGGATCCTTCTCAGATGAAGGACTAGGAAAAGGTCTAGACGGCTCGACGGCCGGATCCGCACATACATCAAGCACCACAGTGGGACCAGAAAAAACCAAACCTTTTTCCTTTATTCATAACATGGTTCCGAGATACATCAGAATGAGGAAAAACTACAGCTCTCTCAGAATGAACTCTAGTGGTCTCAGTACCACCACTAGCTGGCTCAACTGGACGTCTCGCGGCCTCAGTACCGCGTTCTGGCTCGGCATCAGGAGTGGCCTCAGTACCACCTCCTTTAACTGGTGAAATGGCGGCCTCAGCACCGCCTGTGGAATCAGCATCCTTGGTGGTATCAGTACCACCATCATCAACATGAACGGCCTCAGTACCGCTCTCATGTTCCTCATCTGGCGCCTTAGGTGTGTCCTCGTGATGTCGCTTAGACGAGGCGCCGCCGTCGGCTGGTGTCCTACCGCTCCTAAGTGTGACAAAATCAGCATCAAAAAGATCTACAGACATATCATCAAATGGATCACTAGGAGTGGCATGCTCAGTGTAAGCTACCTGCTCAGACTTCCGCTTCAGGCTGTTGGGGTTCGGCTCGATCTGGGCAGGGATGGCGGCCTTCCCTCTCACTATATCCCGCATCTCCTGGCGGAATTCGTCCATCTCCCGTCTGAAGGTAGCCTGCTGGTCCGTGAGGAGGCGGGCTATGTCATCCAAAGCGGGGCTCCCGTGGGAGCCTGACGGGTAGCCTCTCTGGTAATGAGGCTGCTGGAACTAGTGCTGCTGCTGAGAGGGGTATGGGTGTGGTGGATGTTGCTGCTGGTGAGGCTGCTCACGCCTCCAAGACTGTCCCTGCTGATAGGGACGAGGAACGTAGGATGACTGCTGCTGCTGCTGTGAAGGGTAGACTGGGGGCTGCTGCTGCGGCTGGTGATCTCTCTGCTGACTGTACTGGCCTCCCTGACCAGATGGCTGCTGCTGGGGCTGGGCACCTCCGTTCCCCCACCTGAATCCGGGATGGTCTCGTCGGATTCCAGGCTGAGGGCGGTCATACCAAATCCTGTTGACATCCATCAACGGCTCTGCATCGTACTGGGCTGGCGAGAGTACTTCCAGAGGCTGATCAGGCTGGTATACCACCATCTGCAAGTCTGGAGATGGTGGTGACTAGTAAGTGGGATGCGGCTGCTGGTACGGCTCCGCCTGTACAAGGTGAACCTGTCTAGGCTACTGGTGTGAGCTGGAGCGCTGGGACGAGCTGCTGCTGCTGCCGTGATCGCCTCGTGACTGAAGACGGGGCTATGAAGCCGTCTGTGCCTCCTGGAGACACATGAGCTGGGTCTTCATGTCGCTCAGAGTCTGTGCCATTTGCTCCATCTTAGTGATGCCCTGGCACTGCTTCTTCTCTATCAGCTCCATCCGATCCAACTTCTCGCTGATAATACCCATGTCCGCAGCGGATGACTCTGCCTGTGCTGCTGCTACTGCGGACGAACTGGATGGACCGGCATCGACCCGTGCTATCCTCTGGTACTGCACGGGTCCTGGCTGCTGCTGGGGTCTGCCCTGAGTGTACAACCTGGTCTGGGACATCACCATATAGTTATCGGCCATCTCCTCGTAGATGGCCCAGACTTGGTCGTGATCCTTGGCGAAATACGACCCGCCACAAGAAGCGTTCACCAAGCCCTAGAGCTCTGGTGTCAGCCCGCTAAAGAAGCTCTGCACAAGGTTGGGCTTCGAAATATCATGGTGCGGGCATCGATCAGTCAGCTCACGGAACCTCTCCCATGCCTCATGGAACTGCTCGTTGGGGAGCATGGAGAAGTTGTTGATGAGGGCTCTCGCTGCATTGGTCTGCCCGAGTGGATAGTACTTGTGTAAGTACTCGGTGCGGAGCTGCTCCCAAGTGTAAACAAACTTCCCCAAGTACTTCAGCCAGGTGGCTGCTCTGTCTTCCAAGGAAAAGGGGAAGGCGATCATCCGAATCGTATCCTGGTCCACCTGACGATCGTGGACAGTCTGCAGATCATGAGGAACTCCTAGAGGTGGAGATGGGGCTCCTCAGTGGCGAGCCCGTGGAAGCGGGGGAGTAACTGTAAGGTGTTCGGGGGGAACTTGAAGTCCCCCACGATAGCTGGAAGTACGACCCAGTGGTGCATCAGTGTCGATCCGGGGTTGTGCAACTCCCGCATCGGTCTCGGTGGTCCTCCTGCCGCGGCTGCGGCGGCTGCTGCTGCGGCTGCTGCGGCTGCTGCATCTGCATCATCCGGGATCCTCAGCCCGTCTCTCCTCTGATCTCTCTCTGCTCGTATATGCTCCATCTCTCTCCTCATATCAAGCATGAATGCTCCCTGATCCCTCAACTGCTGCTGAACGGTCTCGAGGGAGGCGATCAGGGTGGAGTTGATCGCGCCCTGGTCCAACACAAAATGCTCAGGCTGTGGACCTCGGGAGCGATCCTCGGAACTGCCGGCCATGGCGTCTGCGAAATCAAATGAGCCGAACTCAGGTGCTGATAAATCTTCCAATCTCTCCTCTGGCTCATGTCTCTCAGAACCGAAAGAAAGGGTGTCAAGGGGGAACAGGGCGGAATCATACTCGGGCTCGGAGAGCTGGTCTCGGCTCTCACGAGCCAACCTAGATGAACGGGTAGACGCGCCCGAAAGCGGTGCAGCCAGAGGCTGCCTAAGAGATCGTTTACCCATCATCGTGATCTGGCGAGTAAGGCGGATGGGATCTGGAAAACTATGATCAGAATGCAAACCCCTCAGTTCACCAACGCAACGCGAGCTGAAGACTGTAAAGGCTCGGTCGGATTATCTTGTCAAGTTTTATTTTGGTGAACAAACAATCTATCAGAGCGATTACGTGACCTGCTGGGATACCCGATGCTACCCCAACCGACTGTCCCGCACGAATGAGTCGGTAATCAGTCGGGAATAGCACCGGAGGGCTCTACCTAGTGAACGGGTCACTCTCTCGCACAAGCAAAT
This sequence comes from Ottelia alismoides, assembly GCA_037367405.1. NCBI lineage: Eukaryota > Viridiplantae > Streptophyta > Magnoliopsida > Alismatales > Hydrocharitaceae > Ottelia > Ottelia alismoides. The sequence goes on along the minus strand of JAZKJV010011380.1, from coordinate 71,168 downwards.
TAATCAATGAGGGGGTTGCTCTCCCCAAGACAAATTTTTAGATCCAGTGTCTTTTAGGGTCAATAGCTTAAACAGTCCCAATTTTATGGTTTTTCTTTTTAATATTTTTCAATAAAAACAAAGGGCCTAACGAATTTTTCGGTTCTCCTGATTATTCAGTCAAAAACAGGGGGAGAAGACGAAAAAGCCGATGCACGATGAAATCAATGATGCATGCAAAGATAGAAATGTGTACCTGTCTCCAGCACTCTACATGCAAGTGATCCACGCAGAAATGTAAAGACAGAAAAGAAACTACCTATATGGTGCAGCGGTGAAAACCCGAGTCCTAAACAAGCAGTTCTTCTCGAAGAACCGTCTAACTGTTCACCGATCCTTCAAGCCAAAGGTCCGATCTCGGTCTACACCTCCTCCTCCCGATACATCGGGTTCAGGAGCAGCGCTTGGCTGGGCAGGCTACGGCACGTAGGCTACGAAGGGAGTGCGTCAGTTATTTTTATTAGTGAGTTATTAGTAGGTCCAATTAACGCTCTATAGGAACAGGCAGATAATTAGGTGTGGGGATCCTACTAATTACGGCACAGTCAAGAAGAAAATCCTAACTCTAGGGGCTTGAGAAAAACCATGTAAAACCGTAAAAGGCAGCAAGAAAACCAAAACCGCGAAAAGCCGCAAAAAACTCCTAAGGGTCCCCCGAGCACACCGGTGCTCGGCGAAACAGACCCGCTAGTCAAGTCAAGTCCAAAGTGTTTGAGTCTGTCCCTGTATTATTACAATAATCAAATAAAAACAAAGTCCAAACTAATCCTACTCGAATCCTCTCCCACTCAGCCTCTCTCTCACGCTCTCCTGCGGCTCCGTGCAGAAGAGAGCCGCCTCCGAGTCTCGCGATTGCGCCGGCTTCTCGAAAGCTGCCGCCTCAGTCCTCAGGCCCTCGCAAGAAAGAAACAAGTGGTCAGACCAATAAAATAATCAAATAATATCAAGAAAATAAAAGAGGGTATTTGTGCAGAAATGCAAAATAAAATAAACAAACAAAAGTCAAACAAAAACAAAAACAAAGGAAAATAAAATAAAACAAAATAAAGCAAAAAGAAGAGAAAAACAAAAGGCCGCGAAAAGCCGCGGACTAACAAAAAGCCGCGGAAAGCCACGAAAAAAGAAAATAAAGTAAAAAAAACTACTAAGCCGTGCTCCCCAGCAACGGCGCCATTCTGATGACACGAAAATGCCGAGCAAGCAAGGTAGATCAGGTATATCTCAAATGGTCGTTGCGACCTCAATCGCTCGTGTGTCAATCAAGAAAAAGAGACCACCAAAATCGAATAAAATCAATCAAAATCAAATAGCGGTCTTGCTATTATTTTAATCTCGTATAGCGACCAGGGTCGAACACAAGGAGCACGTGATGGCCTCGCGGCCTACGAAGTAGTCTCAAAAATAAAATAAAATAAAAGACAAGTGTTTTGGTGGATTTTTAATTGTTTTTATTTTTTTGGAATTTTAATTAATTAAGAAAATAAGGAAACTAAAGAGACAACCAAATTCGAGCAATTATTCAATGCATCAAAAATCAGTCAAAAATTCAAATAAAAATGTTTTTGTACTTTTTATGATTTTTACTGTTTTTAGTGAATTTTTGGAATTTTTCTGATTTTTATTTAATTTTCTAAAAATCAAACAAGTTAAGAAACTGAAGGTACTGTCCAGTCAAGAGTAAAAGGCCAATTTAAAATGCAAAAGAGCCTATTTAACTCCCAGAGGTAATTTTCCTCTAAACTAGAAAGTTTAAGAAAAATTTGGGCACTGGATTTATGATTTTTGGATTTGTAAATTATTTATTAGAATTTTTATAATTTTTTAGGTTTTTTGTAATTTTTATGAGTTTTATATAACGAAAAATGGCCAAAATTGGCCAGAAAATCAAAGACAACAACCTAAATAGTAGCTAATTTTTTTGTAATTTTTAGACAAGTTTTAATGTTTTTTATGAATTTTTAAATCAAACAGTAACGAAAATGGTTGTTTTTGATTTTTTAAAATATCAAATAAAAGCAAAAATGTCTTTAAAAATTCTAGAAAATTTTACAACATGGCAGGAGCCATGTGTCCAATTTTCATGGAATTTGGAATAGGTTTGATATTTTATTCAAAAATAAAACCTAGGTACAATGCTTAGGGACCTGTGCGTAAATATCCAAAGTTCTGGGGGGTCCGGTGCAAAAATACCACGAAATCAATCGCGTAGCACGTGGCTGGGGCACTCAGGGACCTAAATGCAAACAAAACAAAGTTATGGGACTATTTGGTAACGGGTACCAAAAGTCCGAGGACCTGTTTGTAAATTACCCACAAATAAGCGCACATGCACAAATAAATCACGCACAGGGGTATAAATGCAATTTCCTAAAAATATTCATTCATTCCAGAACACTCCAGAACTACAGGGCTAACTGTGCAAATATCCTAAAAAGGCACGTGTCGATGCACGTGCTATACTACGAACAAGGGCATATATGCAAATACAGAAATAGACAGGGTCCAAAGTGCAAATGTACCAACGTAAAAAAAACCCTAAAAATATTTACAGGACTAAACTGAAATTAAACTAAACTAAGGGCCTAAGGTATAAATTACCCTTTATTACGCAAGCCGACGGATGGGCGCCACGTCAATGATGGGACGGCTGGGAAGGGGTGGCGCCCAACGCTGGACTCCTCGGCGTTGATCGATCGGTCCAGGCGATGCCACGTGGAAGATCAAACGGTGGACGGGCACGGTGGCTGAACCTCGCTGAATCGACGGTGGAGATCGACCCTCAATGGATCTGGCGGTCAATGCTGCTCCTATAATGGACGAACAGGATCAGATCTGGAGCGTCGAGGTCGATCGGACGTCTCTGAAGGATGGAGGAAGAAATGGGCTCCGACGAACTTCGTCGGGCTCGTGACGGCGCTGGTCTCCTCCTGGAAGGCCCCTGATGATTGGAGAAGGGAGTTGCGGGTCCTCGCGTCGAACGGTGGCCTCTGATGACTCAACGGAAGCTCCGAGGAGCTCTGGAGAGTCGGGCGGAGGCGAAGCTGCTGGACCAGATGGTCCAAGCCCTCAGATGGGCTCGGATGTACCTGCAAGGTGCGCCAGCAAACTCGCGGGTCGAGGGCAAAGTGCCTCGACCCTGTCAGAAAGGGTGAAGGTGACTGGTGAGGCGGAGCGGTCGAGCTCCGGCGAGGGGTGGACGGAGGAGCTCAAAACCCCAGCTCCTGTGCGAGCTGGGTTGAATGGAGGGGCGTAGAACGTGCGCGGGGGAAGGGCGAATGCGATGGTGCGGTCCGATGATCGAATGGGAGGCGAACGTGACCGGAATCGAAGGTGGTTCGGCGACGGGGCGATTTGGGGCTAAATCAAAATTCGAGAAATAGAAAAGAAACTACGGCTACCTGGGTGGTCGAGTCAACTGTGGGAGAGCAGCTGGTGCTCTAGGTCCTAGCCTCGCAGGTCGTCGTGGCCCGAGGCTCTAGCGCTACCTCCAGGCGGCGCACGGCGGAGCAAACTCGCCGGATCAGTGGTTCCTTGCTCCCTCCTCGCTGTGACACCCTCTGGAGCAAGCTGTCACTCTCGCCAAGACGGTGGAGGTCACTGGGTGGTGAACAAATGAGCCAAAGATGCGGAATGAAGTGGCGGAGATCAGCCTTTATATGGGTGCAGGTCCGGCAAGATTTGATCGGGTAGGGCAATGTGGAGCGCGGACCCCGAGGCGGGTGTGCCGGCGAAGGTGTCGGATGTGAGGTGAGTGACACGGACCCGGGGTTTAAGTGTGAGGTGTTCAGGTTTAGGCGCAATAATCGGGAGAAATCGGGTCGCCTGCCTAATACCCGTGAGAGGTGGTCCTGGGGGGGGGAGTTGACCGGGCGGTCAACAACCCCCCTGGACCAATGGGAGGCTGCCACCTGGAAAAGAATTAGAAATTAAATTAAAAATAGCAAATGGCTGATTTAATTAAAACTCATAACATGAAATATTTTTGTTTTAATATTTTCTATTTTTTAGTGATTTTTAATTAATTTTTCAAAATAAAAATAAGGTATTTACACTTTATGCTATATATAGGTATTTACATAATATGTTTTTTTAATTTTTGATTTTTAATTTGTTATTTTTGTGCATTTTTATTCCTTTTTTATATTTTTTTTATTTATAGTATAAAATTAGGAATAAAAAGGTATTTTTATTTTTTTATTATTTATATACATAGGTGAAATAAATATAGGTAGATGAGCTATGTATATGTACAAGTGATCTAATTTTATTTTCTTTTTGATTTTTTCTATTTTTATCTTGATTTTATATTTATGAATATATACATGTATTTACAAGCCCATTTTAATTTATTTTTGGAGGAAAATATTTTTATTATATTTACAAATCTATTTACACACATGAGCCCCTATCTCCCTCTACTTTGGCTTTTATGCGGTCAGGCCCATGCTGAGCCCTCCCTTAGGTTAGGTTGCTCAATATTTATTCTAAATATTTCTCTCTTTTTCTTTTTGATCTTTATTCTTTTATTTTTGCAAAAAAACATGCTAATTATTACTATTTACACCATGCATGCTTTTGGTAATTATTTATATTTATAAATATATACATGCATTTGCAAAGGTTTTTGTAGCTAAAATATAAGAATAAAGAGTGATGAATGAGTGTTCATCAATCATGCGTAGGATAATTCCTTTCATGAATCTTTAGCTGCCTTGAAGCATAAGCTACAACTTTTTCATTCTGCATCAACACACACCCCAAGCCATTCAGGGATGCATCAGTGTAAATGACAAAACCTCCATTACCTGAGGGTAATGTCAAGATAGGAGCGGTGGTTAACCTCCTCTTCAATTCTTGAAAGCTATGCTCACATGCAGAAGACCATTCAAACTTAGTCCCTTTTCTAGTCAATTCGGTAAGAGGAAGTGAAATCTTCGAGAAATCACGAATGAATCTATGATAAGATCCTGCTAAACCAAGAAAGCTTGTAATTTCGGTCACGCTCTGTGGTTGCTTCCATTCTGAGACTGCCTCGACTTTGGCTGGATCAACAGAAATCCCATCCTTGGAAATAATGTGCCCAAGAAACATGATCTTTTCCAACCAGAATTCACACTTGGAGAATTTAGCATAAAGGTGGTTCTGCCTCAGAGTCTCCAATATGATTCTCAAGTGCTCCTCATGTTGCTCAATACTTTGAGAATAAACAAGAATATCATCCACAAAAACAATGACAAAGTGATCTAAGAATGGTCGAAAGACTCGATTCATGAGATCCATAAAAGCGGCAGGAGCATTAGTCAAACCGAATGGCATCACACAAAACTCGTAATGCCCATAGCGTGTTCGGAAAGCGGTCTTCGAGATATCCTCCTCTCGAATCCTCAATTGATGATAGCCGGATCGTAAATCAATCTTCGAGAAAACCTTTGCTGATTGAGCTGATCAAATAGATCATCTATCCGTGGTAACGGATATTTATTCTTCACAGTCACCTGATTCAGCAGCCTGTAATCAATGCATAAGCGAAGTGATCCATCTTTCTTTCTAACAAATAAAATAGGTGCACCCCATGGTGACACGCTGGGCCTGATAAATCCCAAGTCAAGCAACTCTTCAAGTTGCTTCTTTAATTCCACTAGTTCAGCAGGAGCCATGCGATATGGCGCCTTAGATATTGGTACAGTTCTAGGAATCAGCTCAATAGTGAAATCAATCTCTCGCTGAGGTGGGGGTCCAAGCAATTCATCTGGAAAGACATCGGGAAACTCCGAACAACATTGAGATCAGACAATGATATGGTTGATGGCTCAACCTTTATAATGCTGGCAAGATAGGCTTCTCGCCCTTTCAAGATCATGTGATGTGCCTTCATGGCAGAAATAATGCACCGCTCAGAGGCGACACCATGCCCTTTAATAGCGATCTCAGGGAACTGATGGCTTGCAACGATCACCCTTTTCTTACAGCAATCAATAATACAATGATATAGGGAAAGCCAATCCATCCCAAGGATAATATCAAAATCTGTCATCTTCATGACAATGAGGTCACTAGGCAGCTCATGACCCTCAATTATCAATGGAGCATCTTGAATATACTCCAATGCTTTCACACTTCCCTCATTAGGTGTGATAACTATCAAATCAATATCTAAAAGTTTTGGTTTGGCATCCATGCTTTTTACTAGTGCATCAGAAATAAAGCTATGTGTAGCACCAGTATCAAAAAGAATCTTCGCATGCAAATTAGCAATAAGAAGAGTACCTTCGATGACCTTGTCTTCCTTAGCAGCATTATCTCCAGTGGTGAGAGCATATACTCGAGCCGGAACCTTTGTTCTTTGATCTTGTCCTTGAGCAACGGGTTGCTTCCTAAGCTTCGGACACACTACAAAAAAAGGTGGGATTAGCGTGCACGGCTCTGCGTGCACTAGGCGAGCACATGTGCTCGCCCCTCATTGGGAGAGCACACGAAGAGCACATGTGCTCGCCCATGAGGGTCGTCGGTTTGAATTTTGCGGAGAGGCGCGGTTACCAATTTAGACGAGCACATGTGCTCGCTCAATTGTGCTCGCCCACTTGAATTTCCTTGCGCGGAAAACTTTAGCGCCGTGGAAATTACGGGCGAGCACTTGGCGACAGCCTGGCGAGCACTTAAGTGTGCTCGCCCAGGCCCGTAAACAGAACCTCGCGCGGCTCTTCTTCCTCATTCTCACGCAATTCTCTCCCAGTTTCTCCCCTCCGGCGACCCGCCACCCCTCCGCCCCGGCACTGACGCCCGCCGTTTTCGTGTTTTGAGTAGATCTACATCTACCATTCAGTATAATCCTTAATCCTTTCTCTTTTTATACGATTTCATTATCTATTTGTATTGTTTGGATAGATTAGGGTTTCAATTTTATGTTGAATGTAGTGTATTGTTTTGATAGTTTATATGTGTTTTACATGTTAAGGATAATAGTAGATCACTATAGTATTGTAATTTCGAATTTGATTGTCTCAATAATATGTATAATTGTATGCCCTGTAGGTGTTCGATAAAATGCCTCAACCAACATTATGTTTACATTTTGTAAATTTTAAATGACAAAATATCCATTACAACATCTGCACTAGTTAGTATTGTTAATTTTCTTAAAAAGATTAGTTATGAAATTTGTGAATAACATTAGTTAGTCAACTTCAATAATGTAGATATTAGATATGATGAACATCATTAATAACAGCTTTAAAATTTCATATCGTTTCGATATGAGATATGATATACACCAATGTTTCCTTTGTGATAATTTATTATCACATTAAATTCTAGTTAATGTGACCAATTATATCACATTAACTTATAGATAGGTTTATGATAAGCCCAAAATATTATTTATTAATTATTAGAAAATCGCACAAAATCCATCACACACAGTGCGTCCTTCCACATCGGGTGGTGTGTGGCCCTGCACAACAGGTGGCGTGTGCAACACATTGGAGGATTTGATCACCTCTAACTGTGTTATATTTTTTTATTTTTTCACAACACTATTGGACTCACTTTGGGATGTTTATCCCAAACCAATGGTCGTGGATTTTGATGTTTGCAGGTTCGAATTTTTTTTGCAGGTGCCTATTAACTCTTAGTGACCCAAGCACTGTATTAGGCACTAAATAAGGATCACACTTATCCCTATCCCCATCGTTAACCAGCCAAATATACGTAATTGCCCGGTTAATATAAATGAATAAATATTTTAAGATTATTTTATAGTCTCATTTGTAGCACATACAAATGTATGACGTAAAATGATCTTAAAGTATTACATTTATATTAGCTTTCCTTAGTTCGGAGTTCCCGGACTAAGAGGGTCCGTAAGGATTCAAATTTACTAAAAGGTGATCGGTGTCACAAGGTCTTTATTTCTTACGGAAATTCGGTTCATAACCCCTTCCTCTTCGGTATACCAAATCAATCATAGTTATTATTGAAATAATCACTAATATGATTATTTTGATAATTAATTAAGATTGATTTATGGGGTATACGGGAGAGGTGCAGGGTTATGCTGCCGAATTTTCGTTAGAAATAAAGATACTTGTGACAACAATCATCTTTTAGTAAATTTGAATCCTTATGGACGGGCTAAAGTGATAACATAATTAATACACTTCTCTTCTCATCTTTTATCTCAATAATGTGATACGTTTAAATATCCTCAATTTCTTAGATTTGACATTTTAGATTATTTAATTCAGATTCATCAATATGACAAATAGAGAATGGATGTACAACCGTGTAGTAGATGGACGTATAGCAGATGTCTTTCAAAGAGGTGTTCAGGAATTTATACAATTTGCTTATGCACAAGGTTCCCGTATTGTGGATTCATATGGAACTATCTTGTGTCCATGTAAGAAATGTCGTCTAATGAGGAAGAGATCAAAAGATGAAACTTAGTTACATCTTTACAGAATGGGTTTCATGGAAGGATATCAGATTTGGTGGAGGCATGGTGAGAATTTCGAGGACAGTATGAATGATGTGGAAGAAGCTGACAATATTAATCCCTTTGCAGATATGGTTATGGATGTTGCGGGTCCAGAATTTAATGATACTTTGTTAGATGATGAGGAACCATATGGAGAGTCTGCAGAATTTTACGAGCTGTTGAAAAAAGCGGAAGAGCCATTGTGGTTGGGTTGCAAGACATTCAAAACTTTCTGAGGTCTCGGATCTTCTATCGATGAAGATGGAATATAATATGATCGATCGTAATTTTGATGCAATGCTGAGGATTATTAAGAAGATGTTACTAGAAGATGCAGAATTACCTGATAATTATTACAAAACGAAAAAGATGATGCGGAAGATGGGTTTAGCAGAAGTTAAAATAGACTCATGCATAAATCACCATATTCCATATTATGGTGAACATCAACATTTACAGCGGTGTCCTGAATGTAATGAGCCAAGATATCAGACAGCTAGTAAGAGTGGAACAAAAATATCGAGAAAGATTCTACGTTATTTCCCGTTGACTCCGAGATTGAAACGACTATATTATTGTAAAGAAACGGCGAAGTACATGACATGACATGCGGAACATAAAGTCGATGAATATATGGAGCATCCATCCGAGTCTGATTGTTGGAAAGAATTGATGTCAGCTTTTCCTACATTTAAGGATGAAAAGAGGAATTGCGTTATAGGTTTATGTACAGACGGGTTTAATCCTCATGGAAGAAGTAGAGATTACTCTTGTTGGCCAGTAATGACAACGCCATATAATCTACCCCCATGGTTATGTAATAAGTGACAGTTTATGTTTCTTTCGTTGTTAGTACCAGGACCTACACATCCGGGAAAGTACATTGATGATTATTTACGTCCTCTTATCGATGAGTTGAAAATGTTATGGGTCGATGAAGTTGATACATATGATGCTAATAAGAGTCAAACATTTAACATCAAAGTAGCTCTGTTTTGGACGATAAATGACTTCCCAACATATGGAATGTCATCTGGATGGAGTACGCATGGACGTAAAAGTTGTCCATATTGTATGGATAGTACTAAATCATTCCAGCTTCAACACGGTCAGAAACCATGTTTTTTTGATGATTCATATTCCATGGGAAGTAAAAGTTAGAGGACCGGTAAAATATCGTTGGATGTATCCATCTGAAAGGTAAATAAATGTATTATAATGTCATTCCTTCTTTACTATTTGGACTAAATGTTTAACCTATTTTCTTATAGGTTTATGTTCTTTCTTAAAAGAAAGGTCCGAAACAAAAGTAAAGTTGAAGGATCTATAAGTTCACAATATATATATGAGGAAGTCGCAACATTCTGTGCAAGATATCTTCCAGAAGATGTGGAGACTATCCACAATAGATGCAGGAGGAATGAGACAATTTCTTCTGATGAAGAACCTTGTATCAGTATCTTTCGGCCATCCACTCATCTAATAGGAAAATCAACTGAATGTTTCTTATCGAAACAAGAGAAGGATGCTGCAGAGTTATACGTATTAGACAATTACGAGGAAATAACACCATATGTTCAGTAAGTATTTGAATTACTTTATGTATATATTCATCACAAGTAATGAATATGTTTCTCTTATAAATTGTAGGGAATTTAGACAGAAAATTATGGAGGAAAATCCTATGTATTCAGATGACGAAGTTCTGAGCACTTATAGGAATCAATTTCCAGCGTGGTTTAAAGACCGCTCAAAACAGTTGGACGGTGGTGATTTCTATTCTCATATTTTAAAATATTTTGGAGAAGGACCTGTTTATAAGGTTCGATCATACAACTCATGTTACAGTAATGGGTATCGTTTTCATACCTTAAATTCCGGTAAATATTTGACAACTCAAAATCATGGAGTGATGGTTCGCGGATCTTGTTATGAGGAAGATCATCTGAATTATTACGGAATTTTAAAGGAGATTATAGAAGTGGAATATAGTATACCAGGCTTGAATAAATTAGTTCTTTTCTTGTGTGATTGGTATGAACCCAATGGAGGTGTAGTACTCGATAAAAGAAATAACATTGTCGACGTGGTGCAAAGGAAATTTATACACAGATTTGAACCATTCGTCTTAGCATCTCAAGCGGATCAAGTATGTTATCTCCCACAAATATCAAAGAAGATAAAGAGCATTGAAACACTAACTATTGTGAAGATAAATTCTTGAGGTTATATCTCCAATGATTCCAGTAATCAGGAAGATGACATAGATGAAGCATTTACACCGACAAATAAAAGAATACACTTAACAGAAGAAGTCCCAATTATCGAATTGATTCGATTGCCTGATAATGAAGTTTTCTGTGTTGACTTACAATATGATACTGACTCCAGAAATGATTACTCAGAAAACTCAGAAAACGAAGAAATACCCTTTAATCCCACCGAAATAAGTGATGAAGATTAGTTGTAAGTTTTATTATACAATTATAATTGAATTAACTGAAATCTTAAATAATAAATATGTAATACATCATTATTACAGTCATGGCAGGTTTTGGACGTGGCGGGGCGCATGGATCACATAGATCCAATCGTCCATCTTCCTCAGACACACCTTCTTCCAGTAGGCAGCCCACCCCGGACGTTGTTCCTGATTCACAGTCCGACGAGGTTCGCCGGGTGATAGCTTACTACAAGTCTCTTGGTTATCCTCCGCCACCATTTTACGTAGGAGGCTATGGAGAGCCATCTACCTCAGCAGCCCCTACAGGATATGGAAGGCCGTATCCCGATATATCGCCGATATATCGCCGATATATCGATATCGACATGGGACCGATATCGAAATCGATATATCGATATATCCGATTTCAGGCATTTTCTTCAGAAAGAATCCTAGATATAGCGATATATCGTCGATATATCGGCGATATATCGCCGATATATCGATATCGACACGATATTGAAACGATATCGATATCGATATGTCCTTCCATGTACAGGATTCCCAGTCCAGGTCCCCATACCAGCACGGACATCGATGGGTTCTGACTCTCCTTCTTCTGGACGGTCGAGCACATCCATGCCTTTACCCACTGTAGTTGGACAGACGTCGGCGTCCCACCCTTTGTTGGAGGTTACGGCTGATGGGAGGTAAAATTTTTATAGATTTTATCTTTAAATATTTTCCAAATTTTTATAAATTGTATGGAAGTTAAATTTTCTAGTAAATGCAAGGATTTTTTGAACAGCAACAGGGTGGCAAAGGAGATAACCAACATAATAAAGACACACTTGACTTCCATGCAATTTAGATGGTGTCGCATCCCTGCTGCAGAACAGGAGAGACTGTTTGACATGTTTCTGGTAAGAAATGTTTATAAGAAGTGATACAGATTTTTTTGGTCAAGTTTATTGTATCTTATAAATTGTTATAATTTTCAGAGTAGGTTTCGCCTTCGCTCTGGTCTGGGGAAGGAGGTTTATCATAGAGACTTCATTCGTTTGGCAGAAAAGAGAATGAGCGATACATTTTTCAAGGCAAGGAGAGACTCGCATGCGAAGACGGGATGCGAGGAGATGAATTTTGAGGAGATGAAGAGGTTCCCGTCGTCATGGTGTACGGAGGATAAGTATTATATTTGTCAAATAATTTATATTAAACTTTTTAAAATAATCAATTATCATAACATAATCCTTCCAGATGGGCGGATTTCTGTGATGCATTCGTTGCGGATGATGAGTATGGAAGAAGATCTACGGCGGGAAGGACAAACTGCCAGAAACAAAGGATTAAGTCGACAAGTGGCTCTAAAAGCCACAATCAGATTAGAGCGGAGATGGTATTACGATTTAAAATTATTTTTTGGAGATCTACTTTAATATAATGCAATGTTGTTATTAGATCTTAAAAAAAATTCAGGCAGCTAGGTTGGAAAGGGAACCCTCTTTTCAGGAGTGGTGGTCGAGATCCCACATGAGTGGGAGAGAAGGAGAGTCGCAATGGTCCACTCCTGAAGCAGGACAATTGTTGGTAAGTCTATCAATTTATTTACAATTAAATGATATATTATAACTCATTTTTATATATTATAAACTTTGTATTTCAGGATCGTTATCTGGCACTATCTGCAGAAAAATGGGATGTCGATCCAACTGGAGAGCAACCACCATTTGATAAAACGATCTAGAAGCAGGTATATATGGATAAATATTATCTTACTATACTCATTTCTAATATATAATTTTATATTAAAAATTGAAAAACTTATAAGGTGTTGGAGGAGAGGGACGTTGTGGCGAATAGGAAGCAGACGCTTGGTGGTCTTCCTCCATATTATGTGGAGGAACATCGTCACTCCTATTCTGCATACTCTCAGCCGTCGTACACGCAACCACATCCGTCCCAATCAACAGTTCCAATGGAGTCGGAGATGGCGATGATGGTGGAGCAGGTGACGAAGCTCCGAGAGGAGTTCACGGCGTACATGTAAGTATTCTTCTAATAGAATGAGTAATAATTTTAAATTTCTATATCTACAAAATGCATATAATAGATATATATCTTCCATATATAATATAGGTCGCAAGGGCATGCATCTCAACCAGAAGAGATTGAATCTGATAACGAAGAGGAGGAGGAGAATGACCCTGAAGAAGAGGCACGCATGTATGCGAGGTTCAAATAAAAGGAGAAAGAAAAAAGAAATCAAAGCAGGGTTTAGTGTCCAAATTTTTTAGATCAAAGAAGAAGTAAATTTTTGTTGGTTTGGACCTGTATTTTTTTAAACCTTTAGCACATCTTTTAATTTATATGAACTTTGTTGGCTTTGACTTGTTTGTAATATTTAGATGTTAAATTAGATCGTTTATTTCTGAATTCATGTATATTGCGTTCCTTTCAATTCTTAGTGCCAGTTATCTTACTCAACGAACTGCTATAATATATATACCCTTAGGGAGCTACCTGCAGTGGTTTATTGGCAGGGTATACAGGTTCGACGGGGCGTCAAAACCCTGTCGAACCTGTATATTTTTTTCCTGGAAATCACTTTGGGCGAGCACATGTGCTCGCCAGGTGCTCAGTGGGTAATCGCAATTTATAGAGGAGGCGATCACATCGGCGAGCACATATGTGCCCGCCAGGGAGCAGGCGAGCACATAGCGTCCCGATGTGCTCGCCCACCAGCCGTGGCGACTCTCACAGAAGCGAGTACGCCCTGAACGAGCACATGTGCTCGCCCACCCCTCGGACGTGCACATGGCGGGCACTAGGCGTGCACATAACGAGCTTTTATGTGCACGCCAATCCCGCCTTTTTTTTGTGACAATCATGAACAAAGTGTCCTCTCTCCACAGTTCAGACACTGACCATTCTTGAAATAGCATTCTCCAGGATGGAAACGGTGACAGAAAGAGTATTCAGGAAATCTGTTGATTTGCCCCGGCTTGGAGGCTTGCTTTTGCTTCTGAGAATTTTTGAAATTTTTGTTTCTTCCAAATCGATCCTTCCGATCATTGCGCGGCTTCTCCTCCTTTCTTCGCAAGAAATCTCGCTCCATAGTTGTGGCACTGGCTAGAGCATCCTCCATAGTCTTCGGCATGCTGGAGAGAACCTTTGATCTTAAAGCAAGGTGAAGTCCCTCAATGAACTTTTGAGTCATACGGTACTCATCAGGACATAAGTGTAGAGCATACTTCAATAAGCGATGAAACTTGTTGTTATATTTAGCAACATTCAGATCTCCCTGCATCAGATTAATAAACTCTTGCTCCTTAATCAATTGCAAGTGCATCGGAATATACTGCTCGCGGAAGAGTTTAACAAACTCATCCCACAGAATAATCTCTCATTTTTTAAATTTTCGCAACTGGCAACTGGTCCACCAGTCCTTAGCAGGACCTTTCAGTTGATGAACAGCAAAGGAGACCTTGCTAAGATCCGGACATCTGATTGCATCGAACAGTTTTTCTATCTCCTCCAGCCATCGGTCTGCTACCTCAGCATCCACTATACCGTCAAAGCTAGGCGGGTTCACCTTTAAGAATCTCTCAAAGGTGACATCATCCCGACGCTCCTCACGAAGACGCCTTTCTTTTTCAAGACACCTCTCGTGACGTCTCTGATCCCTGTCCTTGCTTTGATGGTGATCAGCTTGATCACGAATCAGCTGGGAGAGCTCCTCGACCGTCTTCATTAATTTGGCATTCTGGGCTGCCAAATCCATGGAGCGACGACTCCGCTTACGGTTTGAGACGATCAACATCTACGAATAGCGATGGTCAATTAGTCAGCTATTCCAAATATAATCTATAAATATTATAAGTCATCCTAAAATTGGATAATATTCCTCTAATCTTTCATTTGGCTCTGATACCATGTTGTCACGTCCCGGACCTCGAAACAATGGGAAAATTGCGGAAGCATCTCAAAACAATGATTTTTTTGTTTTCCGAGTCCAGGAGCGAGACACAATAAACTCAATAATCAATAAATAACTTTCAGAGTACCATATATATTGGAAGAATAAAGGAAATTAACCAATAAATAAAGACTTATCAAGTTAGAACCACACATTAAAACTAAATAAGTCTATTTGTACAATGACTCAAGAGGATATAAAATATCAAAGACTCTTCAATCCAGCCAATGGCGAACCTCGTGCTTCCTTCTATGCTGCAAGGTTGTAATTCAATATTAGTCAAACGAATTTGACTAAGTATGCACCAATAATTTATGAGACAAACCAACATAACCATATACAATGAGAAAAAAAATTTACGATGACAATTCCATATAATAAGGACTATAAATCAATAAATAAACAATGAACTATAAAAGACTTTTTCAATTATGCCCATCATAACGGGATAACAATGACAATTCAATCAATTTCCTTAAATATCACAAGTTCTGTGACCATAATGTCAATATCCATATCAAATATAAATCAATACCGTCTGCCGACACCTGGCAGCCCGAGCTTGGATAGAAGCCACCTTATTCCCTTTAAAATAAAATTTTTAAGACTAAAACAAATATCAATACGAGGCCTCCTATCCAAACCCCAATGCAATGGACATCAGACCTGAGTCAACCGCCGTAGCGGTAAATTGTTTGGAAATAGTGTAGGATTACCCGCCTACAACGGTCAGTTGGCGGAATTAACCGTTCGCGCGGCACCCGGCCAGGTCAAAGCCTCTAATGGGCCAATAATAAACAATGTCTACTCCCTCACAATGATGGTGTCAAAATCTACAATAATTTTCCAATAAAATATTTGAATAAAAAAATACATTTTAACCTATATATCAAAAGGCAATAATGTATCTATCTCTTTACATTTAACAACTAATCCATGAATAAGCATTATGGCTAAATATCAACTTGGCACCTAATTACATAAAATTGTAACACAGAGATATAATCAAAAAGTTTAACGAGATATTATAAAAAAACTCCATTGCAATAACTAACAAAATCGAATGTGGGGTATAAATGATAATGGTATGAAACATAAATTAATGTACATACCTTAAACTCTCTCGACAACAACGGTCCGAAACAACTGCTCTAATCACTCTGGCAAATCAGACCCTATTACAAATATATGCATTCTAATAAGAAAAGTCTAAAATAGAATTTCTAACCCAACCCTTATTGTGCAAGAATTTTCCCATGATATCCACTAATTTATGTGACTTACCCCAGATCTCGACCACATATTCAATTGATTCGATTGGACTACATGAATTCACTTTATATATATATTTTTATATAATTTTTTTTTGATAAGTAAGTAAAACAACGCATTGCCCATTGAGAGTTTTACATGTTGATCACTGTAAAAACAACCAAAAATCCCCTTTGGGATAATAATAAAAACTATGCTGTAAATGAAAATTACGAAGACAATACAAAAATCCCCTTTACATGTTGATCACTATGCCGTATATAAATTTTCTTACAGTATTACGTTAGGCTAAGTTATATATTTATATTTAATGTAGGTAACGTATTACATGCTTAGATAAAAAGTATTTTCTTTGTTTGTTTATAATATATATATATATATATATATATATTAAGAGAGTTATCAATTAATTCTCATTAACAGGTTAATGGATGCATCAAAACATGAACATTCTTCCGTCCGAAAAAAATGCTCGTGATATTGGACATTTTGAGTTCGGGATGAAACTAATTATATAATCATAATTCCTTTTGACTATGTCTATGCATGAGAAAAAAAGTGAATTCTTATGCATGTAAAAGATGTAGCCTCATTTTTTTTAAAGAATTTCGAATTTTGCATCTTAATAGAGTAGCAATAATTATCGAAAATTTGATTGTCTAAAAAAAACGCAATGGAGTTTCAAACTTTTCATCGCATGACTTCTATATGATTGTTAACGTAATCAAAAGCTAAGATGTCAAAGTCGACTCTAATCAGAGTAGAAAAAAATATACCAAGATGAAGATCTCCAACGTTGACATTGATTGAACATGATCGTCGGCGGCCTTGAACGTCGAAACGCATAGACCAAGGCAAGCGCTCTCGACGCAAAAGTGTTGAAGGGCAAGGAGCAATGTAGAGAATGGTTGGATTAGGTCATGCTACGTAGAATAGAGGTGCACATTGATGGGGATTAAAAAGGGTATGAGAAAGATTCATAAATTCAAAGGATAAAAAAACAACGATTGAAAATTTAAAAAAAGAAAGGATCCTGATAAAACCACTGTTATCTCCTTTTTTTTTGACCAATTCGTTTCCTTTTTGAAAGGCACCAAATCCGACTTTGAGATTAATTTATTATTATTATTTTAGCTTTGTTTGTATTTTACCTACCCGTCATCAATTTTACCCGATTTTGTTTCAAATCTACATTTTTCTAAAAAGGTTTCCAATTTTGTAAAACACCCCTTATTAAATGTGGATGTTACACCATATATATGTGGGGTGGGGGGGGGGGATTGGGTCGCCTCCGTACTATTTTTACACATTTTTTTGTAAAATATCACAATATATATTCATCTATATATCCCTTAATATATCATTCGAATTTCGTCAGAAACAAAGACTCATATGCCCTCCATCTAGAACAAGTAATTTTAACGGTCTAAACAATGAAAAAGATGGAAGATATATGAGTCTCTGTTTTTGATTAAATTCGAATGACATATTGGAGGGATATGTAAATGAATGTACATAGCGATATTTTGCAAAAAAAATAAAAAAAAATACGGAAAAATAACGTGGAGGCAGCCAACAGTAGGGATGTTCATGGGGCGGTCCCCGTCCCATTTGATCGTGACCCACCCCGCCCCGTTGGTATTGGGTCCCGAGTCGACCCGCCTCATTCCAATGTATACCCAATTGTAACGGGTACCTGGCTAATGTCAATGGATATTGGCTACTCGTGGATACATGTGGGTACCTGTGGGAATAAAGAGAGACACTTCTAGGGAAAGGTGGCATATATAAAAATGCAAATGATATATCCACCTATATATATCTGTATCTATATCATATTCATAATGATAATGCCGGATATGAACATTTGAATGATACATAATGCATTCAGATGGGGATAAATAAACATAAATAAATAAATTAATGAGGATATATAAAACTATGTGGATAATGTAAACCATATGAATACTTGCAATTGGGAGGAATACTATATATCGAATACGGATCCAATAAGGACACATTCACGTAGATTCATCATCATAATGAATCAAATATAGATAAACGATATGTAAATATATATAATCGGAGGACAACATGACAAATAATATATATTCCTATTCGTAAATGGGTCATCACAATTGGTTAGTGCGATGTGTGCGTGCGCTTATGTGTGTGCGTGTGTGCGTGTGGGCGTGGACGCATGCGCGCGCACGTGGGCATGGGCTTTTGCATGGACGCGGGCAAGCGTGTGGGTGGGGGGTGCGTGCACGCACGCGTGCGTGTGCGATACAACTCGTATTCAATTGTATTCATTATCATTATGTTTGGATGCCAGAATGCATGTATATCGATTTGGATCGTATCCAAATCATTATCATATATGTTAATTCAAATTTTGACATCCATATATATTCGATTTCAAAATGGATACATATATGAGCCATCCATATAAATTTCATCTTATCTATATAATTTTGATTCTATTGTTTTTCTATCTAACTTACATCAATTTCATACCAGTATTCATTTTTAACGATTTGGCAATGTGTGTTCCATATTCACCGATATTTATATCCGCATCCATTTCTATATTTTTAAAATAGATAAGAATAATGTAACATCTATATTGGCATTTGTATCTAACTATTTGCATTTTTGTGAATCAATTGATAGTGGAAGCTTCCAATTGGGTACTCGTAGGTATCCATCGGGTTTTTTATATGGGGCACGGGTCATGACATTTTTTTTATTTTTTTACTACTAAGATTTGAACCCTGGTCTTTAAAGTGGGAGCCAATGCTTCTACCCCTAGACCATTAGAGTGGCACAAGTCATGACATTGCGAGTACCCACCCATCATTTTCAAACAGATACATGAGAGTTTAGGGTCAAAATGAACGGATCAAATCGGATACCATTGATCCGGATAATTTTGAACACCCCTAACCAACCGGGCAACCCCGTCAATCCCTATATATAGGATATTAATCAAACCCATATTCAGAGCCCTTGGGAGGGACCAAGAGACGAAATTTCTCTTCTTTTTATTAGACGAGATAACCATAAATATACCATCCATTTGGTCGTTGGCCCGTCTCTACTACGAAAAAATAAAATAAAAAAGAGAAGCAAATCCAATGGGCAGATCCCCATTAATCCAGAATTTAATGGCACATCATCATGTTGATGCATGATTTGTAAATTTGCTTGACGTCGGTGGGTTCTATTACGTGTAAAGTCAGAAACCAGTTTTTTTATTATAAGTTGCACTAATCATTCTCATCGAGGTACTTAAAATTATGTTAACGATCCCTCGAGGCTCGAGTAATTAAGAAATGTACTTAGTCCCGCGTTCACCCCCACTCCGGTGGAGGGGTGTCTACTGAGCTCAGGCTCAAATCAGGCTGAGTTAGTTAACAACTCATGAGCCAGACTCCAGTGTCGTCCCTGATATTTTACGGGTCCTGGGCAAAAGAGAAAAAAAGTCCTTCTAAAAGATAATTTAATTTTTAAAATTTGTAAATTTCTCACAAAAAAGTTCTTTACATTTCACAAAGAACTATGAATGTTTATATTCGACGAGTATCAAACAATAAGTCATGAATTAAAAATTAAAAAAAATTATTTCTACAACCAGAATAGACATCTATGGATGTAATGCAACTCAAGGAACATAAATACAAACAAAAACTATGGGCAATAGCTAGCAAAAAAATGTATGGCATGTGTTTTTTAAGTAGGATTTTTGAGAACGCTCAAGAAGCACGTATATCTATTAACTACAATAACACAAATATTTAAAAAATTAAGAGTTTTATCTCTAAATGTCTATTTTCCATATCATATGGGCCGGAAAAAATAAGGTGAGATAATAATAATATTCAAGTAAAAAGCACTAAATAATTAGTTGCAATAAAAATAATACACGATTTAAACAAATAATAGAATAATAGTTATAGAAAAAATAGCCAAATCATCAGTTTTTTATTTGACAGTGGTAATCAAGCCAGGCTGATAGTTTCTATTAACAGTCCAAGATCTAAACAGATATATGTTAATAAAATAGCTTCTCAGTCACAAGTATCATTAATCTTGAAACCTATATTAAACAATAAAGATTTTATTTTACGGAAAATAAAAGAATCTAGCTAAAAAGATTATTTGATGGTTATTCACAATCCCACAATAAAATATTCTTATCACAAATATAAAATTGATTATAATGACAATAAAAACTTTGAAAAGGAGAACGTATGTCCTGTGATTAAGCAATGAGAGGTGAATTTCTTTTGTAAAAAAGATAACAATTCAAATGATTAACACCAATTTCCAAATCCCCTACAATGTGCAATAACTTTCAATTTTGTAATTGCTTAGAAAAAGGCAAGAGGTGATTTATACTTACACAAATATGGTGAGTAGGTGTACGATCCAAAAAATAATCGTAATTTGTGGATTTAAGGAAAAAATTACAATGCACAAATATAAAAAAATACCATTAACCGAGACCGTGATTATTGGTGCCCAACAACAACAAGTCGCAAATTAAAAGCAGGAGAAATTGCAGTTGTAGAGGAAATTGCAAATCACAAGAGGAGGATGTCCCGAAGGACACATTTAAGTTAAATATGGGATCTTAACTCTTAAGATATTAATGTGGCATTAGGGAATCTAAAGGATTTTTAACCATTTAAGAATACGAAGAGTCAAATGACACGTGCAAATGAAATTACTTAATGGACCCGTGTAGCTGTTTAGACATTGGATTGGTGTTTGATAGGGATGAAAACGGATAAGGATATATCCTAATATCCGCTACTGTATCTGAAAAATTATCGGATACGGACATCCGTATCTAAATATTAATCGAATACGGATCAGATATGGATATGGTTGTAAAAAATTTTCTGATGTAGATATGGATATGGTAATGGTTTACATATCCGGATCCGGATCCAGATATTCTAATACAATATTTAATATTATTATATATATTAGTTAATATAATACAAGACACAACCTCATGTTATTATATTAGTATTATATATTATATAATACAATATATCAATGATATTAATAAACTTCCGTTTATTTGGGGATGGGCACGAACAAAAGTTACGAAAATATATCCCCCCTTTTTGCTTCTGGTTAAGAACGCATGTCACCTCGACGATCCTTTTTGTCATGATGCAACTTATTTATATTTCATTGTCATTTTTTAAGATCATTGTAAACTTTGATTAAATATCAATTCGTATCTGTATGTGATCTTTAATAAATTCGTATTTGGATTCCATGTTTATTGGATCCATATTTGGATTCACTCTTTATTTGATTCATATTTGGATTAGCTCCTTATTCAATCCGTATTCAGGTCCGCTCTTTTTTCGATCTATATTCAGATTCGATAAACATCTGATTCGTATCTGTATTCGTATTTTTGAAGATACGGTTTCCTTAATGCATATCCAATTCATATCCGTATCCGTATTCACATTCGATAGAGATGAAGTGAATATGGATATGGAAATAGGCATATCTGATCCATATCCAATCCAATTTCATCGCTAGTATTTGAAATAAAAATAATAAGAGCTAACTATATGTAGCCTATTTAAAGATGGGCCCCCAAAGTTAATGGACCCTGGGCCATTGCACCTGAGGACAAGCCTCAGGGACGACCCTGCCTGACTTGAAAACTTATCACGCCTGAACTCGAGTTGGATTTATGTCTCGTTAGGGCTATCGAGTTGAGCTTGAGTTGGGTCGTGCTCAATTCTAGAACTCGACTTGGTAACTCGATACAAGCATGAACTGAGAACAAGTTTTAGCCTCTCATCGATTGACGGTTATAAAGACTGACCAGCTCCTCCCTCGTTAGAAAGCATACCTTTCTCGGCCTTTTTGGAATATCTGATATATGGGGCCATCCAGGTACATGATATTAAATTAATTTTTTAGGGGGAGGGCCCACATCTTGTTGCATACTTACCCGGATCTTGACTTGTTGAACTCAGCTTATTAAGAGGCTCGTAAGCCAACTCGCACTCGATGAGTTCGAGTCCAAGGCTTGAACCTTATTGAGCCCAAGTCCATATTTTCTTATTGAGTTCGAGTCCAAGTTATGGTCGACTCTACTCGCTGTGCTCGGTAAACATTGTTGGGAGATCGAGGAATTTCCTTAACCTGTCCTGCAAAGGATGATCAGAAGCGGAACGTTCTCCACACGGGAACCAAGAAAAACAATCATAGCACAATAATCAAGCAACCACATAGACACGAGAAATTTTACGTGGGAAAACCCTCCTCGACGTGAGAGAGGGGAAAATCCATAGGGCACAACGGCCCACAACAAAATCCACTAGGCCAGAAAAATGAGAGGGCACAATATCTTCTCAGTTTTGTTGTCGAACAAAATTGAAACTCAATTAAAAGAATAAAATCAGATAATTGTTATCTTACATTTGGAGAACACAATACCGTTGCTTCTCCTCGTCACTTGATGCCCTCCTTTAGAACAAACCTCCCTGACAGCTACTCACGCCTCCGGTGCAGACGCTCCTCGCGGATGCGACTTCTATTCGCGCTTCTGCGGGCTAACTCTTCGTGCCTTGTGCGAACTTGCTCCTCACGTATTGCGTGGGCTACTTCTCTCCTTCCTTGGGGAGAAAGAAGAAAGGGAGAGATGCTTGAGTTGGGATGATCTCCAATGCCATGCATGGGACCTTATTTATATTACTCTTGCTCATCTCTCTCCTCCTAGTCCTATTCGGAATAGGACCCCGAACGGAT
This sequence comes from Ottelia alismoides, assembly GCA_037367405.1. NCBI lineage: Eukaryota > Viridiplantae > Streptophyta > Magnoliopsida > Alismatales > Hydrocharitaceae > Ottelia > Ottelia alismoides. The sequence continues at coordinate 48,167 of JAZKJV010011380.1, read as the reverse complement.
AATTGTCCAAAAACCTCTCTCTCTCTCTTTTGTTTTTGAGAACAAATAATAACTAAAAACCTTTCCCTCTAGTCCCAGAAGGTGTCACCAAGAAGATGATCACTGAGAGATGACACTGCTCATCTCTCTACAGAGCTGCAACTTATCACGAGTCAAGACCTTCGTCAGCATATCTGATGGATTTTTATCTGTGTGGACCTTCTTTAAAATGAGATACTTCTTATCAATAGCATCTCTCAGCCAATGGTATCACACGTCTATATGCTTTTGTGCGAGCATGGTGCATCATGCTCTTACTCAGATCAATGGCACTCTAGCTATCATAGAAGACAAACGGCTCACTGTCTTCGCATCCAAGTTCCCTAAGAAATCATTGTAACCAAATCACTTCTTTTCCTGCTTCTGTTGCTGCAATGTCCTCGGCTTCAGTAGTTGAGAGTGTAATGCATTTTTGCAAATTGAACTGTCACGAAATTGTTCCCCCTATGAAAGTGAAAATGTACCTAGAAGTCAATTTCCTCTGATCCATATCTCCTGCCATATCAGCATCTGTGTATCCACAGAGTTTTGGATCTGACCTCCCAAACATCAGACACATACTTGAGTTCCCTCTCAAGTATCTTAGAATCCACTTCACAACTTCCCAATGATCATTCTCTGGATTCAACATGAATCTGCTCACTACTGCCATGGCATGAGCAATGTCAGGTCTGGTGCAAACCATGGCGTACATAAGGTTTCCAACTGCGGGCTGGTAAGTAATCTTGGTCATCTCAGCTTTCTCCTCATAAGTAGACGGGCATGTCTCTTTCGTCAACATGAAGAGAGTAGCAAGGGCCATGCTGACAGGCTTTGCATTCTTCATGTTGAACCGCTCCAGAATGCGTTCAATATACTTCTCTTGTGACAACCACAATCTGTGCTTCTTCCTATCGTGAGTGATCTGCATCCTGAGCATGTTGCTTGCCTTGCCCAAGTCCTTCATCTCAAATTTCCTAGAGAGTTCCCTTTTGAGCTTTGTAATCAACCTGGGATCATGATCGACTATCAGCATGTCATCCACATAGATCAATATAATAACGAACCTGCCATTGGGAAGACGTCGAACGTACACACATGGATTCGTTGTAGTCCTCTTGAAGTTCTGCTTCGTCATGAAAGCATCAAACTTCAAGTACCACTGTTTAGGGGCCTGCTTCAAGCCATAGAGACTCTTCCTCAACCTGCAAAACATATACTATTTACCCTTCTCCTGGTATCCCTGTGGTTCCTCCATGTAGATCTCTTCCTTTAGATCACCGTGAAGAAAAGGCGTCTTCACATCTATATGCTCTAGCTCAAGGTCTATGCTTGCAACAAGACCTAGCACCACTCTCACAGAATTCATCTTCACAACTGGTGAAAAGATCTCATCATAGTCCACACCCTATTTCTAGTTGAATCCCTTCACAACCAATATGACCTTGTACTTTATTTGCTTGTCACCATCATCTTTCTTCACCTTGTAGACCCATTTGTTCTTCAGTGCTCTCTTACCTGCAGGAAGCTCAACAAAATCATAAGTATAATTTTTCTTCAGAGACTGCATATCTTCATTCATTGCAATTTGCCACTAATCTCTCTCTCTCTCTCTATGCTCTTATGCCTCCTCGAAAGTGCATGGTTCATCATGATCAGTTAGCATCACATACTGGGAAGTATGATAGTGAGATGATGGCTGATATGCACTCCCAGATCTCCTGACCAGAGGCTCTGTTGCATCTACTTTTTGATGAGGTTGCTTCCCCTGCCCAGGATCCCTTGGACTTGCAGCAGTGGGGCCTGAATCTGGCTCATGTTATTCTGGTTGTGCATCTTTTCCATCTGTAATTGGTACTAGAAAAGGATCTGAGTCCTCATCGCTGTCATCATCCATGGCAATCCCATCCGATTCAACATCACCATTATCGTCCTCAGCCAAAGTCTGATTCTCATAGAAAATCACATTTATATTCCTAAGGATGGTCTTCTTTCTTAGATCCCAAAATCGGTATCCAAACTCCTGATCTCCATAGCCAACAAAAATATAGGGAACTGCCTTATCATCAAGCTTCTTCCTAAGTCCCTTCAGTATAAATGCATAAGCTTTGCATCCGAATACCCTCATATGAGCATATGAGGGATCCTTTCTAGACCAAATGTGCTCAGGAACCTGAAAATTCAAGGGATTAGATGGAGATCGATTAATCAAGTAGCAGGCGGTCCGAACTGCCTCAACTCAAAAGATCTTGGCCATCTTCTCTGTCTTCAGCATGCAGCGAACTCTTTCCACAATGGTCCTATTCATCTATTCAACGACACCATTATGCTGGGGTATGCTGGGCTATGTCCTTTCATTCCCGATCTTGTGCTCTGCACAATAGCTCTAGAAGCGGTGAGAAGTGTACTCTCCTTCATTGTCCATACGCAGATAATTCAACACTTTGCATGCCTCACGCCCCACCATGGCATGAAATTTTCTGAAGAAATCAAAGACTTGATCCTTCGTCCTCAGCATATCAACTCACACCTTCCTTAATGCATCATCAATGAAGGTCAGAAAATACATGTTTCCTCCCAAAGATGTTGTGTCCATGGGATCACACACATCGGAGTAAACTAACTGCAGAAGGTCTTCCTTCACCTTTGATCTGGTCTTGAAAGGTGCACTCTTGTTCTTTCCATCTCACATGAATTACAAGGTGACAACATTATGTTACTGTGACATGATATCAACTCCTTCCTGCTCAAAAGTTATAAGCCCTTTTAGCTCATGTGTCTGATCTGACGATGTCAGAGACATGACGTGTCAGCCTCACTAGAATGTAGGCTGTCATCCATAACCTTCACCCAAGTCTTGTGGAGCATGCAGCACAACCTGCCTCTAGACATGGTAAGAGAGCCCTTGCTGATCTTGCATATGTTGTTGCCAAACTCCGAATGGTAGCCCTCCCTATCTAGTTGAGAATCGAATATGAGGATAAGCCATCGGTAGGAACGTTTCTAACATCCTGTAGAGTTATCGACATCCAATATCAGTTTGAACTGAGATGGTACATGTGCCAACGATTTTGGAGTAATTGTTGTTACCCATCTTGACTCTTTCAAAATCTCCCTCTGTATAGGTGATGAATCTGCGATTCGTCATCTTTATTCATTTATTTTAGCTTAAAATCCCTTATAAAACACCTGCATTTAACATTAACTCCATACTCTTACTAACTTGCATTTGTGTGTAAACATTGTACATTTCTGACTAATTTTAACCTAAAATAAATAAAGAAAGAAAGAAAGAAAGAAAATATAAAGAAAATATAAAAAAATAAATAAAGAAAATAAAATAAAAAAGGAAGACTGTATACAGGCTGACCCGAACCCCCAGAGAAGGTCAAGACTTGACCTGATCGACCAGGAATAAAGTGGGGGGAGATAGGGTCCTTAACCAGAAAATCCAAAAAAATGTGTGTGTTCTCCCTTATTTTGTATATATCTGTATAAAACTGACACTAATTTATTTGTACCTTAATTGACCTCAAATGAAATAACATTCAAAACCAAAGTTGTAAATAAAAATATGTTCTAAGTACTAAAATTGATTGCATAATTAAATCATGTACAGAATAAAAGTAGCCACACTTGGAAAAAAAACCACTAAGCACTAATTGAAAGACCAATTCCGACTCCATATGAGCTCAAATTGAATCAATCTCACTTCCATTGAACTCGAAATTAAATTATCTTTAAAATGGTTGTATTTTCATAATTTTTGGAGTTACGGTTGAAAAGTCGATTTTCTGGGGTGGTTTGTGCAATTTTCCCATGTATTTTATACATATTGTATTTGTATATATTGTAAATTAATCCCACTGATTTTTTTAAAATAAAAATAAAAATAAAAAAATAATAAATTCCTAAAACACAAAAAAGGCTAATTTCGTCATTTATCCTTGTATATAGTGTCACATATGTATATAGTATATGTATATAGTTGCTATTTTTAATTAACCTTCATAAAAAAACAAAAAAATAACTTTTTTAATTCAAATTAAATAAGTGACGAAAATTCAAAAAATTAGATAGTTTTGTAATTAGTTTTATCTCTCTTTTATTTTCTTTTTCAAATTTCATCTCCCTTCCACCAAAAAAATTCAAAAATTCATTTAATTTTCATCTCCATTATCTCTTCAAAAATTCAAATTTCATCTCTCTTCTATTTATATGGCTCCTTCTCCCTCATTCCAACGGGATCAATCTTTGGTGAGAGGAGCCTGATCTCTGAGAGTCTTCTTGTCGAGAAAAGGTGTCTAGCCTCCGAGTCGTCCGGTGACAGCGCGACGACCTTCGTCGAGGCGATTACGATCCATTTTCTGCTCCTAAGGTGAGATCCGTATTTTCTTCGTATTTTTATCTTAGTTTAATTGTAGTTTAGTTCATCGCAATTTTTTATTCTCGTTGGCATTTTTATTTCTCTAGATCTTAAAAAAATTCCATCTCGATTTGATCTACCACCGACTCGATTTTTCATCTCACTTTCTCGATCTCCACGCGTTCTATTCTATCGTTCACGATCTCTCAACTCCGGCCGCGTACGGTGGCCGGAGATCGGATTCGATTCCTCATTTTCATCGAATCCCCATCCACGTTCTGATTTTGTAGATAAATAAAAAAATTCCTTTATTTCTAATATTTGTTTTGTAGGGTAATAAAAAAATAAAAAAAAAATCTCTATTCTATCTAACGTTTGTTTTGAAGGATCAACAATAAATAAAAAAATAAAAAAAAAGAATTTCTTGATCCCTTTATTTTTCTTATTTTTCGTATTTACAAAAAAAAATAAATAAAAATTTTTTTCCTTTATTTCCTGTTTACATCAAAATTACAAAAAAAATCAAAAAATCTGCAGGCAGCGGGGTCGCCACCCCCCGCTGCCACCCATCCGCAGGCGGCACGTCCTCCCGATCGCGCGCCCTCGCCGACCGCACCCCTCCATCAAGCCGCGCAGCCACGCATGGCCACGCGCGCGCGGTGCCGTGCCCCGCTCCTCAACCGTCCTCCGCCGCGACTCCGGCGCGCGGCCCCGCCGCCCATACCACCGCCTGCGGTGCCGCGAGGCCCTCCACTAGGCCGCACTCCGGACGAGCCCCGCCAGCGCCGCCCCAAGGCACGGCCCCTTTCCGCTCGACTGCAGCCTCTCCACAGCGGCGCCTCCAGCAAGTCGCCCCTCCGCGCAAGCCCGTCAGCCTCCCTCACGACCTCCAACGCTACGCGAGGCCGACGTCCTCCCTCCTTCTGCGTATCCGCCACTCCATCGAGCACCTCTCTCCAGTCGACTGCCCATGCGCCTCCGCCTTGTTGAAGAGGGCGGCGGCGGTTCATCTTTTGGGAGAAGAAGGGGCGGGCGGCGCCCCCTTGTGTGCTCTTTTGCAAGGAACGAAGCAAACCTTTCTTAGGGTTTTGATTAAAAAAAAGGGAAATTACAAGTTCAGCCCCTGTACTTTCTAAAATTGCGTGAACGCCTCTGAAGATCTCAAATTTACAAAAATGCCTCTGCCAGAAGTTTCAAGCACAAGACAAGCTCATGATATTTGGGTAAAATTGCATTTTAGCCTTTCTGTTCATTTTGATTATTTATTTGGGACAAAAACTTTGAATCTTTACATTTCAGTCCAAAACATTCACAGTATTTACATTCTAGTCCCTGAACTGCAGAACATTAATTTGTGTGCTCTCTTTGATTGAAATACATGTTATTTGTGATCCAAAAATTTTGAGAAAATTGTGCTATGCTTCTGATGTGATTATTTTATTAGCACAAATTTTTCATTGTATTTCTCTTTCATTTGGTATTATTAAAAAATCAAAAACAGTGCATTTTTGTCTTCTTGAAATTCCAAAATTCATAAAAATTTGAAAGTAGCTCTAAAAATTCCAAAAAAATTAGAGTAGTTGTATTTCGTTGTCTTTTAATTTCTCACCAATTTTCATGCATTAATTATTTATAAAACCCAAAAAATTGAAAAATATCAAAAATCTTCTAAAAATCATAAAAAATTCTATAAAAATCCAAAAATTATGATTTCAGTTCCTGTTTGTAGACAATTGTTTCTAGTTTATCTTAAAAATAGTTGTCAAGAGTTTTGGCCATTTAAAAGATTTTTAAATTGCAAATTACTTCAGGCTGTGCACATTTTCTTGTTTTCTCACTGTTTGATTTTTAGAAAAATACAAAAACATCTGAAAATTCCACAAAAATTCTCAAAAACATTTTAAAACTCAAAAATATTTTCTTTGGATTTTTTGAGCATTTTTGACTAATTGAAAAAATGCAAAAAAGAGTTGGTGTGCATATTCTTGACCTTGTTTATATTGCTTCGTATTATTTTTGAAATTAAAAAAAATGCAAAATCAAAATCACTAAAAATTTGGAAATCAGAAAATACAAATAAATATAGAAATAAAAAATAAAAAAATAAAAAGATAAAAAAATCACAAAAATCAAGGATAGTTGTCCTTTGAGATTCATGTTTTCTTTTAATTAGTTTCTGATTAATTGAATAACCCTCGGGAATTGTAGCCTCCCTGAGTTCGACCCTGTCCGCTATACAGGTTAATAAGTACCAAAATTAAAAAAATATTTTTTTGTTGACGCGGGATTCTGGGGATAAAAGCAACAACCTATTCATCAATTAATTCCCGTCCTCGAATTTCGCGCTCAACAAAATGGCGCCGTTGCCGGGGAGGCACGGCGAGGGTAGTTAGGTTTCTCTTTTGACCTGCTATTCTTGGTTGTAAATATTTCCATTCATTTCATTGTTTATATCCACTGCTACCATTTTTTTCTTTTCTTTTCTCATATTTGATAATTGTTTTTCTTACACATTTTATTTTCTTTTTCTTGCGAGGGCCCGCGGAGCGAAGGAGGTGATCCTAGGAGAGCTGAAGCACCCAAGCGACGTGGAAGCGGTTTGATTCTTCACCAAGCTGCAGGATAGTGTGAGAAGAGGAGAAGAAGAAGTGAAGGAGACGAAAAAAATATTTTAAAGAGAGAGAGAGAGAGTTTCTTTTCCATTTGAACTTTGTAAAAGGACATTCATTTGTTGCGGGGTCTGTTTCGCCAAGTGCTGGTGCACTTAGGGAACCTCACCAGTTTTGTTTTCATCGCCTTTATTTTTCTTTGTTTTACGCGGATTTCGTGAGCTACCTTTTGATTACTTTAATTAATGCTTGAGCCAGGTAATTAATTAGGTCCAAACACCCTAAACAAGATATTTCTGTGCCTATAGAGTAGAGTGTAATTTGGACTTAGTCAAATTAACTTGTTCTTGACCGTTAATAGAAGTTATCATCTAGGACGGTTCACTTGCATTTGCATATAGGTTAGTTTATTTTCTGTATTTAAATTCTGTGCGGATCACTTGCATGTAGAGTGCTGGCGACAAGGTACGCATCTCTAACCCCTGCATGCAACATTTTTTTTAATCGCGCATTGGCATTTCCGATCTCCTCCCTTGTTTTCACTCACATAATTAAAAAGGAAATTGGACACTCGGTAGGCGATTCTTTGAAAACATTTTAACCAAGTGATAACTGCCTAAAATTGGGACTGCTAAAGAAAACTCGACCCTAAAAAAACACAAAGAAAAATTATTGTTTTGGGGAGAGTAACCCCCTCATTGTATTCATTTTAACGTGCTCGCGTACACACTAAGGTTAGTGCCCAAATCCCATAATTAAGCCTAAGTGTTTGTACAACTTTGTGATTATCACCTAAATCTAAAACAGACAAGATTAAGGGACCGAATCTTCACGGTCTTCACATTGCGTGAGTTGGTGAATTGGGGGTTTGTATTGTGTTTGATTGCTTGTGTGCTTGCTAGATCCTTCTGTGCATTTGCGCTTTTTTCTCCATATCTTTTGACTTGACCACTCGTGCTCTCCCGATCCAGCCTTTTGTTTCGAAGATAGCCGACTGGAGTTATTTTAATCCAATCTTCGAGGATACTTCGTACTCTCCAGGCGATCCACCTTCCTTTTTCCAGGAGGACTTTTCTTCTGATTTTGGTGCATATCCGCCTAACCCATTATTTCAGGAAGCGGAAGACTTTGATTTTCACCCACCCTCATTCAGCCCACCCGGTCCTGCGATTTTGGAGTCACCTTTCATGATTTCCTCACTTGAGACACTGAACCAGATGGTGGAGCATATGAATTCGAGGATTAACAATCTCTTTAACATAAATATGAGCCAGAACGCTGCTCCACTTTTTGAGGATATGGATTCATTTGAGGATAATCATGAGAGCCTGCAATCGCCTAAAATACAAAAAAAATGAGAAAAATTTAAAAATCCAAAAAGATTCTGGGAGACACATTATCCATTCATTTTGTGAGGAGAGTGCCCAAATGCCCAATCATTTTCCCACACAATCATCCATCACATGTCCCAATCTTGACCCCGAGGATTCCACTTTACAGACTGCTCTTGGCAATCCTCATGTAAATGATGATTCCGACCCCCTCTCTTGTATGGATGAGGTCCAAAAATTCAAAAAAATGTTGACTGAACCCGAAGTGGTAGCCACCCTTAATGAGATCATTAAAACTCCACTTCAACAGGCCATGACAGGTTTATCTACTCCTCAATAGAAGAAGAGAAAGCGAAGGAGAAGATCTGAGCATCACATCTTGACCATGGCCACTGCCTACGCCATCTCTCACCGTCCATATTTTAAGAAAGGGAACACTACCACACCTCTTGTGAGTTTCTCCATATCTGACTATTCATGTGATAACACTCTCCTTGACAACGGTTCGTCAATCAATGTAATACCCTTCTCTATGGTACAGTCTCTTCATCTTGGGCCTCTTAAGAAAACCAGGATGATAGTTCAATTTGCTGATGGATCCATCAAGAGGCCGAAGGGTATTCTAGAAAACGCTGTCATTTCTATTCAGGGCCTGAATTTTACTTCGGATTTTATTGTAATGCCCATGGAGACCTCTGCTCCTGTGGAGCACCCTCCAATCATCCTGGGACGGCCTTTCCTCGCATCTGCAGGAGCCGTTATTGACTATGGTTCAGGAGAGATTCTCTTCCGATCTGATGTAGGGAGCGATGTGTTGATCACTACACCCACTACTGCCCAGAAACCTGCATCTCATGAGAACCCGCCCGTGTTAGCCAACCTTAAGGAATTTGACATCGATGATAATATCAGAGATTCTTGTTATATGTTGGATGATAATGAAACCCAAGAATTCCTCTTGAAGGAGGAATACTCGGAAAGCATAGACCTTGGAGTTCCCCCTTCTGGTATGTGGTGATGTATTGATGACATCCGCGGAATTTACCCGATAGACACCCTAGAGCGGAAGGCAGAGTCTGAGACTAGACAGGACGGGCATGATATTTGATTACTTCCACTGACGAGTCCGTTCCTATTCACCCTGATTCAGATGAGACCGATCATGCCAAATTTGATTTGATTGCTTTTATAAAGGAATTTGAGTCTTTTGATAAAGATGATGATCCAATAGAGGCTCGTCTGGATGAAAATGATCATACTTTTTCGGATAATGATTTCGAGCTATTTTACTTTGATGTTTACGAGACTTCTCAGACCGGACATGACTACACTACTTCCAATAATTGGTTTAGGCCTGCACAATCTGAAACTGCTGAGGATATATTCTTGGTCGATTCTACTCAGTTCATATCTAATGATGATCCCAATATCGACCTACACCTTGTCAAATCCATACCTCAGCGGTCCCGCAAGAAGGTTCATTTTCGACCTTCTTGACCTTTGTACATCCACTCCTCTTGTATATCCTTTCTCTTTACTCTGTCTTCTCCCGTTTTATCATTCACCCCTTTTCCGTGTGTGTATATTTGCTATACTTAGGATTTGCATTATCCTAAGTATAGGGGGGGTGAATGATTTGTGTTGTTCATTTTTGTCTTGTTCATCACTCTTGTTGTTGCCTATACTTAGGGATACTCTACCCTAAGTATAGGGGGGTGATGTTGTTCATATTGTGTCTTTTTATTTTTGAGTCTGTACATTCTCGTCATCGGTTTTCCCCTTTTGTATACTCTACTATACTTAGGATTACTTGATCCTAAGTATAGGGTGGATCACCATCTTCTCTTCTTTTTATCTTTTCTTTTCATTTTTCTATTCTTAGCATGAGTTATGTCTTCCTTGTTCGCTCTCTGATCACTATGAGGACATAGTTCGAGCTAAGTATAGGGGGTGTCGTATATATTGTATATATACTTTAGACATAACTCGTACTTTTAAATTCGTTTATTTGGGGGTTATGTGTATAGTTTGTAAAATACTTGTGCGTAAAAAATAAAAAAATAAAAAACAAAACAAAAAACAAAAAAAACACACAAACAAAAACAAACAAATAAAAACAAAAAACACCAAAAAAAATCTTGTATATACTTGTATATTTTACTAACCCTTTTCATTAAAAAAACATAAAAAATACAAAACCAAAAATCTATAAAAAATTTGCAAATTTCAAAAAAAACTTTCTTTCACATTTGCATTTTTCCTTCAAAAAAAGCCATAAAAATTTCAAAACTAGAAATTATTTAAAAAAAAGTGTTCTTTTCACATATGCATCATTCCTTTTCCAAAAAAAACCCTTGCATTTTTCATATGTTGCATTTGCGTGTGCATTTTTCAGGATAGTATTGGCATTTAAACTATATCTGGAATAAAATTGAAGAATGGAGCTTAGTTGGACCTTAATCCATCTAATTCTTAGAGGAACTTCACCGAGAAATAGGATTTTAGAAGCTTCAGATCTTTGACTTAATTCTTTGAGTTCCACATGACAATGTGCAGCGTTTGACTCTTAGTGTCTAACCTGGTCTCTTTATTCTGGGTATAACTCTGGAATAGGGAATCAATTTGTACTCTCACACTATGCACTTAGCTCAACTCAGACAGGATGTTGGAAGATTGCGTGAGTTTCTTTTCTGGTAGCGTGGAAATCTAAAGACCGGAGTACGGGTTGAAATAAAGCTTCGGAAAAGGGATGGACGGCTGGGCACAATTTTTTCTAAGACCCCAAGAAATGTACGGAAGCAAAAGATTCTATATCCGTAGGGGCACAACAAGATCCAAGCAGAACCACCAAAAATCCAAATACAAAGAAGCCACTACCAAATAAATATCTGATCAAAAAGGTCCAAGCTTCAAGAAAACCTGCAGATCTTAGTGGAGACTCGGCTACACTGGCCAGCTTCACAAGGAGAGGTGACTACACTGGCCACCCTCCAGTTCTTTTCTCCTTCTTCTAACTTCTCTCCCTATTCGATTGTGAACACAGCATGACAGACCTTAGAAGGAAATACCTGACTCCCCGAGGACGAGTTACTGGAGAGGAGATTTGCATGGTAGTCCTGCATTCTGGATGGGAAGAGCTAAAACCTTTCACACACATGAGTCGATTGTTCAATGTTTATAGGGTGTGCTTTGGGAAGAGGATTGATCTAAGATGACTTCTGAGCCGAAACTGTGACAATGATGTGTAGAACTTGAAGGCTGTTGATTTCAAAATTCTAAGTCTCACAGAAGTTACGACACACTAATAATCCAAAGGTCCGACAGAGCTCCAAAGTACAATTTTATGAAGATAAGTTTAGAACTCAATGTTGTCCTATTTTCTTCATTTTTCCTTTCTTTTTCTTTTCACTTATTCTTTCAAATAAGTGTTTGCTAAGGTACTAGCAAAGGTAAAGCATAGGGGGATGATAAATCTGCGATTCGTCATCTTTATTCATTTATTTTAGCTTAAAATCCCTTATAAAACACCTGCATTTAACATTAACTCTATACTCTTACTAACTTGCATTTGTGTGTAAACATTGTACATTTCTGGCTAATTTTAACCTAAAATAAATAAAAAATAAAGAAAGAAAAAATAAAGAAAATATAAAAAAATAAATAAAGAAAATAAAATAAAAAAGGAAGACTGTATACAGGCTGACCCGAACCCCGAGAGAAGGTCAAGACTTGACCTAATCGACCAGGAATAAAGTAGGGGGAGATAGGGTCCTTAACCAGAAAATCCAAAAAAATGTGTGTGTTCTCCCTTATTTTGTATATATCTGTATAAATCTGACACTAATTTATTTGTACCTTAATTGACCTCAAATCAAATAACATTCAAAACCAAAGTTGTAAATAAAAATGTGTTCTAAGTACTAAAATTGATTGCACAATTAAATCATGTACAGAATAAAAGTAGCCACACTTGGAAAAAAACCACTAAGCACTAATTGAAAGACCAATTCCGACTCCATGTGAGCTCAAATTGAATCAATCTCACTTCTATTGAACTCAAAATTAAATTATCTTTAAAATGGCTGTATTTTCATAATTTTTGGAGTTACGGTTGAAAAGTCAGTTTTCTGGGGTGGTTTGTGCAATTTTCCCATGTATTTTGTGCATATTGTATTTGTATATATTGTAAATTAATTCCACTGATTTTTTTTAAAATAAAAATAAAAATAATAAATAATAAATTCCTAAAACACAAAAAGGGCTAATTTCGTCATTTATCCTTGTATATAGTGTCACATATGTATATAGTATATGTATATAGTTGCTATTTTTAATTAACCTTCATAAAAAATAAAAAAATAACTTTTTTAATTCAAATTAAATAAGTGACGAAAATTCAAAAAAATTAGATAATTTTGTAATTAGTTTTATCTCTTTTTTATTTTCTTTTTCAAGTTTCATCTCCCTTCCACCAAAAAAATTCAAAAATTCATTTTAATTTTCATCTCCATTATCTCTTCAAAAATTAAAATTTCATCTCTCTTCTATTTATATGGCTCCTTCTCCCTATTTCCAACGGGATCAATCTTTGGTGAGAGGAGCCCGATCTCTGAGAGTCTTCTTGTCGAGAAAAGGTGTCTAGCCTCCGAGTCGTCCGGTGACAGCGCGACGACCTTTGTCGAGGCGATTACAATCCATTTTCCGCTCCTAAGGTGAGATCCACATTTTTCTTCGTATTTTTATCTTAGTTTAATCGTAGTTTAGTTCGTCGCAATTTTTTATTCTCGTTGGCATTTTTATTTCTCTAGATCTTAAAAAAATTCCATCTCGATTTGATCCGCCACCGACTCAATTTTTCATCTCACTTTCTCGATCTCCAAGCGTTCTATTCTATCGTTCACGATCTCTCAACTCCGGCCGCGTACGGTGGCCGGAGATCGGATTCGATTCCTCATTTTCACTGAATCCCCATCCACGTTCCGATTTTGTAGATAAATAAAAAAATTCCTTTATTTCTAACATTTGTTTTGCAGGGTAGTAAAAAAATAAAAAAATTCTCTATTCTATCTAACGTTTGTTTTGCAGGATCAACAATAAATAAAAAATAAAAAAAAAGAATTTCTTGATCCCTTTATTTTTCTTATTTTTCTTATTTACAAAAAAAATAAAAAAATTTCTTTTATTTCCTGTTTACATCAAAATTATAAAAAAAATCAAAAAAAAATAAAAAAATCTGCTGGCCGCGGGGTCGGCACCTCCCGCCGCCACCCATCTGCAGGCGGCGCGTCCTCCCGATCGCGCACCCTCACTGGCCGTGCCCCTCCATCAAGCCGCGCAGCCACGCGCGACCACGCGCGCACGTTGCCGCACCCCGCTCCTCAACTGTCCTCCGCCGCGACTCCGGCGCGCAGCCCCGTCGCCCGTACCATCGCCTGCGGTGCCGCGAGGCCCTCCACCAGGCCGCACTCCGGCCGAGCCCCGCCAGCGCCGCCCCAAGGCGCGGCCCCTTTCCGCCCGACTGCAGCCTCTCTACAGCGGCGCCTCCAGCAAGCCGCCCCTCCGCGCAAGCCCGTCAGCCTCCCTCACGACCTCCAACGCTGCGAGAGGCCGACGTCCTCCCTCCTTCCGCGTATCCGCCACTCCATCGAGCACCTCTCTCCAGTCGACCGCCCATGCGCCTCCGCCTTGTTGAAGAGGGCAGCGGCGGTTCATCTTTTGGGAGAAGAAGGGGCAGGCGGCGCCCCCTTGTGTGCTCTTTTGCAAGGAACGGAGCAAACCTTTCTTAGGGTTTTGATTAAAAAAAAGAAGGGAAATTACAAGTTCAGCTCCTGTACTTTCTAAAATTGCGTGAACGCCTCTGAAGATCTCAAATTTACAAAAACGTCTCTGTCAGAAGCTTCAAGCACATGACAAGCTCATGATATTTGGGTAAAATTGCATTTTAGCCTTTCTGTTCATTTTGATTATTTATTTGGGACAAAAACTTTGAATCTTTACATTTCAGTCCAAAACATTCACAGTATTTACATTCTAGTCCCTGAACTGCAGAACATTAATTTGTGTGCTCTCTTTGATTGAAATACAAGTTATTTGTAATCCAAAAATTTTGAGAAAATTGTGCTATGCTCCTGATGTGATTATTTTATTAGCATAAATTTTTCATTGCATTTCTCTTTCATTTGGTTTAAAAAATCAAAAACAGTGCATTTTTGTCTTCTTGAAATTCCAAAATTCATAAAAATTCGAAAATAGCTCTAAAAATTCCAAAAAATTAGAGTAGTTGTATTTCATTGTCTTTTAATTTCTCACCAATTTTCATGCATTGATTATTTATAAAACCCAAAAAAATTGAAAAATATCAAAAATCTTCTAAAAATCATAAAAAATTCTATAAAAATCCAAAAATGGTGATCTCAGTTCCTGTTTCTAGATAATTATTTCTAGTTTGTCTTAAAAATAGTTGTCAGGAGTTTTAGTCATTGAAAAGATTTATAAATTGCAAATTACTTCAGGCTGTGCACATTTTCTTGTTTTCTCACTGTTTGATTTTTAGAAAAATACAAAAAATCTGAAAATTCCACAAAAATTCTCAAAAACATTTTTAAACTTTTAAAACTCAAAAATATTTTCTTTGGATTTTTTAAGCATTTTTGACTAATTGAAAAAAATTGTAAAAAAGAGTTGGTGTGCATATTCTTGACCTTGTTTATATTGCTTCGTATTATTTTTGAAATTAAAAAAAAATGCAAAATAAAAATCACTAAAAATTTGAAAATCAGAAAATACAAAAAATATAGGAATAAAAAAATAAAAAATAAAAAGATAAAAAAATCACAAAAACCAAGGATAGTTGTCCTTTGAGATTCATGTTTTCTTTTAATTAGTTTCTGATTAATTGAATAACCCTCGGGAATTGTAGCCTCCCTGAGTTCGACCCTGTCTGCTATACAGGTTAATAAGTAGCAAAATTAAAAAAAATATTTTTTATTGACACGGGATTCTGGGGATAAAAGCAACGACATATTCATCAATTAATTTCCGTCCTCGAATTTCGCGCTCAACAATAGGAAGTGAAGAACTCCGTATGCAGTCACTGATAGGAGGCGGCCGTGTCGACGGTCCACTCGGAGTCATCCCATACATGTAGACATTGCTCATGAATAGTGAGAACCAACTGATCCTCATCGTCATTAGCCACTGCTGCAACATAGTTCTCATCTTCATCTTTCTTCTGATTCTTTTTGGCTTCTGCTTGCTCTCTTTTCCAGACTCTACAATCTCTCTATCAGTGACCAGGCTTGTTGCAATGATGGCACTTTCCTCTGTCCTTGGACTTCTCCATGGATTTCTGTCTCTCTTGTGATTTTCCCCCGTTGTTGGACATGCCTCTTCTCTCAACTGCGCACACATGTGAAGAAGAGTATTCTCTGGATGATCATCATCTGATTTCTTCATTCAGAAGACTGCTCTTAACCATAGGTATGGTCAACTCGTCGTCCGTAGTAGAGTTGCTCACGGTAATCACCGGAGTTTCCCAACTGTGTGGTAGGGATCCCAGTAGAAGAAGCACATGCAATTCATCATCTAGCATCATGTTCATGGTACTTAGTTGATTGATGAGACTCTGGAACTCATTCAAGTACTCATCAACTTTCATCCCGTCCTTGTACTTTAGATTCACCAACTTCCAAATCAAGAACGCCTTGTTGGTAGCCATCTTTTGCTCATATAGCTCTGCCAGTTTCTCCAATAGTTTCTTTGCACCTGTCTCTTCTGCGACAAGATGGAATACCGAGAAGTCCATCCATTTTCGAATGGTGCCGACTGCTTTCCTGTTCACTTTTGTCCAATCACCTATAAACATGTCCTTGCGCTTGGTTGTTTCTCCTTCTACCGGATCATGGAGGTCCTTGCAATACAAGATATCCTCTGTCTTGACCTTCTATATTTGCCAATTTGTGCTCATCAGGTTGATCATTGTGCATTTGTCATCCTTCCCCATCTCGACAATGCGAGCTCTGATACCACTTGTTGGAAAATCAAGGGGTTCTCTTAACCTAACCTGCAAAGGATGACCAACAGCGGAACATTCTCCATACGAGAAGAAAGAAAAATAATCGTAGCACAATAACCAAGCAATCACAAAGAGACAAGGAATTTTATGTAGGAAAATCCTCCTTGGTGTGAGAGTGGGGGAAAACCCACGGGACATGATAACCTGCAATAAAATCTATTAGGCCAGAAAAATGAGAGGGCGTAATATTTTGTTTCTCAACAAAATTGAGGCTCAGTTACAAGAATAAAATCAGATATCTATCACCATGTACTTGGAGAACATGATACTGTTGCTTCTCCTTGTCACGTGATGTCCCTCCTCGAGAACGGACCTCTCTGACGGTTTCTCCTTGTGCCTCCGGCACATACGCTCCTCGCGGATGCGACTTCTCTTCGCTCCCCTACGGGCTAACTCTTCGTGCCTTGCGTAAACTTGCTCCTCACGCCTTCTGTGGGCTACTTCTCTCCTTTCTTGGGGAGAGAGAAGAGAGGGAGAGATGCTTGAGTTGGGATGATCCCCAATGACATGCATGGGGCCTTATTTATACTACTCGTGTCTCCTCTCTCTTCTTCTAGTCCTATTTGGAATAGTACCCCAAAGGGATAATTATCCAATAACCTCTCTCTCTCTCTCTCTGTTTTTGGGAATGGATAATAACTAACAGACATCCCTACTCATGTGCTATGCTCCCCATTAAAAAAATCTTGTCCTTGATCCATGGTCATCGATAATTCATAGGAGTTCAGAGCCCACCATTCCTCGACCCTCCGCCTAGGCCACCCTCCCTCCCCTCCGCCACCCCCACCTCCTCGATGACTAATCCACCATCTTCACCTATGGCCTTCTAGTGGTCGGAGCTTCCTCCCTCTCCATTTCCTCATCTCTAGAGGTGATCACCCTGGCATGACATGGCTATTCTAGCATTGGTTTTAGGATTTTTTACATTCGTGTCCCTCCGAGATTATGCCCCTACTTTTTTTGTTATTATACTTGTGCCCCCCTTATTTCCTACAAAATTTACAGTTCGGATCTTCAGTTAAGGTAAAAATAAGAGCATAAATGTAATAACAAAAAAGGTACAATTGTGAATCTTGTAATTGCAAATTTTCGAAGGGGCACAAAAGTATAATAACCCATTGATTTTATCTTACCGTTCTACCTTATTAAAATCAGATTCACAGTATGTATTTTTCTGTCTCATTGTGGAAATGGTTCCTTCACAAACACGAGAATAGTTTACATATGGTGTTAAATTTGGGCTCTTCAATACCGAGATTATGTGTGAGATTGTTGGTGTAGTTTCCTTTACTTATTTTACTTTTTGTTATCAATTTTTCCTTTCTTGATTTCGACTCGGAAAGATCATTAATCCACTGCTTTGCAAGATATTCTTCGTACATTTGATAAGAGGTGTTCGTTTTTCTAGTTCTTAATAGTTGTTCTATCTTTTTCTATTAATAATTTTATGTGTCTCCATCTTGTAGGTTGTTTACAATGCATTGTTATTTCAAAATTTTCTTATTTTTAGGCATTTTTATACTATAAACAATAAAAACTTTGTAAATTATTTTCTCGACCTTGTATTCTTCCTAGTTATCATCGAAACTGTTAATGTGACTTGAATCATCACTACTTGTTGGATTGCTGATGTGGCTGATCCATGTCATGACTTCTGATTGGCTGAGAGCTATTGGGCCAGGATTGCAGACATGTCTGATATGTGCCCTGCATTCTAATTGGCTAAGAGCTGTTGGGCCAGGATTGCTGACAAGTCTGATCTGTGTCCTGCCTTCTAATTGGCTGAGAATTATTGGGATGGATTGCTGAATACAAATGGTATTCTTCTGCTGTAGTATAAAAGGGGCCTTAGGGCCATCAAATACTACACTCCTCATTCTGATCCTGTTTCTCATCCCATATCTATACCTTTTCAGTACCCTATGTAATACCTTTTTCTCCATATAGTGAAACCAATCGCCGCCGCCCAAGGACATAGCCCATTTACGGGTGAACCTTGTAAATCCTTGTTTTTGCGTCTTGCTTGTTTGATCGTGTTTGTGCGTGTTTGCTTCCGCGATTCGCAACAAACTAGTATCAGAGCTTCAGGTTCCGTCAGGATCATCCAGTAAGATGGCGTCACATAATCTGAAGATCGAGAAGTTCACGGGGAAGAATGGATTCAGTCTGTGGCAGATCAGGATGTGTGCCCTTCTGAAGCAACAGGGTATCTGGGCACCGTTGGATCAAGAGCGGGCAAAGGCACTCGAGCCGTCCGAGTTGATGGTGGAGGAAGAGAAGGCGCACTCGATGATCATGCTGTGTTTGGCAGACGGGATTATCGCAGAGGTTGCCGATGAGAATTCTGCGGCCGGTCTGTGGTTGAGACTCAAAAGTCTATATATGACTAAGTCTCTAACCAACAAGTTGCTATTGAAGCAACGTCTATTCTCTCTCCACATGCAGGAAGGTACATCTCTTAAAGAACACCTAGATCGCTTAAATACATTGTTGATGGATTTAAGAAATGTAGATATTAAGATTGAAGATGAGGATGCTGCCTTGATTTTATTGGTTTCTCTTCCATTATCGTTTGAAAATTTTGTTCAATCGTTCATTGTGGGAAGAGAGTCAATAACTCTAGAGGAAGTTCACGCGAGTCTGCGTACGTGTGAACTTCGGCATATGGCTACCGGGAAGCAGGACTCTAACGCTGCAGGTTTGATCATGACTCATGAGAAGAGTCATGCTAGTTCTAGCTACACAAAGAAGGGAAAGCAGAAGTTCAAGTTGAAGAATCACAATGCTAGGGACATCTGCAATTACTGCAAGGAACATGGACATTGGAAGAAGGACTGTCCGAAGAAGAAAGGGAAAGCTACGGTTGCTGCCATAGCTCATGGAGGCGCAGATTCTGAAGATGTTCTGGTTCTCACCGTCATGGATCAGAAGACGACGGACAATACAGGATTCTTGATTTAGTCTGTTCCTACCATATGACTCCCAATGAAGATTGGTTCTGCACCTATGAGAAGATAGATGGTGGAAACGTCATCATGGGGAATGATGCAGCGTGCAGGATTATAGGAATTGGCTCTGTGAAGATCAAGATACATGATGCAGTCGTGAGGACGGTGACAGAAGTATGCCATGTTCCTGATCTGAAGAAGAACCCGATATCACATGGAATCTTGGACTCTAAAAGATACAGGTACAACGCTGAAGGTGGAGTTATGCAGGTTGCCAAAGGCGGGGTTGTTGTCATCAAGGGCAACAAGCAGAAGACACGGTACGTCATGCAGGGGTCTACAGTTACCGGTTCTGTTGCAGTGGTGTCCCAAATCGAAAGATCATAGTCAAAATTGTGGCATATGCGGCTGGGACACATGAGTCAGATGGGGATGAATATCCTCATTCAGAAAGGCCTCATCGGGGATCTCAAGGGATCCAAACTGGAGTTCTGTGAGCATTGCGTGTTGGGAAAACAACACAAGAAGCAATTCAATAAATCTATCCACAGGACGATGGAGATGCTCGACTACATCCATGCCGACTGTTGGGGTCCTTCACGAGTCCCATCTTTGGGAGGTGCCAGGTATTTTCTGTCTATTATTGATGATTACTCCAGGATGGTGTGTGTGTACATGATGAAGCACAAGAGCGAGGCATTTCAGACCTCCAGGCAGTGGAAGATCTTGGAGGAGAACCAGACTTCTAAGAAGGTAAAGCGTATTCGTACAGATAATGGACTGGAGTTTTGTTCGTCAGAGTTCAATGAGTTTTGCAAAGAGGAGGGTGTTGCGAGACATCTCACCGTTAGAGATACGCCACAGTAGAACGGAGTTGTTGAACGAATGAACATGACGCTTTTGGAGAGAGCAAGATGCATGCTCTCTAATGTTGGACTTGGTAGAGCATTCTGGGTTGAAGCTGTGAATACAGCTTGTTACTTGGTGAATCGGAGTCCCGCATCTGCCATTGGTTGCAAAACACCCGTGGAGGTATGATATGGTAATCATGCTGATTATTCTATTTTACGAGTCTTTGGTTGTGCTGCCTATTATCATGTTAATGAAGGAAAGTTAGAACCAAGGGCAAAGAAAGGGGTGTTTACAGGCTATGGTGCAGGAGTAAAGGGGTACAGAATCTGGTCCCCTTCTGAGCATAGAATTATTGTTAGCAGGAATGTTACTTTTGATGAGAATTCCATGCTCCACTCGAGTAGTAAGTCTATTGACGCAGGGACAAGTGATGATGTGCCTTAACAGGTAGAGTTCGAACTGACACCAAGTAGTGATCACACTACTTCTGATCAGGGTGTTGCTGAACGGACTGAAGCTGAGCAACCGGAGGAGAGACAACCAAGTGTTGCTACTGATCGGCCTCGTAGGGATATACATCCACCGCAGAGATACGAATTTGAAGATATGGTTGCATTTGCACTACATGTTGCTGAGGAGATAGAGTCTCCAGAGCCCTCAACTTACAGGGAGGCAATATCTGGTGCAGAATCCGGGCAGTGGATTGCTGCTATGGGTGAGGAGATGGAGTCTCCTCACAAGAATCAAACACGGGAGCTTGTCAAATTGCCAAAGGGGAGGAAAGTTGTTGGATGCAAATGGGTCTTCAAGAAAAAGACAGGAATCTCAAGCAATGAAGGTATCGGATACAAGGCACATCTAGTTGCGAAGGGTTACAGTCAGAAGGAAGGTGTGGATTACACCGAGATATTCTCTCCCGTTGTAAGACATACATCCATCAGGGTGCTACTAGCTCTTGTAGCACATCAAGACTTGGAACTGGAGCAGTTAGATGTGACGACAACTTTCTTGCATGGTGAACTCGAAGAAGACATTCTTATGAGCCAACCGGAGGGATTCATATCTCAGGGCAAGGAAGATCATGTGTGCAGATTGAAGAAGTCCTTGTATGGGCTTAAGCAGTCTCCTAGGCAGTAGTACAAAAGGTTTGACAGCTTCATGATTGATTACGAGTTCAACAGGAGCCCATACGATTGTTGTGTTTACCACAAGAAGGTGGAGGATGGCTCCTTCATATTTTAGTTACTGTACGTCGACGACATGTTGATTGCTGCCAAGCAGAAGAGTACCATAAATGATCTGAAGAAGTTCCTTAATTCAGAGTTTGACATGAAGGACCTTGGTGCAGCAAATAAGATTCTAGGGATGGAGATAATTAGAGATCACACAGAAAAGAAGCTTTTCTTATCTCATAAGAACTACATTGAGAAAGTTCTAATGAGATTTGGGATGTCTACAGCAAAGCCTTTAGGTACTCCATCTGCTTCGAACATTCATCTTTCATTTTCTTTCGCACCACAGTCAGACACGGAGAAGGAACACATGTCACGTGTTCCCTATGCTAACGCAGTTGGGAGTCTTATGTATGCCATGGTATGCACAAGACCTGATATTGCTCATGTTGTGAGCGTTGTTAGCAGATTCATGGGCAACCCAGAGAAGGAGCATTGGCAAGCAGTCAAGCGGATTTTCCGCTATCTGAGAGGAACATCATACATTGGCCTTATCTACAGAAGTGATTCGGAATGTTCAGTTGCTGGATATTCAGACTCAGACTATGCTGCAGATGTCGATGGAAGGAGATCAATGTCAGGTTATGTTTTCACTTTGGGGACTTCGGTCATTAGTTGGAAGGCTACCTTGCAACCATCAGTTACTTTGTCTACTACAGAGGCAGAGTACATGGCTTTGACAGAGGCTGCAAAGGAAGGCATCTGGCTAAAGGGCTTAGTTGGAGATCTCGGCCTTCAATAAGACCAGGCTATAGTATATTGCGACTATCTTAGTGCGATATGCTTAGCCAAGGATCACGTGCACCATGAAAAGACCAAGCACGTCGATTTCAGATATCACTTCATTCGTTTTGAGAAGAGGATCAAGGTAAAGAAGGTCGACACGACAGATAATCCAGCCGATATGTTCACAAAGGCGGTTCCTGGGAGTAAGTTCAAACATTGTTTGGGCTTGCTCAATGTCGATAGTTGGAAGTAGCCCCAAAAGGGGTTGGCGGCGGCATGGCGAAGCTTGACAAAGCTTTTCAGAGGATTCAATTCAAGGTGGAGATTGTTAATGTGACTTGAATCCTCACTACTTGTTGGGTTGCTGATGTGGCTGATCCATGTCTTGGCTTCTGATTGGCTGAGAGCTGTTGGATCAGGATTGCTGACATGTCTGATCTGTGTCCT
Organism: Ottelia alismoides; assembly: GCA_037367405.1. Lineage (NCBI taxonomy): Eukaryota > Viridiplantae > Streptophyta > Magnoliopsida > Alismatales > Hydrocharitaceae > Ottelia > Ottelia alismoides. Next base: position 25,564 of record JAZKJV010011380.1, on the reverse strand, counting down.
GCCTTCTGATTGGCTGAGAATTGTTGGGATGGATTGCTGAATACAAATGGTATTCTTCTGTTGTAGTATAAAAGGGGCCTTAGGGCCATCAGATACTACACTCCTCATTCTGATCATGTTTCTCATCTCATATATGTACCTTTTCAGTACCCTCTGTAATACCTTTTTCTCCATATAGTGAAACCGATCGCCGCCGCCCAAGGACGTAGCCCATTTACGGGTGAACCTTGTAAATCCTTGTGTTTGCGTCTTGCTTGTTTGATCGTGTTTGTGCGTGTTTGCTTCCGCGATTCGCAACAGAAACCTCATAAACTTACTAAATCTAGTGCTACGTACTTCATGATTAATTCTCATCCAATTGACTGTTAAAGTAAACGGCTTCCGTCAGAAATACAAAATATGCACCCCTTATCTTACATCATATCTACTAAAAGTATCATTCCCTATCTTCTTCATCCCCCTCCCCTTTTCCTCCATGATACAGTTGCAGTAGTAAAGAAATAAAGTAAATTACACAAAAGTTTATGGACTATATACCCAATGTCAATGTCTTACCCGAGCAGTCAAAAGTAACAATATGATACTTTATCTATTGATTCTACTACAATGTAGTCGTTATTTAATGGGAACATATTACCACTTCTATCTTTTCAATTTAAGGACAAAAATGTCGTTCTATGAAGACAAAGATTTATTTCTTTATTTTCTCCTCTCTCTTTATGAGGGAGGGGCATTCTTCTCCGATGATGACGACTGAAATATGTTGTCAAACCACTGGCGGGTTATGTATAAACACGATAATAGTTCCTTCACATGGATGTGGCAAGGAAGGATGGAAAGTGCAAGAAACAAGTCCTCAACATCCATGTTGCTTTTGCTCCATTGCTTCCCAAAACCCTACAATCCCCCCCCCAAACTTCCCTATGGAGAGAGAGAGAGAGAGGAGAAAATGAGTGAAAAAAGGGCCTTTGTATTCATCTAAGCGCATTTTCAGACTTGACATTGAAAGATGACGGTGGTAAAGTGTTCCCATTAGATAAAAACTATATTGTAACATAACTAACATATAAGGAATCACATTGTTATCTTTACATGTTCGGGTATGATATTGAATTTAGATGTATAGTTCAAAGGTTTTATGTAATTTACTAAAGAGAATACTTGATGCAAGAAACAATTCGCTCAAAGTGCAGAATATTCGAACAAATTATGCATATCACTAAGAGATGGGCCTCAACAAATCTCCTAGCTACCCTTCCTTCATCTGAGTCTATTGATGTGGTGGGAGCCTAGGCAAATCGAGATCAAATAATGCAAAACAGTCTGATATACCAAATTGTGGGACATTGCGTTAGAGGTCATAAATTACGCAAAAGTTTCTGGTCCAAATACTTCCACCCTTGGGTTTTTTTCTTCATTTGGATGGTTGTTCATGTCACACAAGGTAGAATTCATATATTCAATACTCGCAATCAAACTCGAGTTACTTCTACCAAGATAACTCAAAAGGCCATAAATACCTATCCTCTGAATTCCCTTTCTTAAAAGGGTCCTCTCCTTGTTGAACATTAATTTAAACGAGTCCACTTAGGAATTTTTTATCCCTTTATCGACTACAAAATCGATCTCCCATTGGCAAATGAAATCGAAGACATCATCAGTCCATTGCACCTTATAGCGACTGATGATATCTTCATAAATGAGCATCTGTTGGAGATGAACTTTCACGACTAAAGTTGGGAAACTTATCGGTGTCTTGTTTCAGTAAAACCTTTCTTTTAATTACTTGAGAAAATCCAAGGCCGGTTTCAGAAAAAGCAAACATTCAATTAGTAGTGAATGTAGACATAGACTACGATATTATTTCCTTATTCTATTTTTAGGTGTTTGCAGATTTTGGAATTGATTTTAGGGGATTTCGTGATTTTTTCGTTTTTTTTGTCATTCCTATAAGCAGATGAGTGTATATATGTTATGTTTTTACAATATTATCTTTTTTATTTTATTTTAAAATTTCTCATTTTTAATTTATTCATGAAAATATAAATATATATTTCTAAACATCATGTATTAAAAATTGGTTTTCATTTTTGAAAAAGTTATAAAAGTAACTAAAATAAGAAATATTTTTTCCATTTTTAAAGATTTTATGTGTTTTTTCTATTTTTGGATGTTTTGATTTGGTTTTTAATAAAGTTCAATGGAAGAAAATATGTTATAGGAAATGTGGGTTTTTCATGCCTTATATGAGGCTAGATTTTATATATTTTATGGGGCTCTTTTTAAAATGTATGGGATTTATTTACTTACAGAAGTAGATGTTTTCTATGAGTCTTGAATGATGTCGATTTTTATGGGATTTTTTGAAAAAAGAATAGTGTTTTTGGATTGTTAAGACATATGTTTTGTATTTTAGTCATGTTTTGGATATTTTTAAAATCCTACGTTATCTAGCCTTTTCAGAATTCTTGGAAGTCTTTTTTAAAGAATTTTTCAAAATAGTTTGACAATTTTGCAGTTTTTACCAAAATAATTATAATTGCAAAAGCAAAAAATACAAGAGATATGTGCAAGTATAAGCTATATAGAAGTATTATATTTCGTGAATATAGTAAGTGGTTTGGGCTATAAAAGTCAAAGGGGTATATTAGAAAATAATTTACACACGACACAATACCCAATAACTGTAAAGAGAGAAAATTGTTAACTCTGTATAGGGAATTGACTAGAAATTTTATTGAAATAAAACTAATACTATTTTGTAAAAAAAATACCTGAACTTGCAAACAATTCATAACGAAAGAATCCACATCTTGGAGGTATTTAATATAATACAACCTCCTCAAAAACCTACGCATAAAAACATTAAGTCTAAGGTCATGAAATAAAAAGTCTAAAAGTCCAAATCCAGAATATGGCCTCGGATCAGAAAGTGCTCAACATAACATTTTGTAGATCTTGATGAGAAGAAGAAATTTCATGATATGTAAAGTGCAAATTTGAAAATGGAACTCAATTTTGAAGATTTTTTTATTGGCATAAAGTACTTGATTTGTGTATTTTTATATTTATTTATTTTTTATCACTGACATCTATATTTTATGTCTTATTGTAATTATACTATATTTTATACATGTTCTTTAATTTTCGGATTTTGATACTGTTTTTTGAGTGGTAGAGAAAATATTAGAGAATTATATACAAGCAAAATATGCATACGTACAAGTGTTACTATTTTGTTTCCTTTTCTTTTTGCAAGTTTTTATAAGTTTTGTATTTTTATGTGATACTATAATATTAAAACAAGTTTACAAAAATACAATAAGGTAAAATGATGCTAAAACATTTTACACATAAAATGTTACAGTTTGATTTTATGTTGTAATTATATCCAATTGGATCCAGATCCTATATTCTATATGAACTCTATTTCCCTTCAAGTAGGGATTAAAATTAGGTATTTAGTGCATTCAACTTTGAAGGTGATTACAATGTCAGAAGAGTTCACATGCTATACTAGTTTTTGAATGTAGGCGTACCTAAAACTAGTTTGGATTTATTTAGCATATATTGATTTAGTATTTTTTTAACCTTTTGTGTTTATTTTTACCCACGGGATTCGATTGAGATTCATGTAAAAAAGATTTAATATAAGAAGTTTATGGCAACATAAAGATTATTCATACTGTTTATGGGTATTTTACACAGTTGCGGGGCCATCATCCATCTTTTATTTCTCTTTTTTTATTTCATTTCCTAATTTTATTATTAGGGAGACTAAACCCGTGCTTCAATGTGGGTCCAAACACTGATAAGAATTGTTACAGTTATTTATATAAATTTAAGATTTCAACAATCGCCTATACTATAATAATTATAGGTAGGAAACTACAATAAAATTGTAAACATGTATTTACATTATGCATGTATCACATTTACAGATGTATGTTATATGTATATAGTCCCCTTTTCAAAAAAATATGATAAGATCAACATATACTTAAAAAATACTATAAAAAACAACCACATGAAGATAGTATTTTGTTACAAAATATTTATAAAAATATCATATAGTATTTTCAATACAAATTTTTTTGCCTTCAGGTATATTCTAGTGGGACTATTTATTTGTCAATTACGTTGTGAGTCTTTATCTATTATTATCATTAACTTTAAATAATAAGAAAGCCCAACATATAAACAAATACGGAAATAAATTGTTAACAACTACATAATAACATTGTTTTCTTCTCATAATATTTAATCAAAATGTTTATTGCTAATAAAAATAAGGATACAACCTCTACGTTAATATTGTCAAGCGATGCATTATAACAAAATCGATATGCACATCGTTACAAAATAAATATACCTGGTACTTTTATTATTAATAAGTTTAATAATAGTAGAAATAACTAAATGATATATGGAATATTATGTAGAATTACATTGTTCGTGCATGTTGATAAAGTGTTATTCCTTCGTTACCAACGTAGTAACTTCATATTAAAAAATAATTACTCCTTATTACTATGTTGTGTGATGAATAAGGCAGCCGTTAATATTCATTATTGTTATTAATTAATGTCCAGTATACGTTTTTGGAAGATTAATATACCATTCCATTCTATTTATACTATCCTTATTTATATTGCTGGTGACAAATATCCGCTTCATTATTTTGAATGCTTTGACTTTTGTTTTTTTTCTTAAGGACAATAATTATGCAGGGCAAAGGGATAATTGGATTTTCCCCTATATCTTTGTCTAGTTGATTTGAAGGATAGTGAATGGGTACATATTTTGGAGAGATACAGTGGATAAAAAAAACAAAATCCCCACGAGAGAAAGGTTACAAAAAATTGGTTTATGCTCGGATTGCAGCTGCTTACTTTGTGGTTACTCGCTCGAATCTAGGGACCACCTGTACTGGCAATGTCCCTATTCCTGGGATGTTTGGGAACAAACGTGTGTTGCCCTAAATTTACCCTCGTTTGTTGCTGGGACGACAACAAGTGATGCCCTTAACTGGACAAAAATGATTGGTTTAAAGATCAGGACCTTATTGGCTGTGGCTTCGTGGTGGATCTGGAGAGAGCGTAATCTCCGTTGGACTAATACCTCCCGTGCGACTGCAAGTGTCACTGCGAAGCATATTATAGAAGATTTGAAAATCCTTCTCAATTGAGCATGCTCACAGCCTCTTCTTTGTGATGAAAACTTGCTTCTGGGAAGCAGACTCTGAATCTGAATTTATTTTTGTTTTCCTCCTTATAATCCCCCTCCCTTTTTCGGGTTTTTGTAAGGGGTAACCCTCTTTTGTAATTAACTTTACACCATCTTAGAAACTTATTTACCACTCAAAAAAAATAATTATGCAGACATGTGTTGCAAAGAGGGCGGAAATAGGGAAGGGAAAATATGACAAAAGAGAAAAAGGGAGGAAGGGAAAGAGAGAAGCCACATGTTGCAAGGAGGGAAGAAAGCGGGAATAGAAAAGGGGCAGCCACGTGTGGGAAAAAGGAAGAAGGTTGTAATCATCCAGCTTTAATTATTTATAAGATTACGGGATTTTACTGTTAACTTAAGGTTCTTATTTGTGAAAAGATATTTACAAGAACATGATATTAGATTGTATTTACATGGATATGGATTTCAATCCCAGGTGCGATAATTAGGTTGATGAATCCAGAATTCATCAATCATTTTATCTGGGAATAGCTTACTTTGGTATATCATGCGTCGAAATGGCTGGAGGTTAAGCTTTGGATTGGATTACTGACATAACTCAGAAAGGCTTATAGATTAATGATTTGTCATAACCTGATTAGGCTTAGGATTTTGAACATAATATGCTCTAAATTATACAAAACTCTATAAAGATTCACACTAATAGTCAACTCAAATTTATTTCCTCATTTTGCACTCTCTTTCAAAGTGAAGCCAGCCGCTCTGTGTGTGATGTGTGTTAGCTTTTCCTATTTAAAGAGGTGAATGATCCGACCAAACATGCATGGCACCTCTAAGGTCCTTTGTTAAGCGACATTCTCCTCAAGGAGCGAGATATTTTCTTCTAACTTCAATTCTATCAACAAAGAAATGGGATGTTGGATGTGTTCAGTATATCTAGGTCTCCTTACGCATGCACTTTTGATTTTTCTTGATTTTTCTTTTGCACTACAATTTTCCCGATCTTGACCGTTTTCCTGATTTTTTCTGATATTTTTGGGCTAGTTGAGTATTTGCACTCATTGTGGTGGAAGGGAGAAAAAGATGTGCAACTAGTCTTAATATATGCCTTTCATGCCGTCTGGATCTGCATGAATGCGTGCCACCTCATCTAAAGCATTATTTCAACCCGTAACTCCACCCATTAGACATCCAAGCTATTAAACAAAGTTGGGGATATATCACTTTCTACGGTTTCCATGACTTGGTCATTTATCTGCATGACAAACTAGTCGTTTACGTACCAAAGTTAAATTGAGACATCATTTACACAGTTTTTTTTATCGAGCTAAATGTAAAAAGCAAGAGTTTCGACCAAGTTCAATGCTTCACATAAGTTCTCCCACACATAAGTTCAATGCTTACGAGTTTTACAGATTTAGAAAATAAAGGTAATCGGAGCTTTTGAAGATGGAACTCATGTCCATAAGGTCCTTGTGCATGCAAAATTAAGTGCCAAAGAATCTTAAGTCTCCCGCACAAAATGGATATTCTCCATACAAGCGAGATGGCCTGTCTGCTAGATGTAAGGATTCAACATACGCACGTTAGCAAGAACGGTTATAAACTAGGTGACAACTTAGTCTTCGTTCGGGTAGGGGGTTAAACCTCCCCGTTCTCCTCGCCTTCCCTCCCTATATTATAGGAGAAACGGGATTGGCCCCCCACGTGCCCTCTTTTTTAAGGTAAATGAGATTGTCTATCATGTGAGATTGTGATCAATTTAATAAGCTAATAAAATTGACTAATTTCCATTGTGTTTGAAATAACGGGCGTGAGTGAGAGGGTATAATCCCACATCTCCCAATAACCAATCTATCTTTTTCAACTTCTCATTTTTTAAATTTTAATTTCTACGATATTGGTCGAATCCCGCCTATTCTCCTCCCTTTTTAAAATGGATACGGATAAGCACATCATTTTGATATCCTCAAATATAATATATATATATATATATGTGTGTGTGTGTGTGTGTGTCCAAATATCTATTTTCATATATAAACATAATTGTAAATTTATTTTAAACATAGATCATAATTTTAGAGTTGTATCCCTTGTTTATGCTAATACTTGTAAATAAATAAAAGTGAAATATAAACTTTTATCCATCTATATTTTTATATTCTTGTTAATATTATCAATATCCTACTAAAAATATAAAGAATAAAATTAAACCAAAGAAAACACTTCAAAATAAATAATATGGCTAAGTACCTAGATGAAATACATGTATTTATACCTCCATAATATATATCCCTATTTATTTAGTGTATATATTATATCATAAAACTATGATAAAACTATATTTGTGTGCATAAAAATAAGTTGTAAATATATTAAATAATGGAATAAAATAATAAAAATAAAATATACAAAAAAATAGCCAAAACATGGATGAATATACCTGTAAATATACTCTAAAAATTAACTTGTAATTGACCTATTTTTTGTAATATCAATTATTCCCCTTTGTTCTTACGAAACTGAAGTTTTATCCTTCTATCAAGGTAAACTAGAGGCATAACTGATATACAAAAGGACACGATTGTGCATTTTATAAAAATACATGGGTACAATTGATATTACAAAAAAGAAAGAAACATAACCGACATTGCATATTCTAAGAGGGGTATAAATGATGAAATCTATTGTTTTATGTCTTTTTTCATCATATTTGGTATAATTATTACGAAACAAGTATATTAGTATATTTATATCATCTATATTCCATCTAATGCATGTATATTTAAGCTAATACATGGAATATTTGTATGTCATTGGTACCCTTTATACATCTCTATCCACTTTAAAGAGAAGATAACATAGTTTTTATATTCGTCAATATCTATATCCGCACCCATATTCATATTTAAGAATAGATGATAATATAGTAGCGCCTATATCTGTATCCGCACATTTGCATTTTTACCAACCAATCCACATCAAAGGAAAAAAGAAAATAAAAAACTTGATTAGATGCATTGAATTAATGAAAAATAGAGAGAATTCTGTAATCGCCATCAAGTTAGTAACCACAATACTCGTAGAATTCTTTAAAAAAGTTACTTTAAGGAACACTTCTAAATTATAAAGAACAATTCTAAATTACAAAGAAGATTAATGTCTATTCATATTTACAATTTTATATTAAACAATATTGTATCGAAGTCTTCCTTTCGACGTAGTAAGTTCATGAATAATTTTATTTACTTGAATTTTCTTTATTTTTTTTAAAATATTGTGATATGTTCAAACAAATTATTTAATATATTTAGAGATGATATGATATGAAGTTTAAAATAATTTTTGCATCTTAAGTAAACAAAATCTCACTATAGATAATTTAAAAAAAATCTTTCTATTCTACTTTCCCCCCGAAGGATATGGTAGAATCCTTAAGTGCATCACGAAAGCGTGAGGATCTCATCGTAGCAATCAGGAGCGACTAGTCGCACTAGTTGCCCGAGGCAGCGGAATTTAAAAATTTCAATCGATGAACCACAATGATCCAAGAACACTTCTCGGATTGTTTCATCTAAACCACAAACAAGTATTAGGTCTACCTCTTGAAGTGTGGTTGCGATTGAGTCTCTAAATGAAGAGACCTGTCTCAAGTCCGATACAACAGAGGAGACACTTGCGAGCGCGTTGATGAGACTCGTGCTCCTCGCAATTCATGTTGATGATTCAAGTGACGAATCTCCTGATCTCGTCCCACGAGATCCGATGTCTTCTTCCGAGAGAGGCACTCCGAAGGAGATGGAGATTCATGAGTACATGATGCGTCAGCATAATGACAATGTTGCGGTGTTGGTGATTCTCTCTTGGGGTCCATGGTGGATGACCACAATGAGAGAGAGGGAGAGAGACTTGGTGTGTAGAGAGAGAGGGAGAGAGCAATTACTTGATGTGACTTGAAGAGCAAGGGGTGCCTCTTCTTATATAGTATTTTGGGATCCATGGATTTCAATTCATGGACACACTAAATCAATGGATGGGGTTGATTTATGTTTCTTTCAATGGTCATGATCTTGTTGTAAAAATACAACAATAATTTATTTATTTCAAATTAATATATATCGATAAATCAAATTTTAAATCAAATTAATTAATTAATCTTGGAGATAATGAGAAGATTGACCTTATCCCTTAAAAGGGGGGAACGGTCTATCTCCTAAATATCTCATGAGATCTCATTATCTCATGATATCTCCAAGATTTACAACAACACTTGTTGTAAATTATTTCACAAAAATAATTCATAATTATCTTGTGAATATTGCAATCATACCATTGGAAAAATATGAATCACATTCACATCCCAAAATAAAATGTAAATTATATTTTCAATTAATTATCCAATGTGAATCAAATTCACATCAACAATTAAGCAACAAATATAAATAGCAGTAGGCTCTCTCTAATATATTATAAATCACATTTATAATATATCTGTTAGCATGGATAGTGCTACCCACATTATTCATATCTATGATAATTAAATCACATTTAATCATCTTGGATATCTATTCTCTTATGCCAAAATAATATGAATCGCATTCATATCATTCACATCTTTTGATATTTAAATCACCTTTAATTATCTTAGATAACTCTCCTTATAATATGAATCAAATTCATATTATTCATGACAACTAAATCACAATTAATTATATATTTTCTCAATTATCGGATACCTATATCAACAATGAAATTATTCTCGAACTCTTTCAAGAACAATGTGCTTTCTCCGCAGATACTTGGAGATAAGGACGGGGCGATTGTATTGTTCCACATATAGTGACTTGGATATTGAGATCACATCTTTAATCCAGATCTTGAGGACCTCCCAAAGATGCTTGATTAAATCAAGGCCGTAAATCTAATCTTCTCATTGTATCTGAATCACATTCAGATCAATGTCCAATATTTGGACCAAGATCAGATCACTTCTCTACTGAGAGGAGTCATTAAAATTATACATGTTTCATGACTCCATTGGAATGGAAGCGTCGTGGTTATACAATCATTTATTATCACATCACCCTCAGGTATTCCTAATACTTGTACATCCTACATTCGGAAGATGTAGAATAAACCCGAAATATTAGATCAATTTTACATTGTCTACATTAGGGTTTTATCATTAAGTTTTTCATTCGATCATTTGGAGTCGGTATCGATCATATACTTTCTAAAAACGTATATCACTAGGTATTGATCATACTTTCCAAAAACATATATCAAACCTTACAAATTCAGTCAAGCTTCCAAAGTGAGACAATTGTGCGCGGAATTTATTCTTTCCAACATCTCATGAGTGAGCTCATGACTTCAGATTCAGTAAATGAACTTATATGATCCCTTTAAGAGATCGTATTACTCATATGTCCTTGCATGCACACTAGCGTGCCAGTTTATAGACATTGGTTAGGTCATCCAACCTATTGGTTTGCCAAATGTACATACTCATACATATAGTAACAAATCTGTCTCCAGTTAGAGGATGTGTGCCTATATCGTGATAGCATACGACATAGGACTTTGGTTATCTCGATCTTGTTAAGTCAACTCTTTGACCTAACTTATCTAACACCTTCGAATCTCTATTCCTATGTAGAGGACATGCATCAAGAGGTCGGTTAGATATCAACATTTAGAGAAAGGGTTGTCATCTCCTTCTCATGCTGGAGATCCTCTCTTAACAATCATTTGACGGTTCTTGATGAGTCCTCAATCTAACTCTTTAGATATTCATCCAAGCACCGGCCTCTATGATTCAATTATTGAATCAACAGATGTATGACCATTAATATGACCATGGTACATTACCCTAATTGTACTAATAGGACCTACTATGCAAATTATTGAACTAATGGGACCTACTATGCAAATTATTGACCATGGTACATTACCCTAATTGTACTAATAGGACCTACTATTGCATATCTCCTAGTAACAGTGCTCGCATCCAATGCGAATGTTGCATCTTATGCAACCAATAATCATTTTTGTTAGATGTAGTGTCCTTGACACTATAGCTCAATAATTGTTTTAACTAGTATTTCCATTATCCTTATCAGAATACCCTTATTCATGGAGATCTCTATCTCCTAAGGTATCCGCCGTTAAGAACTTGTATATCACTATCTATAAAGTCTTAAGTTCTTTAAGATAAGACTTTGAGATCACTACCTCTAAGTCGTGTCATCCTTGAAGATATTGTTATTACATGGCAGACATATGGCTTTTGCACACATTTCACATATACTCAGCTTTGTAACTGATGCACAAGGGCAAGCAGTTATAGCATTCAGTTCCTTAATTCTTTGAGCTGCTATCCCTTCAGATATGTCAGTACCATATCTTAAGTAAAGGAAGCCTTCCTTGGGGTTTTTCAACAATAAAATATGTCCAAGTTGTACCACTAATGTGATAGTATCAATATCTTCTTTTCTTTGCTTCTGAACAACTTCAGAACTAAGATCTAAGAGGTATCCTTGAGATCATATCTCAAGGTATGGAATAGCTAGATTATAAAACACTTATTATCATCCTTATATCATTCCAAATGATTAGGATATCATCTACATTTAGCATGATGAACACAATCACACTCCCACTAAGCTTCACATAGCCCATCAAGATTCTATCTGAAATCATAACCTTTATAATTTCATCAAATCTAGTGTTCTAACTACAAGAAGCTTATTCGAGTCCATATATGGAGTTATTAAGCTTGCACACCTTGCTTTCCTCAACCATGAAGCCCTGGGGCTACTTCATGTGAATATCCTCAGAGAGGTATTCATAGAGGAATGCAATATTGACTTCCATCTTGAAGATGTCGTAGTCAAGTTGTGTAGCTATAGTTAGCAATATTCTAATGGGTTTAAGCATGTCCACTGGAGAGCAAGTCTCATCGCAAGTGATGTCTTCTCTTTGGTGTGTAGCTCATGGCTATGAGACGTGCTTTGAAGGTCCCTACCTTCTCATCAGGCTTTCTCTTTCTCTTGAAGATCCATTTACACCAAACATGTTTTACCCTTTTAGGTGGACTCTCGAGGGTCCATATACAACACTTGTATATGAAGTCTACTTTAGACTTTATTGCTAACATCCATCTTTCCATGTTATGATCTTCAGGAGCTTCATCATATAAAGTCTGATCAACATCATACTCAACTGACACATGGAATTCATCCTCAAACTAATTTGAAGAGGTATTAGTGTTTCATCTTTAATTTTCCTTTTAGTTTCCAACTTCAGGAGCCTCATTATCTTCTCAAGATTAAATGAGTTCATTCACTTCATTTTTATCTTGATTCTCAAGAGAGTCATCCTCTAAGAATCTCAAGGTCATAAAGTAGGCATTCAATACCATTATTTATTTTCCTAATGAAGTAGCACTCTCTGGTGCATGATTCCAGCTTACTAGCATGGAACCTTATTAAGGATATATATTGTAGTCTCTACTACATATATACCTTGGAAACTAAGAGGTAATTATGCTAAGATTTATCATTGATCAAATCATGTCACACATGATCCAATTGTATCTCCCTACAACTCTATTGAGTTATGTTACATTAGGAGAATTGAGATAGGAATGATATTCCTTTCTCCACAAGGTATTCCTTGAATTCCTCTAATATGTACAAGCTACCTTGATTAGATCAAATTCATTTCGTCTTCCTTCAAACTTTGGTTCTAAACCAAAATTGTGAAATCTTTGAACATTTCAAAGGTTTCTGGGGTGAAGGGAAGAAATCTTATATCACAAATAATCATCGAATGATATCACATATCATCAATGTTTATCATGATATAAATGATCCACATACATTAATATGTATGAGATCTTTAATACCTTGGCATCTTGCACCATTCCCAGAGAAGGATGCATTTGACATTTTTACTTTCGAATACAACATTCATGAGTATGTAAGTTTTGAACCTTTAGACAATCTGTAGTTTAATATATTACTAGTCCATTGATGTTCATCAACAGACATATGTCCAAGACTTGATGCCATATCATTGTCAAATGATCTTCGTCCTCCTATTGATCTTTAAAGGTTTAATTTTCAATATTAGAAATATTAATGAACCATTCATTAATTTTCTAATTTAGTAGAGTCCACTAGATGTTAGATTACTATCTGAAATGTATCCATGATAACTCTTTATGATAGGTCTATTCCAGAATTCATGTTTATTTCCAACATTTAGAAATAAACAAAGAGTATATTCTAATATCTAGGTCATAGAGATATTCTCTACGACTAAGGGTTTCTCCCACTGAAAATATGAAGTCTATCTATCCAATAGGGATTATTGCAACAATTGCATCAATATCCATGTGGATGACTATTAAACCTTAAGATCAAATTTTTCAGTCTTCTAAAACATATGCAACCAATTGCAAGTATTATTATAAGAATGAGATGCAATTATTAGACTTTTATCTTATCCAATAAGAAAGTCAATTTCAATGATTAAATATAGATATAGATTATTCTGATGCATCTGGATCCTTCTCTAGGTATCCAAGATAGTCTAGATAGTCACACTATCAGAACATCAGCTTATTGCAGTATTGGCATTCATCCAACTCTTTGGATGTCATATGTATGGAAACCATAGAAGTACATTCAACACTTTGACTTTCCTTCCGACTTGGGTCTGACCCATGCTTCCACTGCGCGCCTTTCATCTATAAACAACCATTGCTTAAGATAATGTTGAACTTAAATAACTTCAATATAAGAGTATTTCAACATTATGCATGCTTCAATCAATTCATACAATATGAATATTATGAAGCTTCATGAATGACTTGAGTACAGACAGGGACACTCGTCATATCAACATCCATCTAAACTCTTAGACTTTTTTTTGGTTCAGCCAGGTACTCAAACATTTTTGAATACATCATATCTTATGGAGCCACCATTATGCATGATGTAGTGAACCATGTCATTCACGATTAAATGTTGAGAACACATATGTATGCCATAACATCTTCTTAGATTTTATAAGGATTGTTTGACAATTACGATCATCATCACTTACAAAGTACATTCGATGAGAAATCAAGACTATAGAGACACAGAAACCCTAGGATTGTAGTCATATTGTCTATTTAATTGTCATTCCTCATTATTATAAGGAAACTTGCACATTGCAACCACATACATTATGTGTCCAACTACAAGTACAATATCTTGAGCATGGATCAAATCCATGATATTGTACTGGTTATTATTGAGTATAGTATTAAGTGAGTTTAATGAAGGATTATCTGAAATAAGAAATTTGTATATATATATATTACTTTGATTTAGGAATTTTTATATCAAAGTTGTCTTGCCTTGTCAAAACTGAAAGTTCATTCCCATAATCATTTTCAATGTAAGAGATATACTTACCATTATATCTCAAGCAAGATCTGGGATCTCCTTTCTTATCTTTGTCGCATCGCAATAATATGAGAACTTGCAACTCGGATAAAAAGAAGCAGAAACTCATTCTGCATTGCAAGTCCAACTTGCATTCCCAATTCGGTCTTTGACACCCAGGCCCACCATCCCTAAGGTGATGTTGACATGTCATTAATTGAACCAACCTTCAATAGGATTACAACTCGCTATGTGCAATCCAATATGGCCCCAATAATATGAGGACTCCATATTGGGGTCACTATGCATACGTACTTACTCTTTCGAGAAGCAAAGAGCTCAATCCAGATGCGCTTGTATGGTGGAGCTATCACTTTAGACAAGCGTCTCATGTATACAATCCTTGGCAAAGGAACCCTTTGCCTTGACGGGAGACCATGGATGTCACTTATGTGATCCTCTACCTCATATTCAAATTTTAATTAATTATCATGAATCGCATTATATAATTAATTCTTCTACGGAAAATACATATCTATTCATAATAGAGTATTTTAATTTTTGATATAATTAATTTAATCACATTAAATCAATTATCAATCCATCAACCAACAAACTTGGTTGTCACTTGAAAGGATGGTATTATCTCAAAAATACATATTATTTCGATTAGAAAAATACATCATGATCTCTCAAGCATTATCCCTTCCCTACCCATTGTCATAGCCAGTACCGACGAGAGTGGGACAGGCCGCTCATGGAGAAACCTGCTACCCCAACGCTCCCCGACTAGACACCGTATCCCTCTTGAAAAAGGATAATGCAAAATTGATCACTTTGTACTTGAGATGATAATAGGTTTTCCAACTAAAGTTATACCATATAATAATAATCAAAACCTTTTTTATTTTCATTATAATGATATTTGCTAAACAAATCCCCAATCCTATTCAAGCATCATTGTTTGTTGGAAGATTCATGTAAGCAATTATGATCTAAATCATATCTAATCAAGTTGGTTATGGTCAATGTCATTTAAGGAAATAATCATCACATATAAATATTTCAAAAAAAATATTTATCAATAATTATCTCAGAAAATTAACCACTAATTTTAACTAATTTAATTGAATGACAATAACAAGGTTCATGATCAAGTATGTAATTTCCAACATTGACCCATACTTACTAAAATTGGCGTATCTCAATCAATTTAAATCCAAATCAAGCAAAGTAAGTTTTCAAAGTTTTCTAATTTGATTTATAACAGAATCCAAGTGATTAGCATGCATTTTCAAGTGTTTATAGCAGTGACTAACTCTTTAATTACGTCAAGATTTGCCATCCCCAAAACAGTGGATATATGTTCATTAAAATGATTATATCTTAAACCATTGGATTCCAAATCACGCAAACTCAAATCCCACAATTTTCTTAATCAATGGAGAATTTATACAAGTGATTTTGTGTTTAAATAACTTAAACATAGTCAAAAATATTTAAAAAATAGGGTTGCGAAAATGAAATACGATAAAATTTTCATCCCTAATGAGCCCAAGTCTTTCTAAGTTTATGGATCTTATCCAAAACTTACAAATTGGCTCTATGACAAACCCGTGATTCACCCTCTTAATTCAAGCTAAAAATAAATGTGTTCGTTGCAATCGGGTAAAATTGGATTTGTCAAAAACCACTTTAATTAATAGATCAATTAATAACAAGCGGCAATTTTTATTTTACTTGGACAAGCCCAAGATCGAACTCAGGGAGGCAACTTTCTCCTTAGATTAATTTTTAATCAATCTAGATGTTAGGTTCTCATAAAGGAATATTCATGTATTTTTTATGCAATTAACAAATGCAATGCAATTCAGACCAAATTCGAGGGTTAAAAATGTAAAGTATGATCAAATTTAAGTCCAAAAATTCTCAAACTTAGATAGAATGTGATATATGATGAAATTAAGCTACTATATTTTTTTTTGAAATTTTTCGACTCGATATGAATTAACTAAAAATGAAATATGAATGCAGGATGATTTTCGCAAATTTTATTTTAATAAATATAAAATTAAGTTAATTTCAGAGACTAAAATTATTCTAGATACTTCTATGTGAGATGAATCCAGAAAAATTATTAGACGTCAAAAAACATTAATTTCTGACTTATTAAAAATCAATTAAGCGAAACACCAATTAATTTATTTAACCTCGATATACATGCAAATGTGATGATTTTTGGATGCAAAATAGAACTACTCAAACTCTACCTACTATGAATTTTTAGAGAAACGATTAATTTAATATCAATTCAGAAGAAAAATTGGGTAAAATATGCAATCATTCACCAAATTAATTCTCTTAAATAAATCAAGGCTCACAAAAATATAACCTTTTTTTCACAATGATAAAGCATGAGTTGTTTTACAATATGCAATTTTTAGAATGACAAATTGAGACTGAATGAAGATTTAAAATGATGCCCGAAGACAAGGGTCTAAATGTAATTACAGAATTAAATTGAAATAGGAAAAATGCTGACAAGACTTTAATGCGATTACCTAGACTTTGGGGGCTGATTGTGTAATTGTTCCAGGTGGGAGCAAGTGTAGCACGTGCTATCTGAAATGCGAGAGCCTTTAACGTTATTTCATAGAACACCAGGGGCTTAGGTGCAATTTCCACCATGCGCACGTATGCCACACGTGACTTCCAAGTGGGTGAGGATACTTGTGATATTTTCTAGAAGGGAAACTGCATATCTGCTATTTCCCCGACGGGACACGTGAGCTGCACGTGATATGGTCGGTGGGTGCTTTCTTTGCAAATAAGGGAATCTGTAGGGGGCTTAGTGTAATTCCTCTCCGTCTCACGTGTGTTGCACGTGAGTGAGAAAACTAGAGGGCGACGGTCGTGCGCAGCTTAGGCGCGCAGGAGGAGGCAGCGGGACCTCGGCTGGTCGGGGCTGCTGCAGTTGAATCGGTGAGGATGGCGCTCGATCACAGGCGATTCACGCCCGAGATCGAAGCGACTAGGTTGCGAGTGGAGATGCAGGGGTTGGACGACATACGTCCTCTTTGAAGGTGTGAATCGAAGGTGGAGGAGACGATGTGCTCAAGTAGTCGCTCGATGGCTTGAGGATGCAGTGGATGTTGGTGTCCGCGAACAGAAGAGTAGCTCGTGTGGGAGAGGCTCGATGAAGAAGCGAGCTCGTCTACGAGGGTCAGCAGTGCAGCGGAACTTTGGTTTGCCGAGGCTGCTGGAGTATGAAGTGTGTTGATGTCGTGGAGCTTTGCTTGGAGGTTGATCGTCAGTGAACGGAGTCGGATGCAGCGGGAGCGGCACAGCTATAGCGTCTTGTTCCCATGGTGACGAGCAGCTGGAGGACAAGCGGGTTGCGTAGAGACGAGGGGGTGAAGATTGGTGGGGTGCGTGCAGCCCCGCTTGGTGCTTCTGGAGGGGGGCGGTGATGGAGATGAAGCACGACAGAGGGTGAAGTCGAGGTGGAGGGTGATGATGGAAATGGGTGGAGAGATGAATTGCGAAGGGGGCAGGGCGGGGCGCGAATGATGATCAGAGGAGACGGTGTGTACGATTGGGAAACGTGGGAAGATATGCAGAACAAAGGAATCCTAAAAGGAAGAGGAAAATTTTACCTGCGGAGCGAGTCGATTCGCATGTGGTCGGAGATTCGTCCTCCGGTTCTTGCTCAACAGCGCGGCGGAGCTGGAGCTAGCAACGGCGTTAGGCGGTTGTGGCAGGAGTTGAAACACTCCTGGATCTCGCATGAGATGGTGCCAGTCTTCGCTCAACTATAACTCAACCTCGTTGTCACTTTGGTCGATTTAGGAGCTCGGGGCCTTTTCTCCTTGATTGGCGGATGACTGGAGATGGGGGCGGAGGGACTTTTTTTAAAGGAGGTTGGCGAAGAGCAGGGGTTGCGGTGATGGAGTCATGGGCAGTTGCAGCCTTGGTGGGGAAGGCGGGCGATGTGGGAGAGATGCGAGCGACGTGACTTACGGAGGAGGAGCGGTGCGAGGTCGAGCCGTGGGTCACGAGGCACCGCCGCGCGCAGCGGGGTGGACGGTTGCGCCCCAGGCAGAGGATGCGGGCGCAGGCGCGCACTGTGGAAGTATGAGGGAGCCATCACATGTGTCGCACATGATGAGGAGGTGAAGGAGGGGATGCCACGTGGCACGCTCGGGAGCGGCCACGTGGCAATTTATTTTTAATTATTTAAAATAAAATAATACTAATAATTATATTAATTTATTAAAATTAATTAATTAAAATAATTAAAATAAAATAAGTAATAATAAAAATGGGTGACACGTGGCGGCTCGAGGAGATGTCACGCGTCCCTCCCTTGGAGCCGCCACGTGTCGCTCCCAGAAAAATCCAAATTTAAATAGAAAAAAATCAAAAAGAAATATCAAAAAGGTCAAATAAAAAGTGGTCAATATAAAAGTTAATGATCTCGACGAGATCTACAAGTTCCGTGAAGGACTAAAAATCAAAGGAAGTCATATGTAGAAGGTATATTTTTGGGTGGTACCTTATTGGTATAAAATACCGCATTTTAATATTTTACAATGTTTCTGTCCTTTTTAAATAAGATAAAAATCAAAATAAAGTTAAAAAAATATGAAGAAATATTTACAACTTAATCTATTTTTTTGGATTTTTAATGAAAATATAAAAATAGAGGGTATTTTAGTCAATATGTACAATATAAAATAGGTACCCAAAATCTAAGTTTCACATACGGTCTCTGATTTTATGAAATTAGTCTTGTTTTGAAGGTCTTTGAATGTATATTACTTTTAAAGTAAGTAGATCTAAATCAGGTACCATATGAGAGAGATATGTACATTTTAAGGTTCTTAGTCTCAAACTTGGATTTGAGTTTTATTGGACAATTTTACAAGTTAGTATTTTTTGATATTTTTTCTTTATTAATGTTAGTAATATATACACTATAGAGTTGGTTTTATTGAATTTAGAGTTATTATAAAAATAGATACAAATATGGTATTTATAGGTGATGTTTACAAGTGAATTTAGCTCCTTATTTAATGCGAGTATGCATGCTAAAATGCAGATATTATTTATACATGCATGAATGCTAATTATGCAATATAAATGATGAAATGGGGCAAATTACTCGGGAACAAATCTTTATTTTCAACTTTTAGAGTGATGAATCACATATTCATCAACTCCCTTGTACTTAAACCTTACTCGCCCCCCGAGCAACTAAATAAATGCAAAAGTGAAATAAAATTGGATTCCATACCAAGGTCATGAACAATAGTTGAAAATGGAGCTTGACTCGACTTTGGATTATAATGTGGTGGAACCTTATTAAGAATTGAATTTAAGACCTAACAACCTTTAAATTCCATAAGTCTCTTATTCTAATCACCTCAGCAGTCAGGTCAGAACAAATCCTCATACGTAAATTCTGATGACTATGATTCTTACTTGTAGTATGTAAGTGGAATGTAGCTCTCCACACCAGAAATGGAAAAGAGACGGCCTCCTCTAACAAGGTAACTCTAATTCCCCAGTCCAGTAACTCTTTCCTCGAGGAGCGGGGTATTCCCTTCTAAGTTCAAGTGCAACCGGCTCAGGAAGAGGGGGTGGAGAGAAGAATGGACGGTAGTCAGTGTAGCTACCTATCCAAGGATGCTTGACTACTGTAGCCAAGTCACCCAATTGCAAAATTTGAAGCTCTTTTTCATTTTCTATACTTGTATATACGCTCCGACAGGCATTTTACTTTTCAATCAGGCATGTCCACTTTTGAAGATTCTGCATTTTTTCCTTTCTTCTTATTTTTTTTCTTTTTTTGACATATATACAAGGTGCACCATGTACATCAGGAGTTTTTCTTCTTGAGCCAGTAGACTATCCCTCTTTTGAAGCATTATTGTAACCCACAACATCCCCGTCGTTAAACGTCAATGCCACTATACTAGGTTGAGATGCACTACCCTCCCTAGAGGAGGACAGATGTTACCACCCGTGTGCTACTCCAAGCCAAAGGATTCTACCTCCTCACCACCTCATCAATGAAGAGATATGTGCATGATGCTTGTCCAAGTTAAGTCACTGTCTAAAAGAATCATGCGTGTGTACGAAATATTCTACTTAGACTAATTAAGATGACATGTGAACATAGACTTGCATACTCAAAGAATTAAGTCACTTGACCTGAAAATCTTAACTGCAGTAAGCCGGGGCGAGTGATTCGAACCATGCGGGAGGGAGGGATAGAAAGTATGTACAAGAAGGGGTAAGAACGTACATATAGATCATGATCTGAATCTTTTGATGTTGATGATGGCTAGAGATCAATGTTTCAAGGCTCCATTCGTGGTTCTATGTGTGTCTTCCGAGTATGCCACACACATGAAAATAATCTCCTCAACACGGACTAACTATTCATTAGGTTTGACAAAAGTGTTTTAGCAATTGTCCATTAACTAGGGATGCATGTGCTTCATCTGTAAGATCTGAGATCTCTACACATCCACCGTCATGCACAACACAGACTATGAACAGACCCGTCCACTTGGATTTAAGTTTCCCTTTTGAAACCTTCAACTTCACATTGAACAACCATACCTTATGTCCATTAACAAAGGTCTTTAGTTTGATAAATCTATCGTGCCAATGCTTTATCTTGTCCTTGTACACCAAATTGTTGTCATATGCTCGATTTCTGATCTCCACAAGTTCATTCAAATTTCTCTCTCTCTCTCTCTCTTTGTTTCTGCTTTAGGTGTGTATTCCATTGACCTTCTTGATTGCCCGTTCAGATTTATGCACTAACTCTGTGGAAAAATATCATGGCTTCCCAAATACCATTCTGAATGAGGAGGATCCTAATGGTGTCTTGTAAGCTGTCATGTAGGCCCAAAGGACTTGGTCTAAGATCTGAGACCAGTTCTTTCTGTCTGGGTGGACAAGCTTCTGCAATATGGTATTAACCTCCCTATTCGACACCTCTGCCATGCCATTGGTCTGTGGGTGGTAAGGACTAGCGACACGGTGCTCAATGCCGTAATCCTTCACAAGTTTCTTTACATATCTGTTCACAAAATGACTACTCCCATCATATCTTAGGGCCCATCGCAAGAAGGATATACTCAAAACCATGGATAACTGGGAATGGGCCCATGAAGTCGATGTCCCAAGTGTCAAAGACATCACAAATGATGACAGAATACATTGGCATCTCATCCTTGGAACTAACGGTTCCTCCCATTCGATGGTATACTGGGAACGACTTCACAAAGATGAGAGCATCGCGAAATAGAGTCGGCCAGTATAAACAACACTGTAATACCTTCCATGCAGTTCTCTTCTCGGAGTGGTGTCCTCTTGCCTCCAGACTATAGTAAAGAGTAAGGACACTCTGGTATTCTTCTTGAGGAATACACCTCCTCCAGACACAATCCGATCCTTCAAAGAAAAGGATTGGATCCTCCCAATGATGGTAATGTCTCGCATCCGATTTGAGTCGGTCTATGATGCTCTTGGGCCAATCTTCGGGAACTTTCTTGAAAATATAATTCACTATATTGGCGTACAATGGAAGTGAGTCGATAACAAAAACCGAATCGTCTGTAAAGGAGTCTCGAATAGGTGTATCACCGGAAGTATCAAGAATTTCGAGATGGGAGAGGTGATCAGACAACCACTATGTTCTTCTTTCCAGGTTTATCTTTGAAGTCCAAGTCAAATTCCCTGGATCAATATAACCACTCAGAGACGCGCATTCGCATCCCTTCTTTTTCATTAGGTATCGTAGTGTTGTATGATCTGTGAACACAATCACCTTATATCTGATGAGATGAGATCTGAACTTATCCAAGGCAAACACTACCGCAAGCATCTCTTTTTCAGTAACTGTATAGTTACACTGAGCGAGATCAATCACTTTGCTTGCGTAGTGTATAGCAAACAAGACACATCCCGCCTCTGCCCTAACACAGCCCCAACAACAAAATCTAAGGCACCTGTCATGATCTCAAAAGGAAGAGACCAATCTGGGGCTTGTAGGATCGGGATATCCATGATCATCCCTTGAAGTCACTTAAAGGCATCAAGACAAATGTGATCAACAATAAACTCCACGTCTTTTCCTAGAAGCTCAGTTAGCGGGCGAGCAATCTTTGAAAAATCTTTGATAAATCTCTTGTAAAATCCAGCATGCCCAAGGAATGACCGCAACTGTTTTACGTTGGTTGGTGGTTGGAGTCGTATGATCACGTCCACCTTGACAGGGTCAACCTCCATTCCTCTCTTGGAGATGACATGCCCCAACACAATGCCCTCCACCACCATGAAGTGACTTTTCTCCCAGGAGAGCACTAGATTTACCTCACAACATCGTTTGAGGACTCAATCCAGATTTCTAAGACATGAATCGAAGGACTCACCGTAGACCGAGAAGTCATCCATGAAGACTTCCAAGAATTCACCGACCATCTCGTGAATACAACAATCATGCTTTGAAACGTACCGGGAGCATTGCATAACCCAAAGGACATGTGCCTGAAAGCATAGGTACTAAAGGGGCATGTGAATGTGGTTTTCCTCCTGGTCCTCAAGGAGCGATAGCTACTTGATTGTAGCTCGAGAACCCCTCTAAGAAGCAGCAGAGTTCCTTTCCCGCTAATCTTTCTAAGATTTAATCGATAAATGGTAGGGGAAAATGATACTTCTTTGTAGCAGCATTCAAGCATCTGTAATCTACACAGGCACGCCACGACGTGGGTACTCGTGTCATGATCTCCTCTCCATCCTCATTGGTGGTCGTCTGAATTCCCGACTTCTTCGGGACAACATGTATAGGTGCCACCCACTTGGAATCGGAGATGGGATAGATAAAACCTGTGTCACACCATTTCTCAATTTCTTTCTTCACTACCTCTCGTAAATTTGGATTCAACCTGCGTTGGAATTCACGAGAGGTTTTAGCTTCATTCTCAAGGTAGATATGATGCGAACACAGAGCAGGATTTATCCCGTGAAGATCGGAGATGCTCCAGCCTATTGTCTTGCGGTTTTTCTCCAAGATCTCAAGCAAGCAATTTTCCTGCTCCTCGATCAATCGTGAACTGATGATGACAAAAATTTCTTCTCTTGTCCCGTAAGGAAGGCATATTTTAAGGTTGTGGGTAATGGTTTGAGCTCAAGTAAAGTATGGTCATCGAGAAAATCTGGCTTAATCAATTCTGGCTCTGTGTTGGTAGTGGTTGGATCTGTCTCTGAATAGCTGCCACCAACTGACTCAGCTCTGGAGTTGGATCGTCAAAAGCATCCAAGCAATAGGCGAAAGCCACGTCCGACTCTCATCCGCATCTTCTGATTGTCTTAAAGAGGGAAGGACCGATAGGCTCAGCTGGACCTCTGTGTCATCGAAGATGTAGGGGGGTGCATTCTCTTCATGATTTACGCTTTGTTCATTCCTAAGGATCTCACAAACTGTCTCATGTACAAGATTTTCTCCCAGCAGAGAGAGACTCATCGGTGCTAGCTGGGTTCTGTCTCCATGGCCCAAAGGTGTCTGCATGAACACAATCTGCTTATGATGAAGTGTACTCAATGCTTGATTTAGAATCTGGTCTCTGCCACCTTGTCTGCTTCATCTCAAGTTCCTCATCTCCGCTTGGAGTTTGGAACTGAATTTTTCCGATCTTATAATCAAATAAGGCCCTTGTTGTTCTAAGGAAGGACCTTCCAAGAATGATCTAGGAATCTCTCCAATTTCGAGGGATCTCTATATCAAGGACTGTAAAGTCCACCATGCAATCCTGACCCTCGACATTGATGATAATGCTCCTCAATTCTCCCTTGGATCTCTTAGTGGATTTGTTTGCAAAATGGAGTAGAGCTCTGGATTTCCTAAGAGGTCCTAGATTTAGCCGCTCATAGAGGGTTGTTTGGCATCAGATTAATTGAAGATCCATTATCTAGGAGAGTGAATGCAAACACAGTGTCATCGACATGACTCATCACATAATTGTCACCCATGTCCCTTCGCTTCCTTGGAACCCATTCTTGATGGCGCAAGTAGTGGTTACTGATAAAACGTGCTTCTCAACACGGCTTTCTGGTTTTCCTACTTACCCTAGTAGGTGTGCATCTCACTTAAGGTACTTCTGAAATACAGGGGTCTTATCCACATACTTATCAAAGGGGATTGTGACCTTGAAATATTTATTGCGAAACTCAGCCATTTCCAAGGTCATCTTTTTGGATTTTTTTAGAATTCTTTTTTCCACCCTTAAGGGCACGAGGGAAAGGGATTATTGATGACAACTCAGATTCTGAAACTGAAATATTTTCATTCAAATGGAAACTGAGTTTTGTACAGGACTGGGACTCTGACTCTTACACTAACTCGGACTGGAAAGAGTTTCATGTAACAAAACAGGTGGTGCATCTATTGCTACTCCTGGTGCATCCTCCTCAGATAGAGGTGTGGGCTCTTCATCAGACTCGCTTGATTCATTGCCGGTGCTCCTCTCCTTCTTTTTGCCTTGGTGTTTTGAGGACTTTGAAATCCTATTATTCCGCTGATGTCAGTGATGGTGGTGGTGATGCTATCCTTTGCCTCCAAGTTCTCCTCAAGTAGAGACTTGGTGGCATCTTCCTCATGTACCCGCGTCCGATCAGGTATGGTTACGATCCTTTCGCTCCTGAGGGACATATGATTAACATTATCATACGAAAGTATCTCATGTTCAGATAGAGAATAATCTAAATAATATACCTGATCTCGTGGTCGATGTTGACCCCTGATTCAGGCTATTGGGGTTGCCTGAACCTGGGCAGGAGCTGGGGTCTTTGGTGTCATCTGCTGATCCTGGTAGTGTGAGACATGGTTCAGATCTGTTCTTATGTCATGGTAATTGTTA